>JBBBVU010000015.1:11410786-11443005 GCA_037177055.1 Atherinosoma microstoma | reverse complement strand
TTTAATGTTTTATGTAAAGCACTTTGAATTGTCTTGAACCTGAAAATGTGCTATACAAATAAACTTGCCTTGCCTAATCTAAAATTTAATCGGTCACCATAGTTTCAGTACTATTGCTATAACTAAGTTAATTAATTGTCTAAAGGAAGATGTCATTTCAGGTCTATAAATACAGCAACATTTCTAACTATGAGTAAAGGATTTATTTTTTAAATAACTATAATTAATTTTGGAGCAGAACTTTTAGGCAAATTTACCTTAAACCCGAAACAAGATACAAACTAACAGGGAAATTACTGCCTGTCCTTTAAAATTCAAGAGCTTTAGAGTGTTTAACTGTAACGTGTGTGTGTGTGTGTGTGTGTGAAGTGTTCTGAAGTCTGAAGATGTTAAAAGCTTCTCTTGTGCAGTTTCTAAATCACACTCAGTGCCAGTTCCTGAAACAACTTGTTCTTGTCCAGAGAGAGTGTTGTGCACATGTGATGAAATCTGTCACTTTTTGTTTGCAGTTTGGTATTATATGGATAAAACGGCATGTATGAAAGTAGAGCTTCTTGTTCCTGCATGATGATTTAATATCACAATGCACTGCTTCTATCTTAATGTAGCAAATCTAGTTCATTATTACACCATTTGACTGTTAAGCAGATAAACATGACACATTTATTAAAAACAAAATTATATGTCATCATAACAAAGGACATCCCACACAGCAATTTAAGGAAAGAACTGGGGAAAAAAACAAACTAAAAAAAAAAAAAAACTATGGAAGCAGCATGTTCTCATTCCAAAACAAAGACTGGAAACATAAATTATGAACTAAAGATGAGGACTGAGAAAGAAATTTTGCTGTTACCCAAAAGACTCAAAATGACAACTTGTGAATAAACATGGAAAAACGAAACAAAATATATATTAAAAAAACAACTTATAAAGAAAAGCAAACCAATAAACAAACAAAATCACAAGCTTTGTCTGCATCATACGTACCTGATTCCCAAAAACACAAAATCTTAAGACTTTCTTACCACCAGCACCTGACTACAGAGTGTGCTTTCTCTGGAGTCAGCGAGCAGCAACACTTTCCCTACCCAAAAGCATTTCATTAATTTTAAAATCAATTCCTGTTATTGAATCAGCAAGCACGTCTAATTCTTATCCACTTACAGCTAGTTTGGAACCCACCTTGAGGTTAACGGGAGGGAAAGAGTTGGCTCTGTGCTGTAAGGAGGACTGTTTAATACTGTATTGTTGGGCCTTAGGGTCCACAAGACTGTGAGAGGGGAAGCCATGGGGGGGGACTCACTACAGAGATATTTTGTGGTTGTGAACTTGGCCAAGCTCACAAACATCCTTCTTTGTTGACAATTTATACAAATAAATCCCATTTCATAGCAGAGCGTCTATGCATCTTTGTGAAGCCTACCGCCATTTTGAGAGTGCCAAGACACAAGAATAGAGGAAGAAACAGTAAAAGCTTGTATAAGGGAATTCGTAAAAGTTTAATGATAATGTTCTGACTGTAATGTCACTTTGGGAAGAACAGCTTTAAAAATGAAAATAAAAACTAGGAGTTTTGAGTATAAAGGCGTCCACCCAGGGAAAACTGAATGTTCCAGCTCACAAAAATAAGACAGGACCTCAGCCACAGTTTCCAAACTCTTCTCTGTGTCCAATGGGCTTATTTACTTAAGGTCTTACTGGATTTTGAGCCTTTTAGCTTCTTTCCTTTCCCCATATTGTATTTGCAAACTCTCCACGTCAAAAATGATTGCTCAGTTCTCAATCTTTGTGGTATGAAAAAGGCTATGAATCTGACAGGGACTGGGCTATCACAGCACACAGGCACCCCCAAGCCTGATAAGGGTTTAAGTCTGGATGGGGCACAGCTTTAATAAAGTGCATATCCCATGAAGGCCAGTAGTAGGATTATATATACTAGAACTATACAACCACAAAAGAAATAACTCAGCTAAGGTTTCACTTGAGTTTCTTTCAAGCCCTTTTTGAAAGACTTTCCAAAATGCTATTTGACAAATAATTAGTCATGTCCACATTCATATCCTTCCTTTTGAGTTTTAAGTCTGTTGTGATGTGAACAGGAGCTCTGGGTATAAACTCTGCAATGTCAAGCCCCGGTGGCACACCGAGCAATTATGAATACCTTGAGATTAAACGGTTTCATGGTTATAAATTAATGCCACGACGTAGCTACAATGGCCATTACTAAGTGCTTGTTGTCGACCATTAAAATAAATAATACTGCCAATGTTTTTTCCTGTCAGAGTTTAAGTACATATCTGTTTGGACAGCATTTTATCTGAAGCCTCAAATGACAGGATGTTCGTATTTGTAGATCATTATGGAATTAATCCCTGAAATGCCAAATGGCCACGGTGTAACTCACACAGATATTCCAATATATCTAAAAACCTACCGCAATTACAGTAAGTGGGGAGGCTAAACTGCTTGTTTGGTTAAATACAGAGGATTTAGAATCTGCCACTTTAATTTTAGAGATAGCTCTTGACTGGCCACTGGCAAGTCCTAGGTATAATCTAAATGTGTAACAAAGCCTGACAATCCAAGGCCTTGGCTCATAGGGAAGCATGAAATTAATTCTGACGCTATGAAATGGGATTCTTATCTGCCATTCTGGGACCCTGCAGTCCCTGAACACCCACTCCCAGGGTCTATCTCAAGTCCTGTTACCATGCATTGCATCTAGGTAACAGCTAAAAGAAATACTGGGAGCCTTCCAAGCTCTCTCGTTATGGACCCACTAGACCACGTCTGAACAGTCTCACAAAAATGGTCTCAACCTGGTCTGACAAAATGGTAGCATAACACATGAGGCTTTGCTTCTGAATGAGGACCAGTGTTGCCAGAAACATTTTAGTAATAAGAGAAAACAGTGTGATCCAATAATAATAATAATAATAATAATAATAATAATAATAATAATAATATCTCTAAAGTGTTTTTGACAGAGTGGTCCTTATGACAAGCCTGCTGGGTAATGCTACTAGGACTGAGCACAAACTTTAACAATCTGAACATTTTCAGCATTGATAATATTGGGGGAAAAAAAAACAACCCAAACAAACAAAAAAACTAACAAGCAAACAAAAACAGCCTGGAAAATCATTTTATACCGTCTGTCTTTTCACTTTGTGGCACAGGGCTTCAGTCTGCCAAACACTGCCATCAATAAAAATCCCAAGATGAAATGGTTCAGAATCCCATACTAGAATTAAACTTAAACTTGTGCAACAAGCAACAGAAAATTGCATGGATCCACTACGCTGTAACTTATTTCAGAATGAAATGGGGCAAAATCTATTTATTTTTGTTTGGCTGCAGATCATTTGACTTTCCCTTAATTTTCTTCTAGCTTATCCTTACTCAAGAGATCATTCCCTTTCGTGCATAATAGTCATTGAAGGAAATTGATTCAAACAAATAGTGAATCAGACAACTTCATGAGAGTGTTATTGTATAGCAGCTATAAGTGACAGTAATTTAGAGTGACACTGTTATGTGTTTGTGTGAAACTACCCAATACACAGCAAAAGCCAATCAAACAACTCTGGTAGCTCACTGCTCATAAAAATAGTCGACACTGTATTTCTTTGCACCTTTGTGTTCATACATATATTTCTTGTTACCATATTATACTGTATTTGTCTTTTTAATGGTAAATTGCAACATTTAGGCAGTTAATACAAGATAAATGTGTCACAATGCTTTTCCCAGGCTTAAAAGCATAAATACGCTACTATTCCTGACATCTATGATCTGTTAAAATACTAAATAACAAATTAAATAAAAAATAAATAAAAAAAAAATAAAATAAATTGTTTCTCTGACACTGTTTAAGAAAAAAAACAAATGAAAACAACATTCACTGGAAAAGAAATAAATGTGGCAGACTGAATCCCTTTACCAAGCAATCACTTACCTTAGAGCGTCCAAAAGTTACTTTTTGTAGAAAATATAATATTTAGTCCAAGTTAGTCTTAGAAGTTTCTGAATTCAGTGCTGACAGACCAATGTGTGTAATTTACACCTGCTCATAAAGTATGAGTTGAGAAACCTAAAAGGTCTAAGGTGAAAATATTGCAGTAAAATAGAAAAACAAAGGGAAAGATGGCTGTTAACCAATTTCCATGATTTCTATGGTGTGCCCAAAGATGTAGTTACTTGTGTCTGTGGTAGACATGGGTTCATGCAAGAACCCAACAGAAATATAAAAACTGCAGCAAGCTGCTGTTTGGAAAAATGTCAAACCAAAACTTTTTTGAGGTTACCCCCAAATTAATACAGACATTCAAATAAAAAGATCCAACTCAAGCTTTTAACCAAATATTCAACACAAAAGAAAGAGAAGTTTGAAGTGAGCAAGGTGATGTCAAGCCATTCCAAGGAGTACTTTTGTTCCAATACACAGGAGATCAAGTGGCAGAGAGAGAAAAAGAGCTGGAATAGGGTAATGTGTAGTAAAAGTTGGGATGTTTCAATCTCATCTGCTTTGCAGTTTAGAAGTCAGCAGCAAATGCAAAATTAGAGGCAAGGGAACCACAAACACACACCGACAGGTGAGGATGTGAACAGACACTTGAGACAAGACAGAAATGAGGACAGATAAACATCATGTGTTTTCATGCTTGAAGTGATTAAATATCAACAGTGCAATATGGCTTCTCAACAGCACCCCAAGTGGGTAGGAGTGTTGCATGCAAGTGGCACTCTCCTCAGTGACTGCACTGTGTTTGTAGCTCTGCTGCCTAGCAGTAACAAAAAGAATTGTGAAGCAGTTGATCCGAGCGCCCCCCCCACACACTCACATGTGGGGGCACTGTCAACAAGTTGCACTGGTAGAAACAAAAAAATGTGTTAACAGAAGTCTGCTCCCACCACCATGGCTCTCCAAAAGTTAAGCAGTTTAACAGTCTCAGCATTTTCCAAAGCAGCCACTTTAATTAACACAAAAGTGGTCACTCCAGAAGCATATTTGTCTTAATCTAAATCATGTATCATCAAAATCCACTATGAGTTGCTGAAATCCGCCTGTAATCTCATAAATCCAGCGACAATTCCGATGTTCTTTATCTTTAATGCATTGCATGTCAATAAACATTAAAATCCTTAAGTTTTATGTGCAGTATAAACACAGGAGAGATAAACTGAATGCCATGTCATCCAAAAAGTATCTATTTCTACTACTGGATATTTTACTTTGTAAGTCACATTGTGTGAAGAAACTAAAAGTAAAGAAGCAAACCCTAAACTGGTCCCAAATTTATGCTTAAGGATTCTGCATACAGACATCTCATAAGCACTGTTTTCTTTGTTAATTAGTAAATACTGCTGAATGACATCATGGCTGGATTAAATTGTTTATTATCATTCTGTGATCTGTAAACTAAAAGATTAAGTGGTGAAGAGATTTACTGCAAAACAGGAGTAGACATTTCAGTATTTTTGGTGATTGTTTGCTGTAATTTTCTTTACAAATAGTTCATATGAGAGCCTTGGTGGTCGTGGAGGGGAATTGACTTTTTTCGTGTCTGTCAGGTGTTAAGTGACCTTGCTGTTGACAAAAAGAAAAGGATACATGAATAGAGGTAAAAAGGAAATGAAGAAACTGCCAAAGTCAGTCCATATAGACTTTAAACGTGTTTGACAGAGTTGATACTCATATTGTTGCACCACCGAAAGTGAAAAAAAAAAGTAAAAGGTGGAAAAACAGTTATCGATGCTGTCAGCATTTTGTACCATTGTTTCACCTGCAGCTGTCCTTAGTATAAATGCCTCTTCAAAAACAGTTGAAAATAACATTTCTACGGTACAAAACAGGTTAATACAAATATATTAAACCACATCTTTAGGTGAAACTCAACAACAACATGTAAATCACTTTATGTAGCCTCAAAGCTTCGAACTGCAACTATTTCTCAGAAAAAAAAGTCAGGAATCTGCCGATGAAGCAGTTAACACCAAAGTAAAGTTTGCACATTTTAGTTCAAAGAAAAGGACAAAAAGAACCTCATTAAAAAAATCACTTTAGTAAAAACTCACGAAGATATAAGATCATTAAAAGATAGCGATCTACTGGGTAAAACCTTTGTTAGCACAGCTGCAAGGAAAACAGGAGAGAAGTTTGAAAAAAAATTCTACATACTGGCTTGCAAGGTCTTCTGTGAAATTTCATTTGTGAAGGCTCCGATGCCTTTGTTGGAAATGGCTGCCAGGGAGAAACGGTACTCCATATTCGGGCGGAGACCTTCCACAACAAATGATCTTGTGGGTCCAAATGTTTTCTTCATCTGTTAATTTAGAAATAAGTCATTGAAAACATTCAGAAGTGTTGCCATGTAATGCTTGAACAGATTGAATTAATTTTACCTGGTTGCCAAAATTGCCTTCCAGGTAGCGGAGTTCATAATTTATAATTCCTTCTTTCTCATAAGCAGGTTCCCATGTCAGCTCAATGCTGGTGTCAGACACAGCGCCAACCTGGAATTTGGATGGCTGTCCTGGAACTGGAGAATACAGCAGAGGCCATGTTACAAGGAATTTGAACTGGAGGACAATATTGTAAAATATTAGGGGTCACTTTTTAACTTCAGTTGCATCTAAATAAGTGATATGAGAATGATGCAATTGGGCTTAATTTGACAGGGGATTTAAAAAATCAAATGGAGACAATTACAGAAAAAGTACTTCAATCCTTATTTTTGGGCCTCTGGAATTTTGAAACTCATCCTATAATCAGCATGAATGGAATGATCTCATTCAACTTTGAAGGTTATCTTATTGACTTACCAATGTTAGTTCTTTCTATTTGGCTGTTTATTGTACAATCACAATTAAACTGACTTTAAAGATGTGCGAGTAATTTTCACACAGCAGGACAGCATCTGTTTGCAATCTCATTGAGCTTGAAGTTTTTAGAAAATGTGCTGCTAATCTACAAAAAACAGCTAAATTTCTTCTTCATTGATTGCAAAATTATTTACTGAAATGTAGCATGCCCAAAATTACAACAGTCACCAAATACATTACAGGGGTTTATTTAGAAAGAAGCACCAACACCAATAGCTATGTTGACTGAAATCAGGCTTCATGTCCTTACCTCCTTGCACTACTTTGACATGAATGGGCTCTGAGAAAGGTCCATCTCCCACAGAGGTGAACGCAAGGACTCTGATAGTGTATGTCTCCTGAGGGACTAGACTCTGGATAGTGGTGATGATGCTGTCCTGGACATTATGGATCTGCCAGAGACTCATGACCTGTGCGTCATCCATGGTGTAATATACTCGGTAGCCCTTGATCTGCCCATTGGGCTCCTCTGGCTCTTCCCACTGCACCATCATTGTGTTTTGAGGGAGAATCTGGGCCTTAACATTTCTTGGTGGACTGGCAGGGGCTTGTTCCCCAGTTCTAGTTTCAACAGGCTCACTGGGAGGACCCTGCCCAATTGTATTGACGGCAGACACACGGATTTCATACTCTGTGTTGGGGTAGAGGCCACCAATGCTGTAACGTGTAGTGGTGATGTCATCCACTGTCTCATACTTGCTGTCTGGGGACTTGGCCCTATATTGTATGATGTAGTAGGTCACTGGGTCTGGGTTTCCTGAATCCCAGGTAATGGTAACACTGGTTGCAGTGGTTTCAGTAACCACAGGAGTACCTGGAGGTTTGGGAAGAGCTGTTGGGGTAACAAAACAGGAAGAAGAGTCATTTATTGTGGCACAGACTGTGGAACTTTATTACTTAATCTAAACAGCCTGCAAATTTGCTCCTAAGACAGATTTCTGTGCATATTAAAATTAAGTTAACCTTTCCCATAATTACTTAATGCTACAATCACATCCATCTCTTACATTTGACAGTGATTTGTGCCACAGATTCGATGATGCCAAGGCTGCTCATGGCCACACAGGTATAGTTGGCCGACTCATGGACGCTGCTCAGCTCAAGAACATTTCTGCCCACTGGCATCTCATCCTCCGGTGTCAAATCCTCAGAGTTCAGCATCCACTTGACATAAGGCATGGGCGACCCCACTGCCACACACGTTATGTTCACACTGCCACCTGGCATTATTTCCTGACTCGTAGGTGGAATGGAGAAGCGAGGAGGCACCCGCCGGACTGGGAGAAGGCATGAGGAAGGGGACAGGATGACAAAAGAGGGCAGGGGAGTCAAAAAGAAGAGAAAAAGAGAGGCAATAAGAGAGGCCGATGAAAATGGACCCTTCTCAAGGAAACATCACACAATAGGTTCAACGTGGTAAATGAAAACGGAAAAAAAAAGACTTTTGAAAACAAAATATACAAATAATAAGAAGGAACTAAACTAACAGAATTGCTTCAACAACAATATATATTAACAATTAAGCAACGATTCATAGCAACAAGGTTCCATTGACCAATATTTGACCCATCACAGCACAATTAAAGACACAAAAATCTATTATGAGTTTCTCATCTTTGGCACTGAACTGCTGAGGTATAAAAAAACTACAGTATAACCTGGTCCTGAAGTATGAAGTAAAGGCCATGTGATGTTGTTGTCACATAGGCCCAACATGGCAACCTGGAACTTCCTGTCCTCTCAGGCACTCATGCCAACAGGAAGTAGGCCATTGCAGGCTTCTCCCACAGCACAGGAAGTGTAGGGTTACTGAACTATGTTGACCATCTCTGTGAGGTTTCTAACCACCTTCTAGCATACATTTGCACTTGAGGCCTCTCTTTATTTCCTAGTTATCTTAAAGATGAGAAACTTTAATCAGATTTTTGTGGTTTAGGGTAGATCCACTGGACAAAGCCTTATTAAGATCTGACACGGTTCCATTGATAGATGCAGCTATCAGTTTCACAGACAGCATGCATAAATAGATCAAGGTAAATTAAGGAATAAATGATAACAAAATCAGATAAAAACTTGAGATAAAATGCATAGAGGAATATAACTGAAGGGTCGCTAGCATGCCCAGACAAAAGACGATTGGAGAGGAAAGTAGAAGTACAAGATAGAGGATATAACATCCGGAGAGAGGATAGAAAGAAAGGAAACAGCGTAGCAAAGAGTGGCAGAGGGAGAAAAAGAGAGGGGAAGGTTGGAGGAGGGTAAAGGGGGGGTAACCCGCCTCAGTGCTGTGTAAACTTTGTTTTTCTTCAGCTAATGTGACAAAATGTGATGGTGGCACATTGTCACATCGCAGTCCCAGTTAACACAAAGTAAGTATTGAGGAACAAGGTGTGTGCCTAGAAATACACAGAAAAAGAATTATAGCAATTGTAACTGAGGAGCTAAGTATCACAGAGTGTAGGAGTAAAACAGAACTGGATCCACAGTGAGCAGATATTCAAAGCATAAGAAAGAGATGGCAGGAGAGGGAAAGAGAGATGAAAGACAGGGAGAACCTCAGAAGTCATGGAGAGGACTTGATATTGAAGTGGAAAGATAATGAACCGGAGATGCAGAAGAAGGGCGTGACAGGTACAATGTACTTGCATGTCTGTGTATGTATAGGTTTATAAATGTATACACTTTTTGCATGAGTGTGCGTGTGTACAGTATGCAAAAGTCAAAAAGAGTGAAAGAGTATGATTTTGCAAAAACAATGTGTGTTAATGAGAGGCATCCCAGCAAGCACTTGATATAAACTGACTAATAGGAATTTGCTAACTTGCCTACCCAAATGAATAAAAAGTTTTCTCAGGATCACTTATTGCAATTAATTCCTTTCTGACAGCCTATGATGAGTTAATTTGAAAAGTTTCCCCTTATTTGTATGTGCCTGGTCAGGTACTACGTTGTGTTGAACCAGGAAACGCACCCTTTTGAAGAATAAGAACTCATGTAAGAAATAATATTCAAACAGCTTTGAACATATTTGAACAAAAACCAGGAGGTCTTAAATTCACGAAACATACCGCAAGCAAAAGCTATGGCCTGTTTAAAAGGTTAATGACTTCCATTTCTTAGCTTTAACAGCATAGTGAACCAAATAAACTACATTTATTCAATGTCAAAATGTTTGTTGGGATGCAGAGTTCAAAAAGAGAGACGGAAAGAAGTAAAAGAAAAAAATGAAATAAATGGAAGAGATGACTTTAGAGATAGACATAACAGGAAAGACAGGACTGAGAGACAAGACACAAGGCAGAACAAAACAGACTCAAGCAGCAAGACAGCAGACAAGACAGACAGAGGGAGGTAGACCAATGGACACGCAGACATACTGTACAATACGCAACAGGGAAGGGCAGGGTTTGGGTTGTCAGAGAAAGAGGGAGGAGCAGGAGGAGGAGGAGGAGGAGGATTTAAGTGGGGGATAGAATAAGTAAACTATGACGTAAAATAATAATCAAAATAAAAAGACAAAAGAAAAGATCATGGCTCCAAAGTGGGTTTGGAAGTCTCACACACTGGGGCTTAAAATCAAGAAACAGGTACACGTCCCCTCCTCGCCACCTTAAACATTGCACCTCGGTGCAATCAGTACTCAAGTGTTGGGTTGGGTGGATGTCATGTGTGTGCATGTATGTGTGTGGGTGGGGGGAGGGGAAAAAAAAAGTAGATCATTGGTGGAGACTGAAAGGGGCTTCAAGGATAGATAGCATTCCAAAGTACACCGTGTCGATCCAAATGGGATTCATATGATCGTTGCATGGCACAATTCATTTTTCCACCAAACTAATGCACAAATATCACCTACACACACTGAGGGGAGTTTTACCTGATAGCTGACATGATCCCTAATTACTGCAAATACAGACAGCGGTTCATAGGTGCAAAGATTTGTGGTAAATAAAAGCAAGTGGACATTACGTAGGATCTTGAAATGGTGGGAATACATTTAGTGTTATTGGCTTTAACAGTAAACACATACCCAGCCATAAAAACTGCTTTAAATGTAAAAATATCTATAATATATATATATATAAATAAATATAAATGTATAAAATTGACTGTATGAAGCCAATTTCTACCTGAAAGAGGGAAACCCAGGCAGGGAGCTAGTGTTGGGCTTTTGATCTGTCATCTTCTGAACTACTCTGTATGCGCTCTCTTAGCAATTCACTGTTAATGTTAAGTAACTACTCTATTACTCTTGGCAAGTTATGACAAGGCTTCGAGGGCAAAAAGTTCATAGCTGACCTTTGAAGAAATGCTCTTTTTGGTACAACAACATTAGAAATTGTTTTTTTTTTTTTAAAGTACCAAAAACATTGTACGATTATTCTGATTTAAAAAAAGGCAAATATTCAATCTAACAGCAAACATGGCTTTTGACCAATCACATTTTGGTTAAGATATGCTTTGTTTCATCCTGACATTGTCAAGGAGTGACTGTGGGCGATATTCCAAAAAGAATAAAAAGTATGAGTATTTAAGAAAGACAAAAAAGATCCCACCATTTGGGATAAATTAACCTCCATCATAATTAGCCAAAAAAATACAAAAAAAAAACAAAACAGAACAAAAAAACCCTAACTGAACGACAAAGGTGAAAAGGCAGCCCATTCCTCACACAGACATGCATGGGTGTGGCTATGGCATGAGTGACATATACTGGTGCGCCCCCATCCGCTTGGGCAGACACCAGAGAACCAATACAATCCAAAAAAAATGTCACCCAAGCCCATCCAAGCATGCCATTCATTCCTAAAAAACAGCATTGCTCCAGACACACACGCACAGAATCAAATGAAAGGAAACAAATGAAATTGAACAAAACCACAAAAAAAACTACGTCCGAACAGCATAGACAGTACCAGAGTGCAGCTGTGTTCACATAGAGGTATGCATCAATACTATTAGATGTTTTTCAGCTATGATTTGTTCTCTTGAATTTGGGTTCCAATCCAAAAGAACTGTGAGAAATGTATAGGGCAGACAGATTACTTTGGGAATAAGTATCCAATCAAAGTGCGTCTGGGGGTGCTCTTCTCACCCTGGGGCTCAGGTCAGCCAATGGACCGGGAGCTGTTGTGGTTGAGTGAATGAGGTTTCCTCACAGGGAGATGCCTCGGTTTATCTTTGAGTACCGACTGTGGCACAAGCAATGAGGTAACTAACACCAGTTACCTTCCTAACGCTGGTAACTTTATGGCAGTGGATCTGAATTATACAACTTAATGAGACCACAAATTACTTACTTGCTTTTAGTATGTTCTGATACTTGGGAAATTAATAATCAATTACAGTATATAATTAAACTAATTTGTAAAACCAGACAAAGGGCAGATATCTGGGAGAGTCTACTTATAAACAGCATACACTGTGCTAGACAGGAAAGGGAATTTGAATTTCTGATACACTAAAAATTGACAACTGATACTACAGCACACTATGATTTAGACTAAGAGAGAAAATGATAAACCTTAAAGTGCTGAAAACACTACGGGAGACAACATTAACTGTGCAGCTACATTTCAATATCACATGTAAATGAGTCACCGCACTATAAAAGCCTGAAGGATATGCCTGAATGTTCAACTGACTTGTCAAGTCACTGGTTTGTGTGTGAGAAACCCTCTTCTATCATACCTTTAAAAAGCATCAAAAGTGAAACAAAGAAAATAAAGAATCCCAATTGCATGGACAGGCTCCTCATTCACAGAGACCAGGAGCCCAGCCGGCCCATTTGGAATTAAGAGAAAATAAAAGAAACGTATACCTTTCATTTGGTCTTATAACATGTAATCTTGTTTCAAGCCCCAATGCGGAGAGAAAGACAAGAAGTCGTACACTGGACGAGGTGAGAAGCAGTCGAGAGAGAATGCCAGAGTACTGCACTAACTAATAATGGGCAGTGTTGTGGAGGGATTTGTGCCAAAAAACAGAGGTCAGAAGGTGGACATTATCGGCCATTTTGGTGAGGCAGATTTTGCTGCCCCAAAATGAAGAGGGAAGCCAAAATAATGTGCAGCCTTTAGTGTCACCTTGAAGCTGAGATTACACCCTCTTGCTGCCTGAGGACACAGGCACAGTATGGAGATCCTTTAGTCACACTTGCCAGGTGAGTCCTACGGCATTTACATTTAAGCTGCAGGGGTCGGCCTGTATTAACATACCTTGGCTGCGCCAATGCTAAACAGTCACTATAGGTGGCTCATCAAAATGGAAATTATTACCAAAAGGAAACTGACAGGAATTATAGAAGGGGTATCTAATAAAAGCAGGCACTGGATTGAAGAGATTTCAGAGTGTTTTACATTTTTTCTGTTGTCTTACAGGCAGATGACAAGCAGCTAAATCATACTGCAAGTCCATCCCCTCACTGTGGTGATCCCTTCAGTGAATACCATGAGTCAAATTTTGAAAGGGGAGAAATTTCACATATTTGCAATGGAATAAAAGGCAATAATGTTTTGTGTGAAACAAATTAATTTCTGACAGCAAGGTAACCATTTTAAAATGTGGGTATTGTCTTCTGGGCTCCTTCAGACAAACATCTAATAGAGATGGCAGGAGTTTGCTTTGGCCAGTGAGAACATAAGGTGTAATCTAGCTTTCTTTCCCAACATCACACACAAATGCATAGCAGGACATGCAAGCACATTCAAGAACAGGCATGTAACATTGCAAGAGGGTTGGCATGCACATGCACACGTAACAGCACAGTCTTTCTGCATCACTGTTATTTTAACAATTTGGAAATAGAAAGTCAGGCCAGATGTGGAAACTGATTCATTTCTTTCAAAAGGATTGTGCCCCACTTTGCGGACAATGTTTAATTGAAGGCAGCATGATCAAAATAGTCATTTGGAGTTTTTGCAGATTACCATAACAATTCCTGATGTTAACTCTTTTGACAGCCCGTTTGTGCATGGTGACATAGCAACTAAAATCTTCACCTGTGTGCTGGATAACTACCTGATCAGGAGGGCTGATGTATTTTCCTGATGATCTACCTCAACAAAAAAATAATGTGACTGGTTGCTGTGCAAATTAATGTCTAGGCCTAAAAAAGAGAATGGAGTATTTTCAGAATAGGTAGGCTCACCATCATTTCAAGACTTACAGTGGCTATTATAAAATCTTCAGAAATCAGGTGTCTCAGCAGTCACCTGAACAAAAAGTCCACCTCAAATTCCCTTGTCAGCTTGTGCAAATTTGGTAGGATAACAGCAACTGTCAAAGTGCCTAAAAGTTAAATATGCCTGGCTTCCAAAGTTGGGTGAAATAAGTTTTTCAGAAGTAAATTCAGTTCTAGCTCTTGTAGAAATAATGTATTCCTATAAATGTGAACAGTTACCAAAGCATGAAAATTGTTAATTAATGTGCTGTTGGAGCAGTGGCCTTCTTCAGTATGACTTCCAGATACTTTAGTTTAATCCTCTGGAGATTGGTACATTTTGATAGCCACACATACAAATGCTGACAATCTTAGAAGAGGCTGATGGCAGGGAAATGTTTTATCTCCGCTACCTGAGAAAATGATACGCCTGACCTACTCAGACTTGCTGAGATACATGCAATATCTTGAGCAAAGTGCTGAAGTTCCTTCCCAGAAACGTGTATCTTATGTATTCATGAGTAGCAGAGCTGGGAAATTTTACAGGCCAAATCACTATAGCAGGTGACATGTGATTCAGTAAAGATCTGATTATATTTCAATTCCGTCTGCACTGTGACGGTAGAGACTTTGCTTATTATACTTTGCTCATTCTTCTTGTTATTGTTCAGGGACTATATTATATTATTCACATAAAAACAAGACAGTCTTCATCACTACTCAGATCTATTCTACTCCTAGGAGGTTTTTGAATAACTGATTTTAATCTCAGTATAATGACAATGAGAGAACACCAGTCAGTCAACGAAGCCAATCACATCAAGTTGCTACCATTTAAAGAAAAAAAATCTATCTTTGAGCGCTCTCTAAGCAACAGCAAATGTGAGTTTGAAGTCATTATAATGTTATTGATCCAAACTACAGTATAAATGGCATCTTTAAAGGCTGCCTAAAATCACCATGGAACCCAATCAGGCCTGATCAGGTCCAATTTTTTCTGTAATGAATCACTATAAACAAGATGACAGGAACACTGGCTGTACACACACTTATTGTTTCATTCGGCATTTGCATTTGCACTCTGAGACTCGTGAAGCAGAACAGCATCAGTTAGAAAAAGGAACAAATCTCACAAACAAATAAACCACAAAAAAGACAAACATCTTTAACGGAAAAATAAGGTCAGAAATGGAACTGAAACAGAAGGAAACACACAAGACTGGAATCAAAAACACAAAACACAACCGAATATTAAGGTAAGCCAAAGAAAAAGGTTTTATCAGGGGGGGAAAAAAAGAGGAAACCAAGGGGGGAAAGGGAAACAACTGAACTGTGAACCCAGGGATTGCAGAAAGAAAAGAAGACCATTGCGGTCAAAGGGAATTTGCAGAGGCATGCAAGCGCAGTTACATTCTCCATCATGCAACAGGTTCTGAAATTTCCACGTGCTGGGTTTCCATGACAACATGTGCAAGAAAGCTTTTAGGTGCAGAAGCAATACCAAAGGATGCAAAACGAGAAAAGGCCCCACAATGCAAACATAAAAGTAAATGAACAAGACCCGAGCTAATCGGGTTTGCCTTCATCATTTCTTCCTTGGAAATAAATAAAAATTTTCTTTATAATCATTTAGCAGTTTGGATTGCTGTTAATTTTTTTTTTTTTCAAATTAGTAATTAATCGAGCTCTGCAATAGGCAAATACAGCTAAAATTTTTCAACACGATTTTTTTTTTTTCAAATGTGGGTTAAAAAAAGTAAAAAAGAAAAAACACACCAACCTTCTCGAAGCTCTGAGGGATGTAAAGGGGTTGATGCAGAACACAATGACATGAGGAGAAGAGAAAAATAGGGGAAACACAGAGAGAGTAAAAAAAGCCACCTCAAGGTGTTTAGCTGCAGCTACATTTCCCTATTTCCTTTTTTCTTTTCCTCCCTTTCCCTTGTCCATGCTATCAGTGACACCCGTCTTGAAAGTACACTTGTCTGCCCTCCCCCATAAATAAACCTTGAACCAAAACAATCAGATTCACCCCAGTGGCTGCACAGTCAGCTGCTAAGAAAAAAAAGTAATGCGCCACTGGAGTCAAATCAAGTGTACCATATTCAATATTCAAAATTTCACAAGCTCCTTATGGCCACCAGCAGAGCCTCCTGCAGTGGCCGTATTTGCATTTTTTCAGAGAAGGAAACCAAATAAAGATAAAACAAAGAAAAAAAAAACTAATGAGAGATTGAAAGAAAAAAAAGACACAGTTTGGGATGAAATTAGCAGCTGCAGTTAAAGTTAAAGTAAACATTTTAGCAGTCAGCAACCATCACATTATGGTTTCTGTTTGGTTAGTAGCATTAAATCCAATACAGTATACACCATCGTTTAGAATTCAGGATTGCTGACTTGAATCCCCCCCCCCCCGACACACACAATCGATCCCTACAGCTGTTAATCTCAAGTGCATTTTGCTTTGTGAACAAAACATAGTCAACATCAAGTATCAGAATTGATTGACAAAAGTTAACTGAAAACAGACAAAGGTTGACACCATCACAGGATAACAAGTGTGTTACATAGTGTGACAGTACTTAAGTAATTATGACCCTTGTGTACTCTTTTAAAGGCATGCTGATGGAGCCAGCGTTCATGGAAAATTGCATGAATTGTCAGACAATGACTTCAGGGTATCGCTGTTTGTTTTCTGATCAAAAAAACTGCTAAATGTCCCTGTGCTGTGTCAATAAAATGTCCCCATCACACCTTTTTAATGACTCGTGTAGAGGGCTTGAACATAATTTTCCAATGAACATTCTTCTCATAAACAAAGTGGATAGCTACTTGACATTGTCACTGAATCATAGTGGAGACAGCACAAGCCTCCAGGATGAGTACTAGCAAGAAGAGATGCTAATCTTGATGGACCACTTTTTAACCTTCAGCTTCGCGCGGCTGCATTTTTCTTCCCTGTGCTTCTATTTCACAGAGCATGATAATAGCAATAATAATGAAAAAGCAGCTCCCTGACCCATTTTATTATGTCAGAGTGGTGAATTATTTATTGGGAACAAAGTTATTTGGTACACAGCAGAGGGAACAAACTGAGTAGATACCAAGGCATCTTTATTTAATATGCACAATATAAATAATACATGTTGAAAATGCATCTGCTTCAATTTATTAAAGCTCCCTCAACAGAGAATCATTGTCATTTAGCATTAGTGGAGGAAGATAGGCTTTTGTCTCCATTGTGTGTTTCCTATGCAACTATTCAGTGCCTGTGACCGATTGTTTTTTATATCTCCACTTTGTTAGAACATGCCGACCAAAATTACTACTGACTGTAAAATCCTTTAAAGATAATACACCAAAGCAGAAACAGGGAAACACTATGGATTTATGCTCCAGTTCAGTATGCAGAAGCAGTAGGAAAACTATACTATTTATCATCTATGCGAGAGATTTTTTTTTGGTCTTTGATTCAAAGCAGTTGACTGTGTCAACAGTCCATGTCTATTGGGTTCCCTCCCCAAAATCTGAAGAAGACTAAAGGGGTTGAGATTTTGATTGGTGGGCAATAATACCTAGCCACTCAATCAAAATCGAGACTTACCGTTTTGCTCCTTCACCTGTAAAAGACTAATAATAATAATAGTAAAAAAAAAGTCTTTCCAGACTCTTTTTGGGTCCAAACTTTGATGTAGTGGGAAACATTCGATTGGCCACACAGTTACAGGTCAAAGGTCTTTTACAACCGATGAAGTAAAGACATACGCCTCGTTGTGCTACACATTTCCTTCCGAGTGAGTAGGGGAGGGCATTAAAAGACAAAATGGATCATAACATCATAACAGAGAAGAACATTAGTTGGTCAATTATAGTTTTACATTAGGAAGTTTCAGTGTATATGAAATTACATTTATGGGCAAGCAATACTATCAGTGCTAGATGATTTATATTACTCGGGTATTACTATTTTGTAAAAGACATTTTCTCCAAATATAGTTAAACTAAAATGGAATTGAATGGAAACAATTACCATCTGTTAAGCTTAACAGGAATGCCACTAAGAGTTAAGCTGCACTGAGAAGACATTTAGAATGGGCAAATGTCTTTATTATTTATTTATTTATCTATTCATTCATTTATTCATGTTTTTGTTTTTTGGCCTGGCTCTGGGGCCGGGTTGCTCCCTACCTCGCACATAAAGGTTAGCAGGGGACGAGTAGCGCACGCCTTCCTGATTAGACGCCACGCACTCGTACTTCCCCTGGTCTGTTTCCTCGCTGTTCTCGATCTGCAAGGCACCTGGGAAATGACAGCATCCGACAAAGACAAAAAAAGGGAAGGGAAAAGAGACAGAAAAAAAAGAGAGGGGGGAGAAGAAAAGTAAGGAGAACATGATTAATCATTCTGACTGTGAATGTGCTTGAAGGAATCAGACAGTTTTCTTAATGGTAGGCATCTTGAATTTCTCATGACCATTTCACCGTGGACTGTTTCTCCCCGCAACGCTCATGCAGATTGGCATAACTGAGTTCCACTCAAGCCTCAGCCATCCGTTGACAAAAAAAGAAAAAGTAAATTGAGCAAGTTAAATAAATAAAAATGTGAACTGAATCAGTCACACTAAATTTGCACCATGTTGGTATTTGCAACTCATCTAACAAGGGAGATCTTTTACCCCCCCAAAAAAAAAAAAAATAAATTTAAAAGCTGCTTCAAAGTAATGATGTGTGATGAAATGTAAAAGAGTGTTGAGATGATCTTGTAAACTCAGTAAAATTAGCAAATCATGTTTGCATAGGACTCACCAAGGGAGTGTGTGTATGCAGAGGGGAGGAGGGGTCATGGGAAAATATGCAGACATGAACATTGACACAATAAATAACAGCACTCCCACTCTTTTGCTTTTGTATGATAAAATTACATCCAATATATATGCATCAATAAAATGTATTGCATCCAGTGGGTTGGGTAGCTTTAACTCATTTGTATTTTCTTTTAATGACTGATGTGCTTCATAAGACCATTACGATTAAATGCATTCTCTCATTCCACATACACTTCACCTGCACCTCCATTCTCTTTCAGTATTTGGTCATTATTATTTTATATGAACACCTCAGGGCCCCTGTTTTTCAAACACACTTTATTTCTTATCTCTGTGTAGATTTTATCTCTTGTCTGTGCCATACGAGACAACCTAAGAGCTCAGCAGCAACACTGGGGAAAGGGAGGGAGGTAAAACACCAGGCGTCAGATCATTCCTCGTTAGAGTGCTGTTGACGGCACTTCCTGATGATATCATTAGGGCTTCTGGCTGGCTCAGCAGACAGATTGCAGCCCAGGCCTCGCTGACAAACACAGCACCATCGCTCGTTAATGTTAAGCCAAAAAAACCATCAATATGGCAGCAGCTTTCTAATATGTTATCATTTTCTTCATCACATCTGCAAGTTGAGTGAACACAATGTTGAACAATGCTACTATTCTGGAATGCTGGCGGAATAATATGTTTTAGCTCTGCTACAAATGAGACAATCGATCCTGGCTAATTAGAAAGATTAGTCACATTTCCACTGTGTCCGTAGTTTAATAGAAAAAGGAGCATTGGAGTCATTGGAGTCTAAACAAATACATTCAACCTTTTAAAAAGAAAACAGACCTGGAGCTACAACCATCTATAGTGCTCCATTCTTTACTTTCTCTTCATTTCCCTCTCTAACTCAGATCATTGTCATTGCTCACAGGGCTCTGTTCCTGGCACATAGCTCATGAACCAAATGAAAATGTCTACCTGCAGAGTGCAGGTGGTGCAGTTTTCACTCTGGGTTTATGCAAGCATTTGATTTGGATCCGTTTGATGTACGCTTGGAGCAGCTAATGCCAGCGTGGTGGCAGGTGGGTTGGAATGTGCTCAGAAGCTGAGACCACAAAGTAAGGACTGTGTGAAGTTCAGCTCCAGGCGGATGGTTCCAGCAAGCTCTGCCAGCGGCTTGTCTGCTCGGCTCCCTCCCCTGATTTATAATATTTTTGGAGGCTCTCTTTTGGGAAAATCATAAGCAGTGATCTATGTATAAGTTGTTGTTTTTTTTCCCAAGCCTGCTAGCTTTTGATGATCTGATAAACCAACTGCTTCCAACAACACAAATGCTATTCAATAAATTGTAGTGAATAAATTTAAGGAAAATTAATGAAGAGCCACCAAGAAACAGGGAACTGCGTCTCCTAGTGAAGAAGAAAAAGCAAGGAGAGGAAGATAAGAGCCAGGAGGAGTTAGAGGGAGTGTCATTTGTCTCTGCACATCTTTGGTGGAGGCTTCTCACCAGGTGGTATTATCTGTTTCCAGGCCCATACTGGATTTATTACATACTCCAGCCATCATTTCAAAGTGGAGCTGTGTGGGAACACATATGGAGTCTGTTTTCAGAGCACAGATAGTGGGGAGGAAAGTTAGCTGGGTTTAAAAGAAAAGAGAGAAAAGGGAAACAAAAAGGATGGATGAGACAGTAATACAAAGAAAGATGAAATAAAGATTGATTCTTGCAAAGATATTCCATCTCTTCTTTTTCTCCAATGCTTTCCCATTTTCTTTGAGTCACAGCTTTGTTTTTGTATGTTAAAAGAAGTTAGTTTAAATGACTCTATCACACTAATGGAATTAGCATCTGCAGCCATATAACATGAAAACAATTCTAAATGGTAACCAGTCAGCAGTCAGTTAAAAAGCTGATAATATTAGGGTTTAATTACAGATTTCTAAGAAACAGAATCAAATGATTCGCCTTTGATATCCTCTCGCCAGGAGCAGTGTGAGCGTGCCTTCTTGCACACAGAGCAGTGTGAGCGTGCCTTCTTGCACACACAACAAACTCCACCCATGTGTTTCTTTGTAACCATTTCCTTTTGTCTCCCTCGCTATCACTTTCTCTCCCTCATTTTAAGTTGACGACGCTCTGTTTTGCATAATTGTTCTCCGTCTTTTCTGCCAGCCTGTGGCTTACGAGGACGCATGTGGCCATCGGCGCTTTTTTTTTTCTTTTATCAGAGAAAGCGGAAACACGGGGAATGAAATAAAAGTTGAAAATTATCTGTCATGAACACAATAAAACCCAAGCAAAGAGTCTGCTCACACGCTGAGTGTTTACTGATAAAGATGCGCCTGGTGACAAACAGCAATTTTTAGTGTTGTTCACAAAATGGCCGAACAGGGCTCATTAAATAAGTCCGCCATGGGGCCTTGTGACATGTTGTCCTTGTTTTGGGCTATTATGTCTTATCACATACAAAAATAACTATTGCAGACAAGCTTCATTTGCTTGATTTCAGAGGAAATCATGAAAAAAAAGAAAAGAGTTTGCTTGCCAAGAGATGTCATGCTGAGTAACATCCATGGCTACTATTTGACTTCAGCACAGTTTGACTGTCTTGATTAGACCAAAACACAGAACCTCATTGTATTAAATTGTTCATTAGCTACATTCAAGACTAGTTGTCAAATGGCCTTCTTCACTTTAAAAAAAAAACACAGCAACAAGAACTATTTTACATAAGTGAGCCAGACTTATAATCCAGTGTGACAGACTATTTGATGAGAACTCGAAAAATAAATCTTATGAAGTTCAATTAAAAAGGACACAGAGATGTTGAAGGACACTGAGATGTTGTGGGAATTGATTTGTGAATGCCCTGGAACAGGACTGGCTCTCAATCCACCTTGTGGTTACACACACTGACCATCATTAAACTCCAGGACTGCCCCTGCAGAGTTAGAATTCATGTTTTACAAGGTCAGAGGACAGAAGATAAGAACTTTTTTCTTTGTTGATGTAGTATTTTTAATTTGGATGATTATGTGAGAATCCACACATGAAAGGCAAATGAACTCCCTGGTAATAATCACATAATCTTCCATGTGAACCCATTACTCTGCAGTCAGAATAACCACAAACACTCACACCCTCCCGCCCTTCACCACTCCCCACCCCTGGCTGTCTTGCAGTATGTTCACTGCCTTCATCCATCCGA
The DNA here is from genome assembly GCA_037177055.1 of Atherinosoma microstoma. NCBI lineage: Eukaryota > Metazoa > Chordata > Actinopteri > Atheriniformes > Atherinidae > Atherinosoma > Atherinosoma microstoma. Next base: position 11,420,936 of record JBBBVU010000015.1, on the reverse strand, counting down.
TAAAGAAGGCTGTAATGGGCAGTGGTTCTGGAGCATTTGTCCCAGCCGTGACAGCTGCCCTGGTTAACAGCACTACGTGCTGCAGGCTGATCTGATGAGCAGTGAGGTGCCAAGATAACTAAACGATCAGCCTGGGCAGAGTTCAACAACGACATGTTTTTGGGACAGACATTCTTCAGAAACTGCTAAAAGTAGATCATTTTGGCCAGTAGTCCCAACATTTAAGACTTTCCCTATCACAAATTTGCAAGAATTTAACCAAGTCTCCTTACTACCTGGCAGGTGAAGCAGTTTTTTGAAACATTTCCTTAAAGGTTTCAGTGTTTTTTTGTCTGAAGACTGGCAGAAAGTAAACCAGACAACATGACAATGACTATCTGAGAAACAGAGAGAGAGAGAACAAAACAATTACAGCAGAAAGAGGTGGAAGAAAGAGTTGGAGAGACAAGAACACAAAAAACAGAAGGATAGATGAGGGAATAAACAAAAAGCGAGGAGGGGCCGGTATGGATGATTAATTTCAGAAAGTGCCTGAAGCAGTGGTCTGCCCACCCCAGCCGCTGCTCTGTAGCAGCTTTACCATGTGTCTACCACCCTCCCCACCCACCCACCCACCCCCAGTCCCATTTGTGTAATTCAATTAGTGTGCTCCAGTGGGCCTTGATTGATTTGTTTAGGCGATCAACAAAATGGCTGGCCAAATCTAACCCTTCTTCCTATCCCTCCCTTTTGCTCCTTGTGCATCCCACTCAGGCCTTCTGGTGGTACACTGCTCTTTTCATCATTTTATCTCTCTTTTTCAATTCATGAGTCTCATTAGCCCCTCATTTGGCCTCTCCTGTCATTTCCCCCATCCCAATGCTCCTCACTAACGCTCTTCTACAGTCCAATTACAGCTCCAAATTAGCACCTTACTGTATCAGTGAATACACAAGAAATATTACCCTTCCTAGTATGTAAAGCCCACTTAACTGCACAGAGAAGTGCACAATACAATATTTTTAAATAGAATTTTGGATGTTTTTGTTTTCTTAGTGAATTTATAAATTAAGAAATGGACCTTGGCCAGTTTGTACTTTTACACATTACAAATGTGTATCAAAAACTCAAACCAACTCACTAGTTTGTAACTTCAAGAGTTGAAATAAAAATTGGCACTGATTCATGAAAGCCACGAGAGCCACGAAATACCTTCGGCAGTTACAAATCGTAATGCCTACCTAGGAGATATCAGCTGTTAACTTTTGGTTTTATTTTGGCTGCACCAAAGCAATCACTGAGTGTCACTATGTGGTATTCAGGTCTGGACTTACCATTCTCCCTCAATCTCTTTATTTTGTCTACCATCCTGTCATTCTAGAAACACTCTGTCACAACTTCAAGGTCATTATACAGTGACCGCACCAGCATGGAGCACCACGTGTGATGCCATTGTTGTCACAGCCCATCTGGTGGCTTGTAACGCTCCCATTAAATAGGTGATGAAGCAGGTAGGGAGTCGGGCTACCTTTACACCTGTCGCTTACCTCATGGCTTTGTGTGAACGTAAAATGAATTCAGCTTTTTCATTTTGGGAATCCGCTCTTATACAAAGTGACATAAAGTGACTAAGCCGTTGGACATTAATATCTTTCTTTAATGGAATAGATTACTCAGATTTCAGTACACACTAATGTACAAGGATGGATATGGACATGTGCATATCACCATGCACTAAATCCTACACAATTCATATGCCAAAAACTGGCAAGACAGTGCAGCCAAGGGGTAATGTGTGTGTGTTTGTGCGTGCGTGTGTTTTTCTCTTTCTAAAAGGCAGCTTATCTATGTATGCAAATGCAAAGTTCATTAGTAAGGCTTGCCTTTGTTCACCACAATATGATTTATGAGCCTCTCTTAATCAAACAAAAGGAGATGAGGTAAGGGATTGGCGATGTCTTTCATAAGTAAGGGGCTTAGAGGAGTGAAGCATTTGAAATTAGTCTTAAAAAAAAACCCCACAATGTTCATGAACGGTCGTTGGATGGAGGGCCTTAACCTTACTGTGGGAGCTGTACTGTCAAATGAATCACCTCCTTGGCTGTAGCAAGCTGTAATCGGAAAACCAAAAGCATTTATTGCGTCCCCCTGAATGCATGGGCAATCCTGTCAAACTGAGATATTCACTTACCTGCTCAGCCTGCGGAACTAAAGCATTTTACAACAAACACACTGAATCACATTGAATCACCTGGGAGAGAATGATTCAGCAAAACCACCTGATTGATAATTACATGTGAAAGTTACACTGTTGGGGAAAATTAGGAAAAAAAAATAAAGAGAAAAAGATTAATTATTTGAACAATGATTTTGTATAATTCAAAAGAATCACACTTTCTTACATCTTTGTCTCTCCTTGAAATCCTTCCGTTCATCCTCTGACATTATGAAAGCTGATTTTTTTTTTGCATGGTAAAAGGGTGTGCATGTTACCAGTTTTGAAAAGGCAGACAGTGTACACAGCAGCCTCCCTTTTGCAGTTACAAGCTGCAGTACAGCAGAGTGGAGGGAATTAAATCAAAAGTAATTTATGCCAGCTTTTCCCCTGACATACCATCACCAGCTATGAGGGAGGGCATTAACATACATGATGTGGCTGGTGCACTGGTGGTGAACGGAAAGATCAAAGCAGAGAAGGGGGAAAAAAAGAAGGGTAACTAAAATCGCCTTGAACAGTTTAAAGTCTGGTCTTATCAACATACAAGGCTACAATCACCTGCCCTCTAATTTCCCTTTTTCTTGATCTACATGCTTGCTCATAAAATAACTTAAATATCACAGGCACCAAACAGCCTAGCCACCTTCTAACAGCCTTGACCATTTCTCCCTCTTTTAACCTTCCCAATCTTTATCACAAACAGCTGGCAACACAATTTGAATCCCTCAGTAGTTTCTGGACACTGATGATGTGGAGGAGATGGTGGGAAAGCACAACACAGAACACATACATACATGGAGGAACAGTACAGGAACAATGACGTGAGGCAAGAGACTGTGAAACACATAAGACTAGTCTCACAAACTGTGTACACAGAACACAGAACAAAAACACAGATGAGATTGATGTCAATAGAATAAGAAAAAAAATTCAAAGAGGGAAATCGTTTATTTTAGTTCCCTTATTTGGTCACTTTGGTAGAACTAGGAGCCATTATGTCTGATTATGTGTTAGTTAAAGTATTTTTGTCCATTTGTTTTTTCTTTCTTTTTAAAGTATTTTTTGTGATGGTTAAACATCTTACCTCGAATCGGGGTACCCTCTGGAGGAGACACAAAAATGAAGACACATCATCAGTTCAGGTCCAGGTTAATGTGGTTAGAGGAGGTTTTTGGGTTGAAATGTCCACTGAAACTAGGTTATCAAACCATTAAATAATCTCTTCCAGAACTGGGGAATTTTTCATTGGGGGGGGGAAAAAAAAAAAAAAGAGGACCAAAAACAAGACCTCTTGTTGCTGGTATCACAAAAGAAAGTGCAGGTTTTTATGGATGGCATTTAGCTTGCCATCCCTTTTGTACCCCCACTCCTTGGCTTTGATATTCTATGACGGGAAGTGCAATGCTTTGATAGAAAGAAGGAAGATTGAAGTCTTACCATTTTATTGCGGCTACGAGCATGCAAGGTTTGGTTTCCTAACTTGACATGAAATGCTCCAGTATAAGCTTCTTCACAACCAATGGACCTTGAATAAGAGGTCGGTAAAACAGTAAAAGGCGCCAGTACTATATTCCTGGTATCCAGATAAGTAATAAAACAAACTTGCGGCAGAAATAATGGAATCTCCTTTGCACTAGAATTTCAGACAAAACCTTCAGGCAACACAAGTTAAATCTTACAGATTGACATTCTTATTTATCCTTCAAGTCATAAACCCGTTTAACTGTGACAGATAGACTCCTTACCTCAAGGTTCGTCCCTTTTCCCCAGTCATTCAATCCCCTGGCTCTTTCAATTGTTTCATTTTACTAAGAGTTGTATGTTTCTCTCTTCTGTGTTTATTGTGAGTCTGTATTGTGTTACATGCTTGACTGCAAGCCAAATGCCCCATTAGGGACAATAAAATATTGAGTTTTTCCGGTTTTAGGCTGGTGGGCCTATTATATGCAGTCAGAACTGTTGAAATGGAAAATGTATGCCTTTAAGCAGAGCTTTAGGTTTGTGTAGGGGCGCCAGCTTAGCGTCAACCCCTTCAAATTCACATTAAACTGTCCTCCTGCTCACGGCTGTTTTTCTTAATTCCTTTTCTCTTCTTGCTTGAGCTGTTCCTTCATCTATTTTCTCTCTTTCTTCCTGTGTCCAAGTTTACCAGATCTACTGAGAACATCATGTTATTGTATCTTAAGAACAGTTATGTGTTGTTGCTGTTCATCGATTACAGCTCCGCCTACAACACTACCTCTCCCCATAACCCTGCCACTACTCTCATCAACCTGTGCCTCAATACATGATTGCGCAAGTGGATTCTGAACTTCCTCACCAGCCGATCATAGGAAAACATATCTCACCCTCCATCATTCTGAACTCTGGTGTCCTACAGGGGAATCAGAGGTTGAGAACCTAAAGAGACCTGGAACAGAAAATAACGGATCCTCATGTGCAAGATAAAGGGGATGATCCTGGGCTGTAGGAGGTGGAAGCCCAATATCCATCTCCTCTGCATCATTAGTGGTGAGAGAGTGGAGGTTGTGCCGACCTTCAGACACCTCAGAATACACATCAGTCAGAGTTTGACTAAGTCCATCAACATTACTGTGATGATAAAAAAGAACTTCAGAGGCTTCCTGGGGCATCTGAGGAAGGCATGACTTCCACAACCACTGGTGGTGAACTTCTACTGTCATCATCTACTGTACTGCAGTGTTGTATTTTGACTGCACCAGCGAAAACGGGAAAACTCTGACATTGTCTTATAAAGACAAGTGAATTGAGGTGAAAAAATTAAAGGATCCTGTATGTGTATTTCCATCAGCGTGCTCATGCAATTTTTGCTGTGAATCTGCCCCTGGTGTTTAAGATGTAAAGTGGTGCCAGCAATTTCCATATTCTATATAGTACAATAAAGGATGTGGGTGGCTCGGCTCGGTGGAGGGGATGGACCTTTCAATGCCTTCTGGTCAGATTGATATTGCATTTCTGCATTTAGAATCATCTTTTGTGATACCAGCAATCAGGATTCAGTCACTGTGTTTTAAGTTCTGCCTGGCTTATAAAGGACCTTCATTAGTATATCATTCCTTGCTTTGAATCGTGTTTAAATTACAGGGAAAAAAACTAATAATGATACCTAAGCTATCTATACTTACAATATATGTGTAAAGCTTACATTTGTTAAGATTGATCTTACTGAACAGTACATTCTGAGCATTTACTTTACTTCTACAATTACTAATGTTGATAAAGTGAAAAATCAGTGTGCATGCTTATTTTTTTAATCTATCTATTTATTTCCAGATTTCTACAGCCTGTAAACCTATCCTAAAAGAAAAATGACATATCCATGAACAGTCACAATTAAAGCCATTTAAAAACCAGGCAAAACTGAAGTGACATTTTAATAATTTCTATTACGATAGTCCACATGATAATAGGTAATTCACAAGACAAAGGACAACAGGGCTCTGGGAGGGTTATAGTGTTATTGAGTTAGAATTTGATTAGAGGCTGCAGGAGGTTGGTTTATTTTGCTTTAGCAAAGATGAATTTTAGTTGGGAGTTAAGAGGTCACGAGTTAAAGGTTAGAGGTTAAGGTTAGAGTTAGGTTAAGGTTAGAGTTAGGTTAATGTTAATAAAGCAGGTTTATACAGAGGAGGACTTCACAAGGACCTTATGAAAAAGAATAGGAACTAAAAGAAAGATAAAGAAATGAAAATAGGAGGAGGGTAATGAGGCAGGAGAGGGATAGCAGAGGTAGTTCAGTGCAAAGATCGAACAGAAACATAAAAGGTGGAAAAGAAAACTAAGTCAAATCTGTTTTAATAATGAGACTCAGATATCGCAGTCACTGTTTCCTGAAATGTTTAATTTTCAATAATGAAACTTAATTAAAAGATAAAAAATAAGGAAACAGCGGTCAAGCCAAGTCTGCAGAGGCTAGCCAGTATTCAATCATAAAGGTAAATCCACCTGTATTAGGGTCATGCTACCTAATGGCCATAAGCTCCCCCTCTAAACTCTGGTCATCCAGAGGTTGATCAGATTAGGGTTGCAATGACCTAAATATATCTCAACATGCTGCTGTCCTCCTCACATCATCAAATGTGGTATTATCTTTTCCACAGAACACCCAGCTGTTTGTTAAACAACTCTCTGATTTAAAAAAAAATAAAAAATAAAAAAATCATTCAAGGCTATCATCTGGCCAGAGGCAATCTGGCCAGATATGTTGCACATCTGCATGTAAGGTGAATGGGATGCGTGGTTTGCTGAGTGTCAAAATCAGACCACTCTTCCGAGAGCATCTGGGTGACCTTCTCTTCCATAGACCCCTCCCAGGATGCTGGTGAAGTCACAGCAAGTGTCAGAAAATGAAATAAAAATAAATAAAAAATAAAAATATTGCCCATTGTTACCACATCTACAGAGGTCTTAGCCTCTCCCTCCAGAGCGGCTTTGAAGCCAACATGCGATAATTTCCTGCAGATTAACTGCCATTGAACTCAGTGTGAGTCACACATGTGCATAAATCTGTGAGTGTAAAGGATCCATGTAATGTCGTATCATGATTTTAAACCTTTATATTATAAAAGGTCCTTAATCTTTATGAATACTCTGTGAATCTGCCCCTGGTGTTTAAGATGTAAAGTGGTGCCAGCAATTTCCATATTCTATATAGTACAATAAAGGATGTGGGTGGCTCGGCTCGGTGGAGGGGATGGACCTTTCAATGCCTTCTGGTCAGATTGATATTGCATTTCTGCATTTAGAATCATCTTTTGTGATACCAGCAATCAGGATTCAGTCACTGTGTTTTAAGTTCTGCCTGGCTTATAAAGGACCTTCATTAGTATATCATTCCTTGCTTTGAATCGTGTTTAAATTACAGGGAAAAAAACTAATAATGATACCTAAGCTATCTATACTTACAATATATGTGTAAAGCTTACATTTGTTAAGATTGATCTTACTGAACAGTACATTCTGAGCATTTACTTTACTTCTACAATTACTAATGTTGATAAAGTGAAAAATCAGTGTGCATGCTTATTTTTTTAATCTATCTATTTATTTCCAGATTTCTACAGCCTGTAAACCTATCCTAAAAGAAAAATGACATATCCATGAACAGTCACAATTAAAGCCATTTAAAAACCAGGCAAAACTGAAGTGACATTTTAATAATTTCTATTACGATAGTCCACATGATAATAGGTAATTCACAAGACAAAGGACAACAGGGCTCTGGGAGGGTTATAGTGTTATTGAGTTAGAATTTGATTAGAGGCTGCAGGAGGTTGGTTTATTTTGCTTTAGCAAAGATGAATTTTAGTTGGGAGTTAAGAGGTCACGAGTTAAAGGTTAGAGGTTAAGGTTAGAGTTAGGTTAAGGTTAGAGTTAGGTTAATGTTAATAAAGCAGGTTTATACAGAGGAGGACTTCACAAGGACCTTATGAAAAAGAATAGGAACTAAAAGAAAGATAAAGAAATGAAAATAGGAGGAGGGTAATGAGGCAGGAGAGGGATAGCAGAGGTAGTTCAGTGCAAAGATCGAACAGAAACATAAAAGGTGGAAAAGAAAACTAAGTCAAATCTGTTTTAATAATGAGACTCAGATATCGCAGTCACTGTTTCCTGAAATGTTTAATTTTCAATAATGAAACTTAATTAAAAGATAAAAAATAAGGAAACAGCGGTCAAGCCAAGTCTGCAGAGGCTAGCCAGTATTCAATCATAAAGGTAAATCCACCTGTATTAGGGTCATGCTACCTAATGGCCATAAGCTCCCCCTCTAAACTCTGGTCATCCAGAGGTTGATCAGATTAGGGTTGCAATGACCTAAATATATCTCAACATGCTGCTGTCCTCCTCACATCATCAAATGTGGTATTATCTTTTCCACAGAACACCCAGCTGTTTGTTAAACAACTCTCTGATTTAAAAAAAAATAAAAAATAAAAAAATCATTCAAGGCTATCATCTGGCCAGAGGCAATCTGGCCAGATATGTTGCACATCTGCATGTAAGGTGAATGGGATGCGTGGTTTGCTGAGTGTCAAAATCAGACCACTCTTCCGAGAGCATCTGGGTGACCTTCTCTTCCATAGACCCCTCCCAGGATGCTGGTGAAGTCACAGCAAGTGTCAGAAAATGAAATAAAAATAAATAAAAAATAAAAATATTGCCCATTGTTACCACATCTACAGAGGTCTTAGCCTCTCCCTCCAGAGCGGCTTTGAAGCCAACATGCGATAATTTCCTGCAGATTAACTGCCATTGAACTCAGTGTGAGTCACACATGTGCATAAATCTGTGAGTGTAAAGGATCCATGTAATGTCGTATCATGATTTTAAACCTTTATATTATAAAAGGTCCTTAATCTTTATGAATACTCTTCTCCAGCCTCTCACTGTCACTGTGGCCTGTGGTTAATCTATTCTGGCTGACAAGGCCAGTGAGGGCCTGGGGTCTGCAGCCATGGAAACTTAGGGAGAAATGTCAGGCTCCCTACATTGCACTAAAGGATCTCCTCAGGGGACCCTGATGCAAATATCACTGTCCCACCAGCACAGCATGGTCTGGAACATAAGGAACCAGTCTGCCAGCTAGTCAGCCATCTTGCATACAACAGTTAATATATTCATACCTGCTAGTTATCTATTTTTAAGTGTGAATGCAACAAAATTGTATTTGTCTCTCAGCATCACAGAAATGGTTCTTGAACAACTAATTGCCAGTCCACATTCTGTCCCTGGTTCCCCCCTGACATCACATTTCTCTTTATCTAACCACCCATTCTTGCAAGATTCAGACCTTCTTATGTCTGAGAGTGGGGCCAATGCAAAAGAGCAAACAGCAGGACCTCAGAAACTGTCAAGAGCAATCTGATCAACATACAGTAGATTTATAAGATAAAAAAAAAATTATCATCTTTTGAACCTTGGCCTTTTTAAGCTTTGCAGTTCAGGAATGAATCCTTAAACCTGAAGGCTCGGGATGGTTGCTAGAAGTGTTGAAGATATGAGGTGATGGCAGAACAGGGGGCTTGAGCATTCAGGCTTTTTTTCTCATCAGTATAAATCATATGAAAGTGCTGAGCTTACCAGCAAAGTCACCAATAAAGGGGGAAAAAAAGATTTAAAAAAAGAAGGGCTATCCCCCAAAACTAACATTACCTTGCAAGAGTCTTTTTGAAAAAAGGGAAAGTAATTTCCTCTCCTGCCCTCCTATATACACATACAGTTTAAAATGCTAGGAACATATATGGAGCTTAAAGTGGCTAGGTTTATTTTTGCAAGTAGTTCACAAAGAGTGTAAAATGTGGCAACGTGTGGGTGTGGGCCAAACAAGCAAGACATTGAAAAAATATTTGACCAAAACCAAGGAGGTGACCCAGCCTGATTGTGGGATAGGAAGGCGCAGCCCTTCAGTGGCCTTCACCTGGAGAAAACTCAATAAGCTTTCAGCTCCTATCAGCACATTCCCAGCATTTTTGGGGTATTTTAGGACAGCAAAGCTTATGTTATGAGAACTGGAGTTCAACCATTTAACATCCTAGTATAAATATATAGTATTTAAAGACCTAAAAAAGACAGTTCTGTATTGCTTGGGAAATATGCTTACTCTTCATCTTACCAAGCCTAAAAATACTCTGAGCTGTGACTGAAAAGTAATTATTGTCTTGGATTCAAATGAGAGTCCAATTATTTCCCCAAAGCTCGCTGTCTTGCAACATAGAGGAGAAATTTTTTCTAAATAGATGTAACGTGGGCAGTGGCAGAGTGAAATCTGGATAATATGGTCATGGAAAAATAAATAAGGCAGAATTTATTTCCAAGGTAACATTGGGAACTCTAATACCTTTAAAAAAAAAAAAAAAAAAAAAAAAAAATGTATAAAAATGAGTCTCAACCGTGACATTTAGAAGAATTAATAAGCAAATTAGCATTTAAAGA
>JBBBVU010000015.1:11400587-11410686 GCA_037177055.1 Atherinosoma microstoma | reverse complement strand
CAACAGACTTATAGAAGATATGCAACATTTTGGTGCAGACATTGAATGATCTTAGCTTCCTTAAGAAGTAAAGTCTGGTTTGTTTGACTTAAGGCTGGGCTATGTTGAACAGTTTTTTAATTATTTTATTAGTAGGTTATTGTTCTATAAAATGTCTGAAGATAATGAAAATACATATAATTTCCTAATGTAGCAGGGTCTCGATTGTGGCAACTGGGTTTGAAAAGTGAAGCTGGTGTGGAAGAGCTTCAAACCAGTCATTTCTCCATTGGCTGGCAGGGGTGGTGGCTCTGTTTGCACAAAGAGGTCTATGAGAATAATCACCTGACTTATTACCTTACTAAGCATTTTTATATTACATATATGGTCTTGGCTTTCAGTTGGAAGTCTTCCTCGACACAGCATGATACGCATTGTGTAAATCACGGCCCCTTTCAGATAAAGCTTGGTATTGAGGCAGCTGCATCAGCTCATACCAATAACTAAAGAGACATTTCTTTAAGGAAAACAGCTCATAAAAAGTTTTTTCTTTTTATATTTTGATATTTTTTCTATTGATTCTTTTGACTCGTGTTTTTCTTATTTTTGAGAAAGAAGACATGTCAGCTGTTAAACTTACGAAACCTCCTTTTACAGTATGTCTCCACACTGCATCAGTTTAACCTTTAAGTTCAAAACATAACCCTATTTTCCTGTTTTTATAGAGATAGATTCAGCGCATGGAGACGAGTGTCAGCCGAGGTATTATTCAGTCCTGGAGCTTCGTCGGACTCGTGTCATCTGGAAAAATTGTCTCATTCTCAGCTTCACTCTGTGAGTTTCATTCATCGTTAACTCATCTGTCCATAAAACCATCCCTTCCCTCAGTGATTTCCTGACAGAGATTTTACTTTTAATTACAAAGAGAGCAGAATAAAACGCTGAAATGATTAGTAAGAGTTGAAAGCTGTGTGTGTGACCATACACAATGAAACATAAAAGCTGCCGTGTCTCCAACTTTCTCTCTTCTTTCATCCAGGTTTATTGGAACAGGCATTCAGTACTGCTTCACCAGAAACCTGCACATTTACTCCAAAAACTTCTACTTCACCTACTTCCTGCGAGTGATAACAGGAGCACTGGCCTGCATCTTCATCTGTCTGTCTGTCAATCACTTCGGTCGACGCGGGATGCTGCTGCTCTCTGCCATCATCACTGGGCTGTCGTCGCTGCTGCTGCTGGCCCTCACACAGTGTATGTTTACATCCACAGCTGATGTTTACTGCACTGTCTCACTCTGGGGGCCAGTAGCTGCTTTCCTAATGTGAAATGTGATTTAAAAATGTTCACAGTGAACTCAAAACGTTTGATATTTTTTGAAGTCATACATGTTTCACATGACTAAGAGATGCTGAAATGACCCATCAGCTATCAACTAAACTAAACAATTTAAATCATGATGGTGTGCTTATCTTTGCCACAGGCTTGTAAATTGGTATCTCATCCATGACATCATAGCTGAGCTTTTTTTTTTGTTGAAAACTAGTGGTATGTTGATAATCAGATGACAATATTCTCATTTTGGCTCACAGCCAAAACCAGAAAGATTTGCTTTTGATTTTATTGAATTTATTTGTGTTGCAAAGAAAACCAGTTTTGTTTAGATTTTTGTCCTTCCTGTGTGTTAGACCTCCGAGGTGGCCTGGTGTTGGTGCTGTCTGTCGTGGGTTTGCTCTTCTCTCAGGCTCTCGCAATGCTCAGCGCCTTCTTTGCCTGTGAGGTGATGCCAACTGTAGTTCGGTGAGTGGCAGGGCCGCCCGTTAATGCTTGACTTCTTTTTCCAAGAACTCCATTGACAGTTAATCCCAGTATAAAGTAAACACAGCAATGTTATAATCCTTTCTCTCCATCTCTCCATCAGAGGTGGCTGTTTTGGCCTGGTGATGGCAGCGGGATGCGTTGGCATGGCAGCCTCCTCGCTGATGGAGCTCCAGAATAATGGCGGCTACTTCCTGCACCACGTTATCTTCGCCTCCTTCGCCGTCCTCTCTGTTCTCTGCATAATGCTCCTACCTGAAAGCAAACGCAAATCGCTCCCAGACTCTCTGAAGGAGGGCGAGAGTCAGCGACGGCCGCCTCTCTTCCTGTCCCGGCCCGATAGGGACAACCTGCCTTTGCTGTGTACACGGCCACCGTTGTCGGAGTATAACCCTGATAACTATTCCCGCCTGGTTTCTGCCACCAGGAAGATGTTAACAAAAGATAGTTTGCCTTACAGGATCGCTGAACCAGCCCACCCCCCACTGCTGTCAGACAGTGACACACAGGAGCTAGATAATGAGACTCAGAGGGAGGTTGTATCATAACTTTGCTACCTGCCTCTCCTACAGACTTGGGATTATCCTTCCTCTTTCTAAGAATACCTCCAACAGGGTGTGATCAGCCGTCATTTAAAAAAATAGTATCCAGCTGTTCCTAATTCAGCTGAAAAACTGACCTCAGTTTGGATGCGGTGCACTTTAACACGACGGCTCCAACTATTTTCTGCAGCAGATCTGTCTCCTCTTGTTATACTCACACAGTCACATCTCCTCATGAATTCAGGTATACTGCCTCTAGCGGATATCTTGTCATCCATATTTTAGTTAAGTCTTAAAAAAAAAAAAAAAAAAAAAAAAAACTGTATAAAAATGAGTCTCAACCGTGACATTTAGAAGAATTAATAAGCAAATTAGCATTTAAAGAATAGAGTTGCCTGAAAAAGCCTCAACAAGTCAACCCTATATAAATAAAGACAGCAAAGCTAAAAGAGGGATGTGCTGCCTCCTCAAGTCGGGCAGCATCTCTTTGCTTTAAGTTCCAGAGTAGCGGAGTGAAAGAAGATAAAGTTTACATTTGAAAGAGCGTGGGTAAAACTAAATTAAAGTTAAGCATAAACAGAAGTAGAAAACAGAGAACAAATATAAAAAAAGAGGACAAGGGGGTGGGAGGGCAAGGGATTCATGCATTTTGGAAAGTACATATATGCCATCTGCTTCAAGGAGAGAGGGTTAGTTTGATGAGTTTTGGATGACACTTACCAAAGGTTTCTGAAAATGACAAAGCAAGAAGTAAATAAAAAAAAGAAAAGAAGAACAACATAGTTCATTTTAGGTTGGGTTACCCAATATTTATAGGAATTGCAATTTGTTTTTTTTTTGTTAACATGAAGAATTTTTTTTTAGCAAGATAAACTTAGTCTGCAATTTATAATATTTAAAATTTTAATTATGAAATGGATTTTTTGCTTTAAAAAAACAAGTTAATCCATTCATGTCAGATTTCCTACTTATTTAGTCTGATTTTATGCTTAATTAAATCCTTGTCTTTTTGGTTTGAACTTGGCTGATGGGTCGGAACCAAATAAAATATGTTTGAACACTCTGATGTGTAATGAGGCACATCTGAGTTTCAGACACTAATATAGACAAAACACTTTAAGAGACAACAAAACAACACTTTGTGCCAGTTAAACAAGGAACACAAAGACAATTGAAGAAGTCATGGAACAGATAAAGACAGATGGTACAGAGGTTAGACAACAGACAGTTGCACTTTCTTGTCTGCCATCCACACAAGTTTACAACTCACAAAGCCATGTTGACCAAGTTGAGTCAATTTTAAGAAGTGAGCCTTCACACGACTACATGATAAGCTAAAACACTAAGGGGAGAAGAAAAGCTTTTCAGTAGAGAAATGTGCCTGGGAAATAAACACCAGAATCCCAACCCTTTTTCTGATGATCTAAAAATCTTCAGCAGTTTAAGCAAGATTTCCTGCACAAATCTTCAACCCCAAGCTTAATATCAACTTCCAAGTTTTTGGAAGAAAATAGTTAAATCAACGTATAGTCCAGGTAACACGATATCACATTATAACTGAGCAACAAACATCTGAACATACATGTTACCACTTACTGTATCAACTGCCAGTGTACTATCCTTTGACATTATGTTAGTCTAAGATTAGTAATATTGCTTGGCCACAGAGGGGCAGCAATTGATATGTGGTCAATTTTTTTCCTTTTTAAAAAAAAAAAAAATATTCACATCCTTTACTCGGGCTTTGCTTATCAAATATCATGCCTACAGTTGCACTAATGCACAAACAATCTCCTTTCAACACAGATATTAAACTAATTCTAATTTTAAAAAAAAACACACGTCACCGACAGTATGAGGTCAAAGGCCTGCATCAGCATTTAGGAGACAACAATGTTGAGGTTGGTCTTTGCTCTAAAATCTGAGTCAAAAGCACTGGTTGTTCAACTTTACCAGGGCTCCTCAGATATGTTGTTTAAGATGCCTTTGGCTATATGAAACCATCTCAGAGATTTGAGAAAAGTCAGATTTTCGATGTTTTGACCTGAAGTTAAAGATTTAACAGAAATGATATCTAAAATTTTAAGCAGAACAGTGAACTTGCTGTATTTGGTAGTTCATGAATAATGAAATGACCAATTGATTCTTCTGACTGTACAGCTCTTGAGAGCCACAACTAGGGCAGGGACTCAATGGGAACAGATTCTTTATTTAGTGGTGTCTACCCTGATTTACGTTTGCAGCAACAAATCAAATGGGAGTCATTGGATTTTTCAAATGGCGACAAATCATCGACCTAAAATATCTACCCTTATTGCCCAGAGCCACTCCAGGGCCTGCACTTAATTAGCTATATAATTAGACTTTGCTTTACTGGGCCTCTCATCGGGCTTTAATCAATGGGAACAAGACAACATATCCACATTTGAGTTTTATCATTAGGATGTGGACATTGTTCCCATTGTCTGCCATGACACACATGTGGGATGTTGCAAAATCATTTGACCTCATTCTGCAAAGTGACACTCAGAAAAACAGTCTCTTTTTCAAGCACATCTTTGGAACTGCACAATGGCTACACCGCTGATTTGAAGCTTAAATGAGATGGTTTTTAAGACTTTTTAAGAATTTATTTTAGTGCTTTTCTTTAAACTCACACAGTAATTATATAATTGTAATGGAAAAAGTCCTTCCTATGAATCAAAAAGGCACTACTGTGAAATACTATCAAGTGAGCTGCAAAAGACAAAAAACATTAAAGTTAACTGTGTTCAGAAAGCTTGAAAGAAATCAGAAAAAAACACTTGAGTTGGAAGCAAATATGTAAGGAATATATAAGGAAAAAGGATTTTTCCCTACCTGAACGTAGCTGTTTGATTCGCCCGTTACTTGTGCTGGGGTCTATGGGTAGGAAGTCTTTGTACCAGGTGATTTCTGGGTCAGGGTTGCCACTGGCAGCACAGAGCATGGTGGCTGTTCGAGTACGCTCCACCACTTTGAGTTGAGGACCCATGTCAATGTTAGGGAAGCCACCTGGAAGAAGGTCCTCTGGAAAAGAAGAAAAAAATGGGAAACAATGTCATGCGAGTCCTCCGACTTGACAAAACAATTTTTTATTCAAATATCACATTTGAAATTGTTACTAATTTTTTACTCGATGAGACTGCATCAATCAGTTTAAGGGAAAAATATGGAGCCCTGCAGGGTTCAAATTGTTAAAAAAAATAAAATAAAAATATGAATGTCTGCCAACAAATAAGCTGAATAACTGAATCAAAATTTCCATCAATATTCCTCAAGTTCAGTCAAGTAAATGAGACTCAAGTCAGTGGGAGCTTACACAGGACCTCTGTAAAAACACCTCTTGGTTGGGACCCATTCCAACTCCCAAAAGACTCTGACTGAATACAAACAAAGATGTAACTGATAAGATATGAAAAATCTTCAATAAAATGTGCAAGTTCAGTGTATATCATAATCATTGTTCCTAAACTATCACACTAATCAACACTTATTTAGTTAGAAACACAAGCTCTGCGGTTCATTTGTAGCTAATAATCATGCATGATTGAACCATTATTTCATTTTTAAGAGATGACAGTGTAGTTCACTCTGTGGTCGTTGTTCCACTCCCTGCTGTCTTTGGGCAATTAGTTCCATGGGTCAAATTGCCTGAACTCTACCCCGACTGGAGCCAGAGTAGTGATTCATTCTCAGATGACAAGAACTGAGGGGGAAGCACCCTGAGCTATTATGCGCATCAGAAGCCCAAGGCCAAATCACAAATGGGAGAGGATTGACTGACTTAGATACTGGCCAGTGGCACGGCAGAGCTCACTTGGCAAGTCAGTGACCTCATGTCCACTTTACAAACATCATAGTGGTCTTTTTGCCGTGCCACAAGAACTAAATTTATGGGGACAGTAATTAGGACAGTAACTTCAACCGCATATCTTTAACAGACAGTTACTTTAAATTGCGCGTAACACTGTTTGCATATGATATCCTGATAGATTGAAGTAGTTATCTGAGAATCTTCTGTCCTTGTCCAATGTTTATTTCCATTTTACTGCTAATCAAATCAATTAAATCATTCCAAAATCAGCAAAGACTGAAACGGCCGAAAGAAATTCACGATAATGAATAATATTGATTTATATGGCTCACAATAAATTAAACCTTTTTATAATCTTTACATTTTTAAATTAAAAAGATAAATGAAACAAAACTGTGTAATTTTTTACGCTCTTACATTATGCTCTGGGACTGTGTGGAGCAGAATTGTGTTCACATTTTGAAATATTAAGTCTTGGAAAATAGAAAACACATGACAAGGAAGGGAGGAAGAATCAGATGGTCTCAGAACAAAGTTCAGACAAGTTGACATCAGAGAACAATGCATATTTCAATAGCAGCTTCAAAAAGTACAGGCATTTACACTGTTTCAGGTTTTTGAGCTGTATCCTCTCCATCATTTATTCATGATCATCCCTGTATAATCTCTTTATACCAATTCCCCTGAAGCTCAGAAAAGCTATGGCCCAGACTTCACTTTGTCAAGTTACACAATATGTTCTCACAAATGCCCTCCTCTGTGTCATCAATGATCTATGTATAAGATACCATCTACGGTGTTGCACTCGTATATCCCTCTGGCAAGGTCTGTCTGTTAGGGAAGCATATCTGCAAAGGGTAGGTCTGGCCGGCACTGTGAGTGTTACATCTGATGTCGCCAGGCCTATCTGTACATCACATCACATTCACTCTGTCTCCATGCTATGAAAACATGACACTGTCGCCTACGGTGACCCCATTAATGTGGCACGGAAAAAAAAAAACACTAAGTGGATTTGAGACTAATGTAATTAGACAAGTAACAGAAGGAATCTGCATGAAGGAGCAGAAAGGGGCAGAAAAGGTGGATAAATAACCAAACTGGACAACAACAAAAAAAACAGTAAATAAGAAGCAAAGATGGTGGATTCACAGAGAGATAATGCTATCATTACAGCTGCTCTGTCCAGATACAACACCAGAAGCCATTTCCTGAATAAACAGCATGTATGCTAACTGCTTGCTTCCCTGGGAATAGAGTCTGATACCATCTTTCCCCCTGAAGCTTACAGACTCTGTCGATAAAGGCGGTCATGCAAAAATAAATAGATCACTCATCGAGGGAGTGTTACTTTAGGGTTAGCCAGCCTGACTGTGAAAGGGAGAAGGCAACAATGACATGGACTGATTGTATCCCAGTATTCCCAAAGGGCTAGTCCCCCGTAATGGCACAACAATTACATTTATATGATTTGTGCGCTCTGTGATGACAGATCCACACAGGTCAAACAGAATCAGCTCATGCAAACTGTTGGTCACTGACAACATTGTTGCTTGATTTGCTGGGAGCAGCATTTGTCCCATGGGCCAACAATCATTATGTTACAGCACTAGCAGATGCATGCTACAGTCAAACTCTTCATTTAGACAAGAATCTTACAGATACTTTTAACACACACATCCACACACACAAAGGTAAAGTTTCAGTGTGATGGTGAGGTTGGTAAACTCAAAATATAAATTAAATCATTAATCATATAATTGTGTCCTATATTGTAATCTGATTTCATTAATATTAAAACCACAAATTTCTATAAGCCAGACTCCCTTGCAATCCTTCAAACTGAGCCTTAGCAATAGTTATCCAGTCTTTCTGCAGGTTTTTCAAAATTCTCTTTGAACATTAGCTGCTTTTTCACTCATTTTCAGTCCGATCTTTATACTTCACAATTTTCAGAGGACTCTTTGAAGATCCTTTTATTAATGTCCTTAAGGAAAGCTGAAGAATTATTCTTAATAAGGTTACAATTTACAAGAACGTTTGCCAGCATTGTACAAACTATGTTTCATTTATGTTTAATGTATGCAATATATAAAGACATGGGGTGTGGCACAAAACATTTCCACAGTAGTGCATATAAAACCAGGATTTCAATAATGAGTAATGTATATTTTGGAACAAGGTAGCCCTACTTTGTAAACTATTCAACAAGATTTAGAGAGGTTCCTAAAATTACAGCTTCCTCAATGCATGTGCTAATTACTGCAGGCTTTGGGATCATTGAAGAGAAAGAACAGTAACTTTAGGTTAGTGTGGTGGAAAACGGTACATCTGCTCCACATAATAGCTGGCTTGATTAGCATGGCAGTAAGACAAGCCTCCGACAAGCTATTGATGATCTTCCTGAATTTTGTTATTCTTTTAGGATTTCTGTTGTTGGTCTGAGTTACTCATATTCCATAATTGTCTTTAATTCCACATCACCGTTTAATATCATTACACAAGTGACAGGTGCAAAGCCTTTAATCAGCCTCTGGTTAGCTTAGCCACTGGCCGGCTGTTAATCTGCCGACTTGTGCCTGCTGTCGCCTTCTGCTTTCTATCATGCTAGCAATTTCCCTCCTAAAAGGTCTGTCCTTTAAACTCTCCTGACTAATCTCATTTCCAGTGATTCATTATTAGTAAACCATCTTTGAAGCATTGGAGCACTTTCACCATTCCTAAGGTAATGCAAACATGCAGTATACTGAGTATTGAATGGTTCTATTGGAAACAAAAAATAACAGCCTCGGAGCTCTGCTGTTAGATACACTCAGTATAACATCACTAAGAATTTACAATCTGTTTCACATGTAATTAGAGATACAGAATCAAAAGAACTTTTCAGTATGACAAATAACCTTTACTCACTGAGCACTTAATCCTCATTGGTTATAGGTTATTTGAGAAAGACATGGGCAGTTCCAATGTCTTTCTCTGCTTACATAACTACACAAATCCTCAAGTCTTACATATCACTACTGCCTTCCTCAGGCCAATTTGCAACAGTATTACACGTGACTCCTAATCTCTAGGTGTTAGTGCTCTGCTCTACAGATACAATGCAAATGAACCATAAACCCTGGAAGATTATTGCTTTGCATTGGTCAGGATTATATACTGTGTAATATAGTCATCATTATACTGTGTATTTAATTTATCTTTAAGTGCCAATATCAGTGAGTTAAAAAAAAACAAACAAAAAAATTGCTCTTAGCAATCACTGAACTCCCAGATTGGGAAGAGTTATAAGAAATGATAAAGGGAGGGAGATGGATTCCGACTGACTGGGACTGCAGCAAAGTGCCATGATGTGCTCCACCATATCCCGCACCTATTACACATATTATTATTTTCACTTACTGAAATGATTTAATTTCATCAGCAGCTTAATCAGGTTAACTGATTACCCAGCGCTACAGCATACAGAACACAGGCTTTAAGGGAGCCTGTGCACTAATATCACAGAAGGACAGAGGCTGAGGGAGAGCAAGGAAAGAAGGAGTGAGTGAAATGGGGAAAAAAAGGATTGGATAATGATTATAACTCACAGAGAAAAAGGATAATAAAGATAGTGAAGGAACCAATGGCACACTTGCTCAAAGGAGTCTGAAGAAAATAGATGTTTAACTAAAAGACAGACCCAGCTGCTTGGGCTTGAGACAATGTAGTTCATTTGCTCTGTACGTTCCCCACAGCCACAAGTGTTCACATCAAACAGGGAGTCCAGAGACGAGGGAGGAGTGCCTGTTAACAAGGTGGCTACATGATACAGATGGGGCACTACTGGGGTATTTTGGAAAACATGCTTTGCATGTGTGTGTGTGTGTGTGTGTGTGTGTGTGTGTGTGTGTGTGTGTGTGTGTGTGTGTGTGTGTGTGTGTGT
>JBBBVU010000015.1:11389494-11400487 GCA_037177055.1 Atherinosoma microstoma | reverse complement strand
TGTGTGTGTGTGTGTGTGTGTGTGTGTGTGTGTGTGTGTGTGTGTGTGTGTGTGTGTGTGTGTGTGTGTGTAGTCAATGTTTGATTCATTTGTGGGCTTTGTAATAAAACGCTGGGAAACAAACCCATAATCCACACATCACTTCGTAGTGGGTGGGTTGACGAGAAACTAGAACAAATGTTTCAATCTGAAATATTCTAAAACCAAATCGATTCCCATAATATGTTTGCTCCTCT
Organism: Atherinosoma microstoma; assembly: GCA_037177055.1. NCBI lineage: Eukaryota > Metazoa > Chordata > Actinopteri > Atheriniformes > Atherinidae > Atherinosoma > Atherinosoma microstoma. The sequence continues at coordinate 11,400,251 of JBBBVU010000015.1, read as the reverse complement.
TTCTGTTGTAAGAGCATCTATCCATGCTGTGAAGTATCTAAAACCCACCAGCTATTTTAAAGAATGTGAAAAAGCAATTTGTGATGATGGTCCATTCAAAGACAAATCTTCAAACCAAACAGAAGTAAAAAAAATTCTATCCATTACCCTTCATTAATGCATTTTTCTGTGACATTCCTCGAATTATGTTACCAGTAACATTCCTGCAGAAATGTTTTAGTAATATACAAAAGGAGACAAGGGAACAGTGGCACAGAAAAAATCCAGACACAGATAAGTGTAGCAACAAGGAAATCTAGTCACAATGTCTCTGGTCCTGGCACTGTTAGCCCTCTCTAGCCATCCCAGCTGAATAAGGGTTATTAGTGCTGAACTCTACCCCATGCTGTATTCCCAACAAGATGTCTGATGTCCTATTGGTATTCTCCTCATTTGGCACATGTAACCACCAAAGGCAAAATTTGCATCCAAATCTCCAAAAATACAACCCAAGGGAAACATTTTGGAGGACCAAATGAGAGAAAGATAGAGCAGCAGAGGAAAAGACTGAGAAAAAGATAAAAGAAAGCTTTGAGCATTGTTCAGTGTTGCGGAAAATTGGTCTGTTGGGTCAGCTTTCTGACCACATGAGGATCCCATGAGGTAAACCAGCCATTATTGTTAAAGTTTAGGAGTTGAAAATAGTTTACTTCAGACATTAAGGTAATTCTTGCTTGTCTGTGTACCATGATATCCAGCTGGAATGTGATTGAGCAATGCATGACTATGCACATGCTGAATGGATGAAAGGAGTTGATGCTGTACAAGATATCTCTGAAAACAGTGCACACATGTGATTTACTTCTTCACAAATCTTACATAGAGAGCAATGCTGTACTGTAAAAAAAAAGGTCACAGGTTTGAAAAATGTAACAGCTATGTATTAAAATTGCTTTTTAAATTTGATTTACTAAATGGGTGAAGGCCTAAGATGTAAATATCTAAGATCAATGAAAATTTTATCTGGCATGGAAACTTAATTATTTGACCATTCCCAACAAGAAGAATTGTTTGCAGCAACCACCACAGACGGTTATGACCAGAGTTTTGTCGAGAGTTTCAACAGCCAAAAAATGAAGGAGGAAAAGTAATGGCAACTCCCAGGGATAAAAAGTAAAGTCGGTCACAGATAACTCTTGGCATGTTAACAGTTTTTACCCTTAAACTGGACAGTTGAATAATTCATTAGGGAATAAGGGAAACATTTTCTGGTCATTGCAGGCAAGGTAGGGAGCTATCCATACTTTTAAAATATCTTCTAAATATCAAGACCCCTTTTGGAAAAAACATAAAATCGGGAGCAGGGAAAAATGTTGGGTTATAATTTGCTTTTGAATGTTTAGTTTTGTACCTTTGGAACTTTTCGCATGAATATGTACAGGGTAATGATAAGTAGTTGATTAAGATCTTAACAGTGGCTTGTAAAAAAAAGATGGAACCAGACCTACTTACAGACGCCAGAACAATGGATACAAATTGTCCAGGACCCAAAAGGTGGGATAATGGAAGAAACGGACTACATATAGAAATCAGTGACACTGAGAACTGAAAGAAAATATGTTATACTGATGAGACCTACCAGCATCACCTGTGATGTTCAGTGTTTTACAATGTTTGTGTTAATTAAAAACTAATTAGAAATGAAGTCACAAAAAAATCTTGGATATTTATGTGATGTGAAAGGTTTTTAAACTCTGTTTAACAAATACAGATCATCATTCTTCCACCTTAAAAACAAACAAAAAGAAAGCCCCCCAAAAAACTAACAAATCAGACTGGATCCCTGATGTGCTGGGCCACTGTGATAGACACAGCACAGACATGAGAGGGGAGTAATTGTCAAAGGCAGCTCAAACGATCCCCTTCCTGTGAGGAAAGAGTCGTAAAGAAGAAAATAAAAAAAAAGATTAAAAAAAACGTGAAGAAAACTCTGTTTACCTGTCTCAGCGAGAGGCAGTTTATCAAACAACCGCCCCACCCCACATAAACACACACACACACTTCTCTCTCTGTTTCCCTCTCTTTCAGTCTTGTCAGGCCCCTGAGGTGTCTGGGGTAAGACAGGTGAACTCCAGGGGAGACAGGAGATGAGGCTGGGGCCATTAAAGGAAGTGCCCCTCCGTAGAGAAACGTCAACCAGTCAGGTCTAGTTTAGTGGTGGGCGGCTCTGAATGTGTGCATGTTTCTGTAAGTGTGTGCGGATTTGTGAGGCGGTGGGAGTTTAGGAGACGATGTGGGTCGCAATGCTGCAGTACAAGATTTTTATATGGTAAACTTCAGTTTTTAAAACTTCTTATAATCATAGTTCAAAGTTGTAGAGAGCCTCATTCAATTACAGCTTCATTCTCCAAAAATATAACCTAAAATGTCCACTTACAGTGTATTAAAGACATAACAATATTAAAAGTCATACTTTCTCATGGGAAATTCCCCGTGCACTGTGACAAAAATAGAAGCTACAGCAGAACGCAACTTTTCAACATGCATACAGTGGTTTGGATCCTGTCAATAGATCTAGCTAAGCGGTACAATTCTGTGCCATATCCAATTAATGATGACATTGATGACTAAGTGCATGGGGATGCTTTGACAGCTTATTGGAGCAAAGCATGCCCCATAAGTTCAGCAATTATGCTGGAGTCAGAAACAGTTTGTGCTAAATAAGTTTAAAAAATGTGGTGAACAGCTGAGAATATTCACTGTCCCTAAAGTCAATATTATCACCTCAACATGATTCAGCATTAGTAAAGACTACGAAGGGGCAAATCAAGAGTGCTTTTGCCATATGTTAAACAAAAACTCTATATAAATGGACAGATATTTGCACTGGCAAATTCCATCTTTGAAAAAGCCTCTGACATGTGAGGCAAAAGGCCTCTCTCAGCTGGCAAAGCCACAACAGAGAAGGCTGAGCTGCTGTGCTGTGCTCTGCTGCCAAAACAAGTAATATAGCCCAAACAAATACCAAGATTTCAAATCAAACACCGACAGTGAGTGTATAAGGATTTGAGGGAGGTGGATGGGCAGGGCTGTTGGGACAAGGTTATTTTCTTGGTTGGTCATTAGTGCAATCAAGCCACTAATGACAGGTTTGGAGGCACCTTCAGTGAACAGAACAACAATTATGAATATGCAGTGGCTTGAAATGAGCAAAGGACTGGTCAGATGAGCACCTCGTAATTGTGTAATGTCACTTTGAGATGTGGAAAAAAACAGAATGTGACAACAGGGGTCACAGAGGATGCGGGCTGTCACCACAGTGCGAACAGTTGGACCGTTGGATAAATAAGTCACTTAAGAGATGACAAGATCGAGAGGCTGTGTGTAGCATGCTGATAGGTTGTGTAGGAAGCAGGATTATTGGGAGGAGAAGTGAGTGGCCGGGAAAATCACTGTTTCATGAAGGGAGAGTATAAGTGCATCAAATCAAGTTTCCCTAAGAAGTAATGACCCACCAGCATGAACACATCCGCTATGTGAGTTTTAATTTATTCAATTTATACATCACTGCAAATGAAAGAAAATGTTTGTGGGCAGAGAAGAAAAACTGAGTTTGGGGTGTGAAAAGTTGGATGTACGGTTAACCTTTTTGGGCCAAAGATCGCAGTATTTTTTGAATATGAACAGCTGCTATTAAATCCAGTGGGATCTCCAGAGCATAAGCTTTGAGTTCTGGGTAGCATCTCAAACTAACTTTTCTCTCCCCAACTGCCACTTAATTCACACTCAAATTCTCCATTTATCATTTTGATAGGAGATATTACATCTACCTAAAATTTGCATATATTCATTGGGTATAAAATTCAGGTCTTACAAGAAATGAATATTTGTCTTGATTAAACATAGAGTTGTCCACCTTTCTTAAGATGTATTCCATATTTGGGGTCCAGCTGAGATGTATCCTCCTGCCAAAGAGGAAATACTAATAATCATGCTGTTAAGCTTTCCATCCAACCTTTAACACAACAAGCGTTGATACAGCACTCGTGAGGCACGACAGACTTTTAAGTCTTATCAACTGCCACTTCTGCAGAGTCCACAGCATGACCCCTCTGTTGTATGAATTCTGTCACCTGGGTTGTTGGCTGATGTATATGCATGAAGCTGGTGGTCCAGGCCACATCCCCTTGCTCTTCTTTATGCATGAGCTGGGCCCCTCCAAAAGTCATCATTTCTGCAGATTCCAAGGGAACAGCTTCTTCCAACTCTCATTTGATGTGGAGTAGAAAGTCCCATCCCATCCTGCCCATTTAAATTGCAAAAACTGCAATTTTTTTGTTATGATTTAAAAATATATACATTATAAAAAAAATATTTTATGAGCAGGAAGGTCCCGTGTCCAGCTGCACATTTTGCTGAATTGCAGTGAACTGAATTGTAACAGGTTGAAGGCAGATCCAGAAAACTGAGTTGCACTTAAAGTTTAATATTATTGTGATTGCTGGTTTATTTTAATATTTGTCAAATTTAGGGATCTTACTCATGAAAGGTGGCTGTTTTACAAAAAAAAAAAACATAGACTTTTGTACCATCACAATGGATGCTAAAGGAAACTTCAGGAAATCTGCAACAGGTTATGCTCATCTAGTTTCTTGGTTAACTCAGTTCAATAAATTATCCATTAATATGTAGTTTGTAGTCATTAATAAACCAATCAGCTAGATGCTACTAACCACTTCCCCATTCTTACTCTTCTTTATCGAACTCTGTTTTTCTCCTCTTTAATATCTCATATTGACTGTGGTCAGATATCTAGGGGTGGTCAGGGTCACTCTGCTTTAGTAGAAATCATAAGAAATGGATGGCAAAAGTTCAGGAACTGGTCATCCCAGACCAGGGACCAGCCCCTTCCATTTTCCCAACTCCATCACCACGTAAATTATTCTTCTCCCTTCCTCCTTTATCTGTCTTGCTACCACTTAGCTTATGTCTCTGTTCCTCATCCCCCAGTCACACCTGATTACAGCACTAGAGGTTCAAGAGCTCAAAAGATTCAGTGGCCATAAAGTCTCATCTGAGCGAATTTCCTCTGGAGGAAACCTTTTTTTTAATAGAACAGAGAGAGAGAGAGATAGAAGGCTGATAGCAGACTGGCAGAGACAGAAATGTCAGAATGATGTTGGTAGAAAGTGGTATATTGGAAGGAAAAGGTGAAAGGTACGCAGAGAGATAGCTTCAGAGAGTAAAAGAGTGCTGGAGTCACTGAAGGACAGCAAAGGGGATATTTCTGAGGAAACAACACAAAACTTCTTAAGCCTCCAATAAGAAATCAGGGGCATGAGGGCCATCCATGTGGTCAACATCCATCTATTGATTTGTTGTTTGTGCCTTGCCTGCCCTCCACTATGCACCAAATAACTGCAAAGGAGTCTGGGCTCAGCAGGGAGTAGAACTTCATAAGCACAATCACTGAACAAATCAGGAAATTTGCTCCTCATGTAATCCTCCTCCAAAAGAGCCAAATAACGACTAAAAAGAAACAACAGAGGCAGAACGTGTGCTGTCAACGCTGTACAACAACATGATTTACCATTTGCAAGTAAAACAAGCGCTTACACCGACTTGCTGATAATGGCCGCATGTTAAAACGGGCTGACTGTGAGCAGGTAACATTCGCTGATAGGCGTAGATCTTAACAGCACTAAACTAATGTATTATTTACGGATGGAGGTGGTGAGTGCTGCTTGGGAATGAGAATTGAGTTGTTTGTCAGGGACAAGCAAGAGATAATGCAGTTGGCAAACAGAGACAATAGCTCAATTTGGACATACTGTACAAAATGAGGAATGTCAGGGTTTAAGCTTTGCCAAGACAGCCATTCTGTATTTTCTTTCAATCCGTTTCAAGCATTCATGAACTTGTCTTTTCGTTGCACTTGCCATCTTGTCTTTGGTTAGTAGCTAAACACTTGCAAGAAGGAAAAAAAGTACTTCAGAATGGCAGTTTTGAGTGCTTTGTGCATTCTAAAAAGTAGCAGCTTACAGTGAACACTTGAAATGACGAGGCAATTCAAAGTGCAATGAGAAATACGTATTTTTGTGTATTTCTTTCCTTGCGGTTTTATCCATCCATCTATTTTTCATACCCGCTTTATCTTATTCCTTGAACGGGAGGGCTTTATGTATGAGTGAGAGGCAGGATGCAGCTCAGATGGGTCAACAGTTCATCAGAGTCAGATGAGATGGAGCACCATGCAAGCTTATGCAAAGGTCGGTCTGGAATCTACAATTATTCTTTTTTCCTCATCAAATAGCCACATTAGACTTTCCTTTGTCTTCATCTTCAAGCTGTTTAGCTGATTTGCTTCTGGTTCCAATTCCGGCACTGTTTTCTAAACGCTTTTCTCCTCGTGTTCTTGCTCTATCTATAGATGCTGGAGACTAGTGGAAGGGGGCAAAGGTCATTTCAGAGGCAGGCAGAAAGGAAGAGGAAGAGCAGAAAGATCTGTTGCTGATACTGCCAAGCTTATTCTTCACTGTCTCATTACCAAGTAGCCACTGCCTGCCTGCTGGCTCTCTCCGATTCTTTGTCTCCCTCTTTCTGCTGTGCACACACAAACAAGACATGAACTCTCCACAAGCTACACACCCCATTACACACCAACAGCTGACCATGTGCACGCTTCAAAAGAAAGGCTTCATCTCTCTCCATGCATATTAATAATTCCTCATCTATTCTGTGCCCTGGACTCACATCCTCCTCTGAAATAAACACAATGATATAAGCATTCCACCCTGCAACACCAACACGGCACAGCATCAAAGACAAAAGAAGAGAAACTGACAACAAACAACTCAATCACAAATATTGGATGTAAAAACTAAAACTGTTGCCGCTGTGAAAAGAAAGTTTTTGGAGAGAATGAGTTCTGTGCTTTCTTTTTGACCAATTACATACCTGAAAGGAAACATTGAAAGGAGTTTCAGTACGTCACAAAACCCCAAGGGACCATAAAAATATCTATCTATCTATCTATAAAAAAAAATACAGCAGGTTGAAGATGGGAGCAAATTATAACATGAAGTGCACAGTGATGTCACAGTTTAAAAGGTGTTGTTTACTGGGCTTGACTTCATCACTTGAGCTACAAAATTCAATTAAAATTCACCATAACTTGCTCTGTCATGATGGTGGCCAAACTGCAGACAGCCTGATCAAATAGCAGGCACCACATGTCTGAGGAATGGTGGATGCCCCCAAGGCCTTACCGGTATAGCGCTGGTTTGTGGCATATGGCTTGAGTTTTCAGGCTATTCATAATCAGGAACTACAATTGCAGTATGTGCTTACCTGAATCCAATTTTCTTGCTTACATCACTGTTTTTGCTATATATTTGGAGAGAAAAAAATCCTTAAAAATAAGCTTTTAAAAGAGGCCAAACAAAGTGGAAAGTGGTCACAGAGCAGGGTTAAGAGGTGCTGAAGGTGAAACTAAGAAAGAGGGAAAAAAAAGAACCTAAAATATATTTGATAAAATGAGTGTTGTGGATGAAAACCAGGTACACAGTTTGGCTCACTCAGAGAGAAGGTTGGACAGATTTTGGATAGAGAATGATGAGAGACAGAGAAAGATGGGTTTGATTGGTTCCACCTGGTCAGGAGTGGTAAAAGAAAATAAGGAGGACATGAGCATGACTGAGGGTGTGTGTGTGTGTACACATAGAAGTGAGTTTCTGCTGCCCTCTGGTTCAAGAACCACAGAACAGAGAGTTCACTGGCTTCAACACTGAGGCTTAACTTCACAAACTTGATTATTTCTGCCTGAAGAGCTGCACCGCATGACTGTGATCTATGTGAGGGTACAGTGAACACGACAGCCTTTATAAACTTTTTCAACATATAAAAAAAAAAAGGTCCAATTGAATTTAAGATTATATGTAATTAATCCTTGGAAATGATCTGGGAGAATCCATTTGCAGCTGCAATCACTGGGCTAAAGACTGCAGCAGGCTAAAGTACTGGCACTCAAAGAAGGATAGCTATTTGATCACCCCACAAAAACACGAGCTGACAGCAACTTGGACTTCCTTTGAAAAGAAAGAAAGAAAAACAAGATCAGAAAAAAAAATGTTACTATGACGGAAAAACAACGACAAAAACAAAACAAAAACTAACGGTAAACTGCAAGCTGTGTCACATCTCAAGAGTGTGCTTCATACGCTTGTCGGTCCCCCTCCAAGGACTCCCAGAGGACTGTGTGAAACTGTTGGTGGAGCCAGATGGCCCCCATCTTAGGTATTCAGCTGTTGTAGCAAAGTAACAGCCAAGGAGGTGTCACAGTCTATGCTAAACGCACCCTGCCATTGCCATCAACATATGCACACACGCGCGCATACATACACACACACACACACACACACACACACACACACACCAAACACAGCAGAAACAACAGATGAAAAAGTGAGGCTTTGTCATTGTTGCAGTAGAGTTTAAATAAAAATAAATTAAGACAAGTGGGATGTGGCTTAGGGTCAGAATCATGTCTTCTTGCTTAAATTCAAGTTTTGGCTAATTTAGTCCTAATATGTGTACATGTTCTCAAAGATGCAAGTTGTTGGTTGAAAGTATGAGGTTGAGTTATGCGTTTCTGTGGTGTATGTGTGTCCGTCTTTAACAATGCAGAGAAGAATTGAGGTGCATGTGGTCAACAGTGTGCAGTTATTGATTTCATTTCAAACTGCAGACAGAGCCCACATGTTGTCATGGTAGATGAATTCTCCCTATGACAGAAAAACGGATGCCGTGCTGTTGTATGTGTGCGTGTACTGACCAGTGCTGTGCATATTATCCGCACAGAAAGGCAAACAACTCGCCATGTATAGTCACCAATACGTGCTTTTATCCTCATTAAGTGTTTCTTGTTCTGTGAATATTTTGTTGTCCTCTCTGGGATTCAGGAGCTGCTTTTTCAAATCGTGCATCAGATTGAGGAGTAAGCCATTCATGTTTGCTCAAATTAATGTCCCTGTGTACATGCAGCTGCATATTGTCACATGTGTGCGCCACGGCTTTCTGGCCAAGTCACCCATCGTGGCGACCCATTTTCCTCTTCTCTAAATCCCAGACCACATCCTCTGTTTACTGGAAATGTGTCCCCCGTGCCTTGTCCTATATCCCATAATCCTTTACCATGTTCCAAGAATCCATGTTCAGCTATTGTCCTCCTCACCTGGTCTATGTCGCCAATCAACCACATCACCTTCTCTTGTCTCCCTTCATCTTTAGCCAACATTTCTCTTTTTTTCACCCCAATTTCCTTCTTCTGGTTGGATTCTCCCGCAATGTTCACCCTTTTTTTTAACTTTCAACTGACTCTCTCCATCCTCACGTTATTGCATTTTCTTGACTGACAATAAAAATCATTCCTTCTATGGTTTAATTCCCAGCCCTGCGATAGGTTGACAGTCTGTCCAGGGTCTATCCCGCCTTTTTCCTACTAGCAGCTGCGATGTGCTCCAGCCCCACGTGACCCTGGGTTGGAATGAGTGGGTATAGAAAATGGATGGTTGTTTTAATTTCCAGTATCCCCCCGGATACTGATTGATTTAAGCCATACAATATAGAGAACATTCTGCTGTCTTACTCAGATACTTATATGTCAATTTCACCCCCATCATCACACTCCCATCCCTCCTGCAGTGCTGAGCCTTGTCTAAGCAGGAGAGCTGCTATCGTCCTCTGGACTCCAAAGGAAACCTTGTCAAGCTGATTCCAGTGGCTTTACATTTACCCCCTGCTCATGTGGACTGCTTTGATCTGTTCAGTGTCCTTTCTGAAGGCACTGACATGCACATGTCTGGGCTTAGTTTAGAATGTTGTCTGCTCAGTCCTCGTTTGTTCAGTCGGTGTTTGTCCAATCTCTCTAAGCAAAAAGTCTTTCAAAGCTTGAGTTCTACAGAACTCCAAAAATGAATTGGACACTTGAATGTTTTTTGCTCTTCAGGCTTTGTGCTCCAGCAGATTTGCTATGCCATAAAGTAATGGACACTACATTAGCAATAGGTTTAACGTCTTAAGGCAAGCAAGAAAAAATATGGCAGAGACAAAGATCTTAAAACAAATACTGGTTTTAGCTCCCATAGTTAAAAAAAAACAACCAAAACAACATAAAGTAAGATTCAAAATGTTAGAAAGTTTGACCAGGAGGAATTTTTTCTTCATAATATGCTTCTAAAAGCATTTTTTTGTTAAGACAAAGCATCATATTAAACATTTTCACACTTTGGCCAGGCCTTTCTGTTTTGGAGTTTTCACAGAAGGTAGCGTCACATCATAAATCCACTAAAATTATGAATATCAAGCCATTTTTTGACTGGGAAACAAGCACATGCTCAACAGTATTTTTGACAGCTTAAAAAGGGCTTCCTTATAGAATGTCAATGAACAACAAAAGTTGCAAAATGTTTCCTCTGCTTTGTTTTTAGTTAAAAACAAAGTTAAGAGCCTGAAGAACAAAATAACATGCAGGCAATGAACTTCATGTCATTTTTTGCATAATAATAATGATGGTGAAAATCTGGTTCCTACTGAGTGCTGTCATGTTCTATAAATACTACATTCAAAGTCCTAAAACATTTTGCATTCACTTAAATGGGCAGGTATTATACATATAATATATCTCAACTGACTCATTGGCTCTGTCCGAAATCATTCACTCACTCCCTAATCCCTAACCCCCATATAGTGTTTCCCTATATAGTGCACTAGTTAGGGAA
>JBBBVU010000015.1:11367472-11383854 GCA_037177055.1 Atherinosoma microstoma | reverse complement strand
TATATATATAGATATACATGGATTTGTATTGAACCGTTCAATACAGATGCGTACCCAACCGTGAGCACTGTATCGAACAATACAACATTTTTTAGGAACTTGTCTTCTAATGATGTCATCCAAAATGACTGACAACAAAGCTTCATTTATTAGCTTCATTTTGGAAAGACTTTTCCTTATAAGATGGGGGATTTCTCCATCAGAAACATACATTTTATTTATTTATTATTATTGTGTTGTTTCAGCAACATCCAATTTTAAAAACTGTACTCATGAATTTAAACAAATATTAGTAATTAATTTCAATAAAATTAAATCAGATTTTTTTTTTGTATCGGAAAAAAAAAATCGAACCGTGACACTGAAGTATCAAACTGAACCGAACCGTACATTTTGTGTTTCGTTGCACCCCTAATATATATATATATATATTTATTACTTTCACTGGAATATATTAGCAATAATACGCCAAAGCTTGTGTTGATGATGCGAGCATCCGAGCCTTTCTCGGTTTTGAAGGAGTGGGTCTACTTCATTTGTGTGGTGCATATGATCCCTTCTGGCAATTTAAACTTTCAATTTCTATTCCGAAACTACACAGCACAGCTTTACACAACACAGCTTCTCTGCATTTGACCTCCCTTTACAATTTGCCCTCTGTTGAAACAGAGCACGTTTTTACACAGACCAGGCCTGTGGCAGCGGTTCTAGTGAAGGCCAACCTTCTTTGATTAGTTTTCCCAAGGGCCATTTGACATTTCCACCCAATCGCCTTCCCCTTCTCTCTCTTGCTCCGTGGATGAGAGAGATGTACAATAAATGTGAATACCTGCGTGTCCAACTGAATTTAACTCCTGACAGAATCCAGATTTTTCTCATAATATACTATATAGTTTTTCTATTTTACCTTGGGAAAAGTTACAACAAAAAACAAACAGCTGGGTAGCTGTGAGGAAAATGGATGGAATGAAAAAAAGAACATGACCGTCAAGAATGACAGGAGTGCAGAAGGAGGTGGGAAGGTCAGTGGTGAAGAGAATGCTGGAAGAGGAGACTGGAAAAGGTGACAAGATACTATAAAATTGAAGTGAGGAGACAGTGAGGGACAGAAAGTGCTGGACATGTTTCCAAAATACAACGTTTTCATAACTTTTACTCTTGCTAATTGTAGTTACCACTTGCCAATATTATTGACTGCTTGCTGTGTGTCCTCATCTGTCCACTTAAACAACACTCACCCTGGTCGTTCAGTGTCCTGTATGCAGCAGACATTAGTGACATACAGTCTCATCATACAATACAAGCAAGAGAAGTATGATTTTTAGGATAAAAATTCACATGAACCCATTTGCCTAAAGCAGTGTCCAATAACTGAGCTGAAGGGTGAGCAAGTCTTTATAAATTTCTGAATAACATTTTTTATTCTTTTAAAATTGGAGAGAAATCTATTTGCCTGCAGACAAAATGGTGAAGTTAACCACAGCACAGAATGTGCATCAAGGCCAACAACCCAGCTGTGAGGCTAAACTAACAACTCCACAACAACAGAGGTAATTCTAGGAAATAGAAAGTCGCCCTACTAAAAGATGTGTTTGTATATATCCAGTGCTTGCAGAGGAATTGCACAGCAGCCTTCAAAACAATTCATCCCACATTTGACATATTTTGACGCTCTTGCTGTCATGGGTTACTCTGTGGTTCCGTAGACATCACTGCATCAAACCATAAAACATAATTATATCAAACAGGTGATTAAAAGATGTCAATTTTGGCTTGAAATATCTTTATTTTCATTTATTTATTCAATGGACTGTTCAGAGTATTTGATGTTCTTTTAAAGTCATCTACATAAATCAACTTCCAATCAGCTGTGGTTGCAGCTACCTGTGAAGTGCACCAAATAAATAAATAAATTAAAAGAAATTAGACCAAATACTGCATTCATTTTTATTTTATCTGTATGTCCTGCTGCATATGCTGCATTTTCCATGACATGTGCCTGTGCGTACGAATGCGTCTTCACACACAGCCCATTCAAGGACCCCTTCCACTGGATGTGAGCCTGCATTACAGAAGGTATGCAGTGTGTGATTCTATAAACTCTGATGACCATAATTAACCTTTTTTCTCTCCCTTTCTTCTTCTATTACCCTTAGCTGTATGCCTTTGGGCCTTTGCCACTTACTGACAACTTTAAGCTGCACTTTTTTTCTGAAATTTTAACCTTACTCCAAGAATGGTAATTGCAGGGTAGAAAAGGCTGAATGGTGTCTGGATTTAAAGTGCTTAAAATATTTTGCAGTAGTGGGCGATGGCACAGACAAGCTTATACAGATAGGTTTTTTCACAACATCTTCTGGATTCAATGGGTCCAGCCCGCGGATATGCCGTGACATCAGGATCACATAAATGCCTGCATAAGCTGAGAGAATTTTCCAGCCTTTTGTTAATCAAAGCTGCATTCAGAGCAATGCAAATAAGGCTGATACTGTTGTTCATTTGTACGATGCCGATTCCCCCCTAGCCTAACCATTTCAACTTGTGTAATTTAAATACTGCACTCTCTATGCCAATTTAAAGGTACAGTGTGTAAGAATTACTGACATGTACTGGTAAAGAAAATACCAGGCATAGATGTAAATGGACTGTAGTTGTCAGTGGCCAAAATTCCTCTAGACATAAACATGGTTTTATCTGCAAGTGAATCCAGAGGCCTCAGGTGCCTTTTAAGGCGTTACTTATCCCAAAACATTGCTCTAGAACCTATAAGACAAAGCCAGTACGAGTTTTAAAGTTGTTGTAAAAATGGTGGCACAAATATGGCAGCTGCCATGTAGAAGATATAAAAGCCTCATTCTTAAAAGATAAGAAAATAAGTTATTTTAGTAAAGTGATTAGATGCTAATAGAAAACAATTTTCAATGATATATACATTTTTATCTCATTGACCTTTCATTTTGTTACACACTGCACCTTAAAGGCAACACTATTCCTCAAACATTGGTAAATTAGATATTAAAATGTCCACCAAATACTAATTTGTGTTCAAATGTTCAACTGATTCAAAACATCAGAATGCAGAAAATGTTTTATATTAAACCAAAACATGAGATGGACCCACGGCCCACAACAAGCTAGCCTGGCATGTTTAGCATCAGCGGCGTGTTCAAGTACAAAAACAGACAAACAAGTCTGAATGAAGAGACTGAAGCAGTAGAAGAAGATTTGGAGTCCTCAAGGGGGTTTGTTAAGCTTGAACCTTTGGGCTCTATACCATTTTTGGACACTTTTTAAATAAGGCTTAGGTATAGTAACAAAACTACTTGATTAAGTTCAAGAGAAAAACATGGTTTGGATTAACAGAGACCATGCTGAGATTGCCTACATGGTCAAAATTATCTTGTTTTCAATATTAGACACGTTTTCCCCTGGTGAGGTCTAGTAGCATTACGTGGGTTTTACAACTGGTATGGCAAAAAATGAAAGTTACAGTGTATTCTGTTCCTTACAACAACCTTTGGCGTGATGTTGTGCTAGAGTATTGGTATGTTACCCTGAGCACCAAACACTCAGGGCTCTCTTCCAGCTTGTGTCACCTTTTCTACAAAAAATGCAAACACTTATTTTCTGTAAAATGTCTCATACAAGTCTCCAACAAATAGTTTTTGTTATGTTACCAGAGATGACATTGAAAGGACATTCCTCCTGCAGTGGTCATTTGTCGCTTCCAAAGTCTCCCTCTATTCCCATAGCTTCTCTCAGACAGGCTGAGGTACAGCACTGCCCAGATAAGCACACAAGACTGGTCTTTATCTGCCTGGCAGGGGACATGGCCTCACCTAAAATAACCAGCAATGGGGGCCCGGCTATCTTCACACAGCCCCGAGAATAGAACAGATCAACGCAAACAGGACTGAATAGAAAGAGAGAGCATCGAGCGAGTGAGAGAGAAAAAAAACTCACACTGTGCACACAGACGGTTGTTTAGCTACTACAGCAACCACCTGCTACTGGCTGCTACCTCTGTTGGACCTGATAAAGTAGAACACACCAGCACTGATTATAAAGTGGAGGAGAGTGGGAGGTGGGAATGTGAATATGAGACGGCTCCATTTACAGTACTTTACTGCTGCCGTTTGTTAGGGGGGCTGCGAGAGGAGGGAGGGGACTGGCTTTATGACTAATACCATAATTGATGGAGAAAAGCTTCTCAGGTCATAAATAGAGTCCATCATCTACTGAATTAGCAAAGTGGGAGACAAAATGATGCACAGCCATTCAGTGATTTGCAGAGAAAGGAAGAGAATTGGTTAAGGGTGGTTGTTATCCATCTTGCTACAAATAGGCATCTTTCACAGCACACAGTACATTTACCTGCAACATCTGAAAAGAAAATTTGGTGTTAGGAGGTGTTGCAACAAGGGACAAATTTCACTTTCTACTGGTACTCGTGTTACCCACAGAAAAGGGTATGAGTGTGCAGATTCAGAATTACCTCTCAGTTGTTGTTTTTTTGTTTTGTTTTATTTAATCCTTTTATTCTATTTTATTTATTTTTTGCTCAAATAAATAGTGTGCAACTTCCGCCACATATTTTCCACCCATCAACTGCCACTTTATCTCAACAACCACTCTACTGCCTGTATTTACTGGCAGGTATAATCTTAAGTCTATTTTGGAACATTTATAGAGTGGATGAGACCGATATGAGGTACAGTGTGTTACAGATTTAAACAAGTTGATTTAGTGAAGCTAAACTGAGATTAAACTTAATTTTCGTATTACCCAAACAGCAGAAGCATGACACACATGTGCACTGCCAACACTGCTTGGGAGGAAAAACAAACCAAAAAAAGAATAATAATAAAGATTGGGGGGGACCATCAGCGCCTTAATTCATGTCACTTCTTCATTTATTCTGTACTATGGGGTTACACGCATTTGCTACTGATATTGATTTGTGGGGCTGCAGTGTGGGAGTTTTATAGTTTACTGTGTCCAACAGATTTGCAAAAGAAGATTCTGTAGGCAATCAAGCTGCTAGACTAGCCTCTCCATCAGTCCTGGACCTTCTGAGGACCCCAGCCTTTATCATTTTGAACACATAGCTATGCAGTTTTTTATATGGAGGAAAAGACAGACAGAAAGACAGATATACTGACAAAGTCAAATGTGCATTCAACTGAATGCATGAGTAGACACACAAAGACAGACACATAGGCGCACACACCCTCTAGACCCAAACAACCAAGCCCCATCAATCAGGACCAATTCTCACAGGCTGCCTGGGCAAGCAGCATCACTATGGAAACCAAGCTTTTACTCTAAACCCGCCTTGCTTTGTTTAAAGGGTTTTCAAACAGAATCACTTCCAACAAAGACTAGCAGACCAAGGCCAAAAATATGAGAAAAAGAAAAAACAAAAGGGAAAAAAGAGAGAAAAAGTTGCGTCTGTGTGACGTTGATTTTTGATGAGAAAATTGTTTCCAAGTTAAGAACTTGGCACTTGAACATGATAAAAGACATAAGTACTTTTGATGGTAAACCTGTTTCAATATTTTTTTTATGCTATAAGCATACATGTCTGAATAATGGATAATAGATTTAATAATAATAATAATAATAATAATAATAATAATAATTATTATTATTATTATTCTGCAGCAGAAATCCTCCACAGGGCATGCTTGGGTCAGCTTTCATCCCTATGCAAGTCCTACTTTCACTGTGTAAGCTTAAGGCTTAATGAAACAGTTGCTTTTCCAATTTAAATTATAAGGAAGAATGAATAATTGGAGTTTGCTCTTGGGGCAGCTGGGGTGTAAGTTTTTGCTGCCTGGACTCTCCAGCCAGTTTCCAGTCTTTATTTAATATCCCCTTTTAAATAAATTCATAAAGGCCAATTGAGGATGGTTAACATGCTTGAATTAAAGTTTTTGCCCTTTTTAAAAGACAAACTTAGGATATTTCATTTCCCTGCTCCAAACATTTTTTTTCACTTGAAGGTGTGTGTGATTAATGATGATTTCAAACAATTTTTGAAACCAATAAAATAAAATGTGTCTTTTTCATCAAGTTAATTTGTTTGATTTGATGAAACAATGTTAAGGCCCATTCTACATGAGTTGAGTAAAAATGTTATGTCAACAACAATCCTGACTTTTGTCTTTAATAGTCAAAAATCAGGGTGCTTTATAAAGCACATATTAGAATATATTTACTAAAAAATTAATATTGTACAAAGAAAAGTGACAAATTGCATCAAAGTTTCTGTTACCTATATGTAAAACTGGATTCCAAACAATTTTGCAGATCAGACTTTTGATACGTGAGGGAATGTGGTAAGAAGTGGGAATTACCCAATTACCCAAACAAAATGTTGTCACTTTGAAACTGTCTTTCTAAATAGTGACAAATGTGGAATATGGACAAATTGGTCCCAATGAAACCCTTGTTTAAGGCTAAATAAAATTTCAAAAAAGCAAATGAGACTTAATATCTTTCAAATCACCAAAAGCAGAGGCTCAATCCTCAGAGAAAGAGAGTACCGAAGTTAAGCTTGAGAGTGTGTCTGATGTCAAAATGGCCTCAGAGCACAGAAAGGTGAAATGCCAACAATTTTATGTAATTTAAAGACTCACTTAAGGCAACTGACACTTGTTGGCTCATTAAACAAAAGGGGACACCTGAAATTGCCAAAGGTGTTATAGGTCTGATCAAAATAAATGGCAGGAGAAAGATAATGGAGACAAAACAGGCCACGTTCATTCCACTGTGAGGAAAACCACACACAGATAACACATACATGTATACACACACACAAACAATATATAATACGCATACACATTATATTATATTATATTATATTATATTAAACATACACACACATATACAGTGATGCTGATAGGTTCTCAATGTAGTGAGTCTCCAAGAATCACAGGTGGTGATTTGAGTGGACCCATTGTTATATTTTTTTAAAAAAAAAGTATTTCTTTCCATTTCTTATATTCTTCTATTTCTTAGATTGTATTGTTAAACTCCTTTGATGGAGGTATAGTATGGCATGGTTATAATTAACAGACATATTTGTGTATGTATATGCAATTAGAAAAATAAAATTCCAAATCTGTAAAGTTTATTACAAAACAACTGTCACAGTAGCATGACATACAAAAGATCGAGTACAAATGGGAGTTTCCTTACTATGAAGTTTGTATCTTTGATTATTGAAATTAAGTCTGCGGTGACTAGCTAGTTGTTTTGGTAGCGGCTAAACTGGCATGTTGTGATATTGTGTGTCCAGGGAGCACATCTACGTGTTTTTTTTTATCTGCACAGAGGGTTGACACAGCGCTTGTCTGGTCTGCTGACAAAGTTTCTTTTGCTAGTCATCGTGATTTTAAACACGAGTTGTTCTCAATGTATCGTTTTCATGGGAAAAATTAGATGCTTCCCCTTGATAGTGAGTTTACTGTGTCCTTTCAGATTTTATAGCATCACAGACGCAGGACACACACCTAGCAACATCACTGTATATAACATTATATTATATACACCTTTGCAGAATGAGAGAATAATGGATTTTAAAAACTATATAGGACCAACAAGGTGTTGGAGAACATCTCTGTTCTATAACTTTTTTAAGATCTAAAACTTATTAAAGTACAGGAGACAGCATAATTCATCATTTTAAAAGCCACCTTTGCAATGTGTTGAACTTCTCTTTACTAGCAGGCAGCAGGAAATCACCCTTCACACACTTCAATCTCATGTATTTCTCTGTCAAACTAAGTTCATGCAACATCACTCAAACTACTGGAGCATGTTAATGAAAAGAGGCTGAGAAGGAGGCAAAAGAGAAGATATGGCAAACATCATCATTGGGTTGCAAGCTTAGAGGATGGCTCTTGTATCCACTGTGCTCACTCAAAACTGTTTTCTAAATATTTCAAAAAAATAAGTTAAACTAAAACTTTTCTCTAATACCATTACCGCAGCATTTCCTATTTGACTAAAGTATTTCAGTTGCAACTGAAGAACAACTGTTGACTTTACAGGGCTGAGGATGGGGAGTATTTGAAGTCTTTCCTATACATCTAAAACTAAGCAGTTTCTCTCTACAATGCACAAAGGGACCAAATCTCAGAATTCTACCAAATGCAAGCTCAAACAGGCTACATAAGTCAGAAATCCGTGCCTGCCATGAAATTACAAATGTACTAGTTTTCTTCTCATCTCAGAGAAAGAAATGAAAAAACAGGCGTAGTACAAGGGTAAAATACAAGGCCAAGCATGCTGCAGCAGGGTGCATATGAAATTGAATTTGACAGTGTTGACTCAAACATAATTTGACTGGAGAAGATAAGGAGTGAGTAAAACAGAAGGAAGACAAAAAAAAAAGCAAGAATCCAAGATGTAAAAGTAAGAAACAGCTCCACTATGGGGCTTTTTTTCTTTTCCCCTTTCTAATTGGCAGATTCAAAGGAATATAAATAATTGAACAACCTCACCCCATCACTTTGAGTTCTGGCCAATTATTATTATGAGTTCTTTGCCATGAATGCCACTGTGGACAACTCTAAAAGGCCAAAGAAATAAGGATTTTTTTTGGGTGTGTTTTTACGTTTTTTTTGTTTTTGTTTGTTTTTTCTGGGAGGGGGAGTATAAATGAATAAATAGGCCATTCTACTTCAAAAACACAAATATTCCAAGGCAGAATTGTCTAGCTCTAAACAACAAATTCTTGCTGATGTTGCTTTTAATTTTGACTTAGAACATCCTAGTTGCATATATTCGATAAATAAGTTAAATACATTATTATTTGTGA
Source organism: Atherinosoma microstoma (assembly GCA_037177055.1). Taxonomy (NCBI): domain Eukaryota; kingdom Metazoa; phylum Chordata; class Actinopteri; order Atheriniformes; family Atherinidae; genus Atherinosoma; species Atherinosoma microstoma. The sequence continues at coordinate 11,375,027 of JBBBVU010000015.1, read as the reverse complement.
AATTTCTTGATTGTCGGTTTTAGTATTCAATTTCAAATATCAATTTCATGGCTTCAATTCTGTTTGTATTTATATTTAAAATATGATTTATGGAAACTTAAATGAGGCATTTGAGCCAAGAAAGGCTCAAACATTTAGGAATAATGTGCATACATATCATGTGTAAACAAATGAACTCCCAGCTTTACTCATAAAATGAATGCATGACACTGTCATCTAGTTTTATAGCCATGCCTCAACAAACGTTATAGGATTGTAATTTGATCGATATGCCAAAACCACCCATGACAAAGCTCAGGTGACAATCCACATAAGTTTCTTTCAGCATCTGCACACACCCATATGTGTACCTGAATACAAATGTATGCAAACATGCAGACAAATATAGACTTGCACGCAAGCCAAACATTAATATAGTTGGGGAGGCAGGATTTATTGAGTCATATTTCTTTCTCTTTTGATTAAAAACGTCTCCTTCTCGGTGTGATTTATGAGTGTAAATAAAAGGAATGGAGGGCAGAGGGGAGACAGAAAGAGGGAGGGATGTGAGAGGAAGGGATGACATCATGCTTTCAGATGGGCTTTTCTGCAAAACGGTGGCATCCTTTCAGTCCAGCGAGTGGGAGTGAACATAATTGGACAAGTGCACTACTGTGTGTGGCTGTGTGGGGGTTGGGAATGTGGGGGTGAATCAGAGCAAGCAAAGGAAGGTAGTCTTTGCATGTGCATATGTTTTCAAACATAATGGTAAGGCAGTATGGTGTGGCATCTAAAGTGAAAGAGTTCTTTGAGAGAAACTATGCGAGTGCGTATTGCTTGAAGAGAAAGGAAAATGTGTGAAAATGAGTGCCTGTTGATATAATGGCAGCCGAATGTCACTGTCTGAGTGTACAAAGATGGACAGATAAATGGTTTGCAAAAAGAGCCGGATAGCCGAGTCCTAACACACAATGAGCATGTGAGCGGATGACGACGACGTGTTACGACATATGCAAAATGTTAAAAGAGGAGCTTTAAAACATTGTTTTTACTCTTTTTGAATCCAACATCCAGTGTCAGTGAGACAGAAAAGACAAAAAATTAAAATAAACACATCTGTTTGACATCTGTCTGTAAGAAATTTTGAATATTCTTTGGCCACTTTGGTAAACGCTTCAATTAAAATACAAATCCAAGATACTCAAACCACCAAGCAATCACAGGTAGAGCCATATCTGTGGTTACAAAGGGGAAAAAGGGGGGGGGGGAAATCAAGTGGTCCTCATGTAATCATGAACCTCTAACATACTGAATGCTTAAACTGAAATGAAGGAAAACACAGAGCTTGCAAGGTTAAATGTGCAATTCATATCACAAATTACAAGCAGACACATACCAACAAATATGTAAACCCATTTCAAACGCAATTCTTTTACTCAACAGCACACTTACCGATGCACTCATGAGATTTACAAACAATAAAACTCAAGGGGGGAGCTTTCCCACCTTGCCGTCTCACTTGTTCCATTTCTCTGAGGAGCCTCATCTGTTTTGTCTCCTTAATGCTGCACTAAGCCCATCTTAACAGGGAAATGGTGCAGAAAAAATCCTAGGCAGGAGTTGACAGGATGGGATAAGAGACTACCGACTCTTCCACTGTTACAAACATGGGAAGTTACAAAGGGCAAAGCTGTATCCATAGACAGAGATCATATATGAATGACAAATACTTTGTGATATCAATGTTTTGAAACTGCAAAGGTGCAGTTGATTTGTATTCATGAAATCACAATGTCAGTACTTCTGGTAAATGCCCATCAGCACCTACATGCTACAAGTAAAAATCAGCAAGAAATGACTCAATACCTACATTACAAATTTAAAATGTAAAAATAAAACTTGCAGTGTCTCTGTGTGCAATGGAAAACACGTTAGCTTCCGTTTTTTATGTTTGTGCATTTAGTAATTGTAACAAATCATTTTGTAGTTAACGTATCTGTCTGCACAGGCTGCAATTTATTAAGATAACCACTGATCTCAAGACACGAGAACAGATGAATAACTTGCTTGAAAACCTACTGTATAGACACACAAATCAGTTTCCAACATGCTGCTTATGCCATACCAGACTTTCAAAATGAGATACCAATTATCAGCAAGGACAGTATATACAGACTTTTAAACCAAAGCATAAAAAACAAAGAATTTTAACAAAACATATTGAAAGTATCTGCATACCAATGTATAAATGTGGGATAAAACTTACCATACAAGCCTTTCTATTCATTTCTGCTAGAAACTTCGTCTCTAACCAATTTGTATATGAAGCTGACAAACACCTAAAGGGCTTTATAAAGAAAATTAATCCGTACTAATATAATTAGAATTGGTACTTACACAAGGCGTGGGAGCAGGTGAGCAGCAGCGATAGCAGCAGAATAGTCATATGTAGAAGGACTGGCAAGGAGAGGCGCATGGTATTGCTGGTGGCCATCTTTGCTGTGGCAGAACGGGGGTCAGGGTAGGGCAGGGTGGGCCGGAACGATAACCTGGCCGGGGAGCCGAAGCCCCGACTGCACAGGGATGCTCGGGGTCTTAACGCAGGATGGCTTGGCACTCTGGAAAATAAACAACACATTTCACTTTTAAAAATATTTCAAAAACACTTAAATGAAATACGTATCTGATTTTTGGAGTTTCTGACATTATTAGTTTCAACCACTTGCCCACACCAATGATGACAATAACACTGTGCTACATTTTTCCCCAACCTTTCAATGCCACCAATAGACGATTGGAAGCAAGGTTATAAGATGTCTGTGACACTACTGCTAACGAGTGCCACATCTCCAGAACCTGTAACCTTGACTTTTTCTAACCAGCATCTCCTCATATTCCTTAATTAGCGCAGCAGTGACTGTTTTCTTTTTACCATCGTAATCACCTGATCTCGCTGTTATTTGCTTATCTCATTGGCTTGTAATTACACAGGCACCCGATGATATTCCCAGCATTGTCTCTTTGTTTAAGTCAAATTGCCATTAATCCCCCGAACAACACAAGAGACTGTGGGGTTGACACCCACCTCACTCTAGAGTTTTTGTTGCTGCGGCTGGTGCAGCATAAAGTCACCACCAAGTGATTATACATAGTCTTTAATTAAAAAGAAATTGATATGGGAGAGAGAGAGAAAAAAACTGAGATCAAGGTTATTTTTTTCCTAACTGTTCAGCAGACACTTCCACAATCACTTTACTGAGAAGAGTTGGAGAAGGTGAGCTGTAAAAAGATGAATGAAAGACTTTGCAACACGAAGAATAGTCCGTCTCAGTTATCGGGCAACAAAGATGAAAACACATAACCGCTCATTCCCAGAAGATACAGATCACAGACAGAGGGTCATGGCCCTGCGTCAGCCAGGATCTGACCCGCTTTAGTGTCCTTCTCAAAGCCAATGAACTCCTCCGAGCTTTAGGGAAGCTTCGACTCAGCTGAGACTACATATGAGGGGACGAGGGCGAGTCTCTAAAAGGGAGATTAATTACCTCCACACCAGGTGGTTAACAAGGTACAACAGTGCAAACTGCACAGACAATATACAATTCATTATTTTGTTTTGTTACACAAAGGTTAAGACACTTTTCTGTCAACAAAGCCTGAAACTTTTCATCCTTGATGCAGTCGCTTTCAAAAAGCCCCTGAACACATTGTGAAATCTTTCCAAGCTACACATTGCAAGAGTTAACAGTACTGTCAATGATACATCTGTATTATTCATTTTCAATCAAGATCAAAAGGCACAAAAAAATGCATGTGAATTTAAAGGTTAGTGTAATCTCTCCAGAATTTATATCTCCTCCTTACTTAGGCAATATATTTCAGTTATTAACTCATGTTCTCGGTCATCTTTGACTCCTTCTAGTAAGCAGAAAGGTGAAGACAACATGGACACACAAGTAGGATTTAAACTACATCAATTACCCCAACTTTCAGCCTTTTCTGTCAGACATGTCAAACTGCTAAATAAGAGTGAAAAGGTTAGTGTTATGCAGCTCTTTAACAGGGCTTCGTTTTTGAATGTGGCCTTGTAAGAGGCAGAAAACCACAGCTAATTGCAGTGTAACCAAGCACCTCAGACAGCAGGCATATAAAAGTGCCCCACCCCACCTTCACAACTACCGAACCAGACTCTTCAACTGGCACAAAAACAGGCATGCAGTTGCAGGCACACTGAAAATTAAACCACAAACACATCCACGGAAAACAAGACATGACAGAAGCTCTATTCACTTCTGAACACACACTCTTTTCATATATGCGATTTAAACTGAGAAATTTAAGAACGCGTGATACGGCTGCACTTTTAAAAAAAAGAATACGAAAGGGAGAGATCAACAATGGTTCTTTTGAAGCAACAGCAGGCCAGCTAAGAGTAGATGTTATTCAGAAGCTCTGCCCATCTTTCAGCACAATACTGTGCACACACGACCAACATGTGTGGGCCTCTTTTGTTTGTTGCCTTTCTTTTCTCTTTTTCTTGGCCAGGAGAGCAGGTGATGTCATTGTTGAGGAGTGAAAGAAGTACTGAAACATTTATAAAGATAGCAGAGGAGTATCAAATTGTCTAGGGGAATTATGAATGATGCCCCATTGTTCTGACTGTAAACACTGGTGTAGGTAAAGGGAAACTTGCATGCCTGAAGGGAATTACTATATCTTTGCTCACAAGATGCCAAGGTCATGATTTATGGCTCTCCCCTTAGGGCATCACTATCTTCACCTCTGGTTGCTATATAAACTACAAAACACAATTACAACAGCTATTGCTGTTGAACAGCCTTAACATACATAGCCTAAGGGCATTTGTGGGCAATACTTTAACTTCATATGTGCTCTATAATAGTTCATGTTACTTTCCTTTTTTTGAAATGTAAATAGAACAGGGGTTTCAATAGAAAGACATACATTTTTAAGTCTTTGGGGATTTTTTAAAGATAAAACTTTTCAAAAGCAAACTGAAAATTAATTTCTAATCATGCAATGATTTAATTCAATTCAGTGTAATTCTCAAGTCTTTTCTTCTTTTTTAATGGTTTGAGGTACTAAATTCTAAACTGGTTAATCGTGTGCCCACTGTCTGATAAGCGGATTTAAAATCAACACTTTATCAAAGCTTGATATGGAAAACCCAGCTTTGGGCACTGCCATGGGAATACCTGTCAACTCCTGCTAAAGGTATTTATTACTACTTCTTTCAGAATGGTCAGAGTGAGCACAAAATGCTAAATGAGTGTTTAGCATTCTGGCAACGCTGAGAGACTAAATCGATTGATAAACCTTCAGCTGCTTCCACATTGTAGGCTGTGATCGAGGGGAAACTACTGATGATCAACTTTTACAAATTGCAATGACACTAATCGGACTAACACTTTCAATTCTCAGTGAAATTGGGAGCAATAGGTTGGTATGGTATAACAGATAAAGATGTAGCTTCTTTGAACTGTACTCCAAATGAACAGCGTATGTCAACCCAGTGATTTTTGTTACATTAAAATCATAACACTCAAACACTGTCAAATGAAAATGATTTAAGCAACGAGACAGTGACCAAGCCTTACTACTTAAGCCTATTCCCACTGATGGGCAATGAATTCATTTATATCTAGAACTTTTATCCCCTGTGAACACTGCCCATCAGTCTAAATATTAACTCAGTGCCAAGCTTCAGTAATTACAGCCAAAATGGCAGCACAATTTCCACTGAGTGGTAGCAGTCACTGGCTATCAGGGACTCTCACTTTGACATGGTCAAGCTTTAAATTCAGCTCAGTTCCCCATGCAATATTGATACTAATGCATTTGATTACTGAGATTGAGAAAGGCACAGAAGGGAATGGGAGATGGGAATTTGCACCATAAGCATGAAATGAGAGCAGGAGCTGCAGATATAAAACTTTAGGGCACAACACAACAGCTCACAATGGACCACAGGAATTTAACAATGAGAGACTATGTATGACAAAGCAAATTAAGGGATAATTTATTTAAGTATAGTATGGTTCTTGATGAGATGTGTGACTTTTTCCCATTCATTCATGCATTCTTTCACTATCTTAAAAACAAGGACTTTTCTAAAACACACACAGACACAGCCAAAAAAAAAATGCTGCATATACTATAGACTGAGTAAAAATATATATCACCTGAGGGATCACATTAATAATCCCTTTCATAAAATGAAAACACACGTGGTTAAAAAGACGATAGTTTGGTTGGGCTTGATGATCAAACCTCAGTTTTTGATGTCTAGATTTTCAAAAAGAATAATATTTCCTGTTTTTGGTGTGGTCCAAAAAAAAACAACATTTCTTTGGCTTTGGATTTTGTGAGAGACTAGGTTTTTCATGCATTGTGTTGTCTCCAGAGCTTGTGTAAAAACAGGATCCGGGATACTAAATTACCACGGTTACATTAAAATTCAGTTTATGGGCAGTCTTTGAGTCTCCATAGGCATCAGCTCATCAAACTACAAAAAACTCCCCGAGAGAAGTCAGTAAGCAACATTTTAATTACAGCACTTGATTATTTAGTATTTGTAAAACAGCCTCATCAAAAATGCAGGGTAACCTGATTTATCAGTCTCACTCTGATCAGTATTTCATCAGTATTTTATCAGTATTCCGTATTTTCTATTACGGATTCATTTAAATGCAAATATGTTGTGAATATACATTTTGCAAAAACAATTTAACAAAAAGGTAGAATAGGAGTGTTATGCTTAACAATAGCAAAAGCCGGACTCAGATACTTTAATTACTCTCAAATGTAAATAATTTGATTATCGCTTTGGTGATTTCAGCTACAGACAAATTCAGCACAACTCTGAATCAGCTCTGAAATAGAAAATTCCACATCTAGCGAACGGAGTAAAAAAAAAACCCTGAATGTGAAAAAAGATGCACCGACAATAATCGTTTAATAATCAAATTGAATTTAATTGTGAGGTACCTATGATTGAACCCCCCGAACTCAGTAGCAGCTAATCACACTCACTTTGATCAAGCAGGTTACTTAACCACATTATGACGAACCAATTAATCATATGTTAGTCCTTTCAAGGAGGTAGTTAGAACAAGTGACATTTTATAATAAAAAAAGAAAACTTACTTTCTCAGACAATTTTTTTCTCATCAGTTGAGATTTTCTTTTGCAGAAAGATTCCTAACAGTAATTGTCAAACAGAATCTGCCTTTTTCAAGGCTCTCTCTAAATTCAACCTGCTATTTATAATCAGCCTCTGCTTCTGCTGTCATTCACCTCAGATGAAGCTTTTACATATCAGCTCTGAGTCACTGGACTTTTACCTCAGCCAGTTTGCTGCCTTTTAAATCGATTCGTACCTTTAAGAGAACCAACAAAAACAAAGAAAAAAAAAGAAAAGCTTCAGGTTTTAGTATATCACGAGTCAATGCGTTTCTATGTAGCAAGGCAGTGGTCCATCTTAAGGCCCGGTCACACTGCGTTTTGCGGGCGTATCGCGGCTGAATCACGGGCAGAAATGTCTGCCCGTGAAGCA
>JBBBVU010000015.1:11313004-11338759 GCA_037177055.1 Atherinosoma microstoma | reverse complement strand
CACCCTCCAGATCAGAAAAGAGATAAAATAACAAAGGAGGATTTAGGGTTGGGGTTTAGATTTGTTCTTTTCTGGTTTTTTCGACACCATTTGAGTGGTGGGCCTCGTTTCACAACACACCCTCTCATGGCACTAATCTCCCCAACTATGGCTGGCTTCTCTGATTGCCATGTTGTCTTTCTTCCCTCACCTTCAATCACTCTTTAATCAGGATTATCTTCTGACATGGAGACTTAGGAGTTAATTAGGAGTCCAGCCACAGCAGGTGCTACAGTCATATCAGAATTGCTTGGATTATGTTTTCTATTCTTCAACACATCATCAATTATCATTATAATCATTTATCTCAGAATCTGTGCATCCTAAACCAACCAAACATGGCAAACTTCAACAGAAGAATGTTCATTGAAATCACTGAAAGACTGACAAGTTTGGTTTGTTCATCAGCACCTGAGAACAACAGCGTTGTGTGTAGTTTGGGTTGTACGTCTATGATGAGAGGTCATGGTTTTTTAGAGACAGTAACATAACTAGGTTTGGTGTGTGTATGCATGTTTGAGCATGATAAATATACAGAGGCATTTTCTTATAAAAACCCAATATTTTTACTTTAATTTCCCCATAAAAAAAAAAAACAAAGACAGAGAAACAACTAAATCTTAAACCTCTCAAAAAAGGAAAAGAAAATGCCATGTTGGCCACTCTGTTTCCTGTCAGCTGGGATACAGTGGAGAGTGCCTGTCTCCATTTACATACAAATGTCACCTTCTATCTTCCCAGGGGCTGGGGGAGGTTTTACTCTCTTCACCGCGATGCGCTTGACAAACCTTTCTACCCCGTCTGGGAGACAAGCTTGTGTTGCGCACAGAGAAAGTGAGAGGAAACTCAATGCATTTTGCCTCTGGTGCCTTCTCTCTGCCTAGGCTCTTTTATGCGCCACTGGTACGTTGTAATTTGTGTATCCAGACTGGAGCACGTTGGCTTTGTTTCCATTTAACTGAAAGATGAGGCAGTGTGCTGTTTGAAAAGACTGCTGAGGTTGTAATGGCTGAGGAAGTCTTATTATTGAGCTTTACGATGGAGGGGTTGTGTTGTGGTACGGGAATCAGTAATTTGAATTATTTAAATCAGCAAGATTGCCAACAGAGCTGATGAAATGAGAACAACTACTGTAATAACGACCATCTTGCATAACAAGGGGTGATGGCATCATGTGCATAAAAAAATTAGCAGCTCAAAGACCAACCTGGCAGTACAGCTTGTATTCCCAGAGATGCGCAGGAGGCCATTTTCTGTGTTTAAGTGGCCCACATAGTGTTTCTGCGCCATTTCTCATAAACCAGGACATGAATCCCCTGATGCATAGGGATGAACAATCAGCCTGACAGGCAGGTAGTTACTCCTTCTTAACCCCAGCTAGCGCTGAGTGATGCAACATAACAGCAGCCCCCCCTTTTCTCCATCTCCTGCTGCCTCCCCCTCTCCCGATTTTTCTCGTTTCTCTCTTCCCTGTTTGCACACTCCCTCCTTTCATTATTTTCACTCTTCTCTTTATCCCTCTCCTTTCATGACTACTATTCACCCGCTCCCTCGTTCTCCCAGACAATCATGCTCTTTCCCAGAGGCCTGTGTTTCCATGCTTGCATTACACACAATTACTTCCATCCATCAATTATCTGCCTACTCCTCTTTAGCTACCCCACTTCCCTCTCTCTGCTCTATGACAATAACCCCCGCAATCCTGATTACACATGTTTTGCTGTGACCACCATCTCGCAAAACACACCCCCACCCCTCAGGGCAGCTGAGCGTGCCTCCCCCCTTTTCCCCTCCTTTCTCTTTCCGCAAAAGCTCACCTCCCGTGTTGGCCACCGTCACACCAGATGTCCCCAAAGTTTGGGTGAGCATGTGCATGTATGGACCGAGCAGGAACAAAAGGACGGGGTGATGGTGGGGGTAAGGACACAGATGGGTGGCGCCCAGCCATGTTGCTTTGGGGTTTATGTGTGCACATTAAACACCATCGGATTACCAGCATTTAGCACATATACACATAGAAACCCAATCACTCTTCTAATCACAATTTAACCAGGAAAGAGAACGCGCTTGTGATTCTGTTTCAGCTGCCAAACTGCTCTAATATACACCACTGCAGGCAAACAGTTTATATGTTTCACTGATGTCAACTCCACTTGTTTTTGTTGGAGTTTCTGAGTTATGCTGGGCAGTATGAGAAAGAGAAGATGCAGAATAACCAAGCGCAAATGTAGTAATCTTTGATCCTTTACTCTATTTCTGTCTCTGAACCTCACAAGCAGGAAAATGAGACATGGCAGTTCCACACTAACAGTCTGATTGAAGCAACACACAATGCTGCAAAGTAATCAAGCAATGCATTAAACAGACTTTAACAACCATAGTCTACTGTGGCAAAAAGCACTTACCTAAGAAGTCACTGGTGTCACAAGCATTCATTTCAGTAACTATTCAGAAGACGGTGGTGAATGCTGGTAAATGTCATTTTTCTTTGCAGATTTCTTTTTTTAATCTTCTTTTTCAAACCATCAATGAGTTGGTTGTCTTGATGCCAGTAACTGGTTTTACACTTTGGATAGTCATTTAGGACATGAAACATTTTTTTATTTCTTTTCCACATTACCAAAATATGAAAGGACATGCAGATGATCAATAATACTATGGACCAAGTTCATTGGCTGGACTATGCAACCAAGGGCTGCAACTGGCTACAGCCACCAATTTAAATCAAAGCGTTTATGTCTTAATCATAATGCAAACTGTGAGAGCAAAAGGTGTTAAGCTGTCTTAATTGATATTGTGTTGTCATACATAGTCTTACTCAAAGGTTAAGCTTGTAAAACCTTTCCAGTGAAGTGCAAACATAAAGACAAGAAATGTTTCTGAAAACCTTCAATCCACTTCAGAAGTTCTTTTCATACAGATGGCTCACCAGCCTGGCGAGCAACAGTCCAAAAAAAGTAGGGTTTAAATGAGCTAAATGCAACCTGTTTGAAGCTTTCAGATAAGAATGGGATCCTCATGCTTACCAACTGCCCCCTCCCACAATCATGTGGGTGCATTTAGCTCATTTAAACCTCAAAGAGGTCACACATCCATAGCACAGGGAAGTCCTTCCCGCCACACCTAGTTTGCAAAGAGGAGAAGAAGGTGCCCCAAGGGGAACCTCTGCACAGCAGTTTGTGTGAAGCCAGCTGGTAATCACACTGAACATAAGTATAGCCCAACGGCAAGCATCACAAGACGCCCAGAGGAGACGCAGGCAGACAGGACCAGACACGCCCATCTGATGTCAGTCCCAGACTGGGTGTTAATTACTTCTCACCATGAAACACCAGTTCACATCAACTCCATATTCATAAAGAGGATGGGATCAGGGCCAGAGGGAGAGGGTAATGGATTGACATTTGTGTGAATGCTCCATGTCTGGTAGTTTCCTCTGGCTGGTTTTAACAAACTAAACACTATGTTTCTTCAACTGTGTTATACCTTAAGGGAAGTGAGTGAGGGGGGTCCCCTCCTATGCATCTGCAAAAGCAGATTACTGTCACTTCAGAGAAAGCTGACGCAAACCTGGAGGTACCAAGGGAATAGACAGGAGGCTGGGGGAGACTGTGTGGATGAATTCCCAAAAGACTTACCAGATAGTCTGGCGGGGATTAGTAGATTTTGGTGGATGAGAGTAAGCTTAAATACATGAATGAACGTTCTCTAAATAAAACTTGCAACAAAGGAAATTTAAAAAAAACAACATGAAAAAAAATATTCGAGATAAAGTGTACTCTACGAGAAGGACCAATGTAGAAAGCAAAAAAGGAAATACAAAGCTCAACAAACTTTAAAAGCAACCTGACAGCAAGCCAAGATGCAAGAACTCAGCCAGTGATGGATCAATCCTGTTGAGTTCACTCGCTTTATCACAGCCTTGCCTTATCTGAACCCTGTTTCACAACCTGTGTCATCTCACATCAAAACCACCGTTTCCTTATCGAAGAGTGCTGACCTTTAGATTTCAGGAGAAAAGCAGTGTGTAAATATGACTTTTGGGTGCTGCCAAAAGAGTCATGGCTATTTCTTCCTTTCCACCAAGTTCAAATGAGAACTGAGCAACCACAACAACCAGCAGAAGTATCCAAGTGGGCAGTCTATAACTCCTCTGCCACCTGCCCGGTCCCATGTTTTACCCTCTGGAGCTGGAGAGAGTACGTACTAAGTCTACAGAGTAGAAATGACAAATCAGCCACTGGATATTTCATAATGATTATGTTTTACATTATCATGACTGAAATGTTCTATTTCTCCTAAGAGCACTTGACAAATTATGGTAATCCAAGTTTAGAAGTTACGACACTTTCATGCAATGTGCCTTAACATACTGACTGAAAGTGAAAGTGTACACTGAAAGTGCACATTTAAAATGAGAGGCACTGGTGCCTTGCAGGTTTCTTAAATGGATGCAGTGGCTAAAAAAAAAAAGACATTTTGAAATTAAACTCAACCTTGAGAAGAAATGCAAATCTAAAACAGTTTAATTTGTCATTCAAAACCGTTTTTAGTCTCTTATTTTTGTTTCAAAATCTGCTTGTTTACATCAAGATAACATGCATTCGCCAAATTGAATTTTGAACTGAGTGGCAAAATGTTTCTAAACTTGTTATTTCATAGGCAGCTAGCCTCCACATAAATAACTTGTAATGATCAGTAATGTGTCCCAATCTCAACAGTCACATGAGGTTTATATGAAGTAATAATCATGTGATCCATGATGGAACTACTTCTTCACTGAAGTAGAGAAGAAATCCTGTTCATTAGCAGCATTACTGGCTACAGCTGCTCTCTGCAGGACAATCAGCATCTAGTTGGAGTTACCTCTTGAAAATCTTAGTCGAGCATCAGTATGTGCCTCCAATTGCAAATTAAACCCTACAATTTCAAGGCAAGTGCCTTTTCCCTACCCCGGACAGCAAACAATAGTGGACATTTTTCAATTTGTGTAACTATTACAGAAAAGAATCTACATGGATAAAAATATAAATCCTGTAACTTTTATTAAATAATTATAGGCTCCACCTGGTGGTGCTACCAGGTAAAACAGAAAATCTAAAATACATATTTCTTACAGACATTTCTAGTGTTTTGCCATTTAGACTTTTCCATATTGATCAAACTTGAGAACAGTAATTAACCATTAATCTTAAACATTCCTCAACCCATTATGTCATACACAAGATGATGGAGGGGAAGCTATCCTGGTAGCAGAATCAACAACCAACAAGGAGAGGAGGGGACACCTCTCAAGGCACACTTCCTCCTGTTTTCACAGCCAAACTAATTGCACCTCATGTCGCCGGAAGAGCACTGATTTAGCACTCGGAGCAAATTAAAATGAATAAACACAATTAGCTGTGAGTGCAACAGTGCCTGTGCAAAGTGAATATTTCTTCCTTTAACTACGACAGTCACATCAGCACAGCTATTATTAACTGTGCTTCTACGTCAAGTACAATGTGATTAATTGCAAAGCACTTGATAGCATCAAAATGCTTCTAATTTGGCATAGAATAAAATAAACAGGGCAGAAAATGTGTGTAAATGGGGGGGTCATATGTTGATTAATGATTTGGTGAGTGTAATTTGGAACTTCTGTTTGGATCACAATATAAAATAAAATAGAAACACACTGTGATTGAAATTATAAAACGAATTAATAGATTTTAGGAAATTAAGCATTTTTGTTCAAGAACATCAATAAACCTGCACTCAATATTTGCACTAATTTAGTAAAACTGTGGCATTTTCAAATGGCAGAGATCTACTACTGACACTTGAAAATGTTTTGCTGCTTGTCAGATTTAGTTTTCGTGCACCATCTGGAAAGATTTAAATAATGAAAGGCTATTTAAATAACAAGACATTTGCATGTGCATAGAAATCTGTTATCATACAATAGCTTTAAGTAGCTGTATGTCAAAATGTCAACAATGCGCTTGATATCTAAAAACTCAATAGCATAAAAAACTATTTTAAACAGTCAGAAAGACAACTTTTTAAGCTAAAGGAGGAGCATAGATCTCAGTCAAACTGTTAAGCCTGCAGCATACTTTAATCTCCTCTTCTCCTGTCAAAAATAAAATGGAGAGCATACACCTTACTGTTGAGATAAGGGGAAATGAAAGAAAAAAACCCAGAGTAGTAATTGCAAAGGAAATGAATTTTGAAACCCAAATGGAAAATATTTCTCCAAGTCCTTCATACTTAGGGGGTGAAAGAGAGGAATCATATCCGGGGCACAATTCAATTAGCCTCTCCTCAAAAAAAGAAGAAAAATCACAAGTTCAGTTCAATATTCCAAGCATTCGAAGAGGTAATGTTTTCAATGCCACCTTCTTCCCCCACTATGCATTACCATAGGTTACAAATTTGCCGCTCAGAAATAAAATTGATTTCTGCAGACATAAATAAATAAGTCTACTTAAGCACACTTTTCCTGATGCTGCTGTAACAGTCACACCGGTCATGCTAAGCTGACTGTGCCTGGCAGCTTGTCCCTGGCATTTCCATTCCTTTTTGTCTTTCTTGGCCAGTTGTTTGACAGTGATCAGGGGTGATAAATTGTTCAATTAAAGACACATTAACAACCCAAAACACACTTGACGTGAAGCCTCTTGGTTTAGGTGTTGTCCAATTACTCTGAAGGACAAGACTCCTTCTCGCTAGTGACAATCAACATGTGATTCTCATCATAAGACAAATGGTCTTATTTATACAAGGCAGCAGGCTGATTGAATACAGGAATACAAGACTGATGAGTTAGAGATCCAAAATAGGTAAAACTTGATCTTTAATCACTGATGGAAATGTTCACAGTGTGGTAGAATTTGTGCACAAAAAAGAACAGAATACATACATAATGTCCAATGTGTTGGAGGTTATGTCTACTTTCCTCTTGATACTATTTCGTTTTTTGGGGGGGTGAGGTGGCATTGCACCCCCTAAATTTCAAGCTCTTTAGCCTTTTTCCCCACTACTATCAACAACAAAATGTTATTTGAACTTCAAGTAATTTATTCTTTTTCAGAGGTTCAGTTGCTGCTGAGTTAGGGTTATGTTGCCTGGGGAAAGTTTATCCTTAACTGGTGAAATGAAATTAAGATTCTTTGCAACTCACTTAATTTATTGCCTTAACTAAAAGGAGGGTGAAAATGAATAAAGGAAGGACAGCCTTAGCCTGGAGCTGCATAAACTCACATACACAATAAGATATAAGTTACTCCTCAAGGCTGAGGATTGAGTAAAATAAGTAAAGTTAAAAAAGGGGGGGGGGGGGCAAAGAGCTTCTTTAAATGTGTTGAACAAATTCAAGGAACCACCTTCAACAACACAAGTCAGGAGCAACAAATGCCTCAGAGTTTCACCACAACACAGCCTACTATCAGCACATTTTCTAGCATGCAGAAACAGCATCTCTGGTCCAGCACTGGATTTAAACAAGTCTCCAAATCTTTATATTTGATGAACATTCTAAGCTTCAGCCCGATACTTATTAATGCTTAACCTTTAAATACATCATATAACTAAACCGCCTGTCTCCTTTGTTTGTTTTGTTTTTTTGTGCAAAATAATGACAGCATTGTTTATGGCCAATGTTTAGTTAACAACAGAACTGAAATCAACTATCAGCACGACAACTAAATCATTCATTGCCACAGTTGTTAGCAAATGCACGTAAAACATGACTGAAATTATGGTAAACTTACCATGAAAACATAAGCACACAGCATCAGAGTAAAGGTTTCTCGTTATTCCCATAGGATTAATGGAAACAAATATTACAAATGAATGCTATATCTTTAAAAACACCCATAGCACTTTAATGGAGTTTAAACTCTATAATAGGTCATCTGAACTGATATCAAGCATTCAAGAAGAAGAAAAGTTGAAGTCACTTACTTCACCCGCGTGAGAAAAGTATTTCTGCGACTACCCTTTAGTTGGTTTTGTGGGGGAACAGCTTTAAAATCCGTAGCCTATTCTGTGTAGCTGTGGTCAATTCCCCCAGAGGAAAAAGAAAAAAACATAGTTACGTTGCATCCTCGTTTGCAGGCAAACGTTATATTCCACTTTCTCCAGCGCCAGGGAATCACTTCTTAAAAGAGAGACCGAGTTTAAAATACTTGTATTATTCTCGGTGAGTTTGTGTTCCTTTCCCACCGAGATCAGACACTCCAAGCCAAAATCTCCTGAGAGAAAGAAAAATAAAATACCCTATAATAATCCGTGCGCGACACCGTCGCACGCGGATCTCCAAATGTGGATCTCTTTATTGGTGTCTCTCGTTATCTCCGCGTACCAGGTTTGGATTCCTTTCTTTCTAAATCCACCTCGTACGAGCTGGGGGTGGGGAGACAGGAGTCAAATACCCCCCTTCTCCCTCCCCTCAAAGCTGGGAGAGAGAAAAAATACGGAGCCTTGTGCTGCGTTCAATGCCGCCTCATAAACTTCGTCTCTTGACTTCTCCTCGATTGTACATCCTACCGCTTGGTGCGTTCAAGCATGTTTAGTCGTATGTAAAAACACAATGGGGCTTGTAAAGAAACGATTTACTGTGGCTGATCTGTCACTTAATAAATCTGTTCTGAAGAAGCAGAATGAAGAGAGAAAAAAGAAAAAGAAACCGCCAACAACCTTAAGTTAAGATATTTTAGTTTCCTGATTTTTATACCTAGGCTGTATGCACTGCCTTAATGTTAGAGGAAGTCAGTGGAGCAAATTGTTAATAAAGTGAAGCCACAGCAGCATTTTAAGTTCCTAATTTTAGGAATACTTAGATTTTAGGATGGAGTAATTCATTTTCAAAAATTGCTATAAACCTTATGATGATGATGATGATGATGATGATGATCATCATCATCATTATTGTTATTGTTATTATTAATAATAATAATAATAATAATAATAATAATAAACAGCGGCAATAAAATAACCTTTTGAAGGAAACCTTTCTTAGTTGAGTAAACAAAAAGGAAACTATAACAAAACATCACACCGCAAATTAAGTTCTTAATTTATCAATTGGCCTCATTGGTTAAAGACATCACAATGCTTTTTCTGCAACCTGTTCGCCACTATTTTCAGGTTCCTGTAAGTTAAAATGGATTTAAATATGATTTCATCCAATCACATTAGCGCGTTCCTGAAAGAGCTGTTGTGATTGGCCAGTGGATTTTGAACGTTAATGCTAATAGCTCTATGTGCAGCAGGAGGCTGGACACATACTGGAGACACACCAACCAACCCACAGTCACACAGCTGGTCAGCATGCAGCAGTTACTACAGCTAACTGGGGTCAGTTTCTTATGAGTGAGATCATAAGTTAATTCTAAATGCATCCTTGCTCAGCAGGTTGTAAAAGTGACTGGCTTTTTTTCAGATTTACAATGTAGCCTCAGAGCAGAAAAATAACTTTGTCCCTTTGCCCAGCTACAACTGTTCAGCTGAAAAATGTCTGTAGCTGGCTGAGTCAAAGCACTTTCTCAAAGCATTAAGCACCAAGGTGTATGATGGAAACCTGAAGGAAATGAAATGGAATTAAGCATTCTTTGGAGGGTACTACAATTTTTGAAGCATAGTGCATCAAATAGAAGTCCTATTCTTTCCAACTGTAAGGATAGTCTTAATAAATTTTGTGTGAACTTTTCATGTTCTGCAAGCATTAATGGATGGAAACAAGCCCTTTTAAAAAGACCTATCTTGGCAGAAAGCCATGCTGAGCTACAAGCAATCCTCCACTGCCCCCTTTCTGCTCTTTGTTTAAAACCCTGTGACATGCACACCATAAAGACATGTGAAAGGTGTGTATGTGTGGGTGGGTGAGGGTCTAATCAATTTATGAGTGAGTAAAAAAAACTTGTGTTTATGTCGCGTGGATTTCTCCCTTGGCCTCTTATTCACACTACAGTCCCTTATTTAATCAAGGCGGTAAATCTTAGCAGCAACCCAGAGCTCTCACCACCATTCCCTTGGTGCCATGAGCCTTAACATGGTAAATTTCACTCGGTCAGGGAAATGGGCTCGGTGGCCGAGGCTAGTACTTTGAATGGATAAAAAGAACACTTGCTGCCTGACGTGTGCAATCCATAACAGAATAATGAGACTCCTCCACTCTAGGAGCTCTCTTCCCCTGCTCTCCCTGTCCACTTTTTGTTTTCCTTGAGAGTGTTCATAAATGCCATGTAAATTCAGCGAGCGGAAGATTTGGCGAGTGCTCCAGGGAGAGCGTTTAATCGTTTGCGCCTTGTAACTGAATCTCGTAACAGCGCGTAGCGTGTGAAGATGCCCCAAACAACCAGTGAACCTTGTTGAAACTACTGGCTTCCTTCTGTCCGCTGCTATGCTTCCAGGCAAAGGTGATCCCAGCAACGGCATCTGCTTATCACTATTGTCAAACTGAAAGCACTTGCGACCCAAAAGATGCATTTTAAGCAAGAAAAAAAAAAAAAAAGGAAGGTATGTGCCAGGAGTCAGCCACCCAAATCTTAAAACATATTTGTCATCACAGCTCAAGTTTAGCCTGTCCAGGTTTACATGCACACTGACAACTTTTCCTTGCCCCCATCCTGTTTTAAAACCGACGAAAGACTATAAAAAGAACTGTGCTTCTGTCTGCATTGTCTGCCTGCTCCCTTTCGTTCATCTTTGTCACCCTTAGGGTTGAGGCACAATCACCTCCGATAGCAGCGAGCCATCGCTCACTCTGTCCCTGGAGGCGACAGCCCACTTACTGCCAGCTTGTGCTCAAATGGAGGACATTTCATCACCCCACTGAAAACACAATTAAAAACGCATGCACGCGGCAGCCGCCCCTCGAGAGCCACCCTTTGACACAAGTTTAGTTACTCTAAGACTGCCTCGCCCTCTCAGATATTTACTTTCTCTGTGACTGTTTGTCAGCAAGGTTGGAAAGTGTTATGTTTTTTTTTCGTTTTTTTTTCTAGTGTGTACAAGACACTGGAAGAAAGAGAGGAAGTGGCCCAGAGCTCAGTGTTAAATGCTCTTCTTTCTGAGAGACATTTGCTGCCTTGTAGCTTCAACAGTTTGCTGATAAGTGAGGGTGCTCTGGGCAAGTGGCTTTTTTTTTTCATTCCTGGAAGCCAAAATGGAGGACAGCATCCCACAGGGTTTGTGGCAATGGGTGGTTTTATTAACACACACACACTGTACTCACAAATGTACACACAGCTAGCAGGAACAGAGACATACTGACGGCTATTAGAGTGCAATGATGCTTACCCTTATCTCCCACCATGATAGAGATCTACAAAGAGCTTGAGAGAGATTATGAATTCATTACCTTGATACACAAGTGAGCACTGAAATAGACAGGAGTTTGAGAATGGAGATAGGAGCCTGGTAGGTGCACTGGGAGGAGCAGGGATGGGAATGCAATGAATTTCAAGTTGCATTTAGGGAATTAATCTGTGCTTTTCTGCATTTAGGTTTCAAGCATGGTCTTGCATAGCTTATTTCAATACACTAAGACATTAAAGGTTCAAATCCTGTCTAACAACAAATTTTAACTTCAACCTTTCTGATACAAAACACATTCCATATGTCCTGGCCTATCTTTCCCATCATCTTTGATGCATTTCTTTTAGCCAGTTCTCTCTAAAATATGTGTTTCACCTCCAGCTGTCCTGAACTTTTCCAGCTCTCAAGCTCTCCAACTTTTCGAAATAAGCTTAGGCTGCCTATTCCCTTTCAGACATCTATATGATGTTTTTGTTTGTCTTCAATATCCAGGATGTTTGAATAAATTTAAATAAACTGAAACTGAACTCAGCTAACACACTGAAGAAGGAGTGTTTTTGTATCTTAAGTTTCACTCAGAACATGCATATGCACAATTAATTTGAGCTACATGTTTATCAAATTGTCTCAGTATACAAGAATGGAATGTGCACTATATGATAGGCAGTGATATGCCCCCTTTAAGGTTGTTGGCGTGGAGGTTTTTCCAGTTGAACTGCTATGTCATGGACCAAAACAACTGATAAACAATCTAGCTAGATAAATACATGTAGTTTTACACTCTTTTTCTTTTCTTTTTTGAATTAGAAACATTCTATCCCTTGTGATTATTCTCTTTTGTTACTGGTTTCTGCTTCTGCGTACTTGCTCCCCCTGTTACATCTGAGTCGAACCCTGGTACATGAACTGTGGATGATGCACAAAACACCACAAGTCAGTTTAAGTCCAATCAAACAAACCCATACAGTGGCAATTCAATCAGATTTAGTCAGACTAACATGTCTGGTTTCAGTTGGACAAATACAATAATTCAATACAATAGATATCTAATTCCACTGTAGTAGACTAAGCATGGAGTACCTTTGATTTACAGGAAAATAATTAAAAAACGGGCTTCAGGTAAATAATGTAATTAGACCTGGAATGACCTGGAATGAACAAAAAAGATGTAAAAATGGAACAGCCATCTAGAAGCCAAGCCAAGTTGTGTTAAATGTTTTTGTGCTAGCTTGTTGGAGCATAAAATAAGCACTTTTACTGGCAGCTAAGTACATGTAATGGTATAGCATCAAATAAATCTTTCATCAAAGTTTGAAACATTTCTTTGATTGTTTAGAGTCCTTGCAGAAACCACCCAGTGTATAATTTATGTTGTGAGTAGGGGTGTTTTTGTGTAGGAATATATCATTACTTTGTGCACATGTTGCGTGCATGTGTGGTATCCCATGAATATTCTTTTGTATCTATGCTGAGTGATTTTTTGTGTGTATGTGTGTGTTCTCTGCATGTACTTCTTTCACTGTGTGTGTTCAAACTTATTTCAAAGCCTGTCATTGTACAGCATACTGTATTCAAGAGGCTTTGATGCTTTCAGGTCAGTGTGCACGTAGTGCCAAGTGCATGACTGTGTCCTTTTCAGTGAGTGTTTGTGAATATGGTGCGAGTGCATGTGCATGTCTACATCATAGCGAAGCAGGTTGAGTCAAAGAGGCAAGAAGTGATGAGTGATGCCAGAGGTGGTTTTCTACCAACCTCTTCACTGTGGCTGGCTTGTTAATGGCCTCCGCAGTGGGCTGGCTGACCGAGTTGCTGACTCTCAGTGGCTCAGTCTTCCTTATTTGGTAGGGAAAGCTGGGTGATGGTGGTGTTAGGGTAAGGGATGGGGGAAGAAGTGGTACTCTGTTTACACGCAGGATCAGGAGGTTATAGCACAGGGGTACCATGGAGAAAACGCAGATCACTTAAAGACAGTAAGAGTCAATGAGTTGTTGCTCCGCGGCTGTCATGGCAGATTCCCCATAAGAGTGAGAGTGTGTGTCTGAGTAAGTCTGAGGGAAAGGGTGGGTTAAAACATGCTTCGGTGAAGCCCGGGGAAAAAAGATAATACTACAGGTAATTTCCACTCACATCCACACTCCGTCCCCTCGTTCCCTTCTCTTGCTCTCAGGCTCTGGACAGTTGAGAGGAGTCAGTAGAAAGGAAATTAAAGGCAACCATCCTTGTAGTTTTGCTCTTGTCCGCTTGACTGCCTGCATGCCTGCCTGCGTTCCCTGGGCAATGTTTATGCTGTGCCCTGCCCAGGACAGAATAGATTCGCCCACACAGCACTGTGCTCTCAACCAGAACCTAAGTAGGTCTGGCAAGCCAGAGCGACAGTACCATTCACTCTCACTCCTCTGGATTAGGGCCTAAGGCCTGGGGCAACACAGCAATGGCTGTTTTAATAGATCTAAGATAGTATTGCCCCACCCCCAAAACAAACAAACAAAAACTCTTTTATTTCTCCATTAGGCCAAATCAGCAGGTTGTGTAATTTCATCCATCAACTTCCCTAAAGTTTGAAGAGATAGTTTTACAATCAAGGCATTAAAGTGCTTAAGTTTTATGTGTCTGTATAATATTGAGCTCAAACTCAGCAAAACTTGTGACCAGAATCCAGCAATGGGTTGTGCTGAACAAGTGCCGTAAGCTTGGAAGACTTTGAAGTTACAAAGAAACTAAAGATACAAAACCTTAAACAACAAAGAGCATATTTAACATGCATTACACTGCATAGCTTTCTACCGTCTCAGGGAGGAATGTGTAATAGGGAATACATCTTTCATTCCCAAATACCATGAAATTACATGCGATGGCATAATCAAATTCATTACTTCAAAACTTGAGGTCAATTTACATTTCTTTAAATGTGGCTACAGATAAATGGAGCGCATATAATTGAATAATGCTAATTTATCGCTGTGTTTTCCGTCTTGATCTTTATGATGTATATTAGGGTTGTTGTGAGTACAGTAATTGTGTAGTATGGGCATCACTGTGGTGAGGGGGTGGCTGCTTGCAGGGCACATTATCCAGCCTGTCAGACTCCTGGTGCCATGTTACGGATAACACTGCTCTGAGAGAACAGGGTGCCTCTTGACGCCAGCTATAAAGATTAGCAGAGCTTTGTTTAATTGTCCTGCTAACGTCCTAGGAACCACTTAAGAGCTACTGCTCTCTTTTCCTTAGAAACTGTCTTTAAAGCTCAGCCAGTGGTGAAAAGGCCTTAAGGATTTGTCAGGTACACACAGAGAAACTCACCTCCCTCCCACACAGTTGCAGTATTAAAGCATCAAAGTAAAGCAGGTGTCAAAGGGTAGCGTTTAATCACAATATGCATCAGTTTGATGTGTTGAATGAATACTAGTTTCTTCCTCAAAATATTGTACATCCAATAAGGGCAAATGTCTGATAGTAACAATGCAAATTTAGGTCAATAAAACCGCTACAGGCTCCATTAATGACCCCTTTAGGTCCCCAATTGAGTTAGACTGAAAAGTTTTGTAACAAGTAACTGTCCAACAAATGGCAATGACATTTTGCACAATCTCCTCTTGAGATGGATGTCTCATTTGAAGGCACAATAAAAGTTGTAAATTATACCTGCCGGCAAGCTAAGATTGACCTTTAATCAGCCCACCACTGATAGTGCATTCACAGGCTTAATGGTGGGTTTGTCTGTTTTAGATTTGAAGCAGTTGAGCTTCCAGAACAGCAATAATCAACCTTTTACATTTTTTATTAGATGTTATTACATGTATTATTATATGCTATAACATGCATTATGTCTATTATTACAATGCCAGAACTAATAGTTAAATGTGTGGTGGGTGTAGTGCAGGGTTAGTAGGTATAGCCTATTATTCTTCAGTAATGCTTAACTATGATAACTTTTGAATCACCCCCATAAGTGCATCAGATTTGCTAATTTCTATCGTGAAGACTGGAAAATTTCAGGAGAAAGTCCAGACAGTTTGGTGTATTGATTTTCCTCGGTTGCTGTTTACACTAGCACTTTGCATTGGGAGGCTTTCTGCTGGAGATATGTTCTGCCTTGTGTCTCTAAGAAAACCTGCAGTTGAACATACTGATTCATTTATTTATCAATCAAACAGATTTACAGATAACACTTTCAAAAATAAAGGTTTTAAACATTTCCTGACTGTTCTGTGCTGATGAGTACATTACACACTCTCAGGCAATAAAACTCATCGATGGATCATTCGTCCTTCTTTGCATTGTGAGCTTCCAGCTTGTTAAGCTCATATGCGGAGGGTACAGATGTGGTATCTCATCTCTCCACCATTTCTGTAGTCCAATGAGGCAAGAGCCTTGCTATCATTGTGTCTCAATTCACCAAATACAGCTGTTAATATGACGCTGGTGGCCTTTGATGATATGAAGCAAGGGGCTGCATGTACATGAAGAGGCAAGGTCTCCGTTTGCATCAGCTCTAGCGCTTAATTACTTATATTCAATCAGAGTATTATGATATAGAAATGAGGATACGGTGTGCACTGATGGCAACTGAGTCAACTGCAAAATCTGAAATGAAGTTTACAGATTCACTGCCATTATGAGCATTTGGTTAATGCTGTTATCCAAAACTTTACATTTCACATAATTAAATAGATAAAATCAAATACATAACTGAGTTTTTAATTTCAAGATGACTTCAAAAACTGTATAGGCTACTGGGAAAAAATGATCAGTTTTGAGGAGAATATTCATGCCACCTTTACAGAGGAATTCTGTTGTTATTCATGTCCAACAGAGAGGTAAAGGAGGATTTGGATGAGCGTGGAAAAGCTAGACAACTGGGCACATTATATGTCTAAACTGACATGTGATTGCCTTCAAATCTGAAAATCATTAGTTTTGTTTGTTGAATGAGAGAACTGCAGGATGAACTCCTCAGTACCAGCCTGCTGTGACAGGTAGATGATAGCTCTCTCTGAGCCTGAGTTAAGCTGTCAGCTTGGATGGATGGCTTTACAAAAAGAGCCAGGAATGTGTGAAGTAAGATGACAATTTACCATGTGTCAAATCATAATTAGGAAGTGAAAGCAAGAACACTGGCTATGTAATCATATTTGATTCATGTATGTAAATGAAATTCAACAAATAAAATTCCAAATCTGAAACGTTTATTACAAACTGTCACAGTGGCATGACATACAAAATCAAAATAAAATTTCTTTGTCTTCTGTGACAATTTGCGTTCTCCTTTTCCTGCCTACACAAGAAAAACGGGATCTCATCGGAAGGGGGATGTAGACGCCGTCTGAGCATAACAAAATGGCGACCGCCACTCAAAGTATTTTTCATCACCGCCACCAGAGTATGTTTTATTTATTTCATTACAGCACATCCTCTAAATGTTAAAACATCAACACTAATGAGCTCAACATTGAGGAATACAAATGCGAGTTTACTTACTATGGAGTTCATATCTTTAATTGTTGAAATGAAATCTGCGGTGACTGGCTAGTTGTTTTGGTAGCAGCCAAACTAGAATGTCCGATACTGTGTGTACAAAGATCAAAATTTCTCACTAGGATTTTAAATACAAGTTGTTATTCACAATGTTTTTTTTTCATGGGAAAAAGGAGTTGCATCCCCAGGAGACATCAATAGTGAGTGTACAGCATCCTTTCATACAATACTCTCCAAAGTTAATGCAGTGATTTGGGTGATTAAAAATGGGATTCAATAGCTCAGAAGCATTTTCTATAAGAAGCCCAAAGATGCACAATGTATATTTTTCTTTAGTTTGTATGAAGGTGTTGAAAAACATCAAGTAGCTTCAGAAAACTTGTTGCAATGGTTCGACATGAATGAAAAAGACCTTACTCAAATGAAATTCTGGTAAACTGTTATCAGCAGGGATCTATAACCAAACATGGGTGCGGAACTACAGAAATGTGAGGTAAAGAATGGAAAAAATATATAGAAGAAACAAAAAGATAATTAGTTTGTAGTCCTCTTACCTCTGGGTTGTTTTCAAAACCACTTTAGCCTCATATCTTCAGCCTTTCCAGTGGTTTCTTCTTCTTCTTCTGAATACTCACTCACTTGTACCTTTAAAGCAGACAGAAAAATGGCAGAGAGGGAGAAAAAAAGGAAAATGAAAGAGAAACATTAATGAAAGGGACTACCAAATGAACTCCCTCCTCAAGAAGTAGGTGGGAGAATTCGACAAATTCTGAGATGAGTAACTCTCTCTCTCTCCCTTTTCTCCTCTTTGCCCTTTGTGACCAGAGGACGACAGCTCTCGGGTGAGGAGAAGGCTTGCTACTGATTGCCTGAGAGCTGTGGAGTGCGAATCTGCATGAAATCCCTCCTGGCTTTCTTTTCTTTTCTTTTTTTTTTGATCTCTTTCTCCTTCACATCTCTAATGAGCCTGGTCAAAATCTGGGGGTGCATGTATCTGTGTGGGTGTGTGAATGTGGTTGATACATGTTTTCATAATCACCCATGGGCTCTAAGTGTGAATGAATTACTTCATTACTTCTATTAAAAAAAACAACAATAAAAACTGTATATGCAGTTATGTATTTTTGTACACCTCCAGTAATATTTGAGAACTTTATATTGACGCGTAGTTGTGTCTTGATATGTAACGGTACGTATGCTTATATGACATTCCATAAGCAGTTCAGCCAATACTCTCAGTCTGGTCTGCAATGGTGGGTGGCAGACCAGTCCATCTTAAGAAACTCCCACTGAATAGCTGCAGGAGGTTATCTCCAGTGAAAGGTCAGTGCTGGAGAGCTCGTCATTCCCCTGAGTCTTGAGTCTTCTTCAAGATAACGATATGAATACGATTACTAGAGTGCAAACTAGGGGCATGATTGCTTTGATATGGACACTGAGGGTCTTATATATTTTGTCTTATGTTGCCATAATAACTGAGATTAGACTTTTGGACTAAGTTTACTATTTGATAACTGACAGACCTGTCAGATTTCAACCCTATGTTATCATCTGCGGTCTGACACCACCTCCACTCGAACCCATTTCTATGGGGAAGTGGATTCAACCTGCACAAACCAAAAACAAAGCTCAGTGAATCTCCATGAGTGTCATGTTGTTTTCAGTTGACACTGATGAATAGCTACGTAAGTATACTGATTTTGCTGAGGGTTTTAAAAGTGGATTGAGGAAAAAAAAAACATACTGTGATGACAAGTGGTACTCGGGTTACATGCACAGTTGAGTCGAGCCATGTTTAAAGTTCGATACGGGCATTTAGTCAAACAACTGTTCTTTTAACAGTATATATGCATGCAGTGGGGATAGAGCTATAGACTGAATTATATCCTAAGCTGTAATGCTCTGGACTGCAATTCTTTTTAAGGGATTCTGTTCATTTAAACCTTTTTTTGTGGAAGATCATTGCACATGTATTACTGAATTTAATGCGCAAGCTTTGCCTTGTGACATTAGTGTATATTTTCTGAGATGACGCTATGTTTATGAAATTTTATTGGAGCAAAGCAACAGTCTCAAAATGCTTTGAATGGGCTGTTCTTCGGTAACAGCCTCTAACGTGTTTAGGTTTCGGACAAAAGGAACAAAAAAAAAACCCTGTGAATGAGAGCAGCTTCATTGAAATCCAGCTGTGCTGTACTAATATAGAGTTGTGCTTTGTTTCTACCAAGGCCCATTTGGGACTAGTTGAGTGATTTCCACCACAACTACATTATCTGAGTCTGATTTAAGAGGTTCAGTTTTAGGCAATATCAATCAGACAAGCACATCTAACAGCATTTTGTCTGCTTGCAAGTCACTATAACTGTTTCTTTTTCCTTCTCTCTAAGTAAATGTGCAGAGGAGACACCATCTAGAAAAAGAAATTTAAACAATCAAAGTTTATATTTTCCCATATTATTAACCCTTCTTAGTTTCTGGTTGAATTTTTTTCCCTCTTTAGTCTATGTGTCCTTCGCACTACATTTTAAAGAATATCACAATACTTAAATTGTATCCTAAGGAAAAAGGAGGCTTGACACATCACAGCACATTATGCCAAGCTGCCACAAACACAGCTGATGCGAATCTAAATTATATTTAACACAGGAGTGAGCTACTACAGATAAAATGAGCGGATGAATCAACCATGCCAAACATAATCCTTAATTGACGTTGGTCTAATATGACAGCAAAGCAACAGTGTCACATTTTATCAACACCCCTTGCCTCAACTTCACTCTTTGGATTGATAGCTTTCACAACCAAGAAAATGCTGTTTTGTAATGACATCATCTTGGTAGGCTAAAACAGTTTGGAGACTTGGACCCAGGCACCCAAGTTTGTTGTTGATGTTCAGAGAGAAGTGAATGGAAAATGCATTGGTTATATAAGCTCTGGATATCAAATGAAATTACAATGCAGGTAGACTGCCAGTAAAAATACATAAGTCATTACAAATATAAATGCATTCACTGTAACTTGCTAAACATGTTTCCTGTTTTTAGTGAGTCATGTTATTTTGTATGATCAACTTTCCAAATTCCCAAATGCTCTCTAATGTTAAACATTACAGGCAGAGACAATTCATTTAAGAACACAGAAATATAATATTTCCTGTATTGAAAAGTAGCTGGTATTTTAAGTGATCAATTAATCAACCAAAGGCCACACTTTAAAGTATCATCCATACAATATGTATTTGATTATTAATTTGAATGCTGCTATATATGTTCTTTATTAAACAGATTAAATGTGGACATTTACATCATTATTTTGAGATGCTGAAATTTAACATTACCTACAGATTAGATGTATTTAGCACTTTTTGATTTATATATTTTTCAAGTGTCCTATCAAATCTATTAACAAAACAATTTGATGTTATTTTGTGGTAAGTAAAAAAGAAAAGTTTGACTCTTCTCTTCCTCACCTGCTGTCTTGTGACCCGGGTACTGCCTAGAGACAGTCTCCTGTAGCATCCTCTATGGGCATTATTACCTCGCCGTCTGACCATCAACATGATCCTTTGCTCTGACAGGACACCAGGGCCAGACTGGTCCTCACTGGCTAATCAGTGTCAACTAACAAGTTTGCTGCAGTATGATCCCATGGTATACTGACTGCAGCACAAGGGGACAGAAAGTATTGGCTTTGTATTTTGGGTAAAACTGTGAGATTTCTAAATTTAAAAAACCCTGGTTAGACATACTTTAGTAGAAAAAAAAGATGATCGGCTGAATTCTGCAATACTCCCACACGCCTGCTGCCAAGACAAGCATGGGGAATTTGTTTAATGTACAGCATTTATTCACTGCACACACGCTGTTGCACTACCGCTTCCTCCATCGCATGAGACACTCCCTTAGCTGGGCAAGTCGCCATTAATCTGCCGGAATGAAGGGTTAGCCAAGTAGCATGGATGCTAAAGCACATTCTATATCAACATCTAAGATAGTGGTTATCTCCCCTGGTGTCATCACAGTAACATAGGGGCAAAAGTCGATGACTGAAGACAGTAAGGGACTTTGTTTTTTGTCTTTTTCTTAGACAGTGTTTGCTTTTACCAATGGTGGGCTAAGTTATCCTTTGTTCACTCATGTGAAAAGCAGCTCTGGTTTGTTTTCTCATGACCGTGCAACATATTGGCATTGAGTTTAGTCACCGCGCTGAGACAGATGGCCGAGCATCATGGTGCAAGGCAAATTGGGAAATGAAAACATGCATGATCCGAAATGGGCCTATGTAGTTTCTCTACAGCAATGTGATCACATACGTACATTCAGACAAGAGGAAAAAGAAAGTGAAAGTAAGAAACCTCAAGTATGACCTTCTCGCTTCAACAATTAAAAGGTCTGTGACTTAAGACTTAAAATGAAGTCCACATTTCAAACAACTGAAGAAAAAAAAACACAGACACAAACAAGGAACTTCTACTCTTTTTTTTTTTTTTACTTTAAATGGGAAAAAAACATTGTTGCCATGGTAGCACCTGATTTCTCCCTGTCCTCACTTTACTGTCACTCACCCTCCTCTTCACTTTCCATTGTTCTCCAGGTAGAAAATAGATCTTCACCACAGTTAGGAGATGAGAATGAGTGTGAAAGGAGAGTATGGGGGAGGTGTGAATGGAAAGGAGAAGAGAAATATTAAGCTCAGGTAATCAATAGAGTGGGATGTGTTAAAGTGAGAAAAATGAACAGAGAAATGAGAAGGGGGAGGAGAACTATAGTCTAACGTCTGGAGAGCAGACAGTGATGGACAAGAGCAGGTAAGTCAAGATGACAGAGGAGAAAAGCAGAGTTGAGCATGAAAAAGCAGGAAAGTATAGTGAGGAAATAATTGCCGAACACGAAGGAACAGATAAGATGGGTTGGTGAAGGAGAACTAAGCATGACAGTAGACATTGATAGTTGAAAACAGAATGAACCAGACAAAGGAGGAAACTGAACTAAGAAGAAATGACAATTTGAGAAATGTAATCAGAAAATAAGATGGAGACGTAAAGGGAATTGACAAAAACAAGAACAGAGGATAAAGAGGCTTGCAATAAACCCACCATATATGAACTGTTAGAAGTTTTCCACAGTACTCGCATGATTCTGTATCCAAAAATTTAATTGCATTCATCTTTTGAATGACAAAAGATTAAAGCAAGTTTTTTTCTTTTTTTTTCTGAGGATAGCGAGACTTTATCAAGAGTAGGAATTGGCATTCAATAGTGGATAATTTTGTCAAAGAAAGACATTCGCTTTATATATTCTCATTTATATAAAGGACTATTGCTAAAAAAAACATTTTTACTCAAACCTATTACATATACAATGCAATTAGTTTTGTTCCCTTTATTTTAACAGCATACTATTTGACCATTTCTGTTACCAAAACAAACAAACAAACAAAAAGGCTGTCTTTGTAGCACTAATGTCCTGTTGACGAGAAATGCACGAGAAATGTCATAGAATTAAGGTGAATATTTTAGAAGAAAGCAAGACTTAGTATAGCTGTCAAGATCTATGTGAACTTTATCATTGTTTTGTACTTGAAGAAGTCTCTACCTGGATTCTTTTGAGTATTGGCTAAATGATAGATACAGGAAAACTGTTGTAGAAATCACTGTTAAAATGTGACTAAAAGCCATGAAGTAAAAGGTACTGCCTCCAGTCAAATCCCTTTTAGGTTTTGAGAAAGAAAACTTTTTTTTTTGTCTTGTTGGTACCTTTAATTCAATATTTGCTATTGTGTATTCATACTGCCATAGTAAACAACAAGTACAGTGCTGCTAGTCTTCCTATTAGGCTACACCAGCATAAACTGTGGGAAAATGAGCTTCTTAAGAATCAAAGAAAAAGGCCTATTTAGAAAAATTAAAAAGTATAAGGCTGGTGGTCAAAGTCCCTTCAAATGTAAAACCTTCATTAGCTGTGAACAATTGGGAAGAGTTTTAACGAAGGTCTTTTATCCACAGCTCAGCTTACAGCTTTGAACACTGTTCTGCAACCTCCCTGTGTTGGGGCTTCGCAAACATCTTGTTTTGCTGAGACTTGGGGTGGTCTCGGAAATATGTGGAATCACCTGATCTGTGGGCTGCTCTTAGTTGTGTTGGTGCTGTCTTTGCATCCTTAGCTTTGTCCTGCTTAGGAAAAGACAGAGGTCAAAGGAAACAAATGTCTACTTTGTGGTAGAGTGAAAGTAAGTGTTAAAAAATTAAGTCTGTCCAGTTTGCATAAAGCAAAGCTGTTTGTGCGTTTCAACTGTGCTTTTTGACTCTTTATTTTCTTCTTACAAAAGCTGGCACCGTCAGCTCCTCCCAGTTCAATTTAGTTGTGAGCCGATCAGTATTAAACCAACAAGAAGCATCATTTGTCTGGTATGAAAAAATGCACAAAATCTTTCATTCTGCCGGATTGAGAGCAACTAAATTAAAATGTCCATACAAGCATTAACAGGCTTCTAAAAAGTTGATATGCTTTGTGGGTTTTCCCTTCTCTTAAGGGTGTTCTTTAGCTTTTTTATGTCAATGCAAGGTCTGGAAAGTTACAAAGCTTGGACCAAAGGGAGATAGTTCTCCAAACAGAAGGCAAAGCTCTTAAATGACCTGAAATTCATGTTCTGATTCAAATTAATGCATTAATTTGAGACTTGTACAGAACTTTGCAGTCTTTTAAAGGAGAAATGTTTAAACTGAATCTTGTGTGTTGTACCGAGAAGACATCTACAACCTGCAGGACAGCAGCCCCTGAGGACCGGAGTTTAACATCCCTGGCCTAATGGTTCACTTGCTGAATTTCACACAAGGAATAAGCAGCTGTTTTATGGGTCTTACATACCAAACTGACAATTGGCCGTTGGGCACCTCTGGAGCTTTGGTGAACATCTGTCTCTTTTGTATTTTCAGTGTGTGCACCCTATCAGCATTAAATTACTTCAACATGTCAAGTTGCCATTGCCTCTGTTGGTGAGAGAGCTCACTGATTGGCTGTTTAGTGCATGAGATGAGTGCAGGAGAGAGATCGTAAAAAGGTAATATAACATGTCATGCACACACTCGTCTCATTTGTTCTTTGTTTCACTAAAATAAGAAGAAACACAGTAACAACTGATAATCATATTTCAAGAGAGACCAGCCCTGTTTTCTATCACAGAAAAATACATAACAGTTGCTACACTGTATGTGCTTTTATGTTTTTTCTGGTCCCTTTTGCACTAGCGAGTTATTTCATCTCACTCATACATGGAGTAAATGCAGATTGTCCTGACCAGTTACATCAAATTGCTTTGTGGCGAGGTCTTATTTGCCCACACACTGGTGACATGAGAAAACCCAGTTTGGTCTTTGTGTTAATTTTCTGTATAGCAGCCCTTAGACTTCACTATTTTTGCCAATCTATTGACCAATCAGAGTGGACTGAGTTTTCCAGAAAGGGGATTTCAGACTGAGAATTCATTTATTTTTAAATCTCACATTTGCGAAAGTAACCAACTCCATTTTGTGTGTAACTGTGCACATACTTGCTGTTGTACTATGCTTGTTACTGGAGGAATCCACTACGGGGCACATTAGAAAACTCAGACATAGATAGATAAAGAGTTGCCAAGTTTGGCAACAAAATGAAAAACATGGCAAAGACGAAGGAAGTTAGCATTTGATTAATTTTGAAGAACATGTTAAATGAAATGAATAAACGACAACAGCGATATCATTTTTACTGCTGTTGAGCCTCTGAACTTATATCCAGTAACACTGGTCCTTAAATAGGCCCCTAACAGTTACTTGCAAAATTGCAGCTAGTGAAAGCATAGTGTTAATTTCTGAAGATCTACACAAGTGACGCTTCAAACAAACACAAAATACAAAAGGCAGCCATGATAACCATGTGTACACATCATTAAAAACTAGTATGTACTCCAAAACAAACCATTTCAAACAAAAAAGGACTAAAAGCAGCAGTGTTGTACTTTTTAATCATATGCATTAATTTACACCTACCCTTCCCGATCCCCAAAATAAATTAATTAATGAGCATTCAGTATAATAAGAACCTTTTATTAGTTTTTGTGGAAGTGTGCTAGATGAGTAAAATATTCATTAAAAACATTTCAAACTGGTGAAAGAATCCTTCAAAAAAATAAAAAACGTGAAAAAAAGGGTTATTTTGTCCAGCAACCTTATTATCCTCCACAGCGGTTTACTAATCCTGTACCTCTGTGTTTCTTCAGAGGACACACCAACACACAAATAACACAATCCTCAAATGAAACACTCAAGCAATGAGCCACTCTGAACTGAAGTTTCATTAGCAGAGCCTGTTCGAAGCAGATAAGTGCAACAAAGTCCATTATACTGACACACTTTCAGAAGATTCCCTCGTCATAATTACAGCCATGCAACATTGCTTAAAAAGTCTATGACATTAACCTCTGGGCAGGAGTTCTTTGTGCTTGCTTGAGCTCAGAGTGAGGTCATGCATGCAAGTCTTTTTGTCTTTAGTGTGAGTGTGTGTGTAGATCTGTGTGTTTGGTCAGTGGTAAGTGGGTGTCTATTGGCATGCAGTGACTTATATTCAATTAGTCCACCTGCCACCTCTACATGGCTCGGCATTCCAGAGCTCAGTAAATCAGCTCGCCTGACAGCGCACAGGTCGATATTAATATTAACGTCTCCATAAATAATGTTATTGTAGGGCCGCATGTTAATGGTTCATGAAATGATAGACATGATAAAGTAGAATGTGTTTTCTATTGTGAGGATGCACAGGTTTAACAGGGAGAAGAGAAAGCGAGAGAGAGAGAGACAGAGAGAGAGAGAGAGAGAGAGAGAGAAAGAGAGAGAGAGAGAGAGAGAGAGAGAGAGAGAGAGAGAGAGAGAGAGGGAGAGAGAGAGAGAGAGAGAGAGAGAGA
>JBBBVU010000015.1:11277394-11296862 GCA_037177055.1 Atherinosoma microstoma | reverse complement strand
AAATATGGTAATTCAGATTCAGTTTTTTAAAGCAATTATTCAAACTGGCATGTTCAGGTTCAAATTGAGTGGTTCATATTCAATTATAAAGAATTCAGATTCGCTCCCTGGTGGCACAAGATTTATCCCATACATCCACTGCACCATACGAGCTGCATTCGAAGAGGATTCGAATTACAATGGGGCTTTTGGGGGAAACCTTTTTTTGGGGGGGGCAGGCCATACCGCAAGTCACATGCATGCGCATATTAGTGCACGGTAGCACTGTCAAAAATAGGGTGAATGCCACTGGTACAATCAGAATCTAGTTCACTGTTATTTCATATTTTTCTACGTTCATTGCAATGAGTAAAAATAGTTTTCATATTTTCTGTATTCATATCATTTAATTTGATTCTTTTATTTACATTGTATGTAATAAAATGTTGAAGAAATCTTATTTCCTTTAGTTTTCTGTATAGATGCTACTGTATTAAAAAAAATCGTGATAGAAATATAGATCAGACAACATGAAAAAATATCTAAAGTGATATTTGTTTTTTGTCATATCACCCAGCCCTACAATGGAGACAACAAATTCAAGGAAAGAGAGCTGCAATTACATCCACATGCTAAATATTTGTCCTTTCTCTTTTTACTTCTAAGTTTTATTGAATTCCAAGCACTGCCCTGAAACTAAGAGCAGCCCACTTAATTTTGTGTCAGCTATTGGAAGTGTTCACACAGTAACATCCAACAAATTGACGAAGCAACAAAAAAGAAATGGGGTATTCTGTGTTAACTACTTTTCTTGCTTCACAGAAGATGGGAGCTAATGTCCTATCCACATTATGAGGGAGACACAGATGTATAAAATAATCCAAAAGAAGGTCAACAGGTCAGGCTGTAAACTCCCCTCAGCCACCACCATCCACTGTAAATATATCCACACTGCCTCTCTAACTGAAAAGAAAAATTCAGAATACGGCCCTGAGATTCAAAGCACCTTATTACTTTGTACACAAAACACTTGAACAAGAAAAAAAACAAAACAAAAAAAACAACAACATAAAAGCAGAACATCTTAAAAACCTGAAATTCTCAGAGACCTGGATAACAAAGCAATCCTAAGTCTTATCAGTAGGTTTTCAAGGTTTGAAAGGACATTTTTAAATGATGATATTTTGGAGCTGATATTGGGAATTATCGCATAGGAATATATTCTTTAAAATATTCTCTTATGATTTTAGGCTTATGGAGTGTTTACAATTTTTTGCAAATTCTTTGGATATGTCCAGTCTCAAACAAAAAATCTCACATAAGATAATGTACTTTAGTAAATCATGCAATAAATGTTGAATATTTTTTATTCAATGATATTAAAGTGTTGTTATTTATTTTTCTTGAATTTTTGGTTTTGATGTTATTTTGTATTTCAGGGTAACTGTAAAGGACACACTGAAAGAAAGAAACAATGCAGATCTACATAAAATTAGCAATAAATAATTATATATTATTATTAATTATATAAATAAATAAATAAATAAGTCAGTAACATAAATATACTTTGATACCTCATTTAAATGCAATTCCAAATAATGGCTTCTGCTCATCAAAAATAGAGCATAATAGGAAAAGATAAATATCACCATGTTGCAACAACCACAACTGTAAAACCACTTTTAGACCTATAGGCCTATGGTGTCTGCAATTGCTCAGCAAGAAAATGTTTCGGGGCATTTGATCTGCTTTCAGTTTACGTTACTTTGGATACAACTAATGTATTGCTAAAGGAAATATTGTCAGAATTGTTGCATGAATGCTACCATGGACCAGCAGTTTCCAAACTACGGGATTTTCCCCAATGTTAGACTATTCTAAATACATCAATTAAATAATCTGTAGTTATAGATGCAATGCAACGTGAGTGGAGCGTGGAGTCTGAGCAGATCCTCCCCTCTATTAATATGCAACTATAATACCTGGTACATAAAAATTGTTGGTATTAAAACTTGTCTCATGTATATTTGACTTCATGAAGATTAGAGTGAATTGTGAAATGGCCGCTTTTTTAGAAGTGTCAGTCTCTAAGTGCAGTTTCAATGCAGGTACAGTGCATCCACCATCTGTGAAATAAATACACGAGGAGCCCCACTGAGTGTCACGAGATATATGGGCTGTAGGGTTAGCTAGGGATTCCCCAAAGGGTCTCTGGCTTGTCGATAGGCTAAAGCCTTTCCCTTCGAATCCAGGGTAAGACGAGCCATCCATCAGGCCTCAACTCACACTACACAGGGCGGGCGGGAAGGGGGGGGGGCATGATTAATGTGCCCACTGTGTGGTCAGTCTTTTTCTTTTTCAGCACACACACAAGCAGAAACCCAGCTGTGAATATATTCTCACAAAGAAATACATGAATATTGCACACTTACGTACATGAGCAGTTGCACAAAAGCAGAAAAATGCACAAGGACACACATCACCAGAGGGCTATATTCCAGAGGATAGTAGATGAAAAATGTCTTAGCTCAACTCTGCTCTTGGCTAGCCTCCATAGTGAATAGAGGGGGTATTGACTAAAGAGCAAGACAGCCAGCCCTTATTTATAAATGCTACTGCTGAGCTTACTGCAAGCATCACAGCACAATGAGCAAAACCACACACACATGTATAAAAAGCCTTCAGACTCACCACATTGTAATATCCATCACCATAACTAACCAAACCTCATCAACAGATGATGAGTATATGTGATGGTTTCAGTAAATGAGCCCACAGAAACATATGAATGCCTTTATTTCAAAACCGCCTAATTGGAAAACAATTATTACCTGTAATTGTAGATTTACCATTGAGAAGCCACACCATGATGATTATGTTTTTCACAAACGAAACACAATATACCATTACTGATATGAAAAGAACAGAATCCTGATATTTTGATGCAAGATTTGGACTTCTGTACATCACTAATTGTATATATTATATAGTGATTTGACAGGAAGCCAGTCAAATGAAAAGCTTATCTGATTTTCCCTCATGGTTCTTTTCCAAGCTTTGTAGTCTGTACAACTGAGTGAACACAATGGGGATCTGTTTCATTGGAAAAGAACGGTATAGTTTGGCCATTAAAAGTAGCCACACTTAAGTGGATTCATATTTGTCTGGCCACAAAGGATGCCAGAGAGCTTATAAGCCGCACATTAATATGACCACAGATCAATGTGGCTGTGAGCGGTCTGAAGGTATTGCTGATGTATTGAATGGATTCATGTGGGAGCAGAGACAGATATGGCATAGACTCTAGTGTTGAAGACCTTGAATGCTCAGCACAGTTTCTAGAGGGAAACATAATATGTTAAAAGAAAATACAGTATACAATATACAGTCGTCCTCAAAATTATTCATACCTTTCCGTTAAAGAAAAGGCAAAATTCACAGTAGTCACACAAATAAGGAATTAATTCAAAGGAAACATGTAAAAGATGAAATTGCAAAGCCTCATGTGGCAGAAATGCTCACTTGAACAATGAAACTTTTAGCTTTGATACTAAATGTCACACTTAATGACTTTCTTTTTGTTTCCATTCTTGGTGCTAAGTAGTCATTAGTTTTTCTGCACAGCGCTTTTCAGAGATCACCTGTCACTCAAACATTGACCCTTTTTTTCCGCCTCTAAATTTTCCTTGCCAGTCTGTTTAGCCACAGTGAATTGTTACTGCAAACAAAGTGATGTTTGGGGCGTGTTTGAACTAGCATTGAGTTTGATGTATCTGAAAGTGTAATGGAAAAATATCCAGTGGTACCAGAGCTGGAGTAGTTTTTAGGACCATTCTGTCAGTTACTCTGTCCCAGTGTGGGCGGGGCAAAACTGGCCCCGGGCCCCAGACTATCAGTCAGGCTGATGTATAGGTCCACAGGGTACAAATGAAACCTGTCACAACAAGGGTAATGATGTCAGAGTCACTATAGCTCACCGTTGCAGTGGGGGAGGGAGATGAGGGAATAAGAGGATGTGGGGAAAAGAGGGTCGAGAAGGGAGGAAGAGGAGGGTGAGTGGTGGAGAAAGAGGGGAAGCAGGAAGTCTTGGATGCATGGAAGGGATAGAAGGCAGAAAAAGAAGAAGACGTTCAGAGTGAAGAAAAAAATTTGAGGGCTTGTACGTGGAGGGGAAGGGGGAGGCAGGTGTAAGGAAGGATAGATGTATTGAAGTGAAGTGTAAATAGAAAAGGGTATTCTCACAAAACAAGGAGCAGTGGTGATATGGATTCATTGTGTAGAAAAATAGATATAATTGAAGGACAGAAACGGAAAAGTATATGGGGAGTAGAGAAAGAGGGAAAAGGTGATAGCAGAAGGACATAGTGAAGATGACCAAAGGAACAAAGTGGGAATAAGAGATGGATTTTGGTGAGTATGAAGTGAATGAAAAAGAGTAAAGAAATACAACATTCCAACTTTAATGAAGATTGTGTGAAGTGTTATCTTTTGGTGATTCATTGTTAATTGATTTTGTTGCAACAGATATTTCACACTCTTGAGTCAGTGTTTTGTTTTTCTAAATTTAACTCTTAAATTTTAGCTATCTCAGTTTGAGACTAACACAGGGTAAGAAGATGTCAGAGCAGTTATGTATCAGGTGTGGAAGATTACAGTAGCTGACATAGACAGGATTTAAAGACACCCGTGTCCTTATTGTCTCACTGTTTATCACTCTCAATATCACTGCATGTCTCTCTCTCTAATACCTCTAAGTTGGCTCAACCTTCCTTCTCCTTCTGTCTTCATCCTCCATTATCATTGACATCATCCTTTCCATTGCATTCTCTCCACCGTCCCGCCCCATCCGCAACACATACATACACATACACCCAGTTGCTGCATGCACCCTCACTGCCTTTGCCTCTCTAGCAATCTCTCCCCATCTCAAGATGTGCCCACTAATGGATTGAAAGTCTTGGGGAAGAGGCAACAGTCATTTAAAGATTAATGTCAGCCTTAGTATTCTGAAGGGCAGTCAGCCAAGCCTGTGTGTATGTGTGTGTGTGTCCAGTAGAGGACATGCACATGTCATCTCTACAACGATGCCCTCTTCATTATCAGCCATTAGGCAAGGACTCAGAGAGGGAGGAAGCTAGAGGAGGTTAGCTGGCTGGCCCATACATGCACACATCAAAGCTTGTCACTTTTTTCACAAGATTCACTACTGCATGGCCATTAAAACCAAGGACTTTTATCAGTTAAAATATTTCATTTTTGCATATAAGACTATGAATTCTTATTCTTAACCATCTCCACAGCAACAAAGCAGAGGTGGTTTGGGGAAATACAAACATCTGGGAGGCTCAGTAGTTTGGAAAAGGGTTTCTGACACTTTCAGAGATTACTTGGCAGGTTATTATATAAGCTGTCTACAATGTCACCATCTTCTGCCACATCAAATTCTGGCAGAAGTCAATCAGGAAGAGAGCAAAAAAAACTTGATCATCAAGAGCCGAAGTGTTGCAGTACCAAAAACTGCAGGTCGTGCAAAGGGGTCGGAAGTTTGCTCCAAGAGCAAGAAAAAGACAGCAGACCCTTGTGTTGAACTTTATAGCACAAAAAATAGGTTTTAATCTTCCTTTGAGAATATATTAAAACATTTTTAAAACATCTTTTAAAATATCTTAATTTAATAACGTATGCATTTAAATGATACCAAAACTTTAAGGGATTTTTTTTAAGTAGGGTTGTATGAAGTCCCCATGAGCTGTCAGTCTTATCTGCAGAAGACAATGGTCAATTTGCTCTCAGTTTGGAGAATCAAGGGAACTATAGAAGACTGAATTTTCACCAACTCCAACTTAAGAAGTTTCATAGCAGTGCAAATGAATATACCAATAATTTACATGTATGTCACATTTGCATCAGACTTATTTACTGTCACAGATTTCTCAACCAAAGAACATCCCCATTGCTGGACAATCCTGCCTCTGATCAGCTGTGTCTCCCTGGAGTTGTGCCAGGCTTGTCAGATAGCTCACTGCTGGGAATTAAAAGACTTAAAAGATGTGACTGGTTCAGGCTGTTCCAGACTTTTCTCTCATCTTTAACTGGTATTTTGGGATTAAATGGGCATACTTTTTAATTGTGGCTGATCAGGAGGAAAATACTGTCCTTTGACCAGCCAGAGCAACATAGAGGTCAGCTGAAAAATAACAATAAAGCCCACAAAAGTTGCACACTATCGAACTTATCATACATAGCATTTGCTTAAATGACTGTAATTTTTTAGGTTTGTACGTACTTAAGACAGCCCCTTTCACAAAAGATATTGTAACTGCTATAAGTGATAACTGAGTTACCCAATGTAAGTGTCATGGTGTCTTCGAGTTCCTGCTCAGATCTGTCCCTGGCATGGCTAAATAAGTTTACTCCATTCTTAAAAACAGCAGCTCAGTTACTGCCTTCATATCTTCTATCATAAAATCAGTTGCAAAAACATGTTTTCCACAAAGAAAACCTTAATTGTGCTCCTCTCTTTTTATAGTCAACACAAACACCTATGATAATCTTTCTATTGTTGCCTCTCCTCATATCTAAATCCCGCCAGTAGCTTCCACCTGTAGCTGAATGATAATACTGCAAACACACTACGAATGTTTATCTTAGACAATGCTTAAAAACGGAAAACGATCTTGCAAAGAATCATAGGTGTCTAACCAGCTTATGCTACCACTTCATTGAAACACATTTTTAATCAGTTATAGTGTTTAAGTACCAACTTAATACATGATTTCAGATGCTCCAACTCTAGATTTAGGGTCACAGGGGATTGGAGCTTATCTCAGCACAGAAGGGGGAAAACAAAGGTTTAACCATTAAAAAGTATTAAGATATTCAAGTAACCTGCAATTTACTCCCACAGGAAGATTAAAGAAACACATGAGAATCTTCAAACCAATCCCTTCTGAAAGAGTAGATCTTATTTATCTTGCATCTCCAGTGTAAGCACGCAGAACTTTTATAGCAGATGCAGTACTTGCAGTGCATTTCTCACATCTCTTGGCGTTTAAGTATTATTCCAAA
Source organism: Atherinosoma microstoma (assembly GCA_037177055.1). Taxonomy (NCBI): domain Eukaryota; kingdom Metazoa; phylum Chordata; class Actinopteri; order Atheriniformes; family Atherinidae; genus Atherinosoma; species Atherinosoma microstoma. The sequence goes on along the minus strand of JBBBVU010000015.1, from coordinate 11,289,815 downwards.
CTGGCAGGGGTGGACTCACATTTCATTTCTAGAACAGTCAAAACATCCTTGAGCAAGACACTGAACCCCTGACTGCCTGCTCAGTTCCAGTCCTCTAGAATAATAACAGCTGCGACAACAAAGCTAGTATATGCTTCGAGGGCAAAAAAGACTTCAACGATGAATGCTAGTCTCTTAACTTGTAAACGTCCATCGATACTTTATTGTTTAGGTTACATTAGATACCAAAGTGAAAATGATTTTAAAATCACAAATCCATTAGAAGAAAGGTAAGAAGCTTTTCCTGATGGATACCAAATAAAGAAATAGAAAAGTGGGAAAAAAAGCAAAAGAGTATCATCAAAATATTACAATTAAAAAAAAAACATGATATCTTGTATAGTAACACATTATTACACTCATGCTCTCACATGGTTTTTAAGATCTGTAATGTTGCAGTGTAAAGAGAGATAATTTGTGAAGCTAATGTCCGTCAGTGTGCTTAGATGAATCAATGGCAGAGGAGTTTATTTATTGTTCTCTCAAGCAAGTGATCATTCCAATTCCTCCAGCAGAGGAAATGAACGATGGACTTGCATATAAATTTTGTACGATTGAACAGCAAAGTAATCTGAGGGGCAGCCACTGGAAAAAACACACACGCAGCAGGCAACGAAATGATTATAGCAGTAAATACAGCACAGGGACCACGTATAAACAAAAGTACTCCGCCTGCACTCACAAGTAACTAAAGAACAAAAATAAATAAATAAATAAAACATGTAGGCTTGAGCAATGTTCTACATGCACACATATACATGCTCTACACATCCTGTGTCAAAAAGCAGCTTTTATTTATCTGCACCTTAAAAAAAAAACAAAAAAAAAAAAACAAACCCTGTGAGCATTGGTGCTCCAGACCAACAGACACTTTGAATTTCTTGTGGTGTGTGCCCCGGAGAAACCAGTGAGAGCAGCAGCCTGAACTCTACTGAATATTTAATGTGTCTGTCTGATGGTCATAATCGCTTTAAGAACAATAGATGAAAACAAAGGGCGCCAGTGAAAAACTGCACCAGAGGTTAAAGCCACATCTCAGACTGACAGGACAGGCTGGTTAGAGGGAGGCAAAGAAGGAGCTGCAGGATGAAAAAAAAAGACACTCAGAGCCATGAAAAATACATGACAGACGACTATCGATGATAAGCAGGATTGGTGTTTGACCTGCAAAGAGTATAGAGAGTCTCATGACAATATACACACTTAAAGGCTATTTTTGGACGTGACTTGTAGAAATAAGTGCACATGACAGCTACAGTGGAATAATACAAAGGGAAGCTTTGTGACACACAAAACACCTTCAAGTAATGCTTCTATTAATTAATGTACAAAGGTAGTAAGCAATACAATTTATTTGTATTGCTTACTACTATAAATCTTTTTTTTTTTTAAATAGTCTTTACAAGATTTAACTGATTAAAGTTAAGAAGATCTGAAGAACAAGTTAATTGAGTGGTTGATTAATACAACTATCAGGAATTATGTTGATATGGAGTTAAGAAAAAAAAAAAGAGCCAAAACTGGCTCCTTTGATTATTTTGTTTGTGGCACTAAAAAAAAAAAAAAAAAAACTTATCAAAAAGCTATATTTGAAAAAGCATAACAACTTTATTCTACTTGGTTAAAGTAACCTAAAGACGTTCGGAATGACATCTATTCTCCTCCAAAGTACATTTTCAATCTGTCCTCTGCCTCCTTTAAAATGAGTCAAGGATAGGACTCACCTTCTTATGTCCACTCTGAAATGGATGAAAACACACAGTATTGAGGTGCTGTCAGGGCATGTCTCAGGTGGCTATCTTAACAGATCTATGAGGAAATGTATTACTTTCATTTTCAGGGCTGAAGTGCTTGAACGTGGGAAGGACATATAGAAGTGTCAGTCAAACAAAACTCGTCATGTAGGATTCGAAGATGGGAAGAAAAAGGCTCTCAGACGGTTTATCTGTGACATGTCAGATGTCTGATGCTTCTGGAGCGTGATGATGAGACTTTCTTTTTTCACAATGTTATTATCAATTATTAACAAGTCTATATATAGACTTGTTAATAATTTAGTGTTTTGTTGAACTGTTGTTTATATGTTCCTTCGAAAACCATTGCACATGTTTTGTTAATGACTCTTGGATATCACTTAATTGAAAGTTAGCACTTTGCCGTATTTTAATATTGTATGTTTATTAATATGTAGGCCTACTGTCCCTTTCAAATGAATAATTAAAATTGAGACACAAAGCAAAAATTGATCAAAGAATATGTCAGAATTGCTACAAACATCAACCATAAAATGTAATTAAGTGGAATACATTCCAATGGATATCTGAAATTTAAAAGGGAAAAGTCCAACATGCTATGCATTTGAAACTTAACTTAATGTTTGATCTTTAATTATGTTTTCCAAAAAAGCCTTTCTGAGATCTTCATTTCAAATTTTGCAAGGGAAGGGGGAAACGATGTCACAATGGTGGCGTGGAGGACCTAAATGCAGGGATGACGCAGGAGGCAAGCAGATGTAAGGAAGCGATTATATCATGAAACAAGGCTGCTTCCACAGCAGGCTAAACCAGCTAATACATAACCAAAATTACAAAACACAAAATGGACTATCAGGAGCACACTGGAAACAAAGACAGAGATGACAAGGAAATGATACAAAAAAATCAACAAGGATCTGGCAGTGAACAAAAGAAACCAAAATATACCGAGGAGGACTAACCAAATGATGAGCAGGTGTGTAGGAAGCGCAAAGTAAAGAGAACAAAATACACAAGGAGTGTAAACTCAATAATATAAAACAGGAAACCAAAACACAAAAGACTCATGGACAACCAAGAGCTAAGAACAGAATACAACAAAAATTCAACAAGAACTAAAGTGAAACCCTGACATGACAAAAGAGGAAAAGAAAAACAGCAGAGGCCAGAATAGGATGGTGGTTAAAAATGAAGGAGAGAGGTGGCAAGAGGAGGGAACTATAAGACTATAAGACAGAAAGAAGAGGAATGATGGACAAGGAACAGAAAAAAAAATCCCCCATGACAGGAAACAGGAGCAAGAAGCCAGATAACAAGAGACCTTTTTTCTTCATGTAAATTAAAACAACACCTTACAAAGAAGGAGAAGAAGAAAACAATGTAGCTGAGCTGAGGTGGCAATAAGGTCAATATTTCAGCTCACCCTGTCATTCACCTGTCTTTCTCCCACAGCAGCTGGTGTTGCAGTCAACTGCCTGCTTTCCTGGTAGACTGGGTACGGTGACCAAGCCTCTTCCACTATGTTACTTATGAAGAAAAATTGCTTCCATTTCTTGGACAATTTATCAAAGTTACTAATGACAAAGCTTTGTAAAATTGGCAGTCCTATTCGCAGTTTGTCAAAAAGTCTGACTGATTCATTTGGCAGGAGGCGACAACAAGGAAGTTTCTTCCTTTTCATGTTTGAGTTAAGCAGTGCGGGCAAAGGGCGATTTCAAGGGTAGTTTGAGTGCATTTCAAGCTCTTCTGATTTCAAGAAGATAGTAAAAACAAGATGGGATGGGTAAACGTATTGGTTAGGGTGTAAAAGAGGTCAAAAGACAGATTGAGGACAGAAAGGCGAGAGTAATAGGGGCAGGAAGTGGGAAAAAAAGGGGAAACATTTCTGGGAGGCAGATGGAGAATAAGAAGCAGATAGGTTCACCTCTTATTAGCTCGCCTGCCACACACTATACCACAAAGCAATGTGCCTCCCAAGGACATGAATTAAACAAAGAGCCAACAACCTCAGAGCAAAGCAGCCCTGCCAGCACTTAGCCAGGCCTCATAAACAACCAGCTCGCATTTGTCACTTGCTTTTCACCCAACAAAGCGACAGCAGAAATAAATTACTCTTAAGTACACCTCATTCCTTCTCTATCCTAGCTTCCTGCTCTTGCCTCAGCAGTTGGTCTGAGCAAATTGTCGGACAGCAGGGAGGTGTCTGACTACTCAAGCAGTAGATTGAGATATTAGCCAGTGGTAAACGTTGCTCAATTGTTTATCAAGTAATTAAGTGAGAAGGACTAGTTGAATTTCTATTTTGAGAACCTTGCTGTGTCCCCCAACAAAACTTAGGAAAAGTTTTAGGAAAATCAAAAAGAGGAGAATGTGAAAGCAAATGGGATCGAATGTTTAGAATTGTTTAAGGTGTTGGAATTCTTTGAAATAATTCTTTCAAAGTCTTAAATCAACAACTGAGAGGCCAGGAAGCAGAAAAATTATGGTGAGGAGGTTTAGTTTATCATCCTGCTAAATCCAAGAAGTTAGTAATCCAAAGACATTGTTTAAAGGAAAATGCCTCACTCTTTCTGCAAGTGCAACTAGTTTTGTCACATATCTTTAAGTATAGCAAATAGATTCCCATTCAGTATGCAGTAGTTGCATATTGACATAAAAATCTATTGTGTATGTTTATAGACTAATGCTATGTTTTATACAGACTCTTTCTGGAGTCTGTATAAAATGAGACTACTGTATTGTAGCAGGAAAATGCTCACCAAAAAACAAGAGTGTTCCTTGTAATACTTGACAGCTAAAAAGCTCACTGTGGATTTCCCAAACACTCTTTTAAGAGGAAAGTTAAGAGTTGTATCAGGGCATTGAAAAAGTTGGGGAGGAATAGCAGACTCCCTTTTTATATATTGGTATAAACCATAAATAAATGGGAAAAGATCGGGCTTCCATCAAGAACTATGAAGACAAATTTATAGAATCTGAGTAATGCTTATATCCCACACCTATTTTCTTAAATCAATAAAAACCCCTAAGCCACAAATCATGACTTGAAACTGCTTTATAATCTCTTTATCATCTGCTTCCTCTTCCTCATTGCAATCCTGTGCTTCAACACCTGGAATGCTCTCTTTTTTCACCCCAACTTACCAAAAATAAAGTGTGTAATAAAGATCAGGATAAAGCAGGCTACTCGAATTTGTGACATAACAGGTATGCCACGATTTGCAATCCATTCATGCATTTGCCATTGATCATGTTGCGTGGTGCCGGAGAAGAATCGTGAAACACAGAGCACCTATGCATCAGTCAGAGGGACCACCTATGATTTACTGTACATGTAGAGTCATTCACTTATCACCATCATGAGATACAATGCCATATTGGTGTAAAAAGATGCTTACTCTTGACACCAGGATGAGAAAATGAAAGTTTTCCTCCCGTCTTCCTGTCATTGTAATACTGATACACACATTGCTGGGGTTGAACATTTGGTTGTGCGCCTGCCATTATAGGTTCTTATTGAGCTTGCTACTGAAGAAAACATAGGTTTCTTAATCAAACAAAAGCACAACAATTACAAGAATCCTATAATCAATGTCTGTGTACAAACAGTAAATCCTTGGTGGCAGCTTGAGAGAGCAACAAGTGGTGTGAACTGGACCCTACTAATTGAGAAGGAGTCTGCTGGTGAGCTATCACGAGTTAATAGCTCCACTGTTACACCGTTTAGCCCAACTGATTAATCTGTTTGACAAAGCCTGTGTAATAGCCACTGCAAAGTCCTTTTTTTTCTTACTGCAAGCTCTCTTGATAACTAATGACTAAAAGTTCTAATCCTTTGAGGACTTTGAAGTTGATTGGAAGCTGATGTATTTGAGGCACAACAGAGAATATCTCAGTATAAGGTAGATTGTTTCAAGGTTGTAGCTAATTAAAGTATGGTCATGTCTCAATATGGACAGTTTAATTACAAGAAAAAGGTCTTGCCATTCAACATATCTGGAAACCAAAATCAAAATTATTGTATGCATCCCAGTTAGAGACACCGGTGCATCTGGCACTATTGATGGATGGAGGATACTGTTTATATAAATCATGTGTTTAATGTCAAACCATGCTGTGCTTTTCCCAGGCAGTTTTTTTTTTCAAGCATTGACCAGCTCTACCATATTTGACTTTCTGACTTGAAAAACAAAACAAAAACAAAAACAAACAATCATGTCAGCATTGGAGCTTGATCCCAACACACCCCACCTCTGCAAACCCCCCCCCCAACCTCAAAGTAAAGACTAAAATTAAGTCATTTTGTTAGATTTCATTGCATATCATCAAATTGAATTCTTCTTCTTCTACTTTACATTTTTCACATTAATCAATGCTGTATTAATCAGCAACACCCACTGGGTGAAGAGCAGAGCAGAATGTTGGGATATAATGAGCAGTAAATTGCAGAATGTAGACCAAACAAATAGAGGGTTCAAGAGTGAACAGTTCAAGTGTTCTGTAATAATCCTCATGCAGTTGGTCCCTAACAATGAAAGAAATCCATTGATGGGAAGAAATCAGATTATTCCCGAAATCATCTTGGCATCTTGAAACAGATCAAGTGACAATGTGAAAATTACATGAAATCCTGCACTATTTCATTTCTTTCAATTCTGATTGGCTATCATGTGACTTGTGCTGCATAAGATAACACTCTGCAAGACTACTTTTTTTAACACAGCACAAAAGGTGAGCACAGCAGAAATAATGATTGACTGAAGGCTACAGGCAGTCATGCTGGCATGTCTCCACTTAGCACAATGGCAACCATAACTCTGCCATGATCAATAGATGTTCATGACTTGCTTTAAAAAGGTCCCATCTGCCACCCTCTCCCTATCCATCTACTCCTGCCTCAATTCTACAATTCTCTTCCCTTTGAGTTGTCTATTTCACAACTGATGTTTTCTTACCTCATCTACATTGTCTGTTCTTCTCTCCTACATTGCCTACTTTCCAAAAAGGGAAAGTAGGATCCCCCAAAAGGAAAGTAGAAGATGCGCTTGCATCTCTCTTATTGCTTGTCAAATTTCCCATCTCTTCTGATTCATCTGTTGTAACATCTGCTTCCCTTCTGTCCTTCCTTATCTGGTCTTTCTCCTACTTCCCTTTCCATTTTCTACTCAGCTCTTTGCACCTTTGTTTCCTTACTCCACCTTTCATTTTTCCTTATCTCCCCTATTTCTCTCCATCCAGTCCTCTGCTTCCATCTGCCCTTCCTCCTCCAAACTTAGAGTCTCCCCTCCTCTCCTCTCCTGTAATCTGCAGTTCACAGGTTTCACGGGGTACATTGTTGCATCCCATCGGAAGCTTGAGCAGCATTCTTCCATAAATAATTGAATAGGCCCCACATGGGCAGGCACACTCAGTCTAAATGGATTATTCTGGGAGAGATCAATGCCGGCCTGTGAGGGTTTTATTAGGGCCTGCAGATGAAACGTACAAGGCCATTCCAATGCACTCCGCTCTTTGTCTTAATTCTGCTTAGCTATCATGTGACTTTATATATATATATATATATATATAAAACCCTTTTTTTCCTTAGCTGCACCTTAAACCATCCACCCCCTCCTGATGATGACCCCAACACACCCCTTGAGAACCAACATTGATCTCTTACTACTACACTTATTAATTAACCTTATAAATTAAAGCATGTATAAATAATTCAGTCTTTATTAGTTCTTCGGCTATCATGTAGCAATAAACAGGCAAAGACAGTATTTAGTTAACCTAGCTGTTCTCACAACTCATCAGCCTCATTTGACCCATCCATTGTCAGCCATCCCTCAGCAACTTGGATGGAAAATATCTGATGTTATCCACTGGAGTTGACATGGCCAAGACACTGGGAGAAGTTAAATGCTACAATGACCTTCAAGACAATCCTCACAAGCAGATAGCAGCTGCAATGGTGAATAATTCTGCAAAATTGTTTCCCTAAGGAGATTTACATCTGTTTCATCCAGGGACAGAGCCCCTAATTGTTTCTTTTTCAGAAAAACATATTGGCGAATGGCAGCCTGGCACAGCTTGTTAGTTGTTCAGATAACATAATGTCTTCTCTTTAAAGGTATACTTTTGCTGCCTTAATGCTTTAAGATTTTGTATGCTACGAAATCCTATTCATCCATTACCTATATCCCCTTTTTTAAATCTTTGCAGTAGTCTATGCATTTTGCATTACAGGAGCCTAGGCTTTAAGCTAAATTTGTATTAAGCCAACAAAAAAAAAATAAAAAATGAATTGATGTATTTTGGCACCAAAGTACAGTATATTGAGCATCCAGTGAAATCAAGAAAATTTGAGATTTTCTTTCTTTCTTTCTTTCTTTCTTTCTTTCTTTCTTTAACAAGGAGTCAAGCTGCAGTACAGGGTAAAGTCACTATTGACTAATATTGTAAGTTTTCATCAGTCCTCAGCTATACAGAAACTTCTCAAGGCCTGTATACAGAAAACAGAGTACTGTAAACCACTTGGTGGCCACAGAGAATGATAATATTGGTACAAGTTCAGTACACATGGATCTATAGTGCCGCATGTTGCCTGGAGCACATCAATTACACCATATTGAACACATGTGAATTTATATTTAAAACCTGTAAACCTGCTCAGTAAGTGTATTTTGCCTCAAAATGCAGTCAGTAAGTCTAATAGGGAAGAAAAGTTGTTAGAACTCACAATTTCTGAGGATTATCTGTCATCCATTGCAAAATGCCCCTTTCAGCTCAGAGTTGGCACAGAAAGCAGGCTACTTTTAATTACTATGTAGGCAATGAGGTTAAACATGTCATCCATGATTGCCAATTGTCAATAGCCAAGCCCACATTATGCACATTATGGGAACTGTTATTTTAAAACAGACACTCCCAGTTCAGCCATCCCGATTTTTGTGGGGAAATCTGGCCGGTAATAACATTCGGACCAGAGCCAGTGATCGACCTCCCATCTTTCAGATTTCTTTTCACCACATTGCTTTTTGAACACATTTGGCAATCCAAGTAATATTGGCATGTCCAATAAGTAGGCTATTGAAGAACCCACATGAGGGTAAGTTATTATTGGAATGAATGCTTAAAATATCTTATAGTAAGTCAGTCTGAACTGTTTAAAAGAGTAATTTTGGTTTTCTTTTGCCATTTTCTGTTCTGATATTGTTTTCGCATGGAGAAATGTATTATTTGAAAATACAGTGTACGGGTATGTTGCATAGCTGATAGATTAAATTGTAGTTTAGATGGCAGTCCCAGGTCCCCTTCCACTGATCTCTCCCCTGTGACTAAGTTCTTGATACTTCACCTGAACACATTATTTGTTGGCATAATCTCAGCTTTTCTGGATACACACACTTTCCACTGCAATTACACTTGAGTAAAGAGCCTTTGAATGCTTAATATGCTGCTTTAACCTGAACTAGGACTCCTAGTGATTATGTTGCATTTTTTTCTCACCAGTAAAACTGAACTATGACAAGGTTACATTTTCCCTTCACTATACAAGCTTTTGTGATTACTGTGAAAACAACATAATCAAACCTTCCAAGCAGAAAATAAAGGGCTGCAAGATGCTTCCTCCTGCCACTTAAGACCTTACATATTGTTTCTATCAAGATTTTTATTGGCAGACATGAATGAATATTGTTATGGGAGAGGGTTTTGAAATGAAGCTTAACACATTAGATAGAGAAAGGATGGCCCAGATGCTTTTAACCCTATCCTTCACAAACAGTTCCTTTTTTCCAGCAAATTGAGGAGAAATCTGGTTGTATTCCATGATGGCTTCTCTCTTCATATCATCTTGGCATATACTAAGAGTAAGTCTACATATCAAAGCCATTAAAGTGTCAACCTCCAGGGTGGGCTCAAACCAGGTCAGAATCCTTATGAAAAACTTGCTAATAGTGCATTTTGCCCCCATTCTGACAGTCAAGACTCCCCAAAGAGCTTACAGTATATTTGAACCATTTTGAAATTACAAACCAGCGTTTAAAAGATGCAAAGACAATCTTTTATTTTGGTCTTACAATATTCCAAAGGTTATTTGCACAATATTTGAGGACCATATGCTTCTTGAGTAGATTTACTGTGCAATATGGTGCAGTTGGACATAATGCAAAAAATACTGTCATATTATACAATCTGGCTTATGCATTTCTTTAAAGATTAACTCAAACTAAATTTCAACTGGAGCAGCATCTATTAGTGTTTTATGTTATAGATTTCACTAATTACACTAATTGTATTTACCCTAACCATCCCCATGTACCCAACATACATTATTCTGGTGTATTAACATCTGGATGAGGGGATGAGGGAGAAGCAAGCATGAGATGGGATACTCGGAAAGTGACATGTTGCTATTTAGAATTTCTAATTCTGCTACTGGCGGTGGAAAAAGATGAGGAAAAAAGAAAAAAAGGGGGGAAAAAGCAGCTCACTGTTTATCTGGAGGTGACAACTAACAAGCGCTCCCCTGGTAATTAGACTGCTGCAGTGCACATGGGTGAAACTCTCCATAAAGTGTGCTTATGATTAGATATTTTCTTCTTTCACTCTTTTTTCTGTGTTGGATTTCCCTTAAACGGCTCTGCCGGCCATCCGCATCCATTTCCATTTTGCCTGCATTAATGACATGGCCAAAACACTTAGGCTTGGTGGTCTGTAATGAGATTGCACAATGTGACTTATGACTCATCTTGTACATGTAGGCAAGAAACAGATATACTGATGTGTGTGCATGTGTGTGCGTGTGTGTAAGCAGGTGCACATCTGTCACTATTTTTAACAACTCAGACTTCCCTTGCATGCCTGACAGGTAAAGCATGATTAAAGTATATTTATACAGGAGCAAACAAGGGGCACTTGAACATGCCATCCAATCACCCATCTCATACATACAGAGAGGCAAGTTGATTGATGTCAACCTGTGAAGTGTACACAGGAAAACACTAACCGGTATATCTCTATTGCCAAGAGCCACTTCACTAAAACGTGAACCATGACATGCTTCACCATAAAACTCATAAAAACTTCACAAGCCCTGTTTTGAAATTCCAACCTTTTAATATTTCTAAGAGTTGTGTGAATGAAAAGAAAAAAAATAAATAATGAGAAAAAGGGATATCACCTTGCAGCTGCTTCTTAGTTACTAAAATCTATAACCTGGTATCTTCAAAGGCCTCTTTGAAGAACCTTGGATCACATGATCGTTCTTTAAGAATCTGGAACTACAGTGTACCACTCTGTTTTAGAGTGGGCAGTTCCTCTGCATATCTAATATGGGTATTTGATTTCTTAGTGAACAAATGCTGGCTGCAGTGATGTTTCATAAGCTGTGTCTTCTGTAATCGCTTTGCTTTTACAGGCTTGTCTTTTCAGACAGCAGACAGAGAGTGACAATCTCCTGTTGTCATTGGGTGACACCACATCCTAATGGACGATAACCGAAACAAGCATCCACGGAGTCATGATTGTCATTAATTGTACAAATAGTAGCCTTAAATCCTGCAGGTAAAAATATGCCATCCTGCAAAGATTCAGTGACAGAATGTAAATCCTCATTTCTTTGTGCTTTGACGTTTATACATAAACTCATGCATTACATCATTCGCTGGATCACTGTTTCAGTTCCACTTTTTTTTTTTTATCTTGCAGGAGGCCAAGCTTTCTACTATCAATGAAAGAAAATAAACTGCTATGAATATGGAAAAGGCTAAACTTGAGAAGCATATGATTGATTGCCAGAGTAAATCTGTGACAACACAAGTCAGAACATTATTTAGGAAGGGCTGTGGGCTATTTCCAGGGAGGTTTGGTGCAAACTAGGGGGTGTGTTCTTGCCCTCATACAATCCACTCATCGATGTTCAACCTGCCTTGCTCTGATGTTCTTGGGAATTCTGCTATGCATGTGAGGAGGAGGAGGAGGAAGGGGAACAAGGGCGGAGGGAGTCACTCCAAATTTCTCATGTGACGGAGCATAACAGGGAATTGTAATACACAGCAACATCATAAATTTGATTACATTACATAGCTGTGCAAGCCTGTAAGCCATTTCCAGGCACCATAAAAAAGCCATAACTAAGTTACCACGGGTACAGAGAAAAATGAATAAAGCCATTTTCTTTTAACAACCCGGGCGCAGGCGAGATATTGTTCTCTCCTCTGGCTTTTATGAGCTTTGCAGACCCGCGATGCGCTCATTGCGATCGAAGAGGAGACAGAGAAAGGTGGAAAATGCACAACTTAGAAAAGATAATATACTGGATTGTTTTTGCTGAAAAAATGTAAACAAGCACTTCCCAACTAAAAACAGGATGTTGCATCCTCAGATATCCGATTTCTTTGAGGTTCGGCATGAGGAATCCATCGATGCAGAATACAAAACAGGAGTGTTTGCCACTTGTATAAACAATGATTACAAAGATGGGTCTTCAATCTTTTTTTTTCTTTTTTATTATTATAGCCTATTTTATTTTTTCAATAAACTATTCCATTTATAACTCATGGAGCAGGGGTAGGACTTCACGATATCAAAAGAACTGAAAAAAATAATTTGATTATTTTGAATGAGCCAAGAAGAGTGTT
>JBBBVU010000015.1:11267157-11277320 GCA_037177055.1 Atherinosoma microstoma | reverse complement strand
ACCATTACATTTCCACTAGAACTGGTGGACTACACGCAGAGGAACTAAATCTTATCGGACTTTCCAGCATTCAACAAGGGCATCTTTAGCACCCAGAGGGAAAAAAGGAAGAAAAAAAAGTCGGTGTCACTGCCGAGCTGACTCCACCTCGGTGAGGCTGTGGAATGCTCGAGTGGCGCACCTCGACATAAGCTCCATTCCACACGCCGCTGGTAACGTGGTGCGCTAAAGCAAACCCCAAGCATGGGTGTAAACCAGCACACTTAGAAGTCAAACATTCATTGGTCTGGGTTCCAAACGTCAAACAGCACATCGGAACTCGCTTCTTCTCTCAGTGAGGAACAAGTACAGAGATTTCGAAAATGTTATTTGCGATCGATACCTGGAAGAGGTAGCCTACTGAGTGTGTCGTGGTCTGCTCATATGCTAGTGCAAAGCGCCTCACGATTGACTTGGTCAATGAGATACCCTCTTATGGAGATGCACTTGCTAGATGGAGAACACCCTTAAGCCTCTACACACACACACACATTCATACACACCCGCTCGTTAGGGGGAAAAAAAACCCCACACAAACAAATATGCTGATGTTAACCATGCAGCTATCTTAAACGAATCCAACAGTAGCTTAAAAGATATCACCGATCAGCTTTGTCCGTCATCGCCCGGATTTCATTCATTTGGAAGATTAAAATTTCGGCTAACTCTCTGTAAAACAACTAAAAGGGGAAACCTTGCCTGTTCAATGGTCGTTTTGGGTTGATGCTCTTTTTTCCTCTTTCTCTTTCTCTTTCTCTCTCTTTTTTAAAGATTTATTAATCTTATTGTTAAGGCAGCAGACAGCATAAGCACCAGCAGCAGCTTTGCGGTGTTGGAGTAGGATCTCCCACAGACTCCGACATTATCGAGCATCTCGCTCCATTGTCAAGCTCCAGAAGCTTGAACGAACCTCTTTGCAGTGGGCTATTCTGAAAAGATTCTCTTCTGAGAGCGCAGGTCTCCATCTCTTGTCTGCGCGTATGTGCAGGTGATAAGACGGCACAATAGCGCACTACTCGTGCGCTCCGAAACAAACTGCACCACAAGCCCGTTTTTCTTTTCTCTTTTTTCTTAAGCTTTTACACAATGACAAAACCGTGATTCGAAATAGCTTACAGTGGAGAAAAAGTAGCTGTCGGGGTATGAAAAGAGACAGAGAAGTCAAGCCTACCTCTTTGTCAGCCTCGGAGTTCCAGCTTCTTTGCTCTCAGTTATAAACCCCTCACATCTTCATGTTTTTAAACAAGCAATAATCCCCGGGTTTGTGTTAAACGCGTGCGTCCCCGCAGCAGGTCCAGTAAGGAGCTGTGTATCGGTTCCCTTGTGGGGTTAAATATTGTTTTTAAAATCCACCCCAAGAGCGCGGGTTGGTCAGGACGCGCTTGGGTACGGCACCAGGAGTCGCTCCCTCAGCGGCAGCCGCCGTGCGCACTTGGAGATACCAGAGCTCTGTCCGTGCAGAGAGGCTGAGGGAATGATGTCATGCGTCCGGCCCTCCCTCTCCAGCCATCCCTCAACTCACGGCTCTATCCATCCTCTCTTCCCCTTATCTTACTGTCCCCTTTTTCCTTTATGCCATGCCGTTTAAACATTTCATTAATTTTAGCTTGTTTTGTTAATGTAAGGATCCATTTAACTTTTACAAAGAATCCAATAACAACCTATGACATATCTCAGCATTTTAAATGAGATATATTGCATTGTCACAATTTTTTAAATGTGCTTGGTGTAAATTTGGAAACCATATGTTTAATAGGGATTTTAGACCGGGCCGTAGCTTGTTTTGGCAGATGCTTTTCTTGCAGTGCTCCACTTGACATGGTGAAGTCATGTCGTTATCTCCCGCCTCACTAATGGTATCGCCCAGTCGTATCGTCAGCCTGTCTTTACCCGGGATAAGAGGGAATGAAGGTAGCATGAAACAGACCAATGCAAGCAGAGCACTGTGTCGAGACTGCCTCCTCCTCTCTCCTGTAGCAGTTGCATCTTAAAGATAAAGCGCCATATCAAAATTAAGCCTGAATATTTTGTACATCACTGCAAATAATTATTCAAAAGCACAGACAACATCTAAAAAACAACAACAACATTACAACAATTCAGGTCTTGTAAACGAATAATAGAATCATTTATTGAAGATGTGCATTATGATGGGGTACAGATTAAGGTCAGTGACTATTTTTAAATGTTTTTCATTTCCATTCATATTCCTCACAATAGATGAATAAGCATAGGGTATTTTCCACTTCTGCATCCTGCCCCTGCTTCTTGCTGCTTGTTGTAAAAAACAAAACTGAGGGAACAAGACTGCAAGGGCATTTAATCAATCAGCTTCAGCTGCAGGTTTTACCTAACCAAATCTTTAAAGTGGCAGGACTGCTTTCCTCATCTCTAAGTAGTAGTGCACAAATGATTACTCAGAGACAAGCTGGAATTATGGTTCCCCAGAGCTTGGACATTCATGCTTTCTCTACAAGCTGCTTGTTGAGGGGAGCACCTTTTCACGTGCATGGGGCAAAGGCTTTTCTACCAGCCCACAGTCTGGAGCATAAACCTTTCTCTTTTTTTTCATTCATTCATTCATTCATTCATTCATTCATTCATTCATTCATTCATTCATTCATTCATTTTATGTACTTATTTTCTGTACCTCTTAATCCAATTCAGGGTCATGGTGTACCGCAGGGGCCTGGAGCCTATCCCATCAATTAGCAGTTAAGAGGTATTTTTCATTTATTTATCTATTGTTCCTAAACATCTATGGTGTCTTAGATGTTTATGAACATTATAAAGAGAATACAAATAAAGCAAAAAAAGTAATTAAGATGTTTCCAGATCTTTATCAAATGACCCATAACAGGCATAAACAGTATGGTTAAATACAATACAAGGTCATGCAAAATCTCCTATTTGGTGGATATTGAACAATTGTAATCTTGAATATTTGTGTTAATTCAATTTTATTCTACAAATTTTATATTAAGAAAGTATTTGATAAACACAAAATTGAACCAATATTTTTTTTCTATATTATTCATATTTTATTCTGTCCCTTGTCTGTGTTTTTTTTTCTTTTTTTTTCTTTTTTTTTTTTTTAGGGGTGGGGGGGGGGCTTTAAAGATAGTGTGCAACACTGATCTCTGTGTCATGGTCTGGTGGTACAAAGATGTAAGGATGCCTACATTAATATGTGGAAAGCACCACAAAAGAGCCAACAATTTCATCATTTGTGATCCCAGCAGGGATCAGACTCCTCACCCCGGATGTGCTGAAGCCTTTCTCCACCTGCTGAGCTAGACAGGACTGTGAGTGACCTTTAAGCCAAACTAAAACCTTTAAGTTCCTTGGACTGATAATTTGATTGTCCTTTGCCTGTCTTTGCCTTTACTTCAGATAATTGGACATTCCTTTGATAATGTGTGCTTGCGTCAGTAAGGGGGCACCAGACACTACCAAAAGTCAACAGGGTGAGCAGAAGAATGTGTTTTTATGTGTTTCTCCTCACGCTTAACTCCAGACCTGAGACACACACAGCACATAAAACCAAATCACTAAAACTAGAAGTTATTTTCTGGATGGGGTGGACTTGTCAGACACTTTTAGGGTGGATGAATCAGAGAGCATTACAGTAAATGATAATAGAAATAAAGCCAGCAACTAATGGTTAGTTTGTCAGTCTGTTTCAGCTGCATTAGACTGAGTTACAGGATCAGTTCAGAAGAATTTAAGATCCATTAGTTTCTTCTATGAATGATTTATAGTTAATTGCACAATGAAAGGTGCAGAATTATTCCATTTTTGAGAGCCAATTAACTTGTCAGTCTTGGAATCCCTGTATGAAGATGCCACTCTTGTTATGAAGTATGAGACAAAATCCTCTCTGCTGTGAGTTTATTGGAATAGACCTGATGTTACCAAAGCAACAGCAATAAAAGAATATCACACCACAGACCGTAAAGAAGAATTTTTGCATTACCACATTTTATCCTGTCATAAACTCTTTCACAAAGTCAGATAGCCAAAACAAGATAGCTGAATTAACTAATATACTCGGAAGAACTGGACTGTTTTGAGACTTGATGGTGTTGTGTGGGTGAAAAGTGATAATTATGAAATCAATACGGCTGATGTGTGTTGCTCATTAAATGACTCCTTGCCTGCACTTTATGTTCCAAACCTTTCCTCTGGCACTTGTACATCTCTGTGTCCCTGTCAGCTTTTTCCTCTGCCCTAATAAAGATAAGAGAAATGGTCCACTCAATAGGGAATGCACCTTGTCTTTGATTTTTCTCACAGCATTTCTCTGCTCCTCCTTTTTTCAGCACCTCTTTTTCTCATCATCCACTCCCATTCCTCAATTGCTCTTCTCCACACATTGTCCTCCAGTGTTGACCTTGCCTCTCCCTAGTTTCTTTTTTCTTTCCTTTACATGTAAGTCTGTGTGTGGGAAAAAGATGCCAATCAGAGTGACTGGATGAGTGGTTTAATTAAAGGAGAAGTGGTGTTCTGTCACCTTGCACTGAGCACCAGCAATCAAGAGCCACTGACTGGAAGAAAAGTCAGACAAGGCCATTCATTGATTGGCGATTTCAGGAGAGTAGCTTAGTCTATATGATACGCTGCAAGAGCTTTGGCTTAGATTAGGGATAATTCAGTGGAATTTTCTCTGCCAGGTGAAAGCCAGTTTACAATTCCACCCCACTTTTATGTGTACTACATCAACATACCCAGGCCTTGGATCTAAATTAAAAATCTTATAAATGTTTTTCTTTGTTTGCTTGTTTGTTTGAAAGCTTCTTTGAGCTAAAAAAAAGAAAAGAAGCTAAAAATCTGTATGGCATAAAAAGCCATGCAGATTTTCCAGCTGTTAATAAATGTTAGTAAATAATTTCAGAGTTGTGTTTTTAAATCAATTGTAACCCTGTAAAAAAAAATCTGCTAGACAAATTCAGTTTTGTGAATGTGTCGAAAAGGATTTGTATGATTCTAAAATGATTTGTAAAGAAAAATATAAGTCCTTTTGCAAACATCTGTTCACGGATACAAAACGAAAACTTGCATGCAAGAACGAAATTGCAGAAGAAAATTTTTGGCCCTATCTTTACATTTCTTTCTGATTGGATGATGACAAATCAAACTGTCCAATCAGAGAGTAGATGGCTGACTGTCCTTCTGCACCACTGCAAGCTCTTGAAGGGAAGTAAATAAATTCTAAAGAAATGATGGTGACTACCTATATGATAAATGTATATTATTCAGTCCAAATCTTCAGCAGCAGGTGCTACGGACTTTCTTTCTGCAAACTGCCACTGTCGCCTACATCTGGCCCTTATTTGCCTTGCCTCGCTCTCCTCCGGCTTGCCTCTGTGTGCCGCATTTAGTATTTCTACAGTGCTTAGATTCTGGAGAAGCCGCTGCTGCATTAGGAGGCCCACCATGACTCTGACTACTAACACAAGTTTTGTTACAACCATTCAAATCCTTTTCTACAAATTCACAAACTTGAATGGCTTAGGCAGATTTTTTTTTTTTAACAAAGTGACAAAACTTGATTTACAATAAACTGAAATTATTTGCAAATATTTCTTTACAGCTGCAAAATCTTTAGGCCTGTGGCTTTTGATTGAGCCCATAATACCAAACATCAACAAAAACAACAATAAGCTTTTGGATCACAAACTTTTAGAAAATCTTGTCAATGACCTGCTCAGCTTTGTTCACCTTTATTTAAGTGTCATGGCTACCATGTTAGAAAATATTTCTATTTACTACACATACAGACACACCACTTTCACACCTTTTTGTAGAAATATATGTAATTGTTTTTTGATAAATGCAATTATGTATTTTCATCAGCTTTCACTGGCTCAGGTAATCTGTAATTTAAAGATATCATTAGCACATAAAAATCTATAGATTTAGAAAATACAAATATTACAAAGATATTAACTGGCCATGGGATTCTAATGTGGCCACTTTCTGAGTGTTATTAACCGTTCCTCTGTATAGCTTAATGGTTACATTGTATCACTGATAATAAAGGAAATGAATTCCCAGCAGGTCTGCGTGCTAAACTGGTGCTCATCTTCCATTTGTGGAAAATTGTCCCACAAATGGCATATGGACATTGAAGCTGTTTGGCCTACACTTGACCAACCTCTCATACTAAGAGTGGACTGTTAAGTAGAGTGTCATTCATTCAAACTATGTTACATTCAAACATTCAGACTATGAGCTAAAACCAAAAAAAAAACAAGTTCAAGATAGCTAAAGATGTAATATATTAAAAGTATAGTCCAATATAATTCAAAGTATATGGGAGGACCTGACAGCAAAAATAGTCTTTTGAGTGTAATATGAGAGCATGATAACAAATAAAGTCGTGTAAACTTGTGGTTTGATTCACATTGAGGCAGTTGCTATATTGCTATATTCAGTGATGTAACAGTAATACAATTAAGGTGAGATGCCTGTTGTTACCACGACAGTCAAAGTAAGCTCCATCCAGGCAGCAGCCACTCTCACCTTAAAGGATCTTGAACTGAATAGAAAATACCATAAATGCTGCAGAACTGGTGAGTTTTGATGCATTCTGAAAAAGAATGGGTCAAAATCTCAATTCACATGAGAAGCAACAGCCTTTTACAATTCAAAGGCTCAGTTCTCAGAAGCTTCAGGTAGAAATAAGATTTGTTTCTGGGTGAAATCGAACAAAATCAGTATTTCAGGAATGTCATGCAACAAAATCATTAAATAATTCTGTCTTTTCTTTTTGTGTGTGTGTGTTTTTTCATTGTTTACCAAGTAAACAATACAAAAAGCCTTTAAACCGTAGAAGTGTCCAATTTATTAAATATTTAAGTAGACAGGAGAGCCAGTAACACATTGCTTCAGTAAAAAGAGAAATAAAATCAGTATAAATAGGACAATCAGGTAATAAAAACAATAGAAATGGAGTATTAGAAAATAGAGAACAGATGCCCGCAGGTAAATAGCTTTAACCAGGAATGCATTTTATATATACATTTAAAAGTTTAAAGACATAAAGCAGGTCACGTCTTTATTTTTTGGGGGGTATGGGACCACCAAGAAGCCCCACCCTGGGAGACTTCAGGGTGCATGAGGGCTCATAAAAATGTAAAAGCTCTTCAGTATCACTGGGGGCTGCCCATGACATGCTTCAATGCATCTCTGATTTTTACTTGTACATACACAGCATGCAGACTCCTCGGGCTATTTTCTGTGAGATGGGTTTAGTTATCAATATCAACATCAACATTAAGGTTACCTGTGTTTTTACTTATTCTATTCAATTGTTTTCTTATTTATAAAGGTGAACAATGTGTTTTTTATTTTAATGTGACTGTTAAATTGTCTTATGATTTATTAATTTCTTATTTTCAATGTTTGTTTTTTTTTCCCTCTTTAAAGCACTTCAAATGTAAGAATGAATGGTACTACAAGAATGACCTCAAAACAGTAAAAAGTAATTAACAAGATGAGAATTTGTTTTTAAAACCATCACATTTTCAAAACCATCAGCCAAAGAAGGTCTATAGACAATGGTTCTTAAAACAATTTGAGCATTTGTGACAAAAGCCAATAGAGATGGTAGATGTGGTGGAGAAAATAAGCATCTCCCTTATCCTCTTTGTTACTATAGTAACAAGTATATCGATGAGACAATATCAAAGTCTACCTGCAAAAAAATATTGTACAACTCTGCTTGTAGGAGGCGTTCTAAATAAACATTAACCAGCAACTGAGATGAGATAAAAGCAGGTTTTTAACAGTTTCTGACTAATATGAGTAAACTTATCTCAATGTTTTTCAAAAATGAAAGGTGGAAGGTTTTTAGCTATACTTTGATGAGAAGTGACGTCACATCAGCAATGCAGTCCTGAATTAAAGTCCTGGAGATGGAAGCATGAGCTCCCAGAGTCTGGATGCTGGTGATGCCAAAGTTAAGAGATGGCTTAGATGGTTGAGAGGGTTGTATGAAAGATGGTCTGAAAAGCAGGGTAACAATGATATTTAAAGAACCAGGACTATGCTCTGATTGGCTCAGGGAAAATGGGCATTAAAGATTATGAGGTGAGAGAAGAGACATGGAAACTGAGGATGGGATTATTCTGAAAATGCAGGAAAGTGGAGGAAAAAAAAACACAGAATAGAGCTGCAGGAATAGCCTGTGTTCAACATGGAGAAATAGAAAGAAAACAGATCTTCCTTTTAAGTTTGCACTTCCATGTGATTCTTAGCCCTGCTGTCAAACAAATAGTTTCTGAATAAACACTTTAGGACCAAGCAGTCTTGACCAGTATGGTTAATATTATCACCACAATACAAACACACAAACCACATAAGTTGCATCCTGGCAATCTTGAGATTGAGGAGGAGATAATAGCTTTTCCTTTTACAACTTAGTGAGATTCAGGTAAAGATCATGGTTTGGATTAAAATACACAAGTAAGAGAGATTCCAAAGTATATTAAAAAGCTTCAGAAAGTCTACATGTTATTGGGTTATTAATAACTATGCACCCAAATCCATGGAGTTCTTTGTTTAAGTTGCAATAGAAAGAAAACTCTGACCAATTGGGATGCTATGGCATAAGGTACGATTTTGCCTTTGCCTGTGGAGAAAGGTGGTGAGCAATAACATGACAGTATGAAGGTTTTGGGTCGTGATAACAGAAAATAGAAATAGAAACGCTGTGTGCAAGGCGATAAATTGTCGCCCTGTACAGCAGACCTATAATGGCTGGGAAACAGTGCTGGTGTACTGCAGAAGCCGCTGAGAGGCACTTGGCTCATTAGTTTGAGGTATTGAGGGGATGAGTGTGTGGGAGTGAGTATATGACACGACAAGGCTTTGATGCGCTGACAGGTAGAGAGCTCATTCACTCGCTCTTCCCTTGTCATCATTCCCTGTTTTCACATCTCACACTTTCTCTCACTCTTGATAAACTCTCTACCAGATGGGTTATTGTTCCCCTTTTGGTGTCTTCACCGTTTCACTCCATGTAAGCTCTCTCCGCTTCCTGCTTCTGACTCTCCTCGGCTGCATCTCTTCCTCATTTTCATTTTCTAACTTTTCTCTGTCATCATTTTCTCCCCATCACTATGCACTATCTGTTGATATCTATAGCAGAAGTCTGACAGGACATTTAGTTGAGAGAAGGTGCAAACATCTGTCAGTAAAAAAAAAAGCACATGGAAAATGAAATCAGTGTACCCACAAGATCGTCACGAGTTTGGATTGTCACTGTGGCAGTTAACAGGATACAGTTGTGGAAAAAGTTATTAGACCACCTTGTTCTCTAATTTCATTGTTAATTTTAAATGCCCGGTACAACTAAAGGTACATTTGTTTGGACTAACATAATGATAACAAGAAAAATAGCTCATAAGAGTTTAATTCAAGAACTGCTATTTAGCCATTTTTACATGGTACCGTACCGTACCGTCCTCTTCCGCGTATCCAGGGTTGGGTCGCGTGGGAAGCAGCCTGAGCAGGGCAGCCCGGACTTCCCTCTCCACATCAGTCAGCTCATCCGAGGGGGATCCTGAGGCGCTCCCAGGCCAGCCGAGACATATAATCCCTCCAGCGTGTCCTGGGCCTACCCCGAGGTCTCCTCCCGGTGGGACGTGCCTGGAATACCTCCCCAGGGAGGCGTCCAGGAGGCATCCTGACCAGATGTCCGAGCCACCTCATCTGGCTCTTCTTGATGCGGAGGAGCAGCGGCTCTACTCTGAGCCCCTCACGGATGACTGAGTTTTTCACCCTATCTGTAAGGGAGAGCCCGACCATCCTGTGGAGGAAACTCATTTCGGCCGCTTGTATTCGCAGTCACTACCCAGAGCTCGTGACCTTAGGTGAGGGTAGGAACGTAGAATCGACCGGTAAATCGAGAGCCTCGCCTTTTGGCTTAGCTCCTTCTTCACCACGATGGACCAATGCAGAGCCCGCATTACTGTAGACACTGCACCGATCCGCCTATCGATCTCCCGCTCCATCCTCCCCTCACTCGTGAACAAGACCCCAAGATACTTGAACTCCTCCACTTGGGGCAGGACCTCACTCCCAACCTGGAGAGAACACTCCACCTTTTTCCGGCTGAG
>JBBBVU010000015.1:11234678-11251093 GCA_037177055.1 Atherinosoma microstoma | reverse complement strand
ACACACACACACACACACACACACACACACACACACACACACACACACACACACACACACACACACACACCACTGCTATTGTTACATACTAAGTGCTTTATCCAATCATTCACAGTACGGATTCACACCCTATAGACACATCAGGAGGCAACATGGGGTTCAGTGTCTTGCCCAAGGACACTTTGGCATGTTGTCAGGGGAAGCCTGGAATTGATCCATCGACTTCCCAGGTGGCAGATGACTCTTCTTCCTCCTGAGCCACAGATCTTGCAAAGTGCACACATGTAAGCAGAAAATCATCAAAAGTAAGCAACTTAGCTGTTCTTTGAGACTTGGGAGAGATAACTCACAAGTCAGTGGATTTATTTGGCTGTTCCTCAGATACTGTATTGCATGTCTGCAATGAATCCTTTCATCCTTGACATCAAGTTAAGCAGCATTATCATAGCACTGTATTCCTGTATAGTGGATCAGAAATGGGAGGCCAAGGTAAGTGTTCCTTACCAGCCGGTTAACTTGTGTGGAGCTGCTTAGTGAATCAAACACGAGTCTCTGAAATGCAAATGTTCTTTCACTGGGAAAGATATTTCAATTTTTGAACCACTGACACAATTTGATTTCATATTCTACACAAATCATTCAGCAAGTTTATACAATATTTTATTCATTTATGTAATTAACAATTTCCTAGCCCACTGCTTTGATAGATCAAAGTGCACACTTATAAAACATAGAAGTTTGCAAGAAACAACTGTTTTTATTATACCAAAATTCAGCATTTTGCACATCAGCATTAAACCAAGTGAAAGGTTATTTATGCACTTTGGTTGCTGAACAACCATTATTTGGTGTGATAGTTTCCTACTTAAAAGATTTAACATAAAATATTTTGAATCTTAATATAACATCAAAGAAGGATTTAATCAGTTAACATAGTGGTTTAATTCCCACCAACCTGCATTGGAATAAGTGGGTATAGAAAATGGATGGAGGGATGGAAGAAAGTAGATTTCTAGGTTTTACTCCGTTGAATAAACCTTACTTAATGGCCATAAAGCTTCCCATGAGAGTGTTAAGAAAAAGTCCACAGTCTTGCTTGTAAAAATGTATAAGCAGCTTGAAAAGTTCCAAGTCAAGCTTGATTTTTGGTTTTGGTCTTGGAGATTCTGCCGCTTTAATGTTTTGGCTTTTTAAGCTTGTCCATGGTACCTTTGATCTTACATACAGATGTTTCAATTCTATTCTTAATTATGCTGAAATCAATGCTGATTCCAAGTCAGTTTAGGTTTTTAGATTGCAAGTGTCAGGCATATTTAAGTAATATAATGCATCAACGTGTAGGTGATGTGAAAACAGAAGTTAGAAACTCTGTGGTTCAGTGTGTTGTTGATTTACTTTACTTGGTACAGATTAATAATACAAACATAGTGTCATGGGAGCACTTCGGAAAACATCTCTTAATTAAAAACAAAAGAGGGGAAAAAAACAATAACAGTCTCATAAATTGTGATTGTGCCTTTCCTTGATGACTAAAATGGTTTATTTATCATACTGGTTCAAACATGTCCTGTGAGTATACAATAAATTCTCATGCAAAACTACCCTGTGTCTCAGGCCGGTATGACTATCTGTGCATCTCCACAACTCATTGTTATCCCTGAATATGATTTCAGAGGCTAGTGGAGACACAAGGGCTGCCAGTGAGTGTGTTTGGGCTATCGCCACAGTCTATTTTACACCTCACTAACTTTGGATGAACCCATAAAATTACTGTGTTGGGCTGGCCCCAGCTTGGTAAACCTGGCACTGGTACTGCTCCCCTGTGCTTCACTGCTGTTGAAACTCATATAAATTCATGACCTCTTCCCTCCTGTTTGTGCCATGAGAAAACAGGAACCTCTCTGTTGCTTTATCAACTAGATTTCCTGCATATTTCCGTTTAACAATATGGAATCAGAGCTTTGTATATGAGTTGTGTTTCACTTGGATAGTGCATCCAAGTGTTGGAATTTTAAATTGGACAGCGAGAGCACGAATGATCAGAGAAAGGTGTAAATATGGTAGAAAGTGGCTCAGCTAATGATGCTGCTAATTTGACGGACATACACAAAGAAGATGGAAAGGGTGAGATGGAGGGGTAGTTAGGAACATCACAAACACTTTATTTATGCATGCAATGCTAATTAGCTGCTCTACATTTTCTCATTATTTACTCGCCACCTGAGATGTTTGCTGGCAAGGAAAATAAATAACAGACACCACTAACAATCCAAATTTCCAAATGAAGTTTATGATCTAAGTTTTAACTGCTTACTTTGGTCCATTTCCAACCAAATATTGTCACCCATTAGGAGTAAAGCAACATTTGTAATGAACCTTTTAATACTGTGTCAATAGTGTCGGCAGTATGTTAGCAGAGCACCTGGGATTTGGCATTCATCAGAGTCCAGCGCAAAGAGAAGAGTTAAAAATGTATTTTAAGTCATTTTTGCAAACACAGAGAACAGCATTCTTCAGTCACAGTGAGAATTGTTCAATTTCCATAACATAATCTATTAGTACAACATCATGAGGTGTGTTTTCTTAAAGGGAAAATATAGATAGCAAGAAAAAAAAATCAGTTAAAAAAATCTAAATAATTTAAAATAACTTCATCTAAAGGCTTAATCAGAGTCAAAAAACAATCAAGTGTGTGTTGGTGCCCTTTTTTATTTTTAAAGAATAAGAATATATTTATAAGAATAAAGAAAAAAAATTAAAATTAAAAAATGCAACCAAGCTACCAAAAAAATCACTTACAAAAAATCATATAAATGCTACTTTTATTTATTTTACTTTTATTATAATGATTACAAAACAAAACTTTACTACTAAAACTTTCAAATGTCCCTTCAGGAAGTATTTCTCATTTAATTTAATTTCAGAAATTAATGGATACTATCACTGGAGAAATGCATGGGTAAAGCCCTGATCTTAAACCCAAAGAAATGTAAGGTAAGGATCTAAAATGTTCAGGGGATGTGGAAAATCCCAACGAAAATCCCAGAAATTAAGGTAATGTATTGAGCCACTGTTACGTTTTAAAAACAAACAAAAAACCCAAACATTTATATACTTGGAAACTTTGATGATTTTCATTCCAGGAAGCATGCCTGGAATGAAATGCCACCACTTTCATTCAACCCATTGAATAAAACAATCATGCCGTTTTGCTTTTTCAATAATGTGTTGTTGAATTTGTTATTGGATAAACAGAGTTTTTTTATGTGACTAGAATAAAAATTCAAAAAGGAATTTAATTTAAAACCATGCAGAACCCGGTTAGTGAGTGACAACTTGCCATGCAAGTTTGTTAGCCTGTTTGCTAGTTTATAAAACTTCCCAGCAGAATGGTCTCTCTCTCTCTCCAAGTAACCCCAAAATGTCTACTTTTTCTGCAAATTGCATAAGACAATTTTCAGAGAAGATTAACATTAAAAGAATGTTTGGACTCCTGGTTCACTCAGACTAAAACACAAGTTGGAATGAGTGCAATTATGTGCATTGTCCCTGTATTCAGGACACACTTCTATTACAATCTATGTTAAACATGTAGAGTAAGCTATTACTGATGTATAACTACATTTATTCCAATGACATTTGGTAATTGCTGTGGAAACCCACTTACCTTGGTCTAGGTCTGTCTGTACATGATTTTATTAAGATACATATGTCTCATCTTGAAGTGATACTAAATTCAGACTCAACAAAGGACATTATCAATCAAAAAGACAGTGGAACCTTTTCTGAAAAAAAAAGTGTACTTTGAGGGTCGTACTTAGATGGCATCTTCTTGTGTTCTTGCTATGTATATTTGAACAAGGTTTATTAAGAAGGTTTATTATGTATATTAACACAAGGGGGTTTTGCCATAAAATTAGAAACTGTCTACTTAGAGACACATAATCATTTATCAAATATCTAAATTATCAGAGGCAAAGAATTTCACATAAAAAGAAATGTTGTATGAATCTGTGTTGTTCCTTCATCATGTGTGAAAAACACTTTCAAATGCCACTGTAGACTTATTCATCCTCAGGCAAGTTTGCCTAATCTCCAAGGGTCTTTGGATATGGTGGAAATGTCAAGAGGATTTGTACAAGCTGTTGGGTTCATAGGGCTAATAGTTAATTAATATGGTGAATTTGACAAACCTCTTGGCCATTTCGCAACTTCTGATCTGCATCATGCAGATAGTTAGGTGCCCCATGATGACTTTTGAATGGTTTCATGTAAAAAAATAAATGATTTTCTTTAAGGCCACAAAAGCTTTGCTCTGAACATCAATGGACATGTGTTTGTCATTCTACTGCAAACAAAATCTATTATGGCTCTGGGGTATTTCATAGATAAAAATTAAGGTTAAAAAAAAAGAGGGGTTCATCCTGAAGATGCATCTCTATCAAAACGTTGCTTCCACAACAGTCAGTCTCATCTAGAGCCCCTGCTCATAAATGTTTGATTTAGCTTGACTGTGTGTCTATCCTGTGGAGCATTACAAATTATTTTTCAATACATCACAAATAAGATATCTCAGTCATAGAAGAACACAAAGCACCAGAGAGAGAAAAATAACTTGTGGAAAAGCAATTTGCACTATCACATGCATGGTGACAGTTAATAATCTCTCTTGATAAATTACCTGAGTGGAAAAAAAGCTTAAAATGAATAGGGAAATGAAAATGTGTAAATGGAGACTGGGAGAAACAGACATTTGGTGAGATTATTGTTTAATTAGCTTGTCCTGATGTGCCTGTTGAGTAAAAATCCAATCATCCGTGCTTTTATATGTAAGATGTACAACCACTGGTAGAATTCAATAAGTGTCAACATAAATTAATTAACTTCTCCAATCATTACTTACTACTACTGGGGAGATTTCAGAGCTTAGGAAATTTAAAACATCTTCTATTGTTTGATTCATATTTCATCTTACCTTCAGTTCGGTAGTTTATAAAAGACTGTTACTATGACAATCACTTATTATTTTTCTCTCTAAAAAGTGGTGATTGTGAAAAACTAATAGATCAGTGCATCCTTGGTTCAATAAAAATACACTTTGATTTTAGAAAGAAGAATATCATGAAAAAACAAAAGATATTCCACTGCCCTTTTACATTCTATCAGCTTTTGAGTAGGGATCTAAGTATTGTCTAGGCACGAATGGGTTGTAATTATAGCCCCGTCACTTCTCGGCAGCCATCCTCTGACAGCCTTCAAATGGATTCTGCTCCAGTGCTCCAGCAAACACCTGTCGGCCCCCGGACAGAGAGAGCACGGCCTGCCTTGTCCTTCTATATTTCAGTCATTATTTCATTACTCATGCTGTGCTTACATTCTGTCTCGCCTCAGGCATCCCATAAGCACCCCACAGCAAATCACCACATACACAAACACGCACACAAAAGCTTCCTCTCTCTCTCCCTCATCTCTTAAGTAAAGGACAAATATAAAATGAAAACTGAAGAAAGGGCATGTGCATGGGAGCATTGAAAAAAATATGCACAGAATGAAAGAGGGGAAAAAGACAAGACAAAAAAAAAGTGTAAGGACATATGTTTCTACCAGCCTAGTTGACATCTGAACCTGAATCCAACTCAAAGTCATCTGTTCATACGATTGAATATTGTAGGAGTGTATTCTGAATTAGACATACCAGACATGTATCGTCTATCTAATCAACCATATGTAGTATTTTTCCATACATTAAAGTATGACTTATCTCAGCATTGTCATGACAACAATTCAATAGCAGTCTTTTCACTTCCTTCTTTTAAGAGTTGGCATTCTTCTTTTAACAATAGATTGAGTTTGTTTTTTGTTCAAGTAGATATTCTCTGTCATACTTGAAGTATCTCAAAGTAAAACAATGCTAAAGGCCATGTTTTGCATGTGTCTGAAACTCTTCTGGTTTTTACCAAAGAATTGCAGGTGCAATTGCATCGACAGGTGCAAACATTTTACATATACAAAAACGCGTTACAAAAACAGAAAAGCACTGCATAAATGAAAACAACTGCAAGAAGAAAACGCTACATTAACGAAAACAACTGCAAGAAGGAAATGCGGCATTAACGAAAACATCTACATGAAGAAAATGCTACATGAACAAAAACAACTACAAGAAGAAAACGCTGCATTAACGAAAACAACTGCAAGAAGAAAACGCTGCATATTCACTCACACAAAGGAAGTGCTCCGGGCCTCTAGGGGGCAGCAGTGAGTTTTCGCCCGGTGAGAAGAACAGAAGCACTACATCAAATTAGTGTATGATTCGTTCTTTTAATATTCAATTAAAAATGAACACTTCGATTTTAAGTCAGGACTTAAAGAAGTTAAACTTGAAAACGACGCACAGACAGATATTGATTTTGATATTTTATTTGTTTAATATTGAATTGACCCGGAAATTGCTGCAGATTCTCTTTCTGCGAACCTGCATCTTGTCTTTAAATCCACTTGGCTCAGTTTCTTCAAGTGTTTCTGCTCTGCATCTGTCTCAGCACCAAGTCCCCATAACACGCACATTCACCTGACATTATGTTCACGTTAACAGTGCAAGCATGTTGTTATGAGTGCTGCAATGGATTAATTAGACCTACAAGTGCAGACGAAGAGCTTTTCTGGAATCAGAAATGTAGCATGTTGCTGCTTTACTGTATTGGCTGCTTGCGTTAAAGTTTAATTGATATGATTTGTAGGGGACATATGTTGTTTTGTAGTAATGATCACTGGATTGTGGTTTGTTTAATTTGGTTGTTATGGTGATGAGGAGCACCGGTCACGTGGATGCGATCGATGTCGAAAGACGGTCAGTCGGTGGTTTTAGGGCTTGGTAGCCGTAGAAAGCGTGTCAAAAACACTATTAACAGGATGAACGTTTTTCTGCTCTCACACAGAGTGTCGGGCTGTGCAAGGCAACCATGCACGGATCTTTCAATTTCACCAGTTTGGCCCCACCCATTAACAACAGCTGATAAACGACACGTTACAGCAGTCAGACACTTCTGGTTGCTTTCTGCGCCATGAGGATTGATCACATTTACATCCTGTGACATATTTAACTGTTCAGCAGGTCACTGTTAATTGTATCAAAACTATAAAATACCAGCTTCTCTTACGCCATTTCTTTTAAAAAAGGATAATCTTTCTTAAATGTATGCCTTTTGCGCTTTTCCTCAGGAGCGTAATCTGAACTCTATGATGGTGATCTTGACCCGCTTTCGGATTTCTTTTGTCTCCTTAATCTGTCTTTGTGTATGTCTATTCTGATTTTAGTAGCTAAGGCCATGGTTTGCCTAACCTGGCAGGTATGCCATGAATAACAGCTGATAAACGGCACGTCACAGCTGTCAGATAGGCTACTTAGCAATTGAAGAATTCTCAGTCATGTAAATATATGGAAATTGGGGTTTATTTAAAAAAAAAAAAAAGTCATTGGGACCTCCACAAGGGGCGGCAGAAGACGGGTTTGGTCTATTGTGACACGCCTTCAGCTTCCTGAATAATGCAATTTGATTTGATGCATTTTTCTGTTTATTATAGGTATGGATAAAACAACTCGGACCTGTGCATTATACGGTTTTAACTCAGCTCTGCGTTGGGGGTGGCAGAGGCAAAGCTGTGAAGATGCGCACAACTTCTCAATACTAGTTTTAGCCCCAAAGATGATCATGACCTATAAATATTCTGCTGCAACAAACCATTTGAAATATTTTGAGGTTTGGGAGGATGTAGGTCGCGCCTCTGGGGTGGCGGAGACAGGATAAGTGTTGCACAGGAGGCGCGAGGGATATATAATTCAAGGTTAATAAAAACCCTGATCGCTGTGGAACAGGATGCTTTATGCTCAGACTACGTTTATTAGTTTATTATAAACTATACAGTTAGACGAACTCTGCCTTTCCTTCTACACACCGCTGTCTCGTCAACCGCTCCCAGCGTGTGGAAGCCGCACGTGCACGCTGACACGGCAGAAGTGTGGACATCAGATGAGAATATGATGTCACATGGCAGTTGAGTGACCAGCAGAAATAGAGAAGGGAGCGGAAAATACCGTGTGATTTTACTGGTCTGTGAATAGAACAATTTTGGGGGGGCTACATTGAGTTCAAACCAGTCTTCTTGATGTCAACGATGGCTTTGTAACTCGTGTAACTCTCTTACACTAAATGGATAGCTTATTTCCATGTAAACGCTGTAGGTGTACAAGACCCACTTTTATTTAGAATTGATGCCTACGGGGGCAGGCAATACAATGAAAGTTTCTCCATGCCTGCCTGAGCAGGAGCTTTATTTTGAAGGGCACTGCACAGGCAGGCTTCGAAGTCCCGCTCACCAATGAAACAAAATAAAGAATGGTATTTTCATTTTTGGGTTTCCTCATTTCCTCGTAAATAAACAATTGTATGAGTATGCACTGCATGGAATTGTTCCGAGACCTATTGATTTAGAAGACATTGCTGCAAGACTTCATGTGGAAAAGAAGAAATGAAAATACAGAAACTCTTTCCTTTGGACATCACATTCTTTGAGCTGAAGAGGACTGGGACCACCCAACTTCTTGTGAAGCAAGTACAGAAGCAAACATTAGTGACAGAAGAGGAACAGAAGAAATTTCTCAGCTTTTAGATGTGATATGTTTACTTAACTGTTTTCCATTTGATATCAAGTTTTAAATAATTTCACCTTTTAACATTTGTGTTTTATTTTTCCCGAAACAATGTTCAAGATATCTTTGCACAATTTACATTTTTACACTTTTTCTTCCAAGTGTTTTTTGCATCTACAACTCAGCCCGTTTTTGGTGCCACCGTGCATCAAAGACATGTTCTTTGCTTTATTCCATCTATAGACGACAATTATTATTGTTCTTTTCAGACGGACATAACTTTCTTGTCACTTCTTTGGATGCTTATGATTGGACATAACTGTCAATTTAAGCAATATAATTGGTTGAAAGTTTGACAGGAAGTGGCATCATCATAATATCCGGGTAAAACTAGAGGTCTCCTAGCAACATAGAAGCGATAGCAATTAAGGCTGCACAATATATCAAAAATTTCCTTTCATCTCAATATTTGTCTGTGCGATATACATAATGCAACTGCAAAAAATAGTAGTCCCTGTTTGCATATTAAAAAGTGATGCAACGTTACAAGTGCTGCTGTGCATTCATGCTTTGAATGCATGAATAAAATTACTTATCGCACATATGGTCAACTCAACTTTCAACAATGTTATTGCATATCACAAGATTTCCTGATATTGTGAAGCCCTATTAGCAATCTGTTTTCATTCAGAAAATGTGATAATGTGATGTTATCATTGATCATGCATTGTGGATTTAACAGATAGTCTCCAAATAAACACATTTTGTGGCAGGATTTCAAACCTTCTGGACAGGATATGCCTGGAAAACTTCTGTAGATCACTTAAAAGGTAAGATATTGATCCCAATTCACCCCACAGAGTTACACACTACTGTTCCCGAGAAATTGATGACAATATAAATGATAGCGCTCTGTGGTACCAGCAATAGAAAGTAGTGCTAATGGTTAATGTGATCAAAGCACTGCTGCCCATTAAAATGTGTGCGATTGTAAACTTGTTAGAGCTATAAAAGTTTCTATGTACATGATATGAAAATATTTCAGCATAAAAAATGCTAAAATTAATTTGTGAGAAAACCAGAGTAAAGATAATTCAAATTCATGGTCTATAGCATCATCAACCAGAGGAGAAAGGCTATCCTGGGTAAATATGTATTTCATATGCATTTCATCCAATAGAATATCTTGTGATCACCTTCTCAGGTGAGGTAGGTGGATGAAGACTGATTTCTGCCATGGCAGCAAGACAGCAGGTGTCAAATACAACATTGTCACAGGGATATGGTCCTCTGGGAAGACATTATTTTCTGCACAGCTGTACCTCATGGATACTTCAAGATATTTTGTAGTACTTAAAAAGGTTAAGGTGTACATCAACACTGGATGCCCTTCTGGGGACCCAGCGTTTCTGCATAGGCAAATCATGTGAATGTTCCACACTTGAACGTTGACCATCAGTCCTCTCTAAATATTAAAATGATGGAAATGTCACAGCTCACACATTTGCATTACCAACTTGCTGCACAAAAAAAATCCTCTTGATCCTTGTAATAGATATGATGCAACAAACTAGCCAACATCATGTAGTTATTTAACTGAGCTTTACCTTAAAATCTAGAAAATATTATAAAACATACAGAACCAGTCAAAAGTTTGGACATAATCAAAAGGGAAAGTGTTCATGCAATATGCTTCTGTACATGCTGTAGATTCCGTCCTATCTTTGTATTTCTATAAGTTGATTGTTGGAATGTGGTCAGTATAAAAAGAGCAACAGCTTTTGAGTTTATCAATGGGAGAGTGAGAGGAGTGAAAAAAAGGAGAGTCAGTTAATTTACATGTATCTTGTTCATTTATTGCAAAAAATTTCAATGATACAGATTTAAAAGGGATACAGTAGCAAAAAACTCCACCGCATACATGAATCTAATGAGAAAATGTGTCCAAACTTTTGACTGGTGGTGTACTCACATTACAACAAATTTCTCTTTCTTCCATGCCCATGCCTTTTTTTTTTATTAATCTCATATTTGTACAGTGAAAGCTAACTTTATGCACTGAAACTGATCAGCCAAAACTACCTCTTCACTGTGGTGTAGGTCTCCATTGTGTCACCAAACTCTGACCCAATGGAGCATGCACAGCGGAGACAGTGGTGGGGTCAAAGGGATGGCCTTGGGGAGCAGGGGCCCCTCCTAAAATTTGATTGGCCCCCTAGGTGCCTTCCCAAGAACAGACAATAAAATTCTGACAAATGCTCAGTAAACTGACATTTATCAGAACAAACCTCAGATGCCCAAGTGCAGGCGAATGCAGCATATAATGTCATTCTAGGTTATAGTTGTACAACCTCGACATGAACACTTCTACTGGGGTGTTGGACTGAGGGTGGGGGGGGATGATACTGTTTACATAGGGCTCTCTTCCAGGAAGGGATCTCAAAAAGACTGGAATGAGGAGGGTTTTTTGTGTTGTGTTTTTCAAATTTGTAATTAGTTAATGTCATAATGAAATCCCTCTGCTGAATGAGATCAGTTACAGAAATGTGCAAAATGGTGTAGTCCGCAGATGCAATTTCCACAGTGATCAGACAGCAGGAGGCAGGAAAAAGTAATCTTTCCCCAAGAATGGAAAGTCAGGTGACCAAAAAAAAGAGAGGAGAGGGAGAGAGAATGAAGTGGGGAAGCAGCTGCTTCCTCCTTTCTTTGAGAAAAAAGGTGAGCTGCACACCTAAGCTAACAGTTTGAGGTGATATCAGCAGCAGTTGTCTCATAGTGAAGGCAGCACAATGCACTTCATCTGGGGACGAAAAAAATGAATTGCCGTCATGAATTTATCAGCATCAAAGTTATTACCACAAAGCTTTTTACACAGATGCGGCAGACCTCAAGGTAAAACAGCTTTGTATAGATTTGATCCCTTTCCTAGTTATCAGTCACTGTTTTGCCATCTGAAAAATTGGATACAACCGATCATATAAAATGTCAATAATGTAATGTCTATCAAATTATCTCCCATCTTTTTACCGTGTTGAAATTTCCCAATAAAAACAAAGGCAGTTATTTAAAATTTAAAGACGCACAACTCAACTTTTGCCATTTTCTCAGTGATGCGCCCTCTATCAACAGCCAATGCGGCATCCATCTTGGATTGTACCCATCCTGTGAGTTCTCTCCTGACAGTAGAAAAGTAAAAAAAGAACAGTCTTATCTGACTCGTCTTATTTCTTGCTCTGTTTTGTTTCCCCTCTTAAGGGTCTTCTAACATTTCTTTGCTGAATCCACCACAGTGGATTCTCAGCCGCAGGATGCTGCTGGGCTACAACGGCTCCAGAAATGCACATAATAGATATCACTGTGCCATCAAACTAGTCTGGAAATCAGAGTTTTAAAAAGGTAGAAAAGTTAAGGAATGGGCCTATATGACCTTGATGAATAAGGTAAAGTCTGATTATTATGTGACCTGTTGATTTATTTGATACATAGAATGTTTTATAAATGCTATTTGAGCTTGAAAAGGGGTCGTCTTATAATCATTACTTGATTAAATGTAACATGTTTTTTTTAATTTTTATAAAATAAAAAAAAAATAAAAAAAAGGGAAACCACTGCAATTTATTCTTAAAATCAGCAACTGAGTCTTGCCACCCAAATTAGAAGACAACAAAGCAACCATCTGGCAGAGGGCAAAATGTTGTCCCTCTGATGTCACGATCAAAGGCATCTAGTTTTGGTCATCTAAACATTTCAAGCTGTGATGAAGAATAGAGGAGACACACGTTGAACTGACATTCACTTCATAACAGGTTTACTCTGCTGAATACTTCCAGACCGGTATCATGAAATAATTTAACAGATGGCCTTTATCTACAGTCCCATTTACAAGATTGCCATAATATCCCCGAGTTAGGATAATAGGAGAATCTCCTCACACTTCATTAAACTGAAACATTTTCAGCAAGGTTGCTTAAAGATTTTAAACAATTATAAATACATTTTTGGATCTTATTCTCTGAAGATATGAATTGCTAAACTTGTGTTCTCTGTAAAAAAAACCAAAAAAAAAAACCCTTTCAATCCCATGATTCTTACCATTTGAAATAAATAAAAAGCATTTCATATACAGACACTATTTTACTGCTTGTTTTTTCCTTTACAAAAAGGTTAAAACTTAGGACAAACACAAATCTTTACATATTAAACAAACGTTAAACAGGGTATGCAGTTCCATGTTTTTCAGAAAACAGAAAACAACAATAAGAAAGGTGCAAAGTGAATTTAATTTAGAAGGGAGTTCACTCATTCATTAGTTTTGTGTTAGCTTACATTACAGCACAATATCCAAAATCTGCTCATTTTAGCATTCATTAACAGACCACTCACAACACAGGAAGAATGGAGGACCTGAATGCAGGCTCAAGAGGCAGGCAGGTGCAATAAAGACAGGTTACTGACAGAACAAAGACTACTTACTAAAGAACACTGAAAAACCTCGATTAGGGGAACACAACAACAATCTGGCAAACACAGGAGGTAAGTAGGGAACTTACAGTATATACACACACCTGAGGGAAGCTGACGAGACACAGGTGAAACACATGAAGGTAATCGGAGGAGCAAGAGAGGAGGGGCTGGCAGGAGATGGGCCATGACAACCATAAGTAACAACTATTTTTTACATGGTTACAGGTAAGAGAAATAATTCGGGTATGTCTGGCTCAAACATGATGCTGCTAACCACCCGGTCACAACAAAGCAACTCTACTTCTACTCAAACATTGAGTGTATTCTCCAGTTTCAACCATATCACTCCGCCTCTTCTCCACTACAGCAGCAGCACAATATAGTCCCACCAAATGTGAAACTTCTGTTCACCCAAAACAAAAATGAATCTCATCTTAGTCACGTGCTGTCAGTAACATTTTATTGTCAGTAACAGTGGAAAGAGAAATTAGTTAGATTATCTATTACTGGAAAAGAAACACTGTTTATTTGCGGCCTATCACAGCAATTAGCAGGCGAGAAGCAGGGTACACCCTGGACAGGTCGCCAGATTATCGCTAGGCCAACACAGAGAGACAAACAACCATTCACAATCACAGTCACACTCACTCCCAGGGAGAATTTAGAGTGACCAATTAACCTACCATGCATGTCTTTGGACTGTGTGTCTGTTTTTACCTCCATCTGTTTGACCCACTACACATAAGCACTGAAATTGATGACTACAAAGTCATTACTCAGGAACCACAGACTGACATCAAGTGACCTTCAAACACAGTGGCAAACTAAGACTGGGGTGAAGTGCTTGGTGAGAAGAGTTGGAAACAGGCTCCGACAGACAGCCATGAAGTCATGCAAAGGCAGAAAAAACCTTCACCTGGAAGAATCAAAAAAGAGTCAAGCTGAGTTTTGAAATCACCACAGAAATTAAACTATTGAAGATGGACTCAGGTAATCTTCTCTGTTGAGTCCAATTTTCAGCTTTCACCTAGCTGTCTTGTGCTTGGATGGAGACCGGGGCCCTCATTAATCAACCGTTCTTAAGCACAGATTTGTGCATGAGAACATTTTCACGCAGTGTGGAATTTACCATCTTGTACTTCTACTTAGAAATGTTCTTAAAAAGAAAAACTGCCCTGACTATGCGTACACACCGATTTTAGTGGTACAACAGGAAAAATGCATCATTTTTGCAGGTGTTGACATCAACGATCTCAGAATTTGTCAGCCGTTTTTTATTTCAATTATATAATAATTATTCAATTAGTAATCTTTTAGGAAAAATTAAAAGACGTGTAACTTGAATGGTTTAAAAACTTACAAAAGAAACCTGTGGCAGACAGGTGAGAACTGAGCATTAATGATCTGACGCGAACTAAAGCCTTATTTAGCAAACTCCGCTCTCCGCTGTGAGTGTCATCAGACAATCAGCTTATCTGATTACCTGAGGTCATTCTGATCAATTGCTGCTTTCCGAAATTGATCCTATTAGTTCAACCGTGATATGGGAACTTTGTTGCAAAGTTACATAAACTACTATTCCACTGAATATCCAAGTGTTTTTGGTCACCTTGGCCTACATGAGACAAAAGACAGGTTGGACATTCCCTGACCAACACTGAGCTGCATTACACCATCCCTGCTGGAAGTGTTTTTTCTCCGGACCAAAACATATTTACCTCTCTGGAACTATTCAACATCAGATGAAAGCAGTGCTGCTATGATGCTGGGGATATGTGCAAGTTATGTCAAATCAAATATCCTTCATCTCTACCAGACATTTTAAACCAACTGAGGTAAACCAAAAAGGTTCACATGATAGAAATCCAACATTAAGGAGGAAGTTCTGTTGATTCTGTCCTCCATCAGCTGCAGGTACTTCTTGTCTATGCTGCATTTTAAAAAAAGAAAAGATTTTTTTTTTCTCCAATGGTTTGAAATGGGGGGATATAACAATCACTTTAAAAAAAAACAAAAAAAACGAAGATCTCCCCTTGATCCCGAATCCTTTACTGCTGTCATTTCTCTCTGCAGCATTTATTGTTAGTTTCACTTTTTTACGCAGCATATCGTTTCAGAGGATTGTTAAATAATTAATCTCCTGCTCTTAAACTTTTTCAAGTGAACTTCAGTTGAATGAGTAAACTAAACAGAGATCTTTGGTTGGCTTCAAACTCAGATGAAATTTTCTTTTTCTTTCTCTCCACCACTCTGAGGAGAAACCCAAGAAATTTCTGCCTGACTTCAGAAGGATGTTGTTTCTATAAATGGTTAAATGAGGGCGTTTCTGAATCTAAATTACCATACAAGGCAGGAGCAGGTGATTTTGAACATGCAGGATTGATCAACAGCTGATTACTTTCTTACTGGCGTACAACTGGCCTCCGCATGTTTGATATATCCAGATTTTTTTGTACTAAAGACCATTCTAAATTTCATTCGTAGGATGAAATTTAGAATAGTTTCTACCAACGATTGATAAATGAGGGCCCAGGAGACACCTTCCTTTGGTTTGGTTTGTGTTCCAACTGCACTCAACTGAAGCAGACCAAACCACCTGGACAACATCACTGCTCGCTGGCTAGCCAATAGTACTCCCCAAAACAACCTGATGATCAATAATGAATAAGTAGGAAGAAGAATAAAACCCAGTGGAATTTCGTAGAATAAACTGGTGCGGGCAGATATTTAGGCTATTTAGAGTGGGTGGGTCGCAAGATTTCTTTTTTTTGGTCTTTCTTTTTTTTCTTTATTATTTTAGGGAACAAATAAAGAAAAGTAATGCAACAAAGGAAGGGAGGGGGGTGTATTTACAAGGGATGCACAGATATGAAAATTTTGGCCGATACCGATATCCGATATAAATGATATTTACCGATGTTGTTTTAAAAAAATTAAGTTAATGTGGCAGGACATAGGAGGGCCTGGGCAGGGATTGAACCCACAACCTCATGCGTGCTGACCAGTCAGCCAAAGGGATATCCCTGTGGCCAAGTAGCCAAGGCACATGATCAATCAGAGGCATAGTGACAGGACCCACACTGTTACATCTCTCCCCCTCTTTCCACAAGCACGTCCTTGTGCTTTACGCACGCAGCCACCTATTTGCAATCCATGATACATGGACCCTACTTGCAAGCGCCAGAATGTGGCAGGATGTAGGAGGGCCCGGGCAGAGATTGAACCCACAACCTCCTGGGTGAGAGTCATGCGTGCTGACCAGTCAGCCAAAGGGATATCCCTGTGGCCAAGTAGCCAGGGC
>JBBBVU010000015.1:11208259-11223917 GCA_037177055.1 Atherinosoma microstoma | reverse complement strand
GTTTAGATGTTATTTCATCTTAAAATTCTTCATAATTAGGGGCGTGTCCTTTTGATTGACAGGTGGCAGATATCCGGCAAAACGAGGCAAAGAGTAGCACAACCTGGGTTTTTAGCCGGCTAACAGCGCACCTTAGCTTAAGCCCGCCTACCTCCATTAGCTGGTTAGCTCCCGTTAGCTCAGGGTCGGCTTTCTTAGCTCCTAGCTCAGAGTTTGAAGGGTGTCAATCATCCCTCCCCACGCTCCAGCCCCCCTCTCCGTGCCTCCTCGTTGCCCATTTTTGGGTTTTCCGGGAGTCACAAGACTTGTTACGTTGCTAAGATGGCGAGGGTAAGAACCTCCCAATGAGCTTCTTTTCAGCTCTTCACAAACCTTCCGGATAATTTGTCCATTCATTTTACAGTCACTGATTACAACGCACATCCCCGCAAAGGCATGACGGTCTTGGTGAAACACCAGAGCAGGATAAAAACTCCAGCTGCTTCTCACTGGAGCCAGAGTGTTTCTATCTTATCCTCGCTAAGAAAATGTTAAAAACTCATATTTTTTTCAGATTTTTAGGTTGACGTGTTTTCCGACACGCACTCTGTGTCCGCTGATCACCTGTGTATGCCTGCATGTGTAGGTGTGTGTGCATGTATGTGTGTGTGCACGGGCGTGGTAGTGGGGAAAAGTGGACCTGACTACCCAGGGCCCCGAGTAGGGAGAGGGCCCATTAAAATTCCCATTATTTTTTATTTATTCATTTATTTTTGTTTTGGGAGGTATTTCGAATGAATGGTTCAGGCCATTGGCTTTTTCGAGTCATCTTTAAATGAACCATGAGTGTACACATACAGTACCGCCTGTGTTCGACAGGAAAGTGCTGCTGAGCAGTGCTGCAGCATGTTCAGCAAACCAGCGACAGCCGGCAAAACGCAAACTTTGCACAGTTTCTTCCTAACAAACCATGTAAGTAGAGAACTGCTGTTGCATCCAGATAATGCTTGTTAAATGATGACTAGTTAATACATGCCAAGATGACATGTTACACTCGTTATCAAGAATTTATTGCCAATATTACATCCCCTGCTAGTTTGTTCATGTTGGGAATAGATCCAGTCCTCTTTTGTTTCTGTGCAGAGCTTGTGCTCATTATTGCTTTCATTTGCTCAGCAAGATAATTAGGGATTATACCCAGCTCGTGTGTGTGTACGTACTTTTGGAACATTTCGAGAACATTTTAACAATACCACGATAATAATAACCGTGATCATTTTGGTCACAATAAC
This sequence comes from Atherinosoma microstoma, assembly GCA_037177055.1. NCBI lineage: Eukaryota > Metazoa > Chordata > Actinopteri > Atheriniformes > Atherinidae > Atherinosoma > Atherinosoma microstoma. Next base: position 11,222,646 of record JBBBVU010000015.1, on the reverse strand, counting down.
TGTGATATGAACTTTTCATACCGTTACATCCCTGCTTTTGATTTAATGCGTATGCTATTGCCTACTAACACAGCAGAGCTGACAGTGGGAGTGAGAAGTGTGCCGAGAGAATGGAGTGGTGGGAAGAGTGGCAGTACTGTGTCAAGTCACTACTATTGTTAATAATTCCTGCTGCATACTCAAACTCTTTAAAGGTATACTGTGTAACTTTTGGCCACTAGGGGGCTAAACCTGTAACTTCCCACATGCCACACAGCACTATTGCAAGATTAAACCGTCTTTCTCTTTTTGGCCTCCTCAGACACTGTGTTCACCTTCTTACTTTGCCTGCTGTATCCATAGTTGCTGATCACCATCTTTCTACCTGTTCCCTCTACTCATTACTCTCATGCTTCCGCTATCACTTATCACTATATCAGACAGTAATGTGTTTTCACTTCATCTCTGTTTCTTGTTTGTTTGGTTAATAATTTCCTTGGATCTCTTGCCATTGGAGAGATTTTTGTTTGATTTAAAATAAAGTCTTCGTTTCCAACAGTTACCTGCCTCCTGCCTGTTAGTCCTGCACTTTGGTCCTCCCACTTCTCTTGCCATGAATTGTGACACTACTAATGTTCTTTGTTCCTTCCCTTGTTTCATTTTTATAAAATTTTTCTTTTCTTTTTTGCCGGTGGCTTACATTACTATTTCATCATCCACTTAATTCTCAAAGGATTAATGAGAATTGAGAGTTGAAGCATGGCCCACCTTAATGGCAAATGTTTAGTCTATCAGGGTGTCATTGCAACAATGCCATCCAATAATAAAAAGAAAAACATTAGCACTTACATGAACACTCATTTATAATTGAGATTATTTTTCTCCATCAGTGTCTTCATTGCCTGTACATACCCGGTGTCTTCAAACTGTTCTCAGTTACAAGGTATCCTTTAGCATCAGTGCCATGACACACCAAAGCTGAGGCAACATTAGACACCAAAACTAATAGGCCAGGGTTACAAAGTGATCATTTTTTTCCCACAGTGTTACAACTGCATGATGAGCATGTAACACAAAGGGGTAGATATTGTATCAGAATAAGATGTTGGTGGTTCTTCATGTGACGAGTTACGCGTGACACAAGGCCATGAGGATTGCAGAAAGGACATAATCTCTCAACCTTATGCAGTTCAACCTGCTGACATTTTAGTCCTATTACAATATGACCACAGCAGAGGTTTTCACATATGATAGATAGCATATCCCAGCATTCCCAGACATTTATTGGCTATGAAAAACGAAACATGCACATATCCATTGGGCAGAAATGTACTGCAGTCATTGTACAGGTTGGCGGGCCAAACAGTGTGACTGATTTTTGGTTAAAAAAAAAACTTTGCAGAAATAAGCTGAAAACAAAAAATCCAATATGCTTCATGTTTCACTGCAGTATTGCTGGCTTGTTGCTGCACTCCCTGAGGAGAACTCTTTGAACTATTTTATTCCAAACCGGACAGTCAGTTTTACACACACATAAAAGAGAGATGAAATGCTGGGAAGAATAGTGATGTAAGGAATGTCCCACGTGACTATTGTGTTTTGTATGATGAAACATATGCAGTTATGTTGATACAGAGTAGAAGAGAGCCATAATAGGTCCCAATATAATTACAAGATTGTTGAATAACTTCTACAATGGTTCAGTTTCCCTTTATTGACATTTGCGTGGGTCAGGGTGGCCTGACTGAGAGGTAAAATAATTGCCCTTGAAAAGAGGCGAATGTTCTTCATTTGAAATTGGAGCGTGTTGTTCGCTGAACCATGTAAAGATCTTGCCACCATCCTAGAACTGACACACTAATAATTACATTCTGCTTTCATCAAGATCTCTCACATTTGGGAACTGTTGTGATATGAGATGACAAAAGAGAATTGTGGCCTGCAGAAGGAGAAATAGCTGTGCGCCAATAGACTCAATTGTAAACTACCTCAGCAAATCCTGCTTGCTGAGAAAAAAGGATGTAAATTTTGCTTACTATAGCCTTATCAAGTAAACAACATTTAAAGGTACGCATGTATGTTATTCATCAATCTCCCAAACTATCACAGAAAAAACTGGTATTGCCCTCTGAATTAGGTTAGCCATTATTTAATTGATATAATTAGTTTCTTGGGGAAATAAGCACTGCCTATGTTATGAGTAATTGGTAGTCATGCACTGTTCAAAACATTGCTTTACAACATGGATTGAATAACACCTTGGTGTGTATGACTTAAGCCTGTGGGGAATAAGTGCTCAAATCATTACAGCTCCCCCTCAGTGTACTCCGCATGAATAATGAAAGCAGTACAAAAATATTACACAAAATCATCCAAAACTGTTATTTTCTAACTGAGAATGAACACAAGAGGCAGCCATTTCATTCCAAATGATGATCTTTTGCCTAAACTTGCCTAGTTTTGTTTCTGAAACTTAACCAAATACTAGATGAAGATCAAATTAACTTGATGGCATGATGATGGCAAGAGCTGTGTCCAAGTTCGAATAATAAAAACGTGTGATTTCTCAGAAGTATCTCAGACAGACATCTGTTAACTGATAGTCTCACCAGCACTTGCATGTTTGTTTTCTGGTTCATCAGGTCATGCATTTACCTTAGCTGTTTCAAGAAGCATAAAATAGCAATGTATTTACGGTTGAGATTCTATATATTTGTGGTTTACCTGAATACTGGAATGAACATTCTACCCCAGTCCTGCATGACAGTATTGGTTTCATGGCCTGTATGGTACAGGTACAGTACTTCATGGTACACTACTTTCTTATATGTAATGCTTTTAATGTTTTATGTAAAGCACTTTGAATTGTCTTGAACCTGAAAATGTGCTATACAAATAAACTTGCCTTGCCTTGCCTTGCCTAAAGAGCTCATTCACTACACTCAACAGCCAATCAGAGGGACCACTCTAATTTACTTAAATCAGCCCAAAAGGGTGTTGGTCAGGCAGAGCCAGTAATGCATTACATACCAAAGAGACAAGAGACTTCCAAGAGCAGATTGGTAGCTTGGAGACTGTAGCGTTACTAGAGATTCTGAATATGGGAATATGAATATAAATATTAATATGCAAGATATTAATATCTATCCTAATATCCCAACCAAGTCGGGGCACCACCGAAATCCTTTTTACCTGTGTTACAGGAAGGTAGGATCCGGAAAACCTTAATTATTTAGCTACAAATTATGCTCAGTCTCCTAATCTTAAAGGCACCAGAGTTCTGCATTTGAATTGACCAAAAACTTGTCAGGAAACACTCAACAACGACTGATTAGAATAAACCAAAATTTATTAAATCAGCACACTGGAAAAGACAGACACTTCACATTTAAGTCAAATATGTGTATAGAGTAATCTCGTGATAATGTAACGTAACCAGCGCAGTATGTCAGAGAGGTTTGATAGTAAGAGGATTAGGTTAGGAAGAGAGTGGAAATAGTTTGTCCTGAATTATTAAAATAGTAGTAAGAGATATATTCAACTTTAACAGAATTGTGACTAATCTTTGGGTGTTTAGCTTTAAACGTTGAATACACTGATTGGCTTTGGAGTAAGACCAATTTATCTAGTTCACTTGACTATAAGACACTTCAGCTCATAAACTAGTAACTTTTAGGAGATGGGCCATGGATCCTACCGGCCTGAGGTTTTGTTAGAAGCAGCGTTCATCAGAAGCGGAAGAAAACCGGTAGAATGTTCCGGTTGCCTCCGTGTTACACCCTCCGGTCCTCGAAACGGCCTCTGCAGGTTGCAACCTCCTCTCCATTATCCAGTGAAGGCTGGCAAGAAGCTGATGTCCAAGTAAAACTTCGATTTGGTATCGAAGTGGTTATGAGCAGACCATCTGGTTTGCTTCGAAGTTTGTATATTCCAAGATCAAAGCAGGAGATTCCTCTTGGCTTATCTCTGGTTTAGAGATAAGTTTTAAACCAAATGGCATTGTTTGTTGAGTTGGGTGAGGTGCTCTTTCCAATGAGGGAACAAAGGCAGTTTTTAATTAGTTCACAATAATCCATTTTGAACATCTCGTCTTTTGGAAGGTAGCTGTACGCTACAAGACTAAAGGCTCTTCTGCTGCTCTCTTCAGGATTCAAATGCATGGCTCCTCTGTCTTCGCTGATGTATTTGCCTCACCTCGCTTGGACTTTTTCCTAAGATAGACCTCTTTTGTATCTGAAGGTTAGTCATTTCCATGCACTCTGTTGCATTTGGTGTGGTTGTATTTAAGCCGTCTTTAAACATAGTTTTAATTCATCTTTAGTTTGGGTTCAGTTTTGAGTCTGTATTTCAATAAATGATGGATTTATTACATTACTTCAGTGTGGTTTTTACTCTCTTTTGTTGTTGTTGTTCAACTGAGTAAAAAACAATAACACCTAGTTTATATTGTTTGTGAATTGAGTCTCTTAGTCACTCATAACCTAGACACATAAATTAACTGTCAAAAAGTTACTTAAGTTCTTAAACAACTCAGTATCTGGCCTCTCTGAGGCAAAGGAACTTGCAGTGAATGACCCACTGTAAAAAGATTTCTAGAGATGAAGGCAATGAGGGCCTGAAAAACAGATGAAAGGAGGGTTAATAGCAATACAATGGAAGAGAGGAGAGACATGAAAGAAATATAGAAGATGAAAAGAGTCTGGCAAATAAGGGCAGCATAGGGGATGAATATGTGAAACAAAGGAGCATCTAGATTACACTCCAACACAAGGTAGTGTGAAGTGAGAAAAGTTCAGGCAAAAACTTCAGGTCAGAGCTCCTTAAGGTGTCATGGATATATAATTAGAATAACTAATGGCCTATATGCATCTGTTAATCTTGAGCACACATTATTACATCTAGTATTGGCCTCTGTTAGCTTCTTGCTCCTTTTTTATGGTGGGATTTTCACCCCTGGAAATGCTGTTGTTTGAGCTTAGTTATCTTATATTGTGTAATAATTGTGTAACACAATTAATATTGAGGGAACTCTCATAATTTTCTAACATCCTGTGATAAACCAGGGCAAATCTGGACCCAAGTGAGAGAAATGAAGCTGAAGATTAAAAAAAAAAATTCTTATTACTTTCACTACAGGAATGAAGTTATAACTTTTATATTAAGTTGGGATTGTCATTGACTAGATAAGTGTCCTCTATAAGGCAAACAAAGAAGGAGGTGGGCAGGTTGGTGAATCTAGAAGAGGAATATTTACCACAGAATTAGTTAACAGAATCAACAAGGCAAAAGGTGTCTAAGTCCAAAATCTGAGCAATGAGGAAGTGCATTCAAAATGGATGTCACAAACTACTGAGCCACTCTATGTTACCACTTAGTAGTGTAATCATCTGTACACTGCTAAAAAATATCCAACCTTAACTAACCTTGAGGAAGAATGGTCATTTGCAAACAGGTAGAAATATTTCACAAGATCTTCAAGTGTGAGTTGGGAGGGTAGAGGACCATGGAAAGCATCACCTCTGAACACATCCCACAAAAACTGAGAGGAGAACCTGTTGGATTGGGGCTCTCGTAGGACCAGAGTAAGTAACCCTGTTGTAGATTCTTATTAGTGCAGTCCTTGTTTGTTACCTCCAGGTTTTGTTTCCTCATTTGTTTTGGATTGAAAAATGTTTTCCCCCACTTCCTTTGCCTCCTGCCTCAGTCCTGCATTTGAGTCCATTATTTGAATGTTTTCTAGCTGCTATTAAGTCTTGCAGTGTTGACTCTACTTATTATCCAAACAGTACAAGTCATGTGCAATCTGCCTCATTTTGACACAGCTTTTCTTTGTGTTACAGCTAAAGATGTGTTCATGTGTTGTAATTTATGGATGGAAGAAATATTAAGAACTGTTGGTATTTAATATCAATTCTTATGGTAATTTTTTGAGGAAGACTAGTGTTTTGTGAAGCCATCATTTATTTCAGGATATTGCTTTTTTTAAAAGACCAAACTAACAGATGAAATAGATGGAGGCAGATAATAAACACATAATGCCAAGACAGTTTAGCATTGGAATACTTTGGTAATTTAAATGCTGAGGAAGATTTATAATTGACAAATCAAGAGTTTAACTTAACTAAGATCATAATAAATTAAACTGCCACACACTTTTAAAACATTCAAACTATTTTATTTACTGAAATCATTAGTGAGACATCAGCTTCATTTGATGTCTTTCCATTCACAGCTATATAAATAAATCAAACTGATAAGTACACAGAAAACATTACTACATTTTCTCAAGTTGATGTCATTTATACAAGCAAATGATACTGAGTACATTAAGAAACCTTATCATTCTAGTCCACCAGAAGTGGTTCGCACTGCAGATGGGTCCCACCATCAGAAATGTATTGCTCTCTCCAAACCAGCAGCTCTTACTCCTCACATAACTGTCCTATTTTTTAGAAAGGCAGATCAACACTTAAATGATTTGTCTGGTGCCAAGGTGTTGAAACTAAACAACAAAGAAAAAAATCCCTACTGTGATACCAAAGAATTGATTCAGTCATGTAAAACATTCCTGGAAGGTTGAGTTAAATTAGCCAATATCTAAAGCTGTTTTGTAAGACCTAAAAGTGAAATACTATGCATAGTAAAAAAAACTAATCAAAACTGATCAATCTACACTTATAACTAAAGCACTTTGTCTTGGTATCCTAAAAAAATAGTTTGATGCCTTTTACCCAAAAAGTCTAAGTTAAATTCCTCTGGTTGTCTGAAAAATATAAATCTTATTTCAATTCTAATTTTACATTGGTTCTAAATCTGAAATGTATTTTGATTTAATTAAATTAAATGCTTTGTATTGTGTGTAAGTATAGTGTATTACTATTCATTTTTTATGCACATTTTATGCAAATCTTCAGCTAATGATGTAATTTTTTTTCTGATTTAAAAAAGTAATATTAGTCCAGATGCTTATTGCATTAATGGAAAAGAAAATCTTAATATAATACAAGGATAAAAAGAAAATACATATTAAGCACATACTGATTATTTGGATGCATCATGCAATCTGGGAGTAATGATACATTTGACCAATCTAGGGGCATTGGGAGTCTAAGTAATGCCTTGCACAATGTGAATCTAAAGCCCTCCACAAAGTAGCTGATTGCATTATGGGTCTACTGTGCAGCTGGCAGCTGCTTCCTGACAAAATGATGATGGAAAAACTCTTGGCGAACCACTTCAAAATAGTCAATTAACAAAAATAAAATTGTGCAATGTCTGTTGCAACACAGATGCTGAAGACAAAAATGACAAACTGGCATGGATTTTTAGAATTTGTAAACATACAGTATACTCTTTAGGTTCTTGAAAAACCGTTAGGCTGCTGTTGGAGGCTGTCGTAAAACCAGTCATATTCAGCTTTTGATATGGCTGTGAAGCATGATCACACTTCACATGTGTATGTGATTAAAACCAGCCACTAATCATAATTACATTAGCATACTCACAATATTTGTTAACCCACCATTATTGTTTGTCCTTTTATTTTATAGTTCACTTTCATGGTAATGACACATTCCACAAACCTTCTATGCAATACTTGGGTGCTATATCAAAAACATAAAACTGAATCAATTGTAATTATTTTGTCTGGGATTTGTTTTCATGTGTTCCTACAATGGTGTACTTGAAATTAAAAATTGCATTAAAATGTGAAATTCTAATGATTCACATAAACTAGTTGAAAGTTTGGACACACTTTCCCTTTGGATTCAATGGGAAAGTGTGTCCAGACTTTTGACTGGTAGCGTACCCATCGACTGATCAGGGAATCACAAAACTTGATTTTAATTCCCAGCAGAACCATTTTATAGATCACACGCACATAAATAATGCAGTAAATGGAAAAGTGGACTCTTAGCAGCACCCTGTAAATATGATTACCTTTTTCTTTTTTTTTCTTTTTCTTTTTTCTCCTGTTGGATCTTGCCATTTGAATAATAGATCTGAATATTTGTTCCATGTAATGCACAAAATTGCTTCATAAATTTAATTTGATTTTTATCTGCACGGTATATAAGTAAGAACTATGACAACCTTTAGCCTGTGTGTGCAGGCATATATACTCTGAAACATAAACACTTGTGGAGTTTGTCTGCAGCCTCCCTTTGTATGGAAGAAGGTATGTAAGTGCATGACAAACAGATTTTGTGTGTGGGTGTGTAATTTAAGAAGCCTTACTTATTATTTGAATGAATATTAAGAATAGTTACCATGGCTAGGTAATAGTTTATCACATGAATTTACAGTAAGGATTTAGAAATGGTGTTACAATAATTATCAAAATGTTTACAGAATACATATTTTGTAGGGAATGCAATTGAATAAAAACATAGTCTTTTTCTTTGTGTGTGTGTGTTACATTAAAAAAAAGCTAACATAAAAATGCAGTCGTAAGCATATCAAATTTCTAAAAGTTTAATGCTACTGTAAAAAATATCTTGAAAGGGCTTAGGGGTTTATAAAGAGCTAAATCTTGATATCTTTGAAAACAGTTTAACTTGTATTAGACTAAAACTTAATAAATGACCAGAAGTCACTCACCTGTCATTTCTTAACCGTGTTGTTCTGAAGAGATTTTAGATGTTGCTCCATTAACTAATTGGAGTCTAAATTAGAATTTGTTTCTGCCAAAAGCCTCAGTGATCCCAGGAGCTCTGTGGAGCAATGCAGCTGATATTGCATGCTGCTCAGTGGGTCTGAGGCTCCATCTGTGTCAGTCTTTCCCACTGGGTACCATGTTCCTCCAGCCTCAACCCATTCCCTATGCCAGTATTGAGGTCTAATACATCTGCTTCCCTCCACGTGATGGTTTGCTTAGACACAGATTCAACAGAACACATGGAATCTACAATCTGCCAGAGGATCTTTATGTTTTAACTTCCTTTGTTTTTGGCACTTTGACTTTGTTACATCTGGACAGTCAAAGGAAAACCCTTGAATGTTGAAGTCCAAAAATGTAACAGACTAAATGGATGATTTGGGGTTATTTACAGATAAATAGATATCCTGGCATTTATTGAAGCAGACTTAGATTTTGTTATATGACATATCTCATATAGCTGAATTGCAAACTATTTTTTTTATTAATGTATAGAATGTGAAATATCGACACAAAGCTAAATGTTACAACTCTACCATAAAGATTCAAAACAACATTTTTCATGACTCGTTTTATTTCACAGATACTGCTTGTGATTCAACTACCAGCATGTCTCCATATTCCCTCCTACGTCACAGTGTCCACTTTATGTCCTGCTAGTGTTTATTTTGCCAGATACTTATGGGGAGAGAAAGAAGTGGAAGTGAAAGGTGCTAATGCAGTCTTTCCTGCAACCAGACATCAATTTGGTCCCACAAGGGCCGCAGTCCTGTAGGTTTTCAACGTTTTACCTGCTCCAACACACCTGAATCAATCAAATAAGTCATTGTGCAGAACCTCATAGGCTGATGGACTCATTTAATTTGAGTCATATGTTGGAGCAGGGACGCCTGCAGGGCTGTGGCCCTTGTAAAATCAAATCAAATTTTATCTCTGCAGCACTTTTTAGGCAAAAGTGACTCAAAGTGCTTAAAACAAAGCAACCAGGTGCCAGCATATACATTCAAAGAAACTCAATTTAGAGAAAAATAAAAGCGACAGATAGTTTAATAATAATTTTCAATAATAAAAAAAGAGCTGACTTGAGTAGCCCTGCACTACACTTTCCTACTTCACATCATGATTTTTTTCTTTTTTATTATGCTTTCACCCTTGAACGATCGGGTTAAGAATAAAAAAGTGTTCATGGTTATGTCTATATGTCACAACATATGCAAAATCCATTTGCATTGGTTACAAAAGTCAATGAATGGTTTTGTTTAATTTTTTTGCAATTTTTTTAATTTCTTTTTTTTAATTCATCCATGATATAACAGCCTATTTCACGATTTAAAGTGGGGCAGCTTATTTGGATTGTACTTGAAAATGCTTAGGCGTACCATTTAACCTCTTGGCCCGTTTTTGGCAATTGTTGATTGAAATGCGGTGAAAACAAATCAAATACAAAATTCATTTTTCTGTTTCTGATTGTGCTAATCCCAGGATGTGGCTGTGCTCTGGTGAAATGGTGTGGAGGGGAAAATTATTTTGGTGAACAGCTGGGCAAACATGTTATTACATCCCTGCAAATGATGTGAAGACATTATTTGCAGATCATTATCTTAAAAAAAGAAAAAAGGGAAAAAAACAGACTGTGTCACTAAGGATTCATCTGTGATTGCAATATTGTCAGCCGTATCTAAGTAACCTTGTTGAAAAGGACAAACACACACACACTTTTCCATCACATCAGTGGATATTTAAATAATATCATAAACAGAGTTCCTACTTATCCAACCCTATGCTTTATACTAGCACTGACCCAAAGTTATCTCTAAATTAAACTTAAACCAAATCTTCAGGCTAATATTTAATGGATATATTTTACGAGTTTGCCTATTGTCTCACAAAGAAATTTAAGTCCCGTGTGTGATTCTAAAAACAGATTTATGTTCCACAAATGCACAGATTTAGCAACTATACCACTTTAATGTTGGATGAATGTGCTGAGTCCTTAGGTATTTCCTTGGTATTTCCCAATCTCATTAGGTCTTTCCTCACTGTTTCCTTCACCCTGAAATAACTTTAACCTAAAAATACACGTTATCTCTTTTATTAACAGAATAGATTCTATTTTTGCTTGATGTCACGCTTGAAAAAAAAACTGACATAAAAGACAACACTCACTGGGGGCCTTTGGAACAGACAAAAAATAAGAGAGATTCAAGCTGTGTAGCAGGGTGGTATTTCTATTTCAATCAGTGCAGTGTCTGAATTTCAGTTGTGTTCATTGTGTCCATTTAGACTGAAGGTCCCTCCATGGAGCCAATGATCATACGTTTCTTTATCTTTCCACAAAATGCTCTCTGTTTTCTTGGTTCCTGCTTACATGAAACCATACACTCCTTTCTTAGTTTCTCTCCTTTTTCAAATCAATTTACCCCTCTATTTATTCAGGCCATTTCCATCTGCCTGTTGCCAAAGTGACAATTTTCCTGCTGTGTTCTGTAGTTTAGTTTTGTTACAATGTCCCTTCTCTTTTTCTTTCTTTCCTTTTTTAAATTGATTTGTAAACACTTATTCAGGATTTTCTAAATAATAAGAGTTTATTTTTGGTCTATCTACATAAATTGATAATGTAGTGATTTAGCTTAAATGTTTATATACAGTCTCATGACAGCCAGAGGCCTCTTTCATGCCTCTTGTCTACATTATTCTGTTGAGAGTAGTGATCCAAAGATTTTGAATGCCCTCCTCCTGCTTTGATTTGACCAATGCATCACCACCTCTGAAAGCTGGCAGACAAAACCTCTTCCCTGTTTTCTGGAAAGCCAGAACATTTAATGTTGACATCAGTCACTATTATTTACCTCAAAGTTTGGCTTTGTCTCAACAGTTGCATCATACAGGACAGGGCCTGGCATAAAGCCTTCTTTCAAGCACTTATATTATCAAGAGGAATGGATTTTAACTTGACAAGATTGAGAATCTCTGAAGCTCCTGTCTTTCCAAAGTGTTAGATATTCCGGCAGTATAGGGCAAAATAGTCATTATAGATCCAGCTCCAGACCTGAAGAGCAACAAAGTCATTCCCATGGTTCTCTTTTTGGCACAGTGAAGATCTCTGCAGCAGCTGGGAAACTCTTGACAGCTGGGAACCTTCTCTATCTCCAGCAGACCCCAGATGTCCCCTCCTAACTCTCTCTAGCTCTTCCTGTCCCTTTTTACGTTCACCATCTCTATCTGTGTCCCAAGTGTAGAAAAAAACTGGCAAAGCTGAGATCCAGTTGTGAAATTGTTGTTTTCGCCAATTACTTCTCCCCCCTTCGCCCCATTATCTCAGATGTAGCCAATCTTGTGTAAAGATGTCAGAATTATGCAAATGAGCTGCAAATCTGAAAAGCTCAGTAGAGGATTTGCTATTTTTTCCTTTTTCCGAAACTTTGAAACTAAAGGCAGTGACAGTCACTATTTAAGTTTTGAATGAATGAATGTATTTATTTTCAATAAATAATAATAATAATAATAATAATAATAATAATAATAATATAAAAAAGTTCAAAAAAGGAGTGGGAAGAAGTATGCAATTTATTTTTGAATTCCCACCCCATCCTACTCATCATGGTTTATATATCTATTTATAATATTCATGATTATCCAAATTTTATATATACAACCTAAATATCCATATTTACTATGTCTATAAAATTATATAAAACATACATACACTACCTAAATATCCATATCAATAAATACTGCAGCCACAAAAATATATAAAACATATACATATAGATGATATAATTATCCATATCAACTTAATATTGCTATCTTTATCCCTCATCTTCCATATACCTTGTTAGAAATATTTTTTATACCTCTTTTTAGATATATTTATGTTTGTACTTTGCTTTTTTTCTTGCTCTTGTTCCACAAAATCACCCCACGGCATGATATGCACATACTTTTCATTGTTGTTCTTTCTTTTTGTTTTGTTTTAAAATGTATTTATTGCAGGAAAACCATCTGGATTTAAATATAGAGGTCTATAACTGTCATTATTTTCTGCTTTTTCTCACTTTTAGTTACTGATCATATTTGGAGGTTCAACCAAAGTGCATTGTCATTGAAAATAAATTAAAACTGAAGTGAAGAATTTTCGGTAATAACTTCTAAAGAGTTTAACTCTCTGTTGGCTCTTTTACATGTTCAAATTCAGATTAGAATGAACAAAACAGATAGAGGAAAGCACTCAACCAATTCATAATGTGCCACACAAGTATACCTATGCTTTAACCCAATTTGAAAGCTTAATTTTACACTGAATAACCTGTTTTGAAAATCCAGTTTTAAACAGAAGACTGATGACTAAATGTACACCTTCACCATTTATCATCTCATAGCGCTACTGTGGGAAAATACAATAGTTAAGATACTTTTCAAACTGATGGAGACAAAGATTTCTAGAGTCCCCTGATATGTAGAGCACAATGAGAGATGGCTACTATCTATCTCTAAATCTCAGGCAGAGGCGATTTTAGGGTCTCTGGCGGGCCCAGGGAGAATTTACCAGGGGGCCCCCAGCGAGCGTTCATTGTCCTTTTATTACCTCCAGCAAGGCAGAGGTCATGTATTCTGTGGCGTTTGTTTGTCTGTCTGTTACCAACATAACTCAAAAAGTTATGGACGGATTTTGTGGAACTTTTCACGAAATCTCCGAAATGGAATAAGGAACAAATGATTAGATGTTGGGGGTGATCCGGATCACCACCTGGATCTTTTAAAGGATTCCTTACTATGGTGACATAGGGATCATTATGCTGTTTGAGCTTCTAACTCATTAACACACTTGTTCAACATTATTCACAGGTGAATGAGTGGGTTAACATCAAGGCCACAGGCACCATTGTTCTCACTTAGCCTTTCATTGACAATCACTGGTTTCCTAGACCATCTGGTCAGTCCAACAATCTCTTATAGCTCACATTTAACACTGTGGCTCTTAAACATTCATTAAACTGTATGATGAAAACAGTAACTCAAATCAAAATCCACCTGGATGACTCTTAGCATCTGATTCACTTTTTCTCTAATTGATCAGCCCACATAATTTCCAAAGCTTGACATTCAGTGTGGAGACATTTGAATAATCACAAAAGTAAAGAAACAGTCTATTGGGTAAATGTGAGTAGACGAATACAGTATGATCAAACAGCAAGTGAGTATTCCCATAGCCGTATTTATTGGCTAAAGTTCTGTACTCACTACTCCTATGAACATTGCTTCTAATAAAGAACACAGATGAAAAGACAAAAAAATTCCAGAACCATGACTTTTAAAGTGGCATTTAAACATTTTGAGTTTTATTGATCTACTTTCATCGCTCCACAGAAACTACATCGATAGGACTTGATGCACAAATCAGACAATTAATCTTGTTTTAAGTTTGTCATCTTTGTTTAAAACCTGAATCACCAAATTATGGGTGAGCTGACAATAGCAGCTGTAAGTACCATAAGCTGATGGAGCATGCTCTAATTACAGCTGATATTTAACAATATCCACCTTGGTGTAAATTGGGGATTTTGATTTGTAAATCGTCCGTGTGTAATAGGTGAGCATTACCCTTAACACTGCTATATACTCAGTACAGTAAGTCGTTATGTATAAAAATGTATATATATATATCAGAGGTTGCGCTAGAATTTTTCTTTGTCGGTCATTTTGACTGACAGGCTCATAAAAATCTGGTCATTTTGTATTTTTACCGGTC
>JBBBVU010000015.1:11141325-11153196 GCA_037177055.1 Atherinosoma microstoma | reverse complement strand
GTCTGCTTCACGGGCAGACATTTCTGCCCGTGATTCAGCCGCGATACGCCCGCAAAACGCAGTGTGACCGGGCCTTTGGTCAACAATGTTTTTTGTTGGTTCAGGTTTATATACAGAGTTAATTGAAAATGCTACAGCTTTGGTCATCACAAGTAAAACCAAAACTTAAGAGTTTGCATGCTTTGTATCTATATCATTTACATGCAGAATTAAGATTCCCTCCAAACAGCTCTTATCATGAGTAATTCATAGATACTTTGGAGTAATTTATTTTATTAGAAACCTTCACAGAGGAAACCAGGCCCTGAGCCTGCAGTGGATCTACTATATGTCTGATCAAAGTCCTTTATAACCCATCACATCGTTAGGAAAGCCAGATGAAGGCACCAAACTTTTTCCATTTTTCAATGATAGTGGCCAGTGAGCTTTAATAATTTTCTTGTGCCTTTCCCCTGATCTATGCCTTGACATGCAACCCTGCAAAGACACTACGTTTAATTTTCCAAACATCATGACTTTTTTTTTCCTCATATGAAATTGTGAAGACAGGTGTGTACCTTTCATTAAATGAAGCTTTGGCGAAAGTTCTATAAGGGGTTCTGATCCATTTTGTTCTCTCTTTTTCTTGCCATAAGGGCTTTACCATGCCACTCTTTTTTTTATTTTAAACCCATCCTCTCAAACCTCCTAGCAGTTCCCTAACTCCACCTTCTCTAGTTGCCCGAGATAGAGCCTCAACAAAAAGTCGGCTTCCTCCAAGCCCACCACCTGCTACTAAAGTCTTGGCCTTTCCTAGAAATCTGTCTGCCTTGATGAAACGTCAGAAACTAGCTGTCAAGCTTTATTCTAATTCTTTGTAACCAAACTTTATTGTAATCATTGTGCGTCAATAAATTTGCATCAACATTTTTTTTAAGGATGACCCATTGTCAGGAAACTTTCTATCTAGGACTGTAATGCACTGTTAAGTTCGTACCCAGTTTCCTTAACACAATTAAGGGTCAGAGTCGCAGCTTAAGAAATAAAGACTTACTCTCGAGGAGTGCACAAGACTTACAAACAGAATTTGCACTAAAGAATACATTAGATAATGACAGAATATATATACACATGCAAGCTCACACACACACACAAAGCATCACAGAGAGGACTACCTCCAAACCAGTTTTATCTGGCTTCTGCAGTCTAGAGAAGAACCTGTGTGAAACTCAGAGAAACAGTACTTTTCCACTCAGCAAAGCTGTTGCTCTTTAAGCACACAATGTTTTCACTGCAATGTAGTTTAATATAACAATTCAGATAATTCAGGTTCTTAACACCCAAGTGCCCCTGTGCAACCGTCAAAACACTCCCAAATCTGTTTTTACATTGTTGCTGTAAGAGGCTGCATCTAAAAAGACTTCAAATGTAGGAAAAAAAAATAAAAGGGCATTTCATCATACCACCACCGTTTATCATATAAGTGAAACTAATGTTTCCAAATACTAAAAAGTTAATAGGACTCATCTTGTGATATGAACATGAGACTGTACATAGGAGAAGGGCTTGGTTCAGCTCTGACATATTTGAAGACAGGCTGGAGCTTAAGGCCAAACAGCATCTATAAACAGCTTTTCCCCCTCACCTGATACACAGCATTAGTTCTTCCACTGCAGGCGGAAGAATGCCCACAGTTTGCTATAAGCTCAGAGGGGCCTCTATGTGTGCAGCAGATATACACACAACATTGTGTTAGGTGTCTATATGTTGTTATGAAGTGCAGTGAAGCAAAGAGGACTTATCTAAACCTGAGGTGTGAGCTAAGTCCTCGCAGATACAGAGGGGAAAATGACTTGAAGCACCTGGACACAATGTCAATATTGGCAAGAGGAAACACTGTCCAAGGGTAATACACTTTTAACCATGGGATGGCTTAAAACGACTGCTGCACTATTTGCAGAGGTATGCTTCAAGGTCTTTCTTATAACCTTTAACAGATCATTTATGATAAGGAACTTAATAATCAGACTGGGTATGTGTGATATAATGAAAATATTGTCTATGATATGAATCTGTATTTAATGAGTTTTACAAAGCCTGCTCATTTGTAATGCCAAGTAATAAAATCTAAAAGTTTGATAGCAATCAGAAGTTCAGGTATGTCAGTATGCCGCCATAGCAGTGATTAAATTGAATATTGTTTTGAGAAATATAGAAAAATGAAGGTCCTGGTCCTTTTTGATAAGCATGTACATGAACTTTATAAAAACTCACTTAAAACATAATTACATTTAGTCATTTATAAATTATTGAAGGTAGTGCATCAAGACAGATGCTGCTGATAAGATGTGTGCTGACAGGGACTGTATTTTTAGAGCACCTGAAGTTTCACTGAAAGTTGATCAGAGATTTTGATAATTATATTTAGACTGTATAAAAACAAGGAAAAAAACAAGCATAACAATGTGGCATATGTGTTCCCTTTTCTGAGAAAGAATATATTCAATCTTGTCTTCTGCTGTGCATCAGAGACTTTGCAACAATAATATAAATCAAATCACTTCAATGCCACTCATCTCATGCAAAACTTAGATTGTTGCCTCACAGAACAACCATGGGTGTTTCTTCATTGGATTGCATGGGGAGAAATGACCTTCTGCCATTCATTTAAGATGGAAAGAGCGGAGGAATGGCAAGAGAAATTTAGGAAGCAGTAGTAACTCTGCCGAGCACAAATCAAAGGTGTTGAAGTGAAAGAGGATGGGGGGAAGGCCAGGTTAGTCAATAATTACACAAACACATCTTCAAACACTTCTGTGCTGCAGATCTGATCAATACGTAGATATGTCAAGCTATGTTGTATTGCCATAGAATGAGATTTAGCAACAATAGTGATAGGGGGCCAGAAACACAATAATGATATAAAAGTTAGAATAAGGATCTAAGGAAAATTGTTTTATAGCAGGTAGTAAAATATTTAAAATGTCTCAGACTGCTGAAATCATACAATGTTTTGCAAGATTGCTTAACTGAGTGAAATAAATCACCAGAATCTTTTTCGATTTTCTGTGCATTAAATGCCTCCAGTTATCCATCCAGAAAGGATTAGAGGAGACTAAATTAAAGGATGGCATGACACAGAATTCAGGGATGGAATTTCTGTTTAACACAAATATACACAGATATAGAGTAATTTATAATTGTTTTACAGGGGGAGCTGATGTTTCTTCTTTTCTGTTCTCTACACAAAGCAACAGAAGCCCAAACCTGTATACTGTGAGAGTGCTGGAACAGTTGCTACTCTGATCATTATGGGATTTTGGCCAAAGTGATCAGTGTGGCTGTTTTGATCCAAAATATGCAAATAAAATGTACCTTGTTGGCCACCCATTAGTTAGTCTTGTGAATAAGAAAAATGCTGCTTCTTCTTTAAAGATAAAAGAAAAGTAGAGCTCATCTGGCCACCCAAATGTCTCCAAAGCAGTGGCAGATCTAGACAATTTTACATGGGGTGGCAAAGGAGGGGCAAGAGGTCTAGACAGGGTAACATTAGTTGGATTTACATGGAGAACTTTTGATCCTATCGAGCATTCAATCAGCATAAAATGCGTCATGTTGACTCCTCAGTTAATCCGATTGGTGTTGAATGGAATGAATTTTCAATCAGGAGAAGGATAGTTTAAACCTTTCCATGATCTGATCAATAGGAAAACTAAGTATGTCTACATCATTCTGCTGGTTTCTGTGATGTATGTTCTTTCTGCTCATTCTTGATCCATGTTGGGGTTATATGACGTGATTAGTTTCAGGAAATACTTGAAAAACTACTAACATAACTATAACTGTAACGTACAGGACAGATATCAGCATCCCTTTAGGAGAACTGAAGATGACAGCCATGTTGCTGTGCAGCAAAACATCTCACAAACCTCTAAATCTGGAGCTTCTGTGATACTGAGGACAACTATTACTCAGATGATCATCTTTGTGTTTTGATATATATGAAAATATACATAGTGAAAATTAGAATGATCTAATAGGGTTTCACAGTGTTCCTTCTTTTATAAGATTTGCATCATATTTAGGTTTTATCAGAATCACTGATTAAATAAATTAACTACAAAAGTAAAGCATCTAATTTCTGACCTGACAACACCCCTGCATGTTTTTGCTGCAAACATATTAGCCTATATCATTATGTATCATCAAATGTCTGCACTGGAATTTATACAGAGTATAAAAACACCATGTGGCCCAGCTGGAATTAAGGATGGATCAATCTAAACTATTGATTATTATCAAAGCCTGTTTTTCATTTTCACATCTCACAGTCAGGATGTAACCTGATTTAATTGATCAGCTTATTTTGATATTGATCACACAGAACTGTCCCTGAAGCTTCAGCCTCTGAAACAGAAACTCTCCAAACATTTTTCATAACTAAATTCTTCATCAACTGTTCTTCTGTTTTCTAGAATCAAAACTAGCTAACAGGGGAATATGCTCCATCAAATTGCACACGAGTGAATCAATATCAACATGTGATTAATGGATGTATTAAACCGCGACCGTCCGTTGCCTTTAGCAGATGTTTTATTCACCATACATTTAATTCAACTTCTTAAATCACCTGTGGAAAATGACGTCACCTGGAGTGTGTTGGGCAGCTCAGTTGTTCCACTCTCCCGGGTTGCAGACAGACGTCTCCTACATGTCAGTGTCGCACCACCGTGTGCGGCCGCGGAGTGCTGCAGGAGTCATCAAGCCCCCCCCTTTTCCCTCTGTAGATCCGCCCATGCTCCAAAGACCTGTTTGAATTACTAGACCAGTGCTCTTTGTTCTTTAAAAGAAATGAGGCACCTCATTTTTTGCAGAGTGGAAAATGATCTGAATTCCTAATAAAGTTAGTCTTATTCATGTGTTGTTTTTTCTTTTGTTAAACCATTGAGGACATCAGGAACGCATTAGTTTTTGGCCGATTGTGTGTAATCCGTTCCTTTCTGTTGACATGGATTCTATGTGGCCTTTATTTCAATTATTCACTCATTTCCAAAAATAACCTGCTTCAAGGTTATTCACAACACAATCTTGTAAGCGGTAAGGCTTGGCCAGTTATGGTGCATTTGTATAGAGCATATTTGCATCTAAAATTGTTCATTTGGATGAATATATCAATAGGTTTTGTAGCATATGAGATTACATACTGAGATGTATAAACATTTTATTTCAACAAATGTCTTCTTTATATGATGATGTCTGTTTTGAGAAACTTCCACTCTATGGACCATTAACTGTTCTGCACACCCTGATAACCCACCCTGCAACAGCCACAGCGCTTAGCAGCCATCAGTCTTATTTCCTATCAACTCGTTTCAAACACAGACTTGCTCAACCTCATTTGAACCATAAGCATCCAAATTTTCCAATGGCTCTCACTCAGCTTCAATTTCAACTGTTCCCATAATGTCTGAGTGCTTCACTCTACCGTGCATGGCAAGAGAGCTGAGTTCACCTATTTGATGTTGTGTGTACAATTTGAAATGACAGCTTAAGTGGCTTAACTACCCCCAGGGCCTGCCAATACAAGAGAGTAGGAACTAGAGTCATCTTAGATGTTGGAAGCAACACAAGGTGGAGGGGCAGGGAGTCAACACGGTCACCATTGAAGAATGCAAGTAAAACAGGGAAGAAATCAAGTTTTTTCACCTCCCACACTACAGTAAGGATATTGGTAGATTAGCCAACCATCATCCTCAGGGATTTACACACTCACAGGTACCAGCATAGTGAGTGTAGTAATTCAAAACCAGATGACTTAACTCTATGTGTGGTACGCAGTCTACCTCTCCTGTGTTTGATGTAATTTGTGATTTGGCTCTTTGCCATTCACAGTGTGTCGTCGTTGTGGTGTACGATCATCTGACATTATTAAAAATCCAGGATTCGCTGAACAGCCTCCCGGATTATGTTACAATTGGACATTCAAAGACACCGCCACCCTTCCTAGAGTCTGTGCCAGCCTATCTATGGCGTCCTGTCTGTGCATGTCCTTGCCGTGCAACAAGTAGCACAGAAGACGCAGAAAGAGCATTAAAACACAAAGCTTATCTATCGTCTCACAATGTGGATTATAATGTTCAAGTTTTCTGTCCTTCAACCAAATAGCAAATGGGCTCCAAAGCCTTTTGGACTCTTTTTACCTGGCTCAGTCAGTGATTGGGCCAAACACAGACATGGCCACACACTGGAATTAATCTGACATGGACTTCCTGTATGCATTACAGACATTTGGGACACATGTATTTCAGACCATTTCCCCATCATATTTGAATTTACCGCTCCTCCTCCTGTGGACAAACCTATGCTTCCAGTGACGTCTCCACTGCTCCATCACCCCTTCCCCAGCAGGGCAGTTTGCTGCTGCCTTTAGAAGCACTGAATTAAATTCCAGTTAAGGATTGGACATTCTTCTGTGTCTGGAAGAATTTATCACTTCTTTCCATTACACTTGCATTGAGATTTTGGTCTCCATTAGGCCTGTAAAGCAGACATCCACAAAAATGAAGCCGGATCCCTAGCTTAATGATACCACCCGGGCCATTAGACAGGGCTGCAGACAGGCAGAACGCAGATGGAAGAAGAATGGGCTTCATGTGTCTCTGGGCGTACTAAGAGACTGTCTGTGACTATCAAAATGCTGTTTAGCAGGCCAAGTCTCAGTATCTTTCTAATATAATTTCCACCAGTTACAACCGACCAAGGGTTCCATTTAGCACCATTTACTCTGCCATTAATCCTTCTGTTAGGGTTCTGAAAACTGCAACACACGCCACCTGTGATGATTTTCTGAACTACTTTGTTAACAAAATAGACTATTAAGCATTACATTGTCTGTACAAACAGTTCTGACCGATACATGTGCTTCTCCAGTAACCTCTGCTGTCGTTGATCAGTTTGAGCCAGTGTCGCCAACGGAACTCTGAGGTGGTTCAGTGGATGAGACCAACCAACTGCCTTCTGGACATTATTCCTTCTAATATGCTCAAACAGACCTTTGACAATATTGGTCCACTTCTCCCAACTTTCATTATTAGTTGCTAAGTTTGGGTTCTGTTCCATCTGTTTTCAAGCATGCTGTGGTCAGGCATCTTTAAAAAACCCAGTTTAGATCCTGCAGTATGATTTTAGGCCAGTTTCCCCATTTTTGTCCAAAGTTATAGGGAAGTATGTTTTTATCCAGTAACAATCTTTTCTAGAAAATAACGACAGCTTTTAAAAATTCCAGTCTGGCTTCAGATCTTGTCACAGCACTAAATCTGCAATACTCAAAGTACAGAATGATATCCTCCAGTCCCTCAATACCTAAAAAACTGTTCTGCCGGTGATGCTGGACCTCACGGCAGCTTTTGACACTTTGGACCTTCCAGTCCTCATAACTTGCCTGGCTCAGCAGGTTGGCCTTCAGGGAGCAGTGATTGAGTGGTTAACAGGCAGAACATTCTCTGTTGCCTTTAGGACCAATTATGGCACGCCATAACTGTCTTTTCATCTGTAAGCAGATGACTTGCAAATTTGTCTGCTGGTCACTCCCAATTCTCCACTTAGTTTAAATTCCATTGACAGCTATTTAAAGGACATAAAACACTGACTCTCTCAAAACTTCTTCCACCTAAAAAATGATAAAACAGATTTGATTGGATTTTGTTTGATGCCTCAAGTAAGCCAGATAATGTTATTCCCAGTTGAGGTCTTCCAGCCCCCCACTTCAAACAGGTCGTAAAAAATCTAGGGGTGAAACTGGACTGTTGCTTTAAACTGGGCAAACAGGTTGTTTTTTTTCAACTTCTCCTGTTTTCCAAAGAAAACCATTCCTAAGTCACAGTGATCTGCCTTTGTTAGCTCTAGACTAAATTACTACAATTATTTATATGTCGGTATCAATCAAACTTGCAACTTGTACAGTATTCTGCCACTAGCCTCCTAACCATCATACGTAAACATAAACATATTACTCCTGTCCTGTTATCTCTGCACTAATAAACTTAAGATATTTCCATAGTCTGACATACTGATTAAAATATCTTAGAAAATGTAGTAGCTAAATAACTTAGTGATGTCCTAAAGGACCATAATGTATTTTCACATTTCAGTCTGGTTTTCATTGTTTGCATTCAACTGAAACAGCTCTTATTGGAATTATCAATGATCTTTTGAGACGCAAGGTGATGTGGGAGACTGTTGTGACTAATGTTACTTGATCTCAACTCTTTATTTGATACTCTAGATCATAATACTTTGATTAACAGACTCAATGTCAGGAACAGCTCTTGAGTGGTTCTCATCATATCTTTCTAATAGATCCTTTTCAAGCAACGTTGGCAACTTAACATTGTCCTCAAAACCTCTCTTCCCCAGGGTTCTGTTCTGGTCCACCACTATTTGCCTTATAAATGCTTCCTCTGGGTCATTTGGTAAGAACTTTCAAAGTTGCATCCTGCCATTGTTTTGCAGATGACATTCAGTTATTTGTTGCTCTCACTAGCTTGTGCAGCCCAAAAAAAGCCAGCATTTGGAGTTCTGCTTGTCAGCATGCATTTGAGGGAGCCAAAGTCCTTTTTTCTAGTGCTCCTGTTCTTGCTGCTCCAGATTTCCCTTAGCCTTTTTAAGTGGAAGTGGATGCAAGTGATGTGGATGTGAGCTGTTCTTCTTCTGAATGATGATCAAGGAGTGTGTCATTCCATCTGTTACTTTACCCAGAAGTTTAACGCTCATCGAGGGACGTACCCGACCTTAGAGAAAGAAACGCTGGCAATGCTGCTGGTAGTACAGCATTTTGAGGTGGATGTGGATGTAACCCCCTTGTCTTCCTGTCACGTATGTATAACAGCGACCGAGGTGGGCATTAATCTCTCAGAATTATCACTTTGACATGAAGGAAAAAAAAGGAAATAACAATGTGGTGGCTGATGCCCCTTCCAGAGTTTATTTTGTTGTTATGGTAATCAAACTTATGTTTGTTCATATGGGTGTGGGTATAACAGGAATGTCATTATTTGGCATGGCATAATTCTTGTGTGTTGTGCTGATTTTCTAGGTGTTCCTCCTCCTCTTAGGTGGTGGTCTCTTCCAGGCTATCAATGCCTGGGAATGGCCAATTAAAAGGACTGAGGATCTACATATCTGGGCCTTTTAGCCACTTTTGCCACTTCACCATGTTTCTGTTGTGTATGCCTAGGTTTTTGGATTTGTTAGGGTTATGTTGTATGTTGCATCCTTATGTTACTCCTTATTGAAGAGGTTGTGTTTATTTTTATTATCTTTAGCTTTTCCAGATTGGCCTTGTAGCGGAGAGATGCCATTTTTGTTTCCTTGTATTTAGGTAGTTCAGTTGCAGGTTTGTATTCGTTTGTTTTAGTGGTTGGGTAAGTTGTCATTTTTATTTCTAGTCAGGGGTATTTTGTGTGTTGTGTTTGCCTTGGCTCCCCCTGAAGCCCTTTTGCCTTTCTTGCTAACATTAAATGAACAGTAAACTTATGACTGTCGTCTCATTGGCATTCTCTGGAGTTGTGTTACTCCCTTTTTTCTCCTAGACTTGCCTTAGGGACGTAACAGGTATAAAAAATGTAATGGAACAGATTATCTGCAATGTCACATGAGCAGTCTTCTGTAAGAAGACTTGGTAAAAGTATTCCGACTTAGAATAATTGAAACAACAAAGCAATATCTACCACTGCAATCACACTGGCTCATAATCCTTAATAGTCACCCTTTTTCAGTTCCTGCATGCCAACAGGCCAGCTACACTGTATGGCCGCTGATCAATGAAACTGTTACTGAAGCACTTGATGCCTTCCGATGCACCCAATAGCTCTTTGCTTGTGCTTGCTCTGGACCACAGGAAAAACAGTAAAGCAAACACATAAATGAAGCATTTGTCTGCAACCCCTCCTGGATTGTGTGACAGGCAGCAGTGTTGGGGAGATTCCATCAACCTGACAGGCTGCTTCTTGCAGGAGAAGAGTTAATTGCTGTGGGACCAAAGCTGCCTTCAACATCCATCAACAAACCTCTTTCCTGCTCCATAGGGTTGGAGGTTGGGTGAAGCATTGAGGGAGAGATATAAGAGAGGGCTACAGAGGGCAGGGAGATGTGAGAAACATCTGATTTCCTTTGACATCTTGAGCAAATACCCCCTCAAAATAAAACACTGCCCTTGAGCTGCTGTCCATTGTAGGATGTATTTGGATTTTAGCCTGAGATACATACTACTGTAATTTAATGACAAGATAATTGCAGATAAATAATGCTGCAGCTCCTTTATCTTTAAAAAAAAAAGAAAAAACTAACTTTATTATGGATACAAATTGTCAACATGTTGTAAAGAGTAGAATGAGGCCATTGCCAATGAAACAGTTGAAGAAAAGTACAATGAATGAGAGAATATAAGATGCCTGGCAAACCATTATCATTTTTCATATTTTATCTTCTCAAGAATCAGTACCACTTTCTGACTACTTCCTCGCTATTTTGCTGACTATTTTATATAAGTAGTGACTGTAGTACGGCAGAGTGAGAAAGTATGGAGTCAGTAAAAATGTAATGCAGTCTACAAAAAATATTTCAACAAGCTAAGACAAAGCAGAGTCAATATGTATGTAAGGGAAAAGTTAATGTCATATCAATGGGATATTGAGTAGCACTGCAGTATATTTTATGGACTAGAGAAACAGCTTGCAGAAAGATACAGTGTGAGGAACAGAGCTAGAAATGATTGTACATCAAAGGTTGTTTATGCAGCACTTTTACAATAAAGAGAATCAATAGGGGAGCTTTTTTGATCTACACTTCCCTTTTATGAACAGGAACAACTTGGAATTAAAAGCTTTCACAATTGATATTGAGTCAAGTCACACTATTTGGTCCTGTGTCATGCTTGTGTTAATATCATTTTAGGTCTCAATAGATTTGATGACGTTTCACAATAGATGAGATGTCTTGTTGCTGAGGAGCAATACATTTATTTGTGAAAGACTATTTATTTGGTAGTACAATCTCTGTCTTTGTTTCTATATGGGAGCCAGAGTAAAATGTTCTGCTTAATTTAATGAAAACAGTAAAAAAAAAAAACTAAATAAATCTGAGCTTTAGTATAGATGTAATGTTGAAGCACAAACATAAGCACATGAGCTCAGTATTTCTCTCATAGCTGCTGTTTAATGTTTTTTTGTGAACGTTTCCCAATGTGCTGCATAGAATGGCATTCATAATTTCTTTTTTCAGCTTAGTTCATAAGCTGCATTTGCGACTACATTTATTAACATTGTCATGTCTTTTAATGTGAACAGTTTACACCTCAAAAGACCATGTAAAAATTATATTTCCATTTATATTCATCAATACATGTCAGCATTTAGAATTGGTGTGCTGTGCTGCAAACAGTGCTCACACAGTGCTTGTTCACACAACATTTTATTAACTAGACTATTTATGTTAAGAGTTAACAGGGGGATCAGTTGATCAAGAACATGAGACAAACACTGTGATCTGTGCAGATAAACTGTCTCCTTGAACTGTGGCCCACAAACATTATTGTGAATACACTGGTGGGAGCTCCAGTTATTGATAGAAACTTAAAGTTACATTATGATGTAGCTCTGTGGAGACTCGATGGCTGTTGAAAATTAAACCAGCTCTAACATAGAACCATCTCTGAACTAGCTCAAGTACCACCCCAGCAAAGTACCTGGTTGAATAGGCACAGTACAAGGCTGACATTTACCAATAATTTCATAATGTTTCTCCATATTTCTCCACTTTCCACTCTAGAATGCGCCGCTTGCTGGCAGCAAATTGTAGCAGCTCCAATCATACAATTTAATCATTACTTACCAT
>JBBBVU010000015.1:11111418-11124939 GCA_037177055.1 Atherinosoma microstoma | reverse complement strand
CGACCTAGAAGCTGTAACGCGCAACCTTTCTGTGACCTTCTGATATCAAGCGTTGATGATCGATTAATCAACAACATTATCATGACATGTTAACAAGGTTGCACCATTATCTTCTGTTCATTAACTACTTTTTTCCCTTTTGATTATATGCTATTGAGAAACACATCTAAAACAACAAACAAACACTCAAAGTAAAAATTCAACCCTTCAGTGAGATGATTGGATGTTTTCTAAGTGTCCTGATAGTGTAAAGGACAAAGAGATGGCTAACCTTTGCCTGATGGTAAAGTCTGCCTCTGAGTAGTTTTACATTTTCCAATTCTGTCAATCAATAATAAAACAACCAATATCAAAATCAATCAATGAACAATAGAAATAAAGTCATGAGAAATAATAAAAATTGAAAAAGGAGAAGAATAATATTAATTCTTAAAAAAATATGCTGTTACTCAAAAAGTGCTACATTTCTCAAGATTTGTGTCATCTTTTTTGTAGGAATAAATCATCTCTAAGTATGACAAGGCTATACTAACTGCTTACAGGATCAAAATTAGGTTACAAGAAACTAGTGTTGATGTGAAACTTCTTGTAGAAAACTATTTGGCTCAATTGCTTAATTTCAAACATTCAGCAAAACTTTAGTTGCAAATTATCTTAAAGATTTGATCGAGTTTCAGCACAAATTTGATCTCAGTGTAGAAAATCATTGCAAAGTAAATATGAAGAGTTCTTTTCCAAAATGCAATAGATCCATTTTAATAGTTTTTTTTTTGGAAAATTACATTTTATACCAGGACCAAAGATCTTTATCTTGGCCCTTCAGTCCAACATGAATAATTAGGAACATTGGGCAGGTGAATTGCCAGATAGATTTTAACTTTACTTTTCAATAATTAATTACTATCTTCATTTAAACTACGTGTCATGCTTTATGGGTTTTTGTCTTGAGTTTTATTAATGTTCCTTAGTTTTTGCTGTCTTTGAGTCTTGTGTCTTGGTTTCATTTCTTATTTGGTAGAATTCACACGCTTGTGTTCTCTTTACTTCCTGTTAAGTACACACCTAGTCTTACTTTGCTTTTTGCTCCACCTGCTCCTACTTTAGTTAGTTCACATCCTTCCTCTTCTTCATGGTTTTTCCCCTCAGTCCAGTTTGTGTGTTTATTCACTGGATTTGAAAACTCCAGACTCCTTTTTCTACCTTCCTCCTGCCTGATCCAACATTTGGGTCCTGCCTTCACACCCACACCACAGACAAAGGGATGTGTATTAGTCCAATGTCAGAATTTGCCAATATTTAACTTGTTGAAAACAAATTTTCAAAATAATTGTCATTGAGATGTCAATGGTTTTTTGAAGGAAGAGATTTGAAGGAAGAGATTTTTCTTTACTTCCAAAGTCATAAAGTTTTGTAAATTGTTTGACAACCCAAGTTGTGTCACTTCTGGCATGTAGGGAAGATGAATGATCTATCCATGATGTAGGTAAGACTGTTATCATGAACAGCCATGACTCTGTAACTACTGAAACATAAACCAGCAGATATTTTGGCCACTACCCCTGAATTAATTTCATAAATATTCAGCTAAAATGATCATTTTAAACAAATAATGTTTTACAAATGAGCTATAAAGCAACAATTGTAGCTTCATTTGTCACAGGAAGATAAGAATCTAAACAATAAATTACGTAGTCTAAATATTTGTTATAAATGGAAATGAACAGGAGTGAAATAGCCTAAAGTGAAAGAGAACACAGACAACACGTTGTTTGAGCTATCTATAGGCGCCAGTGCACTTCTTGAAGATTTATTCCTGCAAAGTCCAGTATGTTGTAAAATACAGCACCAAGCCATCTCCGCATAAATACTTCAATGTCATGACCAGTGTTGGGGGACCACAACACCAATAATTTATTTGTGGATCAAAACTGACACTCTTACAGTGAAAGGTAACTTCCTTTCACAGAGCTTCTCTCCAGGAGGTCCACCCCCTGAACCTCTGGATAAGCCCCAGAGACAACCCCCCATTGCTCCTTTTCGGGCCAGGCCTTCGAAGAGGCCACATCTTTTTTTTTTTTAACTCAGCCTCTGAGGAGGTGATATCCCTCACACTCTCCTCAGCCAGCCAGGCCTGTGACCAGGCCACGCGGTCACAACCTCTGCTTGATCCTGGACGACTTCATCCCCCGGGCTCTATGGAACAATAGGCCTGCAGGCCTCAGTCAGCAGAAGACACTGGTAACATCGCTACTACTCATCCTCCAGATCAGCAAGGAACAGCTGATCTCTCTGTGTTCTGTTCTGCAGCAGAACCTGGGATTTTCTCATCAAAGGGATATTCCCTCCACTGAGCAGTTTGGGTTAGCCTCCAGCTAACCTCTCTAGCAGAAGAAGCAACCAGTCCCCTTCTTCTTAAAGCACTCATCTCAACATCACTGAAACCCAACTGACAAAGTTGCTGGATAAGGGACCCCTTTTCAGCTTTCCCCCTTCCTTCACTAAAGACCATCATTCCCAAAGGACTGTGGTAACAAAGACATTCTGGGCTTTAACAGTTTATATCAGCATTAGCATAGGTACAACTTAGCTTAGCATGATCAACTGTGTTTATTCATGGTTTCATTGATTTTTCATTTAAGTTTGTGTTGTTGAATTGATAAGGTTATTTTAGACCAGTTATGTTACGTTTAAGAATTGCTTTTGCATGCTAATCTAACATCTTCTTTGTCTAATCTGACACCTTCAGAAATCCAACACTCAACTATCTTTCAACTAATCTAGGCACAAGGAAGGCCCTAAAGATGGACCCTTGTCTACTGTGCTCCATGTGTTATCACTAACAAGTGCTAACTCATGGGCTATAGTAGGCAAAAGGCCATATCCTCAGTGGCCACAAGATAACAGCAGTTCTCTTGGCTCCACCTCCAGGCAACAGCAGCCATTTTGGTCCCTCCTTGTTCCCTTAGCAACAGCGGCCATCCCACATGGTCTGCCCCCCCATTGCTTAATACCTTGATTTCATTCACACTCTTAAAGACCCCTTTACACACACACATGCACACACCCACACAGTCACTGTTGCACACACACACAGGTGATTATTTGTAAATACTGTATAACTAGTTTTGTACATAGTGTGGTAGAATTTAGCCGTCATATTTATTGATTAAAGTAACTTATTAACAATCATTATACTTTACTTTAATAAATGGGTTGTTATAATTTTAAAGGAGAAGTTGTTGTGTGATCATGTATGTGTTTGTGATAACTGCTGGTTGCGAAGGTCAGTGATCGAATTCATCACCTTTATCACCTGCCCATGTGTCATATCTGTCCAAGATTGATATGTACAGAGATAAACCCTTAACACTGATATTAAAACATAGTTATTAGTTCCAGATACCCTCTGGTAGTTAATGTTTTACATTAATAATTTCATCGACTATTAATAATTCATCATAGATAATTATTAATAATCAACTAATAACTATTAAATATTGGATAGTAGGTACTCATCCCCTACACCAGCAAGGCTTTATGATTTTATTTGACTGAGTTATTGAATATATAAATTTCAAAACAGTAAAATGACCACCTTGATTGTTTATGTTAACTAGCTAGATTAAATTTGAGGCAAATAATAGAACAATTTTATAACACTACAGTCAATACATTCACATGTAGAGTTGAGATAAGTTATAGTTAATGTTGAATCTGGCCATTTAATTGGACCAAAACCCTTTTCCCAGGATACATGTATGGAGGAGGATTGAGATATTTCATCCAGCACAGCAATGCCATATGGCAATATGGCTGCTTTCAGCTTCATCCGCTTCACCTATTAGACCACAGACTAAAACAAACAAATAAGTCAATTGCAACTCATTACAGAGCAGTGTTGTCTAGATGTATATTAGGCAGATTTATGGTCTGTGCACTTTGTAAGTGCTGGATGATGTGTTGTTGGTCAACACCAGGGTTACTTCCCAGTTGGACATGCTTTAACATCCCTGAAGGGTACAACCAGGAAGCATCCTAATGAAATGCCCAAACTACCTCAGCTTGTAACTTCATTTCAGTTAAAGTATCAAAACAGTGTTCCTACACAGCTACTCACCGATGCTCAAGGTCTTAACATTAGCTCTGAAGCTAAACAAAGCCACCCTCTTAAGGAAACTCATTTTAACTGCTTTGTTTTGCAATCTCATTCTCTCTATTAATACCTAAATCTTGTAGGCATAGATGAGGGTTGGAACAAAAATAAACTAGTCAGTAAAAGACAAATAAAATTGATACGATTTTTAAAAATTTGTCACACGTTACACATTTACAAGAAAACCTCAGAATTTGCTTTAATACTTATATGTGAAGGATATTTCACTGCTTTGTGGTACTGCCCTGTTTATTATGCAAGCTCACACTCAAACCTGTGACCTCATTTACCACTCTGACTCCTGATGACTCGTCCATTAAATTTTAAAGAGCACTTCATGCCTGGGTGCTTCTACCATAAGTCACAGAGGGGATGGATATTTGCAAAAAAAATTAAAAATGCTGCTCTTAAAATGTTTTTTCTTTGTCATCAATCAGATGAATCTTTGTGTGATGCTGAATTATTGTTTACATGTTTTCCAGGAGTGAGTACTGTATATTTTTCAAATTCACCATTGCACTGCAAGAAGAGAGAGGCTGCGACTATTGTAAGCTTCCAAAAGAAAAAAATAAATAAATAAAAAACATTCCCCACATAATAGCTACAGAGACAATAGTTGCACAGTCTTTCCTGTTAGCTCCATGCTCTGGCCTTTGTTTGCTAGCTTTTTCTGGTACTCAGTTGAGGCAATTATTCGCTCCACTTGGCAAATTTGTCCTCCTTTCACCATCTGAGCTGACAGATGATTTAAAAAGGCACCTACAGAACCTCTGAAAGCCAAAGCATTCCTGACTGGTCCTTTAATTTGTCCAATTATGCAGCTAATGAGCAAATTTAGAGCTCAAGTGAACCTCAAAAAGGATGAGTGTAACTAAGTTCTAGTTTCAAGACTAAAGTGAATGTTTTAGACTTTGGAAAAAAATTACTTTTTATTAACTTTTCCAAAATAATGACTTTTGACATGCTCCACTAACCCCTAGAATTTGCAGTAGCCCTCCAGAACAACAAGCTATTATAAAACTTATAATAAAAAAGTGCTGATGCGGTTATTTTTAATCAGGTTTATATTGAGGTAAAATGTATCGGATATCAACTGGATATCAGACGCTCTCTCAGGCTTAAAGCTTTCCTTTTTGACAAAGCCTATAGTTGTGGTGTGTAATTATTGTTTTGCTGCTATAGGCTTAGACTTCATTTGAGCCTCTCTTTTTCTTGCTCTGCCCTCACTCACAATTATGGTGCTTGTTGAACCTTTTTTCCTGTCCTTTCCACCCCAAAATCTAATGAGACAGAAGGCCACCCTCGTGTGTCTGGTTCTGCTGGATGTTTTTCCTTCCTTTTTTTCCTTTCCACTGTCACCCTCGGACCGAATCAAAGAAAAGAGATTGTTTGTTTTTTGTTTTTTTCTTTTACTAATTTGACTTAGATGAAACCTGTTATTTTAAATTTGACTAATATGGATCGTTTAATGGATTTCTTTTGATTCGTTTATAATTCAACTATGATGAATTGGATTGTACCTTTTAAAAGTGTCTTGAGATGAATTTGTTGTGAACAAATCAAGCACAATGGAGTTGATTTAAAGATTATGTATGTAACAGATGCATCCTTTACTATAACTATTGGGTTTTTTTTGCAGTTACTCTTTTTGCTCCATTTAATTATTTTATCAGATAAGCATTTTACAGCTGTCATGGAAAACATACTTTAATTTTTCAGCTTTTATTCAATAAACTATGTGGGATTAAGATATTCCACCACTTTCGGACATCACAGATGCCAAAATTACAATTGTAAAAGACACACCATGTACTTTTTCTTTGAACACAGATCTTTCAGCGTGCCTCTTCTGTCTTTTTATTTTTTTTTAAATGACTTCCAGATGGATTTAAGTAAAAAGACATCTTCTGAAAGGGTTTTGCTTACATCAATTTCCATGTCACAGATAAAGGACTGAAAAGAAAGGAGACAAGGAGATACAAATTACAAATGAGATGTGATGGACACATCATTTCAGTGTCTGTCAACATTTTGCTTAGAGCCCAAATTTAAAGGGTGGGAATCCTCAATGGTTCTATGTCTTGTATTTTTTCCTTTTCTTTCTTCTGGCGTGTCTGTGGTTTTTCTCCCAATATTGTAAAATTCAAATGTAGCTTTTAAATATGTTTCAGGAAAAGATTCAGAAATTTCCTTTGATCCTTCTATATGTTTATTGACCAGACACCAATCCAGGCTCATCCTGGAATTGAAATACTGATTACGCAAGATATGTGTTGGTGTTTGTATTTAAACTATTGCTTTTGATGGAGCTCAATAATAACGAGATCACGAGTGCAAGCGGCCGAAATGATTGTCCTCTGCAGTAGGAGTGTGTATTGGTAAGAATTTGGCGATACGATATATATGAATATCGATACCACCACTGTTTACTGTTAGTAAGTATAACAAATTGTTTATTTTGAAAAAATTTTTTTTTAAATGTTTTAAAAGAAATTGTTGACATTTTTTTCCTAAAAATCTATATTTTTGTTTTGAATATCGATACAACATCGTCACGCAAAATATTGCGATATTTCCGTAAATCAATATTTTCTTACACCCCTTCTCTGCAGGGTGGCCGGGCTTTCTCAGATAGGGTGAGAGGCTCGGTCATCTGGGAGGGACTCACAGTAGAGCCGCTGCTCCTCCGCATCAAGAGGAGCCAGA
Source organism: Atherinosoma microstoma (assembly GCA_037177055.1). NCBI lineage: Eukaryota > Metazoa > Chordata > Actinopteri > Atheriniformes > Atherinidae > Atherinosoma > Atherinosoma microstoma. The sequence goes on along the minus strand of JBBBVU010000015.1, from coordinate 11,118,080 downwards.
TGTGGTGGCTCGGACATCTGGTTAGGATGCCTCCTGGACACCTCCCTTGTGAGGTATTTCAGGCATGTACCACCGGGAGGAGACCCCGGGGAAAGCCCAGGACATGCTGGAGGGATTACATCTCTTGGCTGGCCTGGGAGCGCCTCTGGATTCCCCGGATGAGCTGTCAAATGTGGCTAGGGAGAGGGAAGTCTGGGCTTCCCTGCTTAGGCTGCTGCCCCCTCGACCCGATACCAGAAGAAGATGGATGGAAGAAAACATGCATATTAAAGTAATTTATGACATTTCGCACCTTGACCATGCAAACTAACAGGAAAATAAATATGCACAGGTTGAACATACAAAAACAATAATAAAAAAAAAAAACACAAAATATATCTCAACAGTTTTAAGATTATTATCTATAACATTGCATGAGCTGCTGAACCTCTTTCATCAGTCTTTTGGCATCGTGTGGAGCCAGCTCTTGAAGTTACAGGATGAGGTAGTTCCCATAGCTTGTGTAGATGTTTTAAGAAATCTGAGCTTCCTATCTGATTTCTGCCAGCCTCTGGAGGAGGGCAGCATCAATCTCTTTGGTTTGCTTCTTCCTTTTTTTGGACTGGGGGTGTCCTGGATGAGGCAGATTGGTCGTTTAATGGGTCATTTGAATGATATGACATATGGGTTGGTGAAGCTCCAATGGCCTCATTATAAGGCATGTGAATGAGTGTTGATATGTGTATTTTTTTTTAAAGATGTTTATTTCAGGATCCTTAATTGAGGCCATTAGCTTTTGAGAGTTCTGCCTATGTTACCTATGACATAAAAAAAAAAAAAACTCTTTACATTCACCATTTTAAGCAGGGGATACTACTGTGCACACATAAGCAGGAACCTTCTATTTTATCTAAACCAGGACATTGATCATACTGTAATGTAAACACAGTCATAGCTAAAGTCCAGTAAATGTAAAATTTGACTATTAACTTGTTGTTGCTATACTTTAATTGAAATTGTCTCATAACAGCTCTAACTTGGATGGAATATTACGGTAAAATACTTACAGTACTTTCTTGATAGTCTCACTAGACTAGTGGTTGATGTAATTTCTCAGCCAGTTCAGGTGTCTGATGACAGGTGGAGAAAACCTATCGGCACCATCCCCACGCTGCTTTTCCATCATCTTTCTTCGTTCTTGATAATGGTCTCTGACTTTTTTCCACTTGCTTTTAAAAGTCTCCATGTCAGCTTTTACCAGTCTCGCTTCAGCTATTTTGACAAGCATATTTGACAAGCTCCTTCAATTGCTGTTTTTAAATCTCGTTTAAAAACATACCTTTATTCTTTGGCCTTTAACCTGAAGTGAGGCTGTGACAGACTCTATTTATATTACATGTGTTTTTATTTTGCTGGTTTTAGTTGTTTTTGTTTCTGTTTTTAAAGTGTCCTTATGTCTGTTTCCTTTTTTTATAAGTTTGGTTTTAATTTTGGTCTAGGGTTTTAATGTTTTTATATTCTATTTTATTTGATCTTATTTTATTTTTATTTTCATTTTATTGTACAGCACATTGGTCAGCCATGTTGTTGTTTTTAAAGTGCCTTATACATAAAGATGATATGGTATGGTATGGTATGGTATGGTATGGTATGGTATGGTATGGTATAATTACAAACTTGGACAACACTGCCCCTAGTGTTTATTTGCAAATTGCAGCATGCGGACGCTAAATTTCTTAAGACGTGCATAAACGACTTTTCAATCAAATGCAAAATATATCATGGCAGCCATGATTATTATGCTCATATTTAATTAAATGCAAGTAGCTATATTTTCACCCTTAGAGCCAAGTACAGTATTTTAGATTTGATGATAATTTAGTTGAAAGTAAAAATGGTAACATTGAAGATTGATCATTCTAATATGGTTCTGAAGTATGTATTTTATAAAATGCATAATTCTGTAATGTTAAATTTGAAGCATGTTTGAGTTTGAGCTTCCTATTAAAATAATGTTGTGTCAATGATGCTGGCTGATGAGGCTGAATTATCCAGATTGAAGCCAGAAACATTGGAAGTGACATAGTTTTTTGACCATGTGATTTTGTTAAATTTTGATTTCATATTAAACCTTTTAAATGAAGAACACAACTCACTTGCATTTCAGATACTAATTGCTAGATTGACTTCAAAATGGTGGTACAGAAGAAAAAGTGCCACTACAGGGCTTATGTAGAGTTCCAAGAGTTCCTCAACAGAAATATTCAACTTAATGTGATACCTATGCACATTTTTAAACATAAGTGATATTTTCATTCAAGCATTCAAATACATTTGTTGTAAAATATTTGATATTAACAATAAAAAACAAAATATTTGCTACTATGCAAATCATGCACACATGTATGCATGTACATTAGGTTTAACATCAGCTCTGTAACAAGGGATGGAAACCTGAATTATACAGAGCTAGAGACATGCTGGGTTTTCTGAGATCATCATTATTTTATATCTTCACACTGAAAATCTTCACACCTTTTTTGAAAAATAAAAAGTCAGCTGAATATTTTAATGATCGAAAACACTTTTGGAAACTAGAATTTTGTGAATTACAACCTTATTTTGCAATTCTTATCAATCTAGACAGCTATCATTCAAATGGCAACACAGTGCTGTTGTTAGGATAATCATTGTAATACAACACCTTTGTTGGAAGCTGCCTTACAATTTCATGAAGTTGGATGTAAACTTAAAGTCATATGTTGGCCACTGCTATATTTATTCTATTGCATTGATTTTTTTTTATTTATTTTTTTACAGTAAAATCTTGCTTCACTCTATTTTGTGGGATTTTCATCAGTAGAGGTTAATGAGAATATTTCAAATTTGTTGTAATTTTTGAAGGACACCTTGCACTACATGATGTTTGTCAGTGTGACACCAAGACTGTGGGTGAGTAGGTGAGTAGTTTCACAATATATAGGGTACAATTATTCCAGAGCAGGATCTCAATGCATGTGTGTGTGTGGTCTCACAAGTTATGAGTTTTAGACTGGCCCTGTGCTACCCTGGCATTGCACATTAATTCGCTGGGAGCGAAGACAGACCAGTCACCTCTCGTTTTGCAGAAAAGCAATGCAGGGAAGGGAATGTTCTTTAGTTAACCTTGTCAGAGGCCTATGAGATGCTATAGACAAAAGCCTTGGAGTTTTGGCAGGGGCCACCTCCACTGTTATAGCTTTCTTTGGCATCACTGAAATTGACCTGACATTACATCACACCATCATATTTTAGTTTAAACCTCTGCTAACACATAGAGATTCTCAAGCACTGTACAAAGCATTATTTTATTGATAATTAATGCAATGTACCACACGACTTTGGGGCCTGAACTGTGTAGATTTCATCTGAAATAAGGAAGTTGTGATCATGTATACATTTTTAAGAAACTTAAAAGACACTGTATTCTAAAACAGTGAAGAGTCTACAAATTTGTGTGTTTACTCTCTTGTGTTACTTCCCCTTTTCCTCCTTGTGTGTTTGTGTCTGTATTGTCTCCCCCTACTGAATGTGAGTGCTGGTGTCTGTTAGGTTAGGTGTGGGCTTTCTGCTCTGGCATGTTCCTCAAATGCAACTGTTCTTTGTCAACCTCATCAGCCCGGTATATCAACCCTGATTTAATCCCACAGCATAAGATCATTGTTAAACTTAAGTGCTACAACCGCCCCTTTAATCTGAAATTATCTGTGTTTACCTTATTGCCTGTTATCGATCCTCAGAAAAAGCTGTTTTGGAAAAATGCCAGCCATGAAATCCTTCATGTCATCACCAAGTAACTTCCCCTTGTAGGTTGAGCCATACCTGAATCCACCTGTTTGGAGAAACCCTCATCAAATAATCTACTTCATGTCCTCTGTTGCTGTCATCCTGGAGAAATCACCTCACCTGGAATCTTCATCTGTCTGTCTCCCAGCATCTCCATCTCATTGAATAATCCTCCTGTCAACTTCTTATTGCTCATAAACCTGTTTGGATTTTACCCTCTGCTTTCAGTGTGCTACCTGGGTCCAGAACTTTATTATTGTGACACAATAATTTTTAACACAAATGCCATGACAGAACTCGGCTGTCAATGTTATTTCACATACAGTTACTATTAATATTTTTTCTTTTCAGTAGTCAAATTACCAGATTTCTCAAAAAAAAAAAAAAATAAATAAAAATATGTGGGTAGTAAATTGACTCATTTTTTAAAGAAATTCCCATACTGAAATCCTAGATTTTTATAACGATTTAAAGACTTCAGTTGTGCAGCTTACATATTTGTTAAGGTTAGCGTGATATATGAATCAAGTTATCAGCACTAAACTGCATGGCTAAAGTGATCTATATTTAGCCTGACATATCCGTGTAGAAAATGAGGGTAGAGACATGATTGAAATCATCTGTAGTGGGTTATTGTACTTGCTAGTGAAATCTTAAGAAAACTGGTGTTGCTTTTAAAAAAAGAAAAGAAAAAGAAACTCCTAGGTCATAAAACTGCAGAATAATTGCAAAAGATCTGGTAGACTGGGTGATGGCAGCTCTTTTGTATGGATTCTGAAAACCACATTTTGCACAGTTGGTAAGTAGAAATGGAGTAAAAGCGTGCCAGACCTGCGAGTCGCTGGCAGTCGACACCCATGACAGTCTCCTTTAAGAGGTCTGGGAGACTGACACTAGTTTAAAGAAGGGTCTTGTTAAAGAGAGGCTTGAGATAAATGGTGTGTTTGCTCAGTGAAAGTCACTCAGAGGTAAAAAGCTGTTAGAACTTAAGAGGGCGTGATGGCGGAGGAGTTGGAAATATTTTCTGGATGCCTTCTAGCCAGCAATCGATATGACAAACATTACCACCCTACTGAACTGAGGATGCTCAATACAGTTCACAAAAGCAGAAAAAAAGACAGCAAGACCAACAATACTAATCAAAGCAAGTCAGCAAAGTCAGCACAAAAACCAGGCTGAAGCTTGTATAAGTTGGTGTACTTGCATTCCATGTAAAGTTGCATGTACTGTAAAAAAGAAAAAAAAATCATCAAATGACAACCTTTGCTGTATATGCTTAATTTAGAAAAAATACTATTTCATAAATGCTGATAACAAAAATAAATCTTTAGACATACTGAGGCCAACTGTACATACAGTTAATATGCATATTGTGCACCATTTCTGTACATTTGCTTTCAATCTTGTCTTTTTATTTTACAGGGAATCATTATGTCCCGTCCACGGGACATGCCGTCATGTCATAGATAAATACGTATTTAACTCAGTGTCCATTCCAAATACCTACACGTTATAGACCATTGGAAAGCCGAGATTCGTGATATTTGAATGATTCATACCACTCCAGGCTACAATCATAACTATAGAGCAAACACTTATTTAAGACCAGCTTCAAATATAAAACTTAATGCAATTTGCCTCTTAAGTTGTACTATACTCCAATAGCAGATCATACTGCAACAAAAACACTCCTGTTATATCAGCAACGGTCCAGTAAAAATAGTCCAGCAAAAAGTTGGTCCACAACAAGTATTTCTTCCATAAAAACCGTTTAACCGCTGCCAAAAGTATGAATAATATCCATCGGATGTGCACATGTTCCTCTTATTTTCTATCATAACACCGGTAAACATCGACCTGTTAGCCACTAGGTGCTACTACAATGCATCTGAGTCTCAAACTTTTGTCATATCATTTGCACCAACAGACCACTGTTTAGCCACCCTGAACCGGCAAAACAGCCAATGAAGACTGATGTGTCAAGAAGTGCCCGCCCCTATTCTCATGCCTGTTGCTCGAGCCAATTGCATAAAATTTCACTGATGAATGGTGCATCGAAAAGACAATAGAATTGTGAAAACATGCGGGTTGATGGGGAGGATACCCCCCCCAGAAGATCGATCATGTGTTATCCACACAGGAGACCTGCAGACTGCACGTGTGCAGTTTGTGACTGAAGAGCTTCGTCATTTGCTTGAGTTTGTCACTCAACAAAATGGTAAAAATGGATTTTGAAGAGGAGTTACACTCTTGAGGAAGCTCTGAAGCTATGTACGTGTTGGGAGAGTGATGACTGACAAATTCAAATGAATGACAGGTTTCTTTTAACATCGTTAGCAAGGGTCTCAAAATGGCACACTTTTGGTTCGCTTGGTCCTATCTTTAGAAAAACTTGTATTGAATACTCATTTCACGTTGAATGACAGTAAAATTTGATTTGCTGCTAGGTAAAACTTCAAGCTGTGCTCCCATTGTGTTTTCCAGTCCACCACTCCAAGTTAAAATAATTTTGAAGGCAAATCTTTATGAAAAAAAGAAGAAACATTGAATGCAGCTGTTTCACTGAATTTAAACCAAGCGGCAACCTCCGGCTGAGAAATGAGAAGCCTATGTGGAAGTGTCAAAAATTGCAGATCAGCCCTCATCCACTAGGGACTGGCTCCAAAACAGAGCAAATCCCCATAGACTCCCATGTTAAAAAGGTCAACTTCACAGCAGAATTAAACATGTTTACAGCCTGGTACAAAAAACATTTTAGGTTTAACACTAGGGCCCCTGGGGTTTCTGTACACTCCTTTGGTCCCTGAGGTGGGTCAAAATGATCCACTCTGTCCCCCCTTGCCCACGCCCCCCTCCTT
>JBBBVU010000015.1:11100763-11111318 GCA_037177055.1 Atherinosoma microstoma | reverse complement strand
TGGATCATTTTGACCCACCTCAGGGACAGACGGGGGGTGGATCAAAATGATCCCACTGCAGGGATGCAAGTGTTAATAGGTCAAGTTTACCTTCATGACTACTGTTGGGGGGAGTGAATTTATTTATAACTCATTCGTTTAGATGTTATCTAATCTGGAAAATCTTCATAATTAGGGGCGTGTCCTTTTGGTCGACAGGTGCCAGATATCTTGCAGCAAGGAGGTAGCTAACAACGTGCCTTAGCGGTAGCCCACCTACCTCCTTTAGCTCATTAGCTCCCGTTAGCTCTGGGTTAGCTTTGCTAGCTCATAGCCCCAGGCAACTCAAGTTTGATCGGAGTCAGTCATCCCCACCCCAGACCCACAGCCCCCCTTTCGCCCATTTTTGTTTTTTCCAGGAGTGACAAGACTTGAGACGCTGCCAAGATGGCAAAGGTAGGAACCGCCCAATGAGCCTCTTTTCAGCTCTTCAGAAACCTGCGGGTCACATGGCAGAAGGTTCGTCCATATTTTTTACAGTCACTGTATTCAAACCCATATTACTCAGTTCCAGTGGTAGTTAGACAAATTGTGACTGTTAGGGGAAATATTCCAGTGTTACCTTTCAAATGAGCCCTCAACCATGTCTATACTCCAAATGGTTCAAGAACAGCTTTAAATTTACTTTGGGTATGCTTTTTGTTAGGCGTTTTATTGGACATGTTACTTGATACTTGTTATGGGACATAGGATATGTCTCATTTGTGCAGGTTCAATTATAAAATAGAGCACTCAGAAGTGACGAAATATAAATAAAGGTATATAAATAGGACTTCATAGTGCAACAGAAAAAAACAAAGTAACAGGAATTTTAAATTAAAACACGAACAATTCAACTACACCAAGGTAGTGACAATAAGACAAGACAGGGAATTTCACAATAATTTCTCAAAATCTGTGTGCCTTTTACTGGCTTGTGGCCTTTTTTAAGGCCTTGATGGTTTCTGTGGGCTCCCACTTGAAGCAGGGCTCGAGGCCATCTTAATTGTCATTATTGATGACAGGGTTCTGTCCAAGGCCAAGCTGTTCCTGGTCTTGTTAAGTCCCACCATTGAAAAGACCCGCTCTGCATCTGCATTGGGAGTGGGGCACCACCAGGACCATCTATACAATCATTGTGAGCTTCTGGAACAGTCTCGCTCCTGTCACCTGTGAGGAATGAACCAAGAACACAATGGAAATAAGCTCTTAAGTGTTATTGTTTTTTTTTTGTTTTCTCCTTTTTCTTTTTTAACAGATAAGTGTAGGTTGATGCATTAGGTGCCTTAGTATAGAATTTGTAAGTATTTAACAAAAAATGTGAAGGGCATCTTCCTAAGCACATTCCAACATCTGCCGAACAGCTCCAAACTTGGCATGCTTGAGTAGTAACTAGTTGGTAAGTAAACTGTTTAATATGACTCTGTTAAATAAACTGTAGCCATTTACAGGTAATTTTTTCTTTCTTTTGACAATTACAGATCCCTAATCACTTTTTGGCAAACAAACACTACTATTCTGAGGCTTAATTCCACCTTGAAATGGTATGAAAGTGGATGCAAGGAACTAGTTGGCTGGCAATTTTTACATTTCTCTATTGAATTAACTCCAGCCATTAAAAGGATTTGCTGTTTTATTGACAATTTTAAGGGGTTATTCTCAGTTTTTGGAAAGTAAAAACTAAATAAAAAATTATTCGGCCTAATTCCACCTTTAAAGTGTTTTGGAGTGGGTGTAAGGTACTAAGTGACTAGTAATCTGTACAAAAGGACTCTTGAATGAAATCAGACCACCTTAATGTACATTTTATTGACAAGAAATGCACTGTAATCAGTTTTTTTTTTAAATAATTAGTCATGAATATCAGTGGGAAGGAAATTTTGTTTTGTAATCCAACACATAAATCATACAAATTAGACTTTACATTCTGAAGCCAAAATAGTGAAGGTGCAACATGCCGTGACATGTTGTCACTTGTGTTTACGTGTAACATCAGTTTTATACCAGAGAGAAACAGCTGTAGACCAGAGACACCAAGAGAAACAGGGTGGGTGCGCTCACGCGTCCGTCTAATCAGTTTCTGGCAGACAATCACTTTATGGCACGTTACCTGTACCACAAGCTGGGAGGAAAAATTATTAAGCTAAATGCTGCGGTAACATAATAATTAAACATTTAAATATCAAAATAATATTCATGAAACGCTCAAAATGCATTTAAATGTTTTCACAATACACACAACGAATTACCAGATGTTATTTAAAGGTTAATGGCATAAATACACAAAATTACATACCTGAAAAGTGGGAAATCAACCATTGACAGACACCTCTCTCGCTGCTCAGGCTAAGATGATTGTACTGTTCTGTCTGTGGGTTTAGCCAAAGTGTGAACACAGATTAAACAGTAAGCCAAACTCGTCTCACAAGCCAGGAATATGAGCGTCTTGCTCCTTTATTCTTCTCTTCTGGGTTGACATGAGAAAATCGAGTAAAACTGAAAAAACAACAGAAAAGAAACTTAATGTCTGATCATCAAATACCACTCAGATTGGCTGGCTAATAGGAAGCTAACTTTGGCATATCTTAACTGTCAAAACACATTCAAGAATAAAACAAACTGGAAATATATAACCGTTAATATTTGCTGCAAATATGCATGTTAGCTAAAGTGAGACCAAACAATACACTTACAGACTGCTGTCGTGGGAAAAAAGTGGAGAAAAAACTCAGGATGAACGATCTTCCAACTGTCTCTCATAACAACAACATAACGGTTCTGGCTCGCGGGCTTACAAAGTCTTGCGGGCTTACTACGATATCTCCCGGGACTTACACAAAGTTGCGCGATTAATTGAAATAACCATTTAAGAAACAAGTTTTTCTTTCTGTTAAATTAACTTTTTTTTGGCATGAATAAACCACAGTGAATACAAACAGGAATGGAGCAGTACAAGATAGTTAGATTACAGGCTGATTAAGTTCACTATTGACATATAGTGAACTTAATCAGCCTGGAGGGCAGAACAATGATCATGCAACTGGTCATGAGTCAGGTTGCACATGCATCCGCTGTGTTGATAAACAAATAATCAATCAAACAATAATCCTTCTATCTCCAAAAGAATAGAAGGAACCTACTATTAGCAACTTGTAACTTGTTGGCCTATTATGTAGTTATAGTGCTGTTAAACTAAAATTTATTGTTAATAAACAAGGCTGTTTCTAGCTATGTGGGGGCTTTTGCAAGATGCTGTTTGGGGGCCCCCAGTTGTTTAACTGTTAGGGTGTCATACTTTGAATCTTACACATTCATTACTCATTCTTAAAAACCATTACTTGTCCTGCTGTTGTTCTGTACCTGCTGCCAGTTCCTCTTTACAACTACTGGACTGTCTGCCCTCTGAAGCACCTGTACCTACAACAAACACATGGTTTTTCTTTTACAGATGTTTAGCTCCAATTTTGTTTCAGAAACAAGAAGGTAGAGTTTGTGTTTGTGCAAGATGGGTGGGGGCCGCGTGGTTGTGCTCTGTGTATGTGTGTGTGATAATGTAGGTGTGAATGGTGAAAAGAGAGCATGATGAGGTGTGTGTGTTATTGCATTTTGATGTTTTATACTTAACATTTTCTTTTTATTACTGTTATTATATTTTTGACAGAGAGAGATTTTGTTTTTAGGATGTGAAGCACTTTGTGATGCACCCGTATGAAAAGAGCTATACAAATAAAGTATGATATGATTTGATATGATATGATATGACATTTAACCAGCAAAGATAGAAAGTTGCATTCACATCACAGCAAAACCAGATAAACACACTGATAAACTGATTAAATCAAAAGTTCCCTCATCAGCATTTAAACTAAACTAATAAAATATTTTTCACTGTAATTTCTGTGTTGGACAGGGATGGATGTGGACAAACTATAGCCAAGCAGCCCAAGTATTAAAATATCCATCTACCAGTTTAACACACCACATATTATAACTTATTATTTTATTTTATTTTATCCAGGTTATACCAGGAAACCCCTAATGAGACCCACTGCATATCAATGGTTGAAATATCCATTTGTAGTTTTATGTTTGGGCTAAAGTGAGGTTTAACAAGATAGTCTCAAACCACTGCAACATGAAGTTTGTCAGGAGGTACCAGGGTCATTATTACAGCTAAAGGCTCAGGGAGAATATCAACCAGTGGTCATCATGTTATCTTCAGATAAAAGTTGCCACATTTAACACACGCTGTCTCTCCTGTATTTGTCATTTACTAAACTGTTAACTCATGTGATGATGGTTGTGTGAACAACGCTGCTGGTGGAGGTTTTGAATATATGAAATTTTGCGCATTTGCTCGCCTCCTCTTCAAGTGCCTTTTTTGAAATTTTATCGATAAGGTCTCTCTCTTTCCTCCTTTCCTCTTTTAATCCCCGAGTCCATTAGCGGCAGTACCACCACATTCCTCTGCCTCTCTGTCATTCCTCTTCCGTGTGCTTTTGTGTTGCTTAGTCTGAAAATAACTTACTGACATTTTGGCCAATTGCCACAATTAGTGACAACTAACGAGAACACATTGTTTTATTTGTAGGCGGGTGCCAGTTTCATCAGGCCAATCAGCTCCAACAATGTAGTTCTCTGCTCCCAAACTGCGAGAATGAAAACTCAGCCATTTAGTGGGCTAAATAGCGCATGGCTTGAACAGAGCATTGACGGGAAGGGGAGGAGCTTAGAGGAAGTGCCACTTTAAACTCCTCCCCTTCCCGGAGAGCAAGCAAGATTTGGGAGTAGGTGCCACTTTAAAATCTTGCTAGCTCTCCAACATTACTAACTCTAGCTTTAAATCACAGACAAGGATCCTGCAACCCAGGTTAGTGAATGAAGTGCAATAGAATTGAGAAAATGAGTCTGCACAGTAATTTTATACCCCGCAGGGCGCAAATCCCCATTCATGTGTTCTACCAAATGTGCCTAAAGGGAACAATGGTGATATCTGAGTGTAACTCATTTATTAAAATTTCTGAAACCTAAACAGAATAGTATGTTATGATCATGTTTTTATAGCTGAAACAAATGTTTTTCAAACAAAGTTTAAAATTGCTCCTCCAAAGTTGGAATTTTCTTTAATGTAAATAATAACAACTCAGCAAATAACTTCTTATTAAAGTTATAAAATCAGTCTTCATGCATACTTATGGTTGTCGGATTTAAAATTCTTAATGTTATGGTATGTCCTCTTGGATCCTGTACAAAAACAAAAAAAAAATACAAAATGTGCAAGCATTAAAAACAAATCCCACAGCTGGAATGTTTTTTGGATTTTTTTGTTTGTTTTTTTTGTTGTTTTTTTTCTCCAAAGGGAATACCCCAAGGCCATTTCAACATTTTACTGCAAATATTATAGAATAAAGTTATGAAGTAGCCAGAGGCTGCAACCTTGTCAATACAAATCTAGTAGGATGCAGTCTGGCATTTGCGGTTTCATTTTACCCTCAGTTCAATATAGCTGACATGCCATTGCAGGGAAAATATTTTCAAATTGTATATGTGGGGTTCCAGTACTTCATTGATGAAGTAATATAGTTTTTTGTTGTTGTATTTTTTGTCTGTTTCTTTTTTTTGTCCCCACAGTGACTGCTAGTTCACACAGAGTTTTTTTTTGCAGACAATAGCTAAGTAATACCATGTAGTACTAGTTATAATGATGGGGAATTTGTGGGATAATTCTACATCATAATAGAGAAGACTGATCTTCACCTTTAAACCTAATTTAAAAGATCAAATACCAGGGTTTATTGTACAAAACTTGTGTCATATACAGGGAGAAAGTTACAATGGTTGGCAAAAGAATGACCAAAGAAAAAACAGTCCTAATGATCAGGAAAAAACCATGAACATACAGGGCTTCTTACATGAGACAAACCGTGTTAAACGTAAATGTAGAACAGGAACTTTTCAAACATCTGTTGGCTAGAGCAGAAATCCAAGAAATACTGCCTTGTAAAGGCTAAGTGGTCGGATCAACTTATTTGTCCTTTATTGAGCCAGTATGTTACCATTGAAATACAAGATATCTTTTTTTCAACAAGTCCTGGAATCCCTCCAAATGGTTTCCCAGATTAATTCAACCCTTCTACTCCAGTTACCCAATCCCTCACTGCTAATGTAGCAGAGATAAAGAATGCACTTTCCATTTATGTAATTTTTTGCATTATTTTAGTTGACAACAATGTTAATGGTTCCACTTCAGTGTGACTTTGTCCTCAAGTTGTGCCACAAAAATTTTATGCTAGCCCGAAGCTAGCATAAACTCCTCCCACGCCCAAGTTTTTTGCCTTGGTTACTGCTGAAGCTACACTCTGCTTAGCCTGCCGATACTTATTAGCTGCCTCAGGAGTCCCATGGACTAAAAAGTCCCAATAGTACTCCTCCAGCTTGACAACATCCTTCACTCCCAGTGTCCACCAACAGGTTTGGGGATTACTGTTGCATCAGGCACTGACCACCTGATGGCCACAGCTCTGGTCGGCTGCCTCAACAATAAAAGGTGCATAACACAGCCCACTCTAACTGAATGTCCCCCACCTCACACGGTTGAATCTCTGCCAGAGGTGGGAGTTGAAGCTGTATCTGACAGGGGACTCTGATGTTCACAGCAGACCCTGACAACATAATTGGGTTTGCCAAATCTGACTGGCATCCTCCATATCACCATCCATTCATATCACCTTTGCTTAATTAGCAAAATTGCTAATTCACTACTATTTTCAAAGGGATTCCAAGTATCCAGAATAAAAACAGTATCATACACTGTGGCCTTATGAGTTGCGTAACATGCCAACATTCAAAAGTTGAGGGTCAGCTAGTGACCAGCATACTCTTTATTTACAACAGCAATATCAGTAAGATTCATTTTCTGTTTGCACCTGTGTCCTCTAGAGAATATGCAGTTTGTGAAACACCATTTTCACTTACTGATGTAAATACAATTGACTCAACTTGTCCCCAGTCAACACAGCTTGTTTTCACAGCCCAGATCTCAAAGGTGCCAATGTGTTCTACACAAACACCCCTTTCAACTTGATCTCCAACATTGTGAAAACATTGTGTTCTACCTTTTGAGAGACTTATGACCATGCTGCTTACAGTGCTGAAAAAGTATTTGAGTAACAATAATTCCCTTTACACATATGCTCATGACTCAAAATACAGTAATCTACTCTTTTCCAACTGTTCTCTCACATCCACCAACTCACACACCCTCCTGTACCGTCACAAAAATGATGACACTTTTCAAACCTTTCTGAGACACACTGACAAACTGTGGAAGGAAAGGGGGTAAGTTGCTCACAGCTATCACACCTCAGCCAGGCATCATCACGACAGTGGGAATGTGGAATCCCGGAGGAGGTGTTGAGCCAGGAAAGAACCAAATTGTCATCCAGTAGGGGAATAGATGACCTCACAAACTGTAGGTTCAGACTTGGTCTCTCAGGTGATTGTAAGATGAACTGGTAAACCAATATACAGTATATTCCATATACACTTGGCACAAATGCCATTGTCAGCTTGGCAAACTACTTATGATGCTGCCACAATGTATAGACATAGTCAAATTAAGACGAATGGTTGTTAAGAGGTTGTTGACTGCTGCAGTCTACCTGTTTATAGAGTTTTTGTGTACCAAAAGATTAAGCTCCACAAAGAGTATGTGCAAGAAACTAATATAATGATAGAATCGTCCCAGCTGCATTTCTTTAAAAGCATCAGGTAGAAACTAGGGAAAATGCTTTTGATGAGATCCAGTGTGACAAAAGGTGCAAATACATCGCTTTGAATCATATTCAAAAGGACTGCTTTTTTTTTTTTTTTTTTTTTTTAACCTCACAGTTATGACCTTTCCATTAAAATCCCAGAGGGAACTAACCACCTCTGGAGTTGGTACTGAGGATTATGCTGCACTATAAAAATAATACTGCTCTTTGCAGATGCAATTAATGTTGTGTTGCTTTCTCATCTTATTTATGTTTTACAGCACTTCATGAAAGTTTGGACCGTGATTACTTTAAAACTGTTTTACGCTAGATACTACATAACCAAACCAAATGATAAAGCCATCCGACTTTCTCAGATCAAAATTTTCCAATGTGTAAAAGGTGGGAAAACTATCCAACTCAGTTTACCTGGAACCTTAGGGTTCCACCTCAACCATCAGTCTAATTTCAATAAGAAATAGTAAGCAATAGTAATAGTTTGTTCCTATTAAATCTTTCCTGTGAAGAAGTAGAAAAATAAGATCATGCTGAAGGCCACCCACACTTTACTTTGGTCATGCAATGTTTCTTGTGAATGGAAAACAAAAGTTACATGGTTAGCTCTACTATAATGGGGTTATGAGAGGAAAAGCAACACATCCAGTTAAATCAAATGACACCTGTAACACTCAACAAGTAGCACATGTTACTATCACATACACATGTACTTCAGTTTTTGCTTTTGGTGTGGATATTGGGCTCAGTGTTGACCCACTATTCACTTGCCGTCACAGTATTTTCCAACCCAGTTAGCAAAAACCTCAGGGCTCAGCACTATGGTAAAAAGTGGCACTCTAGGCTCAATCTCAGAATCAAGCTAAGAAAAGATGAGTACCTGACTCATTGTCAGGGAGCATTATGAAAGATGTATAGAGTCAAAAGTTTGGACACACATTCCCATTAGATTCAATGGGAAAGTGTGTCCAAACTCTTGACTGGTAGTGTATATATATGGGTGGAATTTTAACGCATTAATTACGATTAATTAATTACAAATAAATTAATGCGTTAAAAAAAATGCACCCATTTATTTGCAGTTTGAATTCCAAACAACACAGAACATTTGTCACTGCACGATTTCCGGTCCGCCAATTTCACAGACGCACACGTCAGAGCTTGGCTAACACAGTGTTGCCAACTTAGCGACTTCAGTGCTATATTTAATGAGTTTTCAGACCCCTTGAGCGACTGAAGACAAATCTAGAGACTTTTTCTGGTGTTATTGAAGAATTTTGGAGACTGATGTGAAAACAAGTAACATTTCTTTTTTTTCAATGAGCGGCTACTGCTATTAGGCCCCGCCCCCATCCAAAAGCACTCAACAGCCTCAGTCATCACACAGCATCAGTCCCAGCCATCAGACCAGGAGATGTCCACCTCTGCTCCATGACCAGACTCAAAGCGGTTGCTGGCTGATCCCGTCCGGGCTTACTGTAATTTAAAAAGTCAATAGTACTGTAACATGTTATATAATCTTGATTAGAGAACAGCCGGAACTGTTACTTAAAGTACTTAAAATGATACTTTAACTTTAGGTCTGTTCAGTTTTGGCCAGGGATAATTTTTCTATGTCTTTTTCTACTGTTTGGAATTCAAACGTAATTAAATGTATTATCCAGACATTACTAGAGTTTGAGTTTACAGTGATAATGTCTGTGCCTATTATTATCAAATTAATGTGCAGTACAAAAGGTGAAGCGATTCATGATCCAAAACATGTTTTGCTTTGCTGGGGATTGAAATACTTCTTGAAAGTTTAGATTAGTGCTTAATATGTGATTTCCAGTTTAATTGATTATCTATTGTCACCCGGAGAAATTTGATTTCATTAACTTTTTCAATTGGAAACCCATTCATTTTAAACTTTACATCAATAGTTCTATTATAATTACCAAATAACATGAATTTAGTTTTGTTCAAGTTTAAAGAAGGTTTATTTATGTGAAACCAAACTTTTGTCTTTTCAAGCTCAGAGGTGACATCATCCGAAAGTGTCTGTAGATTGGCTCCAGTACAAAACATGTTTGTATCATCAGCAAAAATAATTATTTTTGATATACTCAACACCTTACAAATATCATTTATGTACAAAATAAATAATTTGGGTCCCAACACTGACCCCTGTGGAACACCACATGTTATGTCCAAACACGTCACCCAATTTAACAAACTGCTGTCTGATACTCAGATAACTTTTTATCCACTCAAACACAACCTCCCTAACACCATGTCGTTCTGTTTTTTTTTTTAGTAATTTATTGTGATCAATTGTATCAAACGCTTTTATCAAATTATAAATACCCCAAAAGTGAACTTTTTCTGATCTACTGATTTTGTGATTTCCGCTATCAATTCCAGTAATGTAAGTGATGTTGATGAATTCATCCTAAAACCATACTGGCTGTCAGAGTAGTTTGAGTTTATCAATGAATCTATCCAGTCTATTAATGAATAGTTTTTTTTTTATAATTTGGAGAGAATTATGGGAATAGAGAGATAGGGCTGTAGTTAGTCAAATGGTGTTTGTCCCAGCTTTGTACAATGGTAAGACTTTTGCCATTTTCATTTGCTGAGGCAATATCTCAGTTTGAAATGATAAATTGCAGATTCATGTCTGTCAAGTATAGTGAAGTATTCACTCCTCCTATCAGTGTTGGGAAAGTTCACTTTCTACATGAACTAGTTCAAAGTTCAGTTCACACATTTTAAAACGAACTAGTTCA
>JBBBVU010000015.1:11081902-11100663 GCA_037177055.1 Atherinosoma microstoma | reverse complement strand
TCAGTTCACGTTCGTCCAAAATATGAACGAGTTCAATGAACGATCGTTCATTGAACTCGTTCATGCACAACACTGCCTCCTATGATAAACTATCTTCGAATTCACTTCTTTCTGGGTTCCTAAGGTGAATTTGGGGCCTATCCCTTAATTCACTTGATTCTGAAGATTAATAAAGAGTGACCACCATCATCATCAGCTAATGGATTTCTGAGATGTAGTAAAACCTTTATCAACACATCTGTAAAACTGCTCAGGATCACTTTTTTAACTGCTTTTTACAGTTACTCATCAAACATTACTAATTCCTAGAAAAATTGTGCTGCTATCCTCAGGTTTTCATTGAAAGTAATGTGTTTTTTGGAGGAAATAACCATTAAAATGTTCTATGTTCCAGGTGAATTTAATCATACACCATATCACATATCTCAATTCTGCTACTTCTGTAGTTACCCCACCTGTCTTGGATTTCTTCTAAGACCAAGATAATACATACAGCCCTTGTAATTATGAAGATATACTCCATTTATTTTGGGTATGTCATTTCGGACAGGAGGCAGAAAGATAAGCCTGATAATTAAGAAGTGTAGAAGCAGTGAAGATCTTATTGTCCGACTTTTCCCATTGTATTTTCTTTTGTGGTGATTTTTTTTTTTTACTTTGATAGGAACTAAGGTGGTTTTTATAACAAAAGACGATGTCTCATTACAAGGGTCTGAGGGAAGAGGAAGCCTTATTAAAAGCCATGTGATATCAAGTGTCTTGAGCTGCCGTGAGAAGTTCTGTACGATTGTAATATCTCTGGAAATAATTAGGAAATAAAACAATGCAATCACACTATAACCTGATGCACACACGACATCACTGACTACACCGTTGGTTCCCAACCTGGGGTCCAGGACCCCCCAAGTGGGTCCCCTGGAGAGCACAGGGAGTCCCCTAGGCTTGACCATTCAGAGCCATTGTGATTAATGTATACACATTGTACCCATTTCAAGAAAAAAGGTAAGGCTATATGTTGTTAATTCAACTTTGGCTTTATAGTAGGACAGGATTCAACCAGAATACATTATTTCTGGTGAGAATCTCACTTTTGAAAGCATGAAACCAGCATGGTTTCACCATGGGGTGGGTCAGGGGGTCCACAGCTTTTTAGTATTTGCGTGAAGGGGGTCCTCAAGGAAAACAGGTTGGGAACCACTGGACTAGACGCATGATCAGAAGTAATTCTGATTTGATAGTGTCCAGAATTATCACATACTGTTACTTACAATACTGGAAAAACTGTGTTTATTCACAAAGAATTATCTCCTTTTGTAAGTTACATTGTTACAATGTCTGACACATTGTGTAACCTTTTCTTCTTCAAATCACAAGGCAAGGTTGTGTATGATACCGTACAACAAAATACACTGAATCCTGAGTCTAGGATCTACTAGGAATTCTGAAGGGTTTGGCTTCAACCGGGGTCTTTGATCGGCTGGTATAATGGGAAGGGGGTGTGCACATATGTGTTTGAACATGTGTGTGTTATTTTTGAGTGTGTCACTGTGTGTATTTGATCAATGATAGGGTGGTAGGGATGATGAGGGTAGTGGGGAACATCTCAAGGCATCAAGAGAAGTGTTTGATGTGGACATATCCTCCCCAGGTGGTATACAAAAAGGCCAGAGCTCCTAATATATTGCAGTCTCCTATTTGCCACATCTTGCCTACAGACAACTAAAAACAGTGAAATGACAATTGCATAGACAATATATATCCACTATAAACCTTATACAGAATAGAACAATATCATAGTTTATTGCTTTTGGTTATTTTTGTTTATGGCTGTACAGAAATTGCATAAAACAAAAAACAGGATTTTATTTTCATACGTAGTGGGACAAGTAAACCTCGCATCACAGTTTGATAACAAAAAGGTTGACAGAGGAATATAATTTGCACATAAGTATTTCTGCAGCATCAGAGGCAGCATTTATACAAAAACAATTAAATAAAAATGCAACAAGTACAAAATATTGGTTTATTGTTCACTCAGAAAATGTTCTCTCCGTTCATTCCTTTTTTTGAAAGCAAAGGACTGTTCACCACTTATACATACATACATGTTTATGCATCAGGTTGTCATTTTAAAAGTTTGAAGACTCACCAATGAGAATAACATCCACTACTTACCAAAAGTTAGAGGTAACCAACTTCCAAATTCACTGAAAAAATGTAAAAACTTTTACATTACATTACATTACATTACAGATTTGTTCCAGTTGCTGCAGAAGCTTCTCCTGGTTCCCTCTTGGAAGGTCTTAAGGAAACTTGTGTGTTTTGGTTGTGCTGACCCGTCACTTGGATATGTCTGGAAGATGGAAAAGAGGACAGATACCCTACAAGCTTAAAGGCCCATTATATAACTTTTTGACCTTAAAACTCTGCTTTCCGGACTCAGCAGCGTCCCGCATCTGAGAATTTGCACTAAACAACTTTCACATCCGGGACGCTGCCTTTTGAGTTTCACTTTGCGCATGCGTTGCACGCTAGTAAGCGAATGTAAACAAACTGTTTTGAACGCACACCGGTGGGATTCAGCAAAGAAATGCTAGAAGACAATATTGGAGGAAGAGAGGAAACTAAGGAGAGCCAAAGAAGAGCAAGAGATAAGACAAGAGTCAAGAAAAGACTGTTTTTTACTGTCTTGAGAGAGCTCACAGTACAGGCAGGTTGCAAGATGGCTGCCGAATTAGCCGTCAATAGGGGGTGCATCACTGAGAAAATAATATAAGTTGAATAGTGTCTCTTTCAAAACAACTGAACTAATCATACAATATAACAACAATTTTGGAACTGTAATGGCCACCAAACACTAAAACTCTCTTCCCATCTCCTCTCACTCAAAATGTCCAAATTATTCATTTTAAAGCCAACATAATAATTAAGATCAATATTTATATTTATTTGAAGAGAGATAAGCAGGGGTTTCTTTAATTGGACTGTAGGTTACAGCAAAATGTAAATTTATGACATTTGTTGTTCTTATTCAGATGTAATTTAGGAGAGTGTAGACCTGGTTATCATGGTATAGGAACTACACACTCTCACTTTGGACCCTGCATGTTGTCTTGTGTCTCACTTTCTCCTGCCTCATCTTGCAGATACTCTCCCTCTTTCATCTCTTGACCGCTATGGTCTCCTACCACCATCTCCTTCCCCTGTCCCTCATCACCTTGGCCGTGTATTATCTCACAGCCACATTTCTGTTGCTTTTCTTTCTTTTTATCTCCTCCATTAGCCTTGCTCAGTTGTTAAGTCTCTGATTCTGTCAGCCTACTCTGGTGAGAAAAAAACTAGAGATACTGCCTTTCCTTTTTGTTTATGAAAGATGTTTTCCTTAAACTTTTAACATAATAGTTTTTCTACCTTAGACAAACCTTGCTTCAGACCTACTGTAACATTACGTGTAATCTACAGGGAGCGGAATGACATTCTTTTTGTTGACTTAAACAATATATCACAACTATTAACAACTATTCGAACCGAGCTATCACTATTATTTAATTTCTTAATATGAAGTAATTATTTAACATTAGTGATTTCTGGTGATTTTTCTTTATTCAGCAGCTACAAGGGTTTTATATTTTTTATTAATTTTGTGTTTCTTGTTCTGCAGTTGAAAACTGTACTGTGTGTGTGTGTGTAGAGCGAGTGATTTGGGGTGATCTGAGGTGCCTCCTCAGTTTTTCTGTGTTCACTGCAGCAATAGCAGTTAAAATGCGGCTGCAAGAGTTTCTTGATTTGAGATCTGTAGAAAAAAACTTGTGGCTTGCAGTGAAGAATGTCATGGGTTGAGATCCCTGTGTTGTGTTTGTGGGAGAGGGGGAAAAAAAGGCAAGTTTGAAGTTCTTTAAGCATTTCTCTATGCCTCTAATTTTACTGACACACATTTGTAAATATGTATTGCAACTACAAATTCCATTGTAAATTGTTTTTCTTCAACAATAATACCTTAGATTTTAGATAAATTTCCGCAGGAACATTGATGGGAAAAGAGCAGAGCAGTTCTACGCTGAATGAATCAGCATACTGTTTGTAGTCCTAATGAGGAAAGCCGATGTGTTTTGTTTGTTTGTACATGTTTGTGCTCCATAAGAGTTGGGGTGGTATTCATGGGTGTTAAACTTGTGTGTTATTCCATCACTCCTGTGTGTCTTTAATATATTAGTTCAAAAATGAAATGGACACATCGCAGTTGCCACTGAGTCATCTAATGATGTGCATAACACAGGGTGTATATACCGCATATGTATGCATGTTCGGGCAGCGGTGGTTTGGGGGGTTGGCAGCACATTCATTTAACAAAATGAATAGCTCTTGGACTAAATTAAATTTCAGCTGGAATTAAATGATTGGAAGTGGTCTCTGTGTGTGCTACAGAGCACTGTGGGAGGGCAATATTGCTAAAAGGCTTTTAGAGGATTAATTTAATGTTTTTTTCTTCTTCGTCTCCATCTCTCCCAGCATTTTTTTTTATTTCTTTGTTCCCCATCCAGGTGCTCATAAACCACAGCATTCCTTTTTGTGCTGACATTTAGTAGCTTAAAAATGGCAGTAAGCCAGCCAACAGGGTGCTGCATCCATGGAGGTGGGCTGAGTGTTGTTGTTGTGTCCATGTTGTCTATACAGTAGAGGCCTTATGGGAGAAAGCGACACACGTTGTTGTTTTGTTTTTGCCAGGGCTAAAAGTGGGTGATATGCTGTGCAGGTTGCCAGGGTGGGTACAGGAACATGGCACGTTCACAGCAGCAAGAAACATTATGTGTCCATCAAAAACCATTTTCACTGACAAAAATGCATGTGAAACTCATAACTGGCTCATTTCTGGGAATCACAACAGAAAGCAATAACATTTAAAGTATCCCTGACTTTTATACAGAAGACCACATAAACTGGCTAAACTAACAGGTAGGAGACCAACCAACTGTGATTGTTAAAATCACTGGAAGGTATAAGTGTTGTATATCAAATATGAGAAAATGGATATTATCATCTATATTTGATATTTGTATTATCAGCCCCATTACATGGCAAAACATGAAATAGGTGTTTAATGTGATTTTCTTATCACAGGGTCTGTTTTAAAAGGAAGTCCTAATTTGTTCCTGCCATTGGCCACTTCACCTTAAGTACCTATCCTCAACCATTTTGTTTTTAGTACCTAGTCGAATTCATGTAGCTTGTATTGTGTAGAACATCAATGAAACGGCAAGAGAAAGTGCAAGGAAACAGAGAATTCAAAAAAATGTGTCATGTCTTAGATATTAAACAAACGTTTATTTGATACTTCTTGACACATTGATGTGACTACATCCCTCCATGGAGTTGTTTTCATGTGCAGAAGCATGAAACAACAGTTAAGACTATTTCACATTTTGCCATTTTTTGATACTTTATAAACGTTTGCTGCCAAGTTATAAAATATTGAGAGACTGTGTGGTCTATGATTTAATCCTTGATGGTAAGTAGAAAAGGCCATTCACAATTCCTGTTCAACATAGGCATTATTCACTTCATGCAAACCAAAGTGAAGGCTAACTTACTAAGGGACATCTGTAAAAGAGATGTTGAGGAACTACCACTTGAGAAATTGAGTGTTACAGCAACAAGCTAAAAGTGATTGAGTGGGGTTGAGATGAGTTCTGCACAGCGCTGTCTTCTTCTTCTTCAGCATGCAAGTAATAACCAACTTCTCCGAACAGGTGACTTGCTGGGCTTAGGGATGTTGACTTACCATTTCACCAAAAGTTATAGAGCATTTGACCTTCATAAAACTGTTGATGGAAAGCTTTTTACCTCTTTTGTTCTGGGTCAGCTACACTTATTAAGTGTTATGTCTTGCACTGTGTATAAAAGTGACCCATATTCTCATTGTAAATGTTTTTTCACTCTGTCTAGGTATGTAATAGATCACTCCAAAAACTTCAACTATTCACACAATCCCCAAATCTGTTCCACCTGACAAAGGATTTTGAAAATATTTTCATTTTAAAGTAATTATCTCTGTTTTACAAACTATGTCCGAAGACGCAACAAATTAGCCATAACTTTTTTGTCTAGTGATATTTTCAGATAATATAGAATGATATCTGGCTGTAAAATCCCAGGGTATATTAAACATTGCATTAGGCCAGAGAAGGAAGCAATAGCAATATGTTTTTTTGGGAGCTGCTGATCTTGAGTATCTTGGTCACCAAATTGTTGCAGCTGATATGACATACAGTATCTACCTGAATATGAAACAGATAGATTTACTTAGCATAACGACAAGTACACACAAAATTAAATATTATACTAAAAGTTAATTGGAGCGTCTATATGAAAAAAGTGGGCAACTGCTGCCCATAAGGCTATCATAAAACTATGCTCTGATCCCACATGTATGATAGGCTTTTTTTTACATGGATCAAACACTATTGTAGGATTTTATCTTCCAACCTACATTATAACAGTCAGAGCTCTTGCATTGTATGCTTCATCATATTACCCAAATGATCCTGCCATTCAGTCAATCAATCAAGCAAACAATCCAGTCCCCCTGTACACTAATCAATTAATCACGCATCCAATCATAGATGGTTATACAGAGGCTGATGATGCTCTCACATAAACATCCTCAATCTTTAAATGAGTGTGGAGAGAGAGACTGACAGTGAAAAGATGAATGGTTTTTAGTTTGCTGGGGCTTGTTTTGATGACCCATGTTCAGTTAAATTATTGCAGTAATGATGCCACGACAGTGATGAATCACTCCTGTTACTATTTCATTAACTGTGTCGACACTTACCCGTTGAGAATGAACTCAGAGATTATACAGAACTTTAAACATATTTAGAAATATACAACTTTAATAGTTTTTGGTGTTTAGGGAATGTTAATTGTACTAATAATGTGAATTCAGAAAAATCTGAAAATACAAATAACAGAATAAATTGTTGTAAAATGCAACAACTTGAAGTAATTTTGATTTGTTGAGATACTTTTTGCCACTGATCTATGTTGTAAGTAATAAGTAAATGTTAGATTTTAGATTGTTTTCTGAATGAGAGCTAGAAAAGAGTATTTCAACCAAATTATCATAGCTGCAATGGAAATTTGTGCTCTAATTATAGAAAGATTATAGAAGAACCAAACCCATTGTGTTTTCATTAAGTAACTGACATTTAGGCCCAATCTCAATTCTCCCCCTTAGCCCTACCCCTTCGCCTTTACACAAAGTGTGGAGGCAAAGGGCAATGTTTTCAGCTCTATGAATTGAGAAACCCCTCTCTCCGTATAACCTGAACGTATTAGGAGGCTGGTTTGCTCGTGGCTCCCCGTTTACAAGACACGCGTGTCATACAGACCTTACGATACAACGGAAAGAAGAGCTGTAACTTACATCCTTATAACCGCAGAAATTAAAATTACGTATATCTTTATATTTTATATATAATGTTCCCTGAGTGTAATCAATTGAAACCTTTATGCAAATTACGACATCGCTACTTCTATTTCCGAAACATGCATATAGCGGTCAAACGCCTTATTGTGCCATCATGAGCAAACATCTACCTTATCATAAAGTTTTTAACAACATTTTAACGTTGTTATTTACGAAAAGGCAACTTTTCTGTACGAGTCTCTCGGTGCCAGGTTTGTTTCCTGCGTGAAAGCGTAAAACTCCTCCTATCCCTTTGCCGTTAAGTCTGCACCTGAAAAAGCTCTGCTGTAAGAGGTATTCACCACTTCCCCTTCGCCCTACCCCTCGCCACGAAAGAGAATCGATACACCATTTTATCTCGCATGAATGAGAGATGAAACGGAGGGGAAGGGCTAAGGGGGAGAATTGAGATTGGGCCTTAATTGTATTCAACTTCTTTGGTTTCCATTATTGTTAAGTTTAAAGTAAAGCTGGCATGATAACTTGAGTAAGGACAATAAGCCCTCCTGCAGAAACCTTACATTAACAGGTTGAAATGGTATAATTCTCAGATCTTTCAATTGTACATGGCGTCATCAAAGTAAAATTCTGTATGAATTTTCTTTTGAAGCTGTTGTGCCTTTTAAAAACATATCATTTCATATCAGACCTACTAGGGAAGGTAAACATGGACAAATAAACAATGCAAGCACTTTGTCTTTCTCAGACAGCTACTTGGAACAGTGTTGCTCCATGATTAGTGATAGTTTGTCTCGTCAGTGAGGGGGGAGGGTAATGAAAGATAATTGTGGAAAAGCATTGTGACGTTTTAATTATGCACCTGCATTTGCCAGTTTTAGCTTCAAATTGAATAATTTCTTTCCAGTACTCATTTTATGTGTAATCAGTAATAGTTTATGTAGTTAAAAGTTTTTTTTTCTAATCAAACTCTTTCTTTTCACAAACTCTGAGTACAAATTGTGCTTCATTGTTAAAAAAAAAAAAACACACAATAAAGAAAAGATTTTAAATCTTTAGAAAGTTGGTTAATTCAGATTAAGGAGATTAGTATTTATGCGATTAAAAAGAAGGTAGCATTTTTGTGCTTGTTGAAAAGTACTTGACAATGCTTCATTTTGTTTTATTTCTTTGGAATAGCTTCTATAGCACCAGTCACTGACATATTTTTATGGTTCTGCCATTCACTCCCAAAGATACATTTTTCATTAGGTAAAGGTAAAAATAACAATTATTGATAGTTTCACTCTTGCGTTGTTATGGAGGTTAAGGATACTCATTGTATTTAACAATTCTCCAATGTCTCCAACATTCAATTTGACAACATTTTTGAGCTGACTGAATTTAGGTCATTTTGCAAATGGAATTTTCAACAAGTAGCCTTAAGCTTAAGAATTTAAAGTGCTGGGATAAATAATATGTTCAAGGAGTCACTATTACACAGCCTACCAATGTCAAGGTGAGTGTGGAAGAATGGACCCAAAATGCAGAACCAAGAGGCAGATGAAATGTAATGAAGACGGTTTAATCCGAAGTGAGACAAGACGAAGCAAGACAAGACCAAGCTAGAGGAAAACAACAGGATGAACTGACAAGGGAAGTGAAAACCAGGGGAGAAAAATACAGACTAACGAGGGACAGGTGAAGTGCATGAGCAAAATCCAAACCAGGTGAACTCAACAAACAGAAAGGAATCACGATACTATAGACAAGGGGAAGAACATACAAAATAAAACAGGAAACTAAACTAAACATGACAGACACAAACCAAAACCCTAAAACCACAACAACCAAAAGATTCAGTGGTGCAAATATTGATCCTAGAGTTCCTTTACAGTCTGTTTTGCCATTAAGCTGTTCTGCAAAGTGGTTCTCAAACTGGGGGTCCCGAGATAATTTCACGGAGTCGCCAGATCATTGTAAAAAACAAAACAAAACAAAAAAAAACTACATTTATCTAATAAATTAGGATTTTTATTAGGGATGTCAAAATGAATGTGTTAATGCAAAGATATTAATCTGTGAAACTAGCACATTGATTTTTCTTTTTAACACATTGTGTAAAAAAAACAAAATGATTACACATGCCATGATAAAAAACTAAATTTGCCATTATCTCGGCAAGTGAAGCTGATTTTAAACGTGTGAACCAAATCCACCAAAAAGCCACATATTCTCCTTATTTATTAAGTTTCTGATACTTTTTTAAGCTTTACATTTAGAATTTTTTCATCATCAGGTGTCAAGAAACAAAGAGTGCTATTAAGAGACCCATTTCTTAACTTTTTGAACTCAAAACTCTGAGTTACAGACTTGTTTGTTGGTACAGTGACATCTATTAAGTGCATTTCTATGGCCGTCACTGCCCAGTGGTGTCCTGCTGCTGAGAAACCACACTGTACAACTTTTTCATCCAGGATGCATGTGTGATTTTGCAAATGAGTTTCACTCTGCAAATGCATCACATACTAGCAAGCAGATGTAAACAAACCAGCCGTTTTGAACGCGCAGCGTGGCAGATTCAGCAAAGAAACGCTAGAAGACATTGTCGGTGGAAGGGAGGAAACAAAAGAGAGACAGAGCAAGAGACAAGACAAGAGTCTAGATAAGACTGTTTTTTGCTGTCTGGGGAGCGCTCACAGTACAGCTAGGATGCAAGATTTAATAGGGATGCATCACTGAAGAAATGGCAATAGTTACATATTGTGTCTTTAAAAGTCTGAATTTGGCCCTATCTCTGCGAGAAAAGGCTGAATTTTTCCATATGGTTGCTTTGTCTCAGCTGTTAAAATAATCCACAAAAAACACTTTATTCTCATTATTTATGAATACTCTGATAGTTCCAAGCCTTACATATAGAGAATGGCCACAGGATAACCCATTTGATTTATCATATAATTAACCATTCAGTTGTTGCGGGTGGAGGGGTTGCAAACACCAACATAAATATATTTTGGGGGTCGTGGATCAAAAAGTTTGAGAACCTCTGGTCTGGACAACACAGAGAAATATCTTTTAAACTGTCAAGTAGGTAGTAAAAGCATGAAGCATTAAGCAATTTTATGTAGGTTAAGAAATCTGGTTATAGAGGGCAAACCTAAAGTGTTGTATAAATATATGGTGATACAAGTTAGTGATATCTAATGAGAACCTTTCATCTGAACCTTTCAAATGAATATTCTGAGAGCCTTTAATATTACATGCATCAGTAATACATTCATAAGGGTATATATGTTTTGACATCTACTATGTTACATAATTATACTAATTTTGACTGCAAGTGCATTTCTTATTTCATGTTTTGTTTTTCTTATTTAAAATACAGCCCATACAGTCACATGCAATAGTTGATGTAACTAAAATTATTTGCAATCTGAATCTTAATTCTCGATACAGTGCATCTTCATGTGAAGTTCAATGGAAATCAGCACCCCCAGAGAGTGTGAATTAGAATTTCTAATTGCAGGTTCCCGAGTGTAATTTAATGGAGCTGTCATTTTGAAGACATGCATTGGATCAACAAATGGAGAGGATCTAATACAATGCCAGCCCTCTGAGGGGGAAACTGAATTTACCACTTTTGTGCAAAGTAGTAATCACCTCTTGATCAGCATTTATTCCTTTTCCTGCCAAAACACAACTGAAGTATTTATTTATTTTCTTTCTTTACTAAAGCAATGTTGTGAATGGTAGAATGGCAAATGAACACACATTGTTTACCTGTAGTACTACACATACATAGTACACATATACTGTCTGCAAAGTGCTCTGCCATGTTTAACATCATTGACAGATGATTTTGCAGGTTCCATGGTTGAGATCCTAACCTATATGCCCATTAACAAATATTTTGTGTGGCATATTTGATTTGAAATTCTGTTTTACAGACTTGCATGGTGTGTGCGTGTGCATCTCAGCAAAAGATCTGATTTAAACTTTTGAAATGAAAACAATTCATTTGAGAATACATTTAGTCATTAAAACAAGCTTGTGCCAGCCTTTTCTCTTTTTTTCCCCGGCAAAAGGAGTTACATCATTGCTCTTAGCAAGCGGGTACTCTGATGATCAAAACTGTTTTTAAAACCACATTACAGAAGGACTTGTCTCCAACAGAATCACAAAGAAAGTCTTTGAACATGGCAAAGAACAAAACATGGTCACTATTTTTTACTCATGGGGGACCTAGTAAACTATCAAAACAAAATAAGAGGTTGTATAACAGAGAGCTGATGCAAGGAGAGGAGCAGGTCTTTAAAAAGCCAGAAAAAGGGAAGAAGAATAGGATCTGACCATTTGAATTTCAAGCTACCAATTCCTACCTCCTGTCAAAGAAGCATGAATCTAACTTAGTGAGAGTACGAGTGACGGAAAAACAAAGGCAGCTAAAAGAGGACAAAACATAAAGAAGGCCATTAGATGCCTAGAATCCTTTTTTTTTAAAAGCTGCTTTAAAGTATAGTACACACAGATTAAAGATGGAAAGATGGCACTATATATATATTTTTTACCTCTAATGGCCAAGAAAATTGATATGGGATAAATAAAAATGCCCCCCAAAAAATCCAACACTCAGCAGGTTTACTGGTTAATGCCATCACTTTGTAACAATATGATGGAGAGCGTGGGCGATGGTTATGCTCTCATAGATGCCAGTTGGATCCTTTACACATTACTTCCCTGTATTGTCCAAAATCACATGTTAAGAAAACCATGACAAGCATGGAGAGGGAGCAGCGCCCTGTTGATATTATCAGTATGATACCCACCGTCCAGAAGCAGAAATTTATTTAAGTGTAATGTAGTGAGAGTGGAAGGGGTGGTGAGAGAAGAAAGTAAAAGGAATGGGGCACAAAGCATACAAAATACCTTTGCTGCAGAGTGTAATGCACCACAGACAAATAGTGCAGTTTTATCGCCTGGAGGAGTGGAAGGAGCTTTTAAATTCATGCTCAGTCTTCCAGGAGGCAGGAGTGGTGGCAGCATGTGACTGATGTGCCACAGAGATACCGGTCATTATTTGTGTGTTGTACTCCAACATACAATATACCTCTTTTATAAGAAATCCAAAATAGCTGCAACAATTTTATTCTGAAAAATAAAAAATCCAAAGTTGGTCTTATGACTATGACGCACAATTTCCTTCAAATTTTAGAGGCACTACGGAACTTTGGTAGATTTTCTCCGTTTTTCTCGCCCCCTTACGACGGCTAATTTGGTAACAATCTTGCATCCTACCTGTACTACGAACTCTCTCCAGACAGTTAGTCAGTCCTATGTTGACTCTTGTCTTATCTCTTGCTGTCTCTTTCTTTTCTTCTCTTCTTCCAATAATGTCCTTTTATGTTTTTTTTTTTTTTTTTTTTTTTTTGCTGAATCAGTCACTGTGCACATTCAAGTTGGCCGATGTGTTGATATCTGCTTGCTAGCGTGTGATGCGGTGCGCAAAGCAAAACTCAGCTGCAACGTCACGCCGCCCCAAAAGCAAAAGTTGTGAAGTGCGGTTTCTCAGCCTCGGGATGGTGCTGGGCAATGTACAAAATAAATGTCACTGTGCAATCAAACAAGTCAGAAACACAAAGTTTTAAGGTGAGAAAGTTACGTAGTGTGACTTAAGAATTGGTGGTAATGTTTATTGCAAATGTATTTTTGTAGTGTAGAAACGAAGAGTAGAAAATTAGCTTCAGCTATAAACTTGTTTTCTTGGTATCAGCTATAATTGTTTTTGTAACTATGTACAAATGCAATGTCGCTGTCAAATAAATAGAAAAATAAATAAATAGAAAAAAATATAAAAAAGACACCAAAAAGAATTGACATGGTCAAAGGACAATGTCTCGCAAGGTCCAGATGTGAAATCTACTATACAGACTAAAGCAAGCAGTAAGGAAGTACAGGATACTTGCATCAGCCTTGAAAATATTTTACTGGAGGTCGTAAACTTGGCACAGTGAAAAGCTACGATGTCACTCAAGTCAACCATTGACATTAACTCAGGCACATCAGGGGTAATGTGGGGTTCAGTATTTTGCCCAAAAACATTTCCACATGCGGTGTGGGGAATCTTGGCATCAAACCTGCAACAACATACAGATTGTTAGATAACTATTCTCTTGAGACACAGCTGCCTCAGAAAGACTCACAACAAGCAATTCTCCACCCAGTACACATCATTTAATAGTTCAGGATCAAAATATAGAGTTTTGTATCACAGAATGATAAAAGAAAGATGGTTCACGGGGTCAGCATGTGTTTGCTATCGGAATTAATGATGTCACGATTACCAATTGTACAATTAATCGCGGTATTAAACTCTACAATTGATTCATCTCAAAGATCCTTTCATATCGTCACTTTCTATAAACAATTATGTCTGAACCATAACAGCAGATTAGCGCAACTTCCGCATGGAACGAAAACAAAGTTGCACCACAGCCATGTGTTTCTGCTTGTGTTGCTTTGTTTTAGTTCTGTGTGAGTTGCAGAGGAGTTGTGCCGTGTTGAGTTATTCCATCCAAACAAATAGATGAAGTTGTCCTTGTCTTTTTTTTTTTTTTTTTTTTTGGTTATATAAAGAAGAAAAGGACCCAGGTGTCATTGTGGAGGACAACTCACCAGCCTGTGAAGCATGACATAAAAAGTTGCAGAGAAAGGAGAAAATACATTGAATACATTTCACTACCTGCTGGATAACCACCAGCTTTTTGTGCTAAAGGTAAATGCTCTGTAGTTTAGTTAAATTATGCTGTTTATTTAACATAAAATTGAAATTAAATATCATCATGTCATTTCCTGTTTTGTAATCATATACAACTTGGGTTGGTATTAAAGGTCAACATGACGTGTTCACTGAATGTTACATGATACAGATGGGAAAAAAACGAAATACTTCTTTTGTGATGGATAGTTTTGCGGTTTAAACATATTCGACCTGGCATGAGGTCCATGACTTTTAGTCATCAGTGTTTACAGTCATAGTCTGTAGAAGAAAGCATATTTAATTCCAGATATCTGGTCTTATTTTTTTAATTCAACTGTTCCAGTATTATTTTTGTATCAAAAAGCAGCTACTCTGCCAAAGGACAGCTGGAAGTCAAAGCTAGCTAGATGTTTTTCCGATGTTTCTAAATTCGCAAGTTGAAAAGAAATGTTCAAAATAATTTTTATAATGTAGTTTCCAGAAAGAAGCCTCCAGTCCAGGTAAATGTCCTGTGGCCTTTTCCACCAGTTTCTCTGAGAGAAATTCAGAGTTATTATGTAGTATTTATTTATTCTTTACACAGCATAGGGGATGCAATTGGAATAAGACTTCGTGGCTACCTTACTTTATTATTATAACTTTGTTATGGTGGCATCAAAAGATATAAATAAATAAAACTTAAAGACCCATAATGAGTGTTCAGGTGGTTTTCTACATTTGGTGTTTGGAAATTAACACAGAATAATTGTGATAATTTTAAAATTGTGATTATTTCTTTGACAATAACCATACCAACAAAATCTATTATTGTGACATCCCTTATATGCATACTTCTTTTTTTGTGTGTCTAATACTGATCAAATTTAGAGGAGAAATCTGATTCTTTATTTCAAATATTGCATTAGCTGACCAAAGCTAAAACAACACTTTTAAAGCTTCAAGGAATAATAAAAAAAAAAAGACTGCCAATTGTTTCTGGTAGGATTAAGCAGGTTTATTTGTTTATTTGTATTTGTTCTAAATACAAATAGGCACAACATCGCTGTATCACAAAATGACAGTGAGAGGGGAAAACAAAATCTTAACAAAATAACAAAGTTAAGTCTATGCCACCAAACAGCACATAAATAATATAAACAAATAAAATGTCCACCACAATAAAAAAATGATCTAGCATTCTCTACACTGTTCAGAACAGACACTTGCAGAGTTTTTGTTGGATTGTTTTTTTGTTTATGTTGGATTGTTGTTGAAGTGGCTACAATAACCTGTGTCTTCCTCTTAATAAATTGTCAACTTCATGTCAATCATGTCTCACCATTCCTTGAAAAATATTTTTAACTTAAAAAATGTCTTGATTATGGTTGTGAATGACATTTGGTGCCCCTTTGGTACTGGGCGTCTTACATGTAGTGCATGTTGCCCATGAGGGAGAAGGGTGCCTGTTGGACACAAAAAAAAGTGTTTTGCTCTGAGATTTCATGTTTATTTGCACGAATACAAACCAAAAGACTATTTCATTTGTTGCTGTGAGACCAGGATCATATTAAGTTGCTGATGATGCAATGCAAAGAAAATAGATCTACAACATTAAAGATGCACATTTTTAAATGTCACACAGCTTATACTTAAAAGTGCCTCTTAATGCTGCATTATTGACCCCAACTGTCAGCAGCTGCATCTTTCTGCTCATTATTAAATAAATTACTATTTCAGAAAAATGAACAACAAAACAAACTACAATTTGACTTTAAGATGGATTAAATTAGTTTAATCATTAAGGGCACTAATGGTATAAATTTCATGAAAATAAGAATCATTATAGAAAAAAATTCTCAAAAAAAAGAAAAAAAGACATTTGTCCTTGTCTGATTTCCCCTTTTCCTCATGTAATTTTATCTCTTATCTTCTCCCTCTTTACTTGCACTGTACTTCCCACTCATTTACGATTGACATGTCTGTCAGTAAGACAGGTCTGTGACAGGCAGTTCCCAAAGGTGCACCTCCTTAAATCTCCCAAAACACATGCACACACATTCCACCCCGATCCCTCCATTTCTTCATCACTCTACCTCTCTTATTGATGTGTGATTTGAAAACAGACAGAAAGATGTGATAGGTAAAAAGCAGGATCAGGCAGGATAAGAGGTAAGCAAAGAGGAAGCAGTCTACTACACGTATAAGAACAAAATACTTATTAGCTGCAAAATAATAGACAAGAATAACTGATCCACATGTCTAGATTAGAATAAACTCCCAGAAAGCCTCAGATCAGCTGAAACAATTTATATAAATCCAGGTTAAAGACCCACCGGTTCTCAGCTGCATTTCAATAGTTTTTATTTAAAAAGCCAGATCTGCACTTTTTCTTTTAAGCTTGAATTTTTAAATTTAAATTATGCTTCTTATTTTCTGATCTTTACTTCTGCATATTGCTGTAATACTTTTACTGTTTTATGTTAAGCACTTTGAATAGTCTTGATAGAATGTGCTATAAAAAAAAACTTGCCTTGTCAAGTACTCTTTATCAAAGGTTTTGACCTATAGTTGATTTAAAGTACTTCTTTGAATAAATCTTATTTAGTTTTGTAGTTAGTCTTGATGGCAATGTACTTTTGTGAATTTGGTGAACTTTAATTTTTATTTTTTTTGTACTGTTCTTTAATATTATGTTTTCTTCTTATGAATCAATTTAATTTACTTGTTAGAAATTAAAGCAATTAATTCAAGTATTTTTTTTTTTACAATGAGCCCTGACTTGTAAATGGAAACTTAAACATGGGGTAGGAGATGTTTTCCAGAAACATTTTTTACTATATTGCTTAAAATCCCTTTCACACCCCGACTGCAGGCAATTAATAAAATGCTCTGACACAAAAAAGATAAAAAAATTGTCACCTGTAGAATGGACAGGACTCAAAAAACACAATCCAATCATTTTAACTGGTCCATTCTTAAAGATTGGATGGTGATATGTCTATCAATCTCGAATGCCATTTGTCCCTCCCCTCTCTGTATGTTCCTCGTCTCTGGAGGCGTAGCTTCGGGGCGAAATCTGAAGAAAGGGGTTTGGACTTTTGAATTGTGCATTTTGTAAATGTAATTGCTCCAACCATTTTTCCAGAATCTCTTAACCTACCTTTAAGCACACCATTGCTGTTCAGTATGTCCTTCTTATAGTGGACTTTTGAACATTATTGTAACCATAGCCAGCGAGGTAGACGCCTTTATGTATTAAAGTTGATATTGCTATATGATGCTTGAGATGACTGTGGATTTGTGAAAGCTTTTAGAATTATGATTTTGTGTGACAACTATCTCTGATTTTCTTCTACAATATGGAATAAATGTATTAAATTGAATTGATTTCTCACAGTGTTGTGTTTCTTTAGAATTCATGCGAGTGGCTAATCAGGTTACCATGAAAAGAAACATTATAGTTATCTTGGGGAAAACATTTAAACATAAAAGGGTAATAAAGTAAAAACACAATGCATTTGACAAATCTTATATCACAATTTGGTTCAAACTCTTGAAGAAAAAAAAAATCATTGTTTTGATATATACTGCTATTTAAAATTAATGTTCATAAAACAGTCAGCTGAGAAGGTTCTGCCTCTGATATAAGAGGATGGAGGATTATATGGGAATGGGATTGACCCATGTTGTAAGACAGATAATCATTAAAAAGCAATGAAAAGCAGACAGAGAACAGTGATAAGACAGCCAGATCCCCTGAGGTTGGGTCAATTTAAGGCCTTGGAGAATGACAAGGACTCTGGACTGAAGCCACATCTGAAACTCCCACCCTCTCTAGAAACCTTTATGTTTTGCTTGCAAACACTACTGACCTTACAACACACAGTGGACATCTAGCTTGCCTCTGGGCCCTCTGAAGACATGTTTTGACTGCCCCTGTCACAAAAAACACAGTGTCAAGTATGAAGATTAAAGTCCAAAGGATATTCTTGGAAGAAGTGTTATACCTCAGTGATTTAAGCATGGTGATAACACTGTCAGGGTTAGAAGTTCACAGTTACCTCCTGAGATGGCTTTGAAGATATGAGATGGCTGAAAATATTTACAAACACAATAGGCTTGCAAAATATGCACCCTTGAAATGACTAACCAGTTGGAGTAAGGGGGAATGCTAATGTTGATTGATATCACTTTAGTTTTTACTAAATATGTATATATGCATCTTAAATGCAAGGTATACGGATTTTAGTAATAACTCCATGTAGACGTATTGACAGATCAAAGTACCTCGAGGCAGCAAAAGTAGAAATTTAGCTTTTTGCTTCTAGTATTTCCTCAGTGTAAGTTGTCAAAATTATGAGTTCAGACAGTTGTGGAATAAAATCAGTACTTCAAGTGCATCCTTTAACTGTGTAAACATAGGATAAAGTTGATGTCACATTTGCTAAAACATGTCAGTGGTCACCAATCTAAAGTTAAGTAGAAGGCAACATCTTTTTCTTTTTCTTTATCTATCTTTTTATTCATAATTTACCAAGCAACAACAACAACAAAAAAAGCAGGTATCAGAAACTCTGCAAGTACATTTTGGGGTGTGCGTTAGACTTACATGACACATAT
>JBBBVU010000015.1:11041725-11069291 GCA_037177055.1 Atherinosoma microstoma | reverse complement strand
GCTGGATGTCAAGCGTCTGATTTACCAGTGTCAAGCGTCCAACTTTGAGCGTCAAGAGCGTTTTTGACGCCGAAATCACGTTTGGTCTGAACGCACCATTAGACTTCCAATTAAACTCTGAGTCCTGTCAACTGCAGAAATACTCTGATTACTCAGCCGGTGTGGTGTTTATCAGTGAGTAGGAATTGAGTACAGGTCAGTCAATTTCTAAGATGGCTTGAGTCCTAATCTTGAATACAAACAACCAAAAAAATAAATTATTGTTGACTTCAGGAGGAACAGGAGCAAAGTAAACACTGTTTACATCCTGGGAGAAGAGGTGGTAGTGGAGGAAAACAAGTACCTTGGAGTTCAGCTAGATAACAGACTGGACTGGAAATTCAACACAGAGGCATCTACAGGAAGGGACAGAGCAGACTCTTCTTCTTAAGAAAGCTGAGATCATCCAATGTCTGCACCAAGATGTTGCATATCTGCTATAAGTCTGCTCTGGAAAGTGTAATCAGCTTTGCAGCCATCTGCTGAAGCAGCAACATCAGAGTCAGAGGCTTAAAGAGACTGAAGAAACTGATCAAGAAAGCTGGTTCTGTGCTGGGGATAACTCTGGAGCCGCCGGAGCGACGATTGTCCAGAAAATAATGGTGCACCAGCTGCTGGAAATAATGGGTGTTTCTTCGTATCCTCTACACAACACTGAAGAAACAACAGTATGTTAAGTCAAGTCCAGTACACAACAGAAAGGTACCAGAGATCATTCCTGTCAACAACCATCACCCTCTGGAACATGGCATTATCTTCTAATTATTTATTATTGTTTTATTTATTTTTTTAAATCAACATTGCAATTTCCCTATGAGATTAATTAAGTATTTTTCATTCATTCATTACTCTTTCTGCTCTCTTGAGCACATGTACATCCCTGAAATAAAGCAGGTTAAATATACATACATACATAAATAAAGCAGTTCTACTTGCTATTAATAACTCACCTATCCCTATTGAGATTATTTCATATAAGACAGTAGCAAATAATTTAGAGTGTAATGGTGCATTTGTTAGTTAGACCTATTTTTATACAGCAGAAAGGCAAGAAGAAGTGTATGACAACCAAGGCTTGGGTTATGAACTGATTCCCTAATTAATGTCAACTTGACAAGATCACACACAGTGTGGTGTTGGAGAAGCACTACTGTATTGGCCAAATGTCAGGTTTTCAATTGCCTATTGTGCTGTGCTTATTTTTTTTTTATTTTTGTTTCCTTTGTGTGTTTAAAGAGGTGGTAATACTGCTTAAAGTATTTTTTGCAGCTTCAAGGGTGCTGACCAGGATGTCACATTATCATGTTAGAATAAGGACAAAAGCAGCTCCACAACTGAGAACAAAACAACTGCCTGGCAAGACAGTAGGCATATTTGTTTGGAAAAAATAAATGTGGACTTTACATTACTCAATAAAAAAAATAAAAAAGGAGAAGTATGGCAACAATGTGCAATAAGTATCACATATAACTTTGCACTACTTCTTTCAGCTCCATCCAAACACATTTGCTATATCCTGCACTAAGAAAACATAATACTGTATCAACAACCACTCAGTCCAGCAAAGTTTGTTGATAATTTTAGGATCTGATAGTTTAAGGAAATTCAAGAATAAAAATCGGAAGTTGCTTTCCAAAATTTTCTAATATGTCACTGAGTCATTTTATCATTCTACCACATTTAAAAACTAACAAGAGGCGTGGCCAGTTGTTCTCCACTCAAGATACAGTAAGTTAGTTAAATATGTGACCAAAAAAGAAAATATTTAAATCAGTCACATAGAAAAACCACAAGTATGTGTGAAAATAACATAGCACATAACATAATAACCAAAGGAAAATTACTCCGGAGGGACTCTTATATTCTTAATAATAATAACTTATAATAATAAAGTGGATAAATAAAATGTAAAGTATACACTGCACGAGGACCACAGAATGACCCAACATTGAGCCAACAGGAACATTTTTAAAAGAAAGACCCCTGCCATTGATGTGATGCTTGCAACAATGTGTTTGTTAATGAAGAGAGACATCTGTATTGACTGCACTTTTGATTGACTGACATAAATTAACAAGAATCTACTACTAGGTGTTGAGTGTTTTCTTGTATATTGAAAGAAATGTAACTGTCATCAAACATATCCATCAGTATATCGAGGTCACCCTTGCCCTGAGGGTATCTGTCTGGGTGGGTTTGATAAAATATTCTACCCCGGGGGAATGCATAACACAAGCACTGCATTTTACCAATATTAGCTTTGTACGTTAACAAGTGTGCTAATGTAGTCCATCATTATTTCATGATACTATCAGTGTGCATTTGCATCATCTGAGGAATAAGTCGAAGTCTAGGGATGCTCACTTCTGCCTCAAGTGATATTTTAAAGAGGAAAAATAGAGTTATCTAAGCTTATTTTGCCCTCACTTGACAGTTAACACTGACAGGTAGGATGAGGAGGTAGCAAAAAGGGCAACAACAAGTCATCCATGGTAAGGTCCTCTGGTCTGAAAGGTTAACAGGAGACGGTGACACAGCGTTCCACCTGTTGTGATATCAGATAATGCTGGCTCTGATCTTGACTAAACAGACTTTGATTAATCTTTCTTAAAATAATCTTAATGAAATGGAAAGCTCCAGACCTAATTTTGGCAATCTGTTTTGTGGGGAATCTGTCAGGGTTATCCCTCAAAAACAAGGAGCAAAAATCAATATTAAAAAGTACAAGGATTGAATGCAAAAGCATAGATATTTTCATTGAGTTTTATATATTGATTTAGATATAGAAACCATGAGTTGGATAGTGTAGGACTGGCAACGACACAATGAATGTTGTGTGTGCTACTTTTCAGGATGAATTGAGTTTACAATGTCTGCTGGTGCAGAACTAACGGAGAACATGTGAAAAATGCCCCCATTCCAGCTTTTCATGGATTGACATTAAACAGACATTACATGGTGTTAAGCTGTGCATATACTCTTGTTGAGATTCAAAAAAACAAAATAAAATGTCTAGGAGCCTGTCCAATATTTCAGCTGGCAAGCATAACATGACTACAGAGGGTTCCTGGGGGGCAACCTAAACCCACAATCCACACTGCTAGCAAAAAAATCCTCTGCATCACACAGATCCAAACAGTCTAACTTCTTTTTGTTGCGGACTAATTTGTATTTGCATTTGGATTCTGTTTCAAGTGGCAATTCCACTCATGGAGGGGATACATAAAGACAAGCTGAAAGGATCACTGACCGAACAAAACAGCTTTTTTTTTGGCTTCTCATTTTCATTCACCATTGGTGATAGGGGTATCAGTCCAGGTGTTTTTTGTGTAATTTAGGATAGTCCGTTGGCATTTACATTGAGAGAGGGAAAAGAGTTATTTAACAATGGCGGGAAAGATGTCAGGTGTCCTCAGCTGCTAGGAACATGGTGACGCCCAGGTCTTCAATATTTCATTGCCTTGTGGGGGTTGGTCTGCATGTGTAAGTGCATGTGAGTGTGTGTATGAGTGAGTGCGGGACATCATTCAAGGGTTGTTTATGTGTAGGCACATCCTGGCAGTGGTAGGTTAAATTGTATGGAAAACATTGATGAAGTGTGCCCAGAGGGACGGTAGTCCTGTCATGTCTAAATCAATAATTTAACCGTCTTTTATTATTCTCTTTTCTACCTCAGTAGCTCTGTGTTTAGGAGTGTAGGCTCCTTCAGACGTTTAATCGTTCAAGTCTCCTCCACCAGAGAAACAATAAATTAAAGAGTCATGTAAACATAACATCTACTGCAATTTCACGGAACAATTTAATTCCAACTCAATAAACGAGGAAATTGCTTTTGAAAAGGAAGGCAAAAGAGAAAAAAACAAAACAAACAAAAAATAGACCGGAGAGCTATATCATTGTTTATTATTGTTTTTTCTTCTTTTTAAATTTTTATTCTATTTCACACACTTTGAATTTTTGGACATATTCCTGCTGACAACAAACAGCGACCAATTACATTTAAAATCTTCCGACATGGGAAATTAGAAGAAAATGAAATTTCCAATAGATAGAAGGATGAGAGACACAAAGCAGTGATTAAAGAAAATACAGATTGATGAGGTTCAGCACTTGAAATAAAAAAGCTAACTTCCTTTTGCATTGTCAGGCTATTTCATCCTTTTAGCTGACATTAACTCATAATTGGAGGTCAATCCTACAGTTACCTGCCGCAAATTGACCCTTCCTAATTACCTATGAAGTCCTTAGGACACACCAATATAGGCTACATAAGAACAATGTTAAGAAAAATTGTGTTTTTATTACTTAATTGTAGAGAATTGTTGTAGTTAATCATCTATATCAGTGGTTCCCAACCTGGGGTCCCAAAGAGCACAGGGGTCCCTGAGGCTTTGAACATTCAGAGCCATTGTGATTAATGTCCACACATTGTATCTATTTAAAGAAAAAGAAGTAAGGCTATATAATGGTAATTTAACTTTGGCTTCATGGAAGGACAGGACAACACTTTGTTAAAGATTATAGAACCTTTTGAGGCTTTGAGGTATGATTAATTAGAATATAAATTGTAAAGACTGAACAAACTCAAAAGACTCACGCTCATATTTCTTTCAGTTCAAATGTGACAAAGCATCCAACTTTTGTCCAATGTAAGGAGACACAACTAATAGGACTGAAAACTAGGGTCCGGAGGGCTGTTGCTCGCCTCGTCCACCACCTAAAACAGCATCTTGCTAGTCGTCATTTACGAGAACTAGTGGAATCAGAAAATGATGCAGTTAACAAGATTAACTTGACAGTCTTGCATCAAGTGAAGTATTCTGTTGAATTATACTTTTACGAATCAACATGTTTACAACATTAAACTCATATTACAAATGCATAGGTCTGGCTAAAGCAGCAATATCCTAAATATATTGTCAGTAATGGGAAATAAGCCGTGTGGATGGTGAGCTGAGTAAACATGACCAGTAAAACAAAGTCAAGGAAACATCGTTGAAGCATAAATGAAATAATAATAATGAAATGTTGAAGTGTCCAACCGTTGAAGAGTAAAATGATCAGAGAATCATCATGTAGCAAGTCATTATAATTCTGCTACCTTCAAGACCGTCAACACTGTAGCAGTTAGTGACAGCCCATCACAATATTCTCCTCTTTCTGTCACTGAGTCAGATTTCAAAGACCTCTTAATGATCCACATAATACAAGTTTGTGGATATGAATGACATCCAGGCTCACTGCAGCTTCCTACAGCCTCTGATACATTTCTGCACAAACATGTCAAAACATTCTCGGCTCTATAGGGCGTGCTGAACTCTCGGGACTTTAACTCATTTTTTAAAAGAAACGTCAGATGAGAAAAGAAAATTTAAATAGTGATTCTAGTGAGAAGATGAAAAGAGGAATGAGCGGATAGAATGGGTGTTATGGCATGGTCTTGGGTTAGTGCATGTATTCACTTCATTAAGTCCGATCGGTGGTGGTTAAAGTGCATTATGAGTAATTCCAGGTGGACTGAATAGAGGTTTTAATCTGAATTGGTCCATTCTATGCCCTCCTTCCAATCTAATCTGAATGGCATTGTCTGATTACACTAAAGCATCTTACATTGTTATCAATGCAGAAATCCACAGTTACAGTTTCAGATTGCACCACACTGATTATTTAGAAGCTTTCTCTCATTCTAGGAAAGAGAGTAACTTCAGGCGGTTCAAAGAGGGTGTTGAAGCTGCCTGTGCACCAAGATTAGGATTGCTGCAGGTAAAAAAGGTCCCCTGCTAGAGCATGGCAGCCCATTATGACTGTTCAGAGATGCATCTCACGGTCTCCCTTCCAGCATTTTGATGCAGCATGCCAAGCTTGATGACCTTGAGGCCATTGAGGGACTGGGGTGCCAGGTGACAAGGCAGGTTTGCCAGGTTTTAAACATGCCCCCATCACAGCAGTGCCTGGCAGTGAAAACCCCTTACAAGTGCCACACACACACACACACACTCTGGTAGTCATTATCTGAATTTAAAACCAAACTGCAAGCTGTATTATGGTCTCAGCCCCCTACAGAGATGCCAACTAATTAGTCCCCTTACAATTTCCAACCATGCTGAGCACATGCCAGTACATCGTCATCATCATGAATAAATTAAGAGATGAACAGATTAAAGAGTCATTACACTGCACTGATAGAAATTGTTGCACTTTGGTCAACCTGTTAACAGAATCAGGAAAAATATGTATTTAAAGTATTTAACTTTTATTAGTTAATATACAAATTCTATATTTGTGAAAATACTTAATGGCTTTTAAAACAAATGTTTGGTAAATTTTACAACACACTAGCAAAAATTCTAGTCTAAAGAGTTTAAAGAGTATAGAGTTTGAAATTCTCAGTAAGTTGACCAATGACTTTGTTTCTCCGTATGAAACTTGCCTGTTAACCCTTTTGTGCCCAACGACATAAATGAGGGCGATTGGGATTGCCGGCACTCACAACGGTCTTAAAGTGTACATCAATAAACTGCAACTGTGATTGGGAAGGACTCTACCCCCTTTTGAATCTCTCTTTTAGATTAGTATTAAACCTTCGGTGACTTGTGTGATTTGGATATTAGATGAGTAAAACGCAACACATAAATTAATCTGCAGTCATTACAGTACAGCATTATCATACTTTTAAAAAAAACTTATCATAATGGTTTCCGTGAATAGTTTAAACTTGTCATTATTTTCATTTCAGGTTGGTCAGCCTTTGTGTCTCATGGTGGATTTGAGGTAGTACTAAAACATCTGTTTCATGGATGGATATCATCAGATTTAATCAAAAATTACAATGAAGTCATAGGATCTTGGCTTAATTTGGTTTATTTTAACCAAAATATGGGTTAGCTTTCTTTTACGCAGATGGTTAATTTTG
Source organism: Atherinosoma microstoma (assembly GCA_037177055.1). Classification (NCBI taxonomy): domain Eukaryota; kingdom Metazoa; phylum Chordata; class Actinopteri; order Atheriniformes; family Atherinidae; genus Atherinosoma; species Atherinosoma microstoma. The sequence goes on along the minus strand of JBBBVU010000015.1, from coordinate 11,062,339 downwards.
GACTACTTTTACTCCTGATGTCAGTGAGTCGATATTTTCTGTTATATTCACACATTTACAATGCAAAGGTTGAAAAGTTATCCAGCACAAGATATGATGATGTAAACATGAAATTTAATTGATTTCATTTGTGGCAAAATGTCACAAAAGGTGCTGACACATTAAAGTTGTGCACTGAAGGGTTTTGGTTGACTGAATGGACCTCCTGGCAAAGACATACAGGCTTCAACTGACCAACAGCATGGTTGTTGTCTTAAAAAAGTAAAAATTGGATTTAGAAAATGAACCCTTCTGTTCAGTTACAGCATACTGTTTCTCATTTGGAAATTATGTTGATGCTTTTACAGTTACATTTAATCTTGCTGAAGCACCAGGTGATGATCAAAGCTTGAGGCAACAGGTTTCAGTGGCTTTCCATCCTGAGTAGGTGAAGTGAAGCAGGTTTGAGGGACACAGAGTAAATAGGTCATGGCACAGAAACTCAGATCTGGTCTGAGGCAGTGAGCGGAGAGGATGAGGTTGTGCATGTTGCATTTTTAAAAGAAGAACAAAGACCACAGAGGAAAGCCAATTCGGCCTTGGGGTGAGTAAAGAAGGACAGGAAAAAGATCAGAGAAGATATCCAACGGCACACTGACGTGGTTGCAAGAGTAAAAGAGATATATTTGCGCATTTGTGTACTGATTTGCACGGTTATGATGTGTTATTATTTCAGTCAGGGAATGTTTGGTGGTTTACTGTAATTCATACAGTATGGTGTCTCAGCTGTAAATATACTGCATCTGTGTAACATTGATGCATTTATATGTCAATGAACCACAAGATGTAAAATGTACTGGAAAAAATGTAATTTGTTTATTCTTAGGATTTCTCAGATAAAATAAACCAATGACTCTTCCAGCTCCTATTTTTGGATGCAGGTTTTTGGCTGGCTGTATTCTAAACCTTTTACTAACCCAAGCAAATGTTTTTTTCTTTTGTAGGGACCATCAATTGGTTAAGTTGTCTATGGATCATCTTTTGCTTCTTAATTATCTATTGTTTCTCTTGTTTGGTAGAATGAAAGCACTAAAATAAAATATTTCTACTTCACAGGATTATATTCAAAGCAAAATAAACTTAATTCAAATGACATCTGTTTTTCCTTTTTTAATTTAAAGAAGTCTTGTTTTTTTCTTGACTGAGTAAAAAAAAAAAAGTATTTTCCAGCTATATAGTTTTGTTATTTACATTGAGTTGACAATTCTTCCAATTTGCTCCAAATGGGTGCCGCCATTATGGTATGACATCTTGGTAATGGTTCCAACTGGCTATTGTTCATAATAGGATTTGATTGTTCTGAATACTCTCAGATCCAGATTTATTGGCCTGTGTGCCTGTCTGTGCCCTTGACTTGAGGGCCACATAACTTGCCTCTGCCTCCATCTGTATTCTGTTTTTGCTTATTAGACTAAACAGAAAGTAATTATTTCTCAGTCATTCCATTTGGCTGGCAGCGGGAAGCAAACCACTTTTGCAGACTAATCGGCTCACAGCAGAGGTGGCCCCGGCTACAAACAAGTCTGTGTGAATGTCCCGGATTAAACTTGCCAATATAACACACATCTCATGTGACTGAGCTCCAGTGACTCATTTTCAAAAGCCATCTTTAAGATTCCCTTTTGCTCATCTGCACTCTCATTTCCTCACAGATCTTTCCTTTTACTGTTTTCTCTCTTATTGTTTTGTTAGATTCTGTTTCCTGTCTGGTTTTAACTTTTTGTCCTCTTTTTGTCCTCCTTTCTCCCTTAATCCTTCCGTAACCTGTCCCCACTTCATCTCAATCTTTCTCAATTTCAGCCATACCCTTTGTCTTCTATTTCTCTCACTTTTAATTCTCCCACTCTATAGCTCATTTCAGCTTCCTCCATCCTCCCGGGCTCCCCCCTTCTCTCCATTTCTTTTAATAGCCTTGCGTCTCTTCTGGCTCTAACTGCCATCCCCATGAAGGGCACAATGCCCGCTGCCCAGCCCAAACCTCAGAGGTGACACTCTGGACGATGCACAGAGCATGGTGGCATATGTGTTTCTCAGGACAAAGGCGTTACATGTCTGCTAGACATACATACACAGTGCAGGTGGCGGTGTCATGCATATGCATGCACAGAAATGTGTGAGCAAACCACATTAACAATACAATGCTGCATACACAAATACTTACTTAATGAGGTCTAAATAAGAATTTAGTGATTACTTCTTTCTCTGCATGATGACTTTTGGCCTCCTGACCTGAATGACATGGGATGAAAAAAAAACATACTGTTAGATTTAATGGGGAAAACAGTTTGTCATACATAACTGTACAGCTGTAAAATTCCCTGATGCTTTCTTTCAAAACATACCTTTCACATCTTCCTCACAAAAAAATCTTACAGCGTTTCATTTTCAGAAATTTGACATCAGACTATTTTGACTTGATTATTAGAGGAAGTGAAATATGGCATAACATGTGGGTTCAGTGGAAATTATATAAAAGCTAAGAAATTGATGTTCATTGGCAGCGAGATAACTATGTAATCTCTTGCTGATTTATCCCACAATGGAAATTCTGATTTGAAGAAGTCATCTTCACATAGTGATAATCTCCAGTACATATGTAGCACATACAGAAGCATTTAGGGCGGATTTTTTTCAAAATAAGCAAATAATCCTCATGTAAAAGGAGGGTTTCACAGCATTCATCTCTTGCCTTTGCTTCTTGCCAAGGTTTTGTCACCGCAGCCTCCCTGCACAAGCAGTTGTTTTATGTGCCACAACATGGACCATATTGCACCTGTTGTGTAAGACACTTTGATACCAATGTGTGTTTACAACCCTGCCCTCACTCCCTGAAGCGGTGTGTATCTGTTACACTCAGCAATAATGCCACAGTGGTTTTTCATTCTAAAGGATGACAGTTATGGGCCGTTGACAGGTTTGCAGATGCACATGATGTTGCAATGTGGAAAAGATGCTCCAGAATACCTGAAATACCAGTGAAGTCAAGGTTCATTGAAAGGGACATATGGTTTTCTGTGCAAGCATTGTTGCACTGAAAAAGATTAGAAACACCCTTGATGTATAATGCCGTATTCACTCATTAGTAAGGAACCAGAAACAACTGCTAGGTTGACATGAATGACATAAATGTTAGCGAGATGAGAAAATATCTATCCAGGTATAATTGCTCCATTATGGAGGTAGGATGTGGTGCTTACATGAAGGATTTGTGAAAGCAAATTTAGAATTCAAACATGGTTATGTAATATGTTCATTTTACATTATCGAGGGCATCAGGGTAGGAAGAAGTCTGTCTTTTTCTAAGCAAATGTAATCACTAATGTAGCAGGTGCACTGTAAAGAGCTTTACTGTAAAACATCAGCTGTAAGAATGGCAGGGATGTGGACATTTTCATCCATCTATCTGGCGGATGGTGCAGGTTGCAGCACAACAGCTTCTTGTTATCTGTTTATGAGCTTGGCTCTGCCAGACATGCTGAGAAGAGCTCTTCTTTCTACTCCCTAGTTGCAAACATGCCTCTGTGATGAAATTGCTCAGGAGCATGTCTATTGGATTACAGTATACAACAACAACATAATTGTTGGTGTTATGCAGTTAACAGTATCTATAAGCATGTTACTGTTTATTTGAAATGTGTAGTAATATGTGCTGCCTTGGCATTACATTTCTTTAAATCTCTTGAAATTAAGAAGCATAAATCTGGGACTGCTTTTACAGTTGAAGCTTACTGTTGTTATGATTCTACCTTGCATTATGACAAGGAACAAATCAAAGCAAGGAAAATAACATTTTTAAAATGGTTGAACTTGAACATGGACATTACAAGCCCACATACCTGGATAATAGGTTGCTATTTTGCATAAACCGCTAATACAAAGATATCCCTTTTTCCTCATGCACTTTTTTCGCATGTGCACAATATCCATTTTTCTTTTTTTTTCTCTCCTGTCTCTTTTTTTAAATTCTAATTCAGACACAACTGGCAGCTTTATCAAACAACAACAAGCACTAATTAGGGGGGGGGGGTTAGGGTGGCAGATGGTTTCAACACATCAACTGTCACCTGAGACAACAGAGTTCAAGCTCTTCCGGAAACTTGTCTTGTTTAGTCTTAACTTGAATATCACTGTTTCACTCTCCGGTAAGTGCTCTAGCTGGCGTTTCTTTCATTTTTTTTTTATTTCTTTGGTTGCATAGGGTTGCAAAAGCCATTTAGTCAGGTTTAGAAAATCATACTGCTTGAATCACTTTTCTGTTTGGTCCTCATTTGGTGCCAAGGCCATTATAGCCTATGCTTCACATAATAACATACATAATCAAATTGTTAGACCAACTTGCGCATTAATAATGTGTCAAGGATATTGATTAGCTTCTAAGTTACATATTCACATAGTTGGAATTCTATTTCTGTTTACTTCCTTCTTCTTTTTTTAAATCAGCTTTCCTTTTTGCTTGCAGCAGTTATATTCATTTTTATCCTTCTAGAATATTCAGGGTCGGGAAAACCTGGGTTGATAACCAGGTCTGTAGTACTGCTTAGTGCAGTCTCTTTGTTATTTGTTTTTTTTTAAAAGCCAGATAACTTGAAGATACTCTGGATATGTTGAACCTGCGTTACAGTATAGACGTCAGAATTTGCAGCGCTTTAATGATTCAGCACAAAGCCAACATTTAAGCTCTGTTCCCCAGTTCTGTGGAAACTGTAAAACTAGACTTTTTTCAATTTTACAAATGTTTTGGGATTTTTCTAGGAACATTTCTGTGTAGGCTCACACCACGTGCTTCATCTCCACACACATTAAGATGCACACACTAGCAACCTCCCCCTGTGTATTTGTAAAGGTTTAGCTTCCCTTCCTAATCAATGATGTGGCATTCTTATCTGAGCTCTCTCCGTCCCTCAACTTGAAACCCAATAAGCAGGAGTGGGAGAAAGCTGGGCTCAGCTTTAATGCCCCACTATATGTGTTCAGATTTGGAACAAGAGGACACATAAATGCTCCCAGGTTGATGTGCACATGCAGACTGAAAGACTATCCTTCTGAATGGGAAAATAGCGCCACAGTGTTGAAACGGAGCCAAGAGGGTATTTTTGGACTTCTTAAAATTGATAGAATGTAATTGCCTGTAGGGCATTTGTAATAAGATTCCAGGAAAGAAATATCCCAGTGGTCAAATATGTTTGATTTTTTAATATTTCACCTGATTAAAATTCTTGACTTGTATAAGATACTGTGTTTCTTGATCCTTTACAGTCTCTCACTGCAGACTCAAACATAAAAACATTTGTGGCTGTCGTTCACATACACAGCCCACTTGATAATGTTATTGTTCACCTCTACATGTTTTCAGACAACAATATTTAATCAATAAATACAGTTGTGAGGAATTTCTACTTAAAGATTGTAATCATAAACTTGGCATCCCATTGCTCTCTAGTGAATTTAGAGATGGGAGCCTAATTTCCCAATTGGTAATAATCAGACATATACATATACACACTGCTTAAAAAAATAAATAAAGGAAACATTTAATCATTACCATGTAACTCAAAGTCAGTCACACTTCTGGGGTATCAATCTGTCCAGTTAGGAAGTAAAACTGATTGTGAATCGATTCCACCTGGACAACAGGTGGAGATGAGAATACTCCAAATGGGCAAAATGGGTATATGGGGGTGTATGCCATCAGATTTGCACATGTTTGAATGTATGTTCACACCAGACAGTTCTGTATGAATTTTTGTTTGATGTCTCATTTTTTTAGAGGCCTATACAGTCTGGTTGCTAATGTATACTGTGACAGATAACCCAACACTATCACTTTACATGGAATCATTTAATTCTTCTTGTAAATCCACTAACATTACAAACACTAAGTTATTATAAAATCCATATGAATTTGTCTGCAGCCTTTTCATCTTATCTATTTACAACGCTCTTCGTAAAAGAAGTCACTGACAGTTCTATTCAGTATATTAAAGTCAAATTTAGTCTTTTCTTAAAAAGCTGAGATAATTAATCAAATAACTGCATCTCTTTAACACCTGCTTGTGTTGCCATATTAGGTAGGTGCTTCTAAAGGATAAAAATAACAATTCAAGCTCTACAGCAGATTCAAGCAGGTCTGTCAGAATCCCAGAAAACTAAATCTGGCCCAAGGGAAAGCTGAAATAAATACTTGGATTTTATAACCACTTTTATAAAAGGGAACACAATAGCAGCCAGAGGTAAATCTGATTACTAGGATTACTATGCAAATATGTAGTTGCACAAGGGATTCATATCCTTGCCATCTCTTTGTAGAAGATGCTTAGAGAGTGAGAAGAAAACTTCCTTTAGGGCATTTGTATCACCCAGCCATCTCAAAAATATTAGTGCCGGTAGAGTAAATATCCCACATTTATCCTGTAGAAAGTGCAGTGTGTGTCTGTCATGTGATACCACGGGTGTGTGACGGTATGAATATGGTGTAATGACTGTCAGCTCATATATATGTGTAATAATAGTCATTTTGTGCAAATAGTATAACACACATGAGAGAACCTTTGCTTGTAGAAAAATGTGATTAAGCAAAATAAAAAATAAAAAAATTCTATTGTATTCTAAAAGGAAGAAAATATGACAGGGTTAATTTATCTGCCCATTTTCTCTTCTTCTGTCTTGATTCAATATGAATTCTGAGTTAAATTATATCTTCTGGGGCAAATTGATGGCAAGTGTTCTCACACTTACAACCTAACTTCATGATATACACCCACATGTAATATAAAATCATATAACATAATTTTCATAATTTCCCCGTAGGGCGAGAAAAAGCTACAATGAAGCATTTAACTGACTCTTTTATTCCATGACTTGGTCTGAGACCATATCTTAGAGCAGTTTTCTCACACAGTCACTATACAGTGTCACACAATATAATGTAGCAGACATTTATATTTGACATACTTGTCTCATAAGATATACATTTATTCAATGTAGCAGTGTTTGATGGAGACCTAAGATTTCCTCTGGATCAGTATGACTTCATTCAAAGGGTAAAAATGGCTTCCATGACAGTAATGGTCATGTTTTAAATGTATTTTAGTCCTAACAATGAGAATTTTCAAATCTCAACAATGTTAAGCTACAGTCTATAATTCATGCTGGAATTTTGTCATAACATTGCATGCTTGCATGTTAACATAGAAACCTGTAAATGGCATGGCATTGAGTTAAACAATGATGTCGGTTTAGATAGAAAAATGCTTGAAAGCTTTATGTTACAGGCAGCATTAGTATAACAAAAGTTGTATTTAAGGATCTGGACAAACAACAATTTCAGTCAGAGGACTTCTGGATTTTCTGATCACTCTTAAGGGTGGTTATTTATTGATTACCAACCAGTCTATGTCTAAAAGAATATATAACAATATGTCTAAACTTGTCCATGCTTCAAGAATATAGCGGTAACATATATCCACAGTTATTCTATTATATGACTATATGAAATAAAGGTATTTCTGATTGCAATGCAGATGTGAAAGCTGGTCATAGGATGAAAGCATGTTTTAAAAAACAGATGATACAAAATAACATTTCATTCTGGAAAAAAAAAAAAATCTTGTTGCATCAAAACTTTCGTAGTAAAAATGGCCCATTTAAAGAAAGCCTTCAGTCACTGTTGCTGCAGGGCCATATGTACTATACATTTGAACAGTGTTCTTGTTATTTCAGTTTAAAGAGCACAAAGTAGTTATGTTTTATCTGCACTAACTGTCCAGATGGATTACAGTGCCATAAAGTTCCAAATGTGAAGTAAAGACTGCATATATCTTCATGAAGAACGTAGTTGCTGCACACACAGGCAATTTTTGGAGAACCAAACATGTAACTTTAAAATTAGACTGAGAAGACTAGAGTGTACTGACTGTATAACCACAGCTGCTTGAGAAAAACCGCATGAAGAACAAATGCATCCCCACTGTTCAATCACCCGAAAATGAGTTGTGGTTTAGTTCTCCCATTTATATTTTTGGATTTCAAGTGATTATTGATCTATTTATTGTTTTCAGAAAAGACTAAAAGCAGTAGCTATTCCTTTCTTTCAAGCCATACAGATTGAAAATAAAACCTCTTTCAGTTAGAAATATACTTTTTGTTTAACAATTACACAAGACAGTGATGCTCTCAAGTTACACCAGATTATATACTAAATTTGTTGTGGATAAAGATGTTACTATACTCAGCTGTGGAAAGGATTTTTATGTTATTATTTTTCCCTCCTCTAAACAATTCAATTATATTGTGTTGTCGATGCATTCTTGATGAACCTAAAGAATTGTAGGAGGGCATTCTATTCATTATCCACAAAGTCAGGTGTGTAAAATGCAGAAAAGGGTTTTAAGTAAAAGTTTTTGTGCAAACAATTCCAAATCTCCTGTGATATTGTTTTCAGGTCTGCACCCACATTTCAAACAACTTCCTGTCAGTATCACTTCGTAACATCATTACTGAGAAATATTCTGTATTCATTCATTGCACATAATACCCTTTACTTTTTCAAATCCACTCTCACATTTTATACATGCCTGGAAATTTGATTTCATTCTGTCAGCTGTCAAAACCAGCACAGATAAACGTTAGTGTCTCTGGAGTCTATTGTCTCTTGTCCATGTTTTGATATCACCATCTTCATGTCAAAGAGCCTAATCTGTTGAGAGATAATAGCCATAAGTATGCATAAAAGAAACTCTCTCATTGTGATCTTTGGTTAATGAGCTTGTAACCTATCACTTCAGCCTGCTTTCACATCCCACATTCCTCAATCAGCCCTTTGTGTCACAGTGACTATGTGCATATTCCTTTCTTTTCTTTAGCTACACTTGATGGAAAACGTCTTTAGACATACATTGAAGAGAACTCTTACTGCAATGCGATATCTAGCTTATTTATCATATATCTTTATCATGTGATATTTCAGTTGCAAATTCATCAATTGGTTTCTAAGCTTTTCATTTCAAATTTGAATAGATGTGGGGAATAAATATAACCGTATTTCTTGTTGACTGTTTATGTGTGTGCCTGTGAAGTGGTGCATACATTTCTTGGCTAAAGTTGAAAAAACAAAAAACCTTTCTACACCATCAGCTCTGCCAACTCTCCAGAAAGGCAGAAATGTTAAAAGAAGAAGAAACAAAACAGCTTGCTTATTTTTAATTCCACGTATAGAGGAATAACCTTCAACTGACCTACTTTGGTAAATGACTGCTACAGAAATTAATTTTAGGTTTAAAAAAAACAATCCAATCATTAAAACTCAAGTGAAAGAATTAAAAATAAAGACAACTGTAGGAAAAAGCAGATACTGAAAAAAAGAGATCGAGTTGAAAGTGAAGGAAGGGAAGGAGGGGCAAAGGGGAAGATTGATACACTCTGTGTGAGGTTTCTCACCTGCCCCCTGCCTGTGCTGGTCATTTGCTGCCATACGCTTGACATGACGTTGACAAGAAGATGAAGACATTATATTGGCATCCTGCCTCTGTCTCTCAAAACAGTTCTCCCTCCTGTCTAACGTAATTAGTGTCTTATTTCCTCTTTTATCCTCCATACAATAACTCCACTGCCCTCTCATTTGTCTCAGTTTTGCAGCTCCATTATATTTTTTTTACTTATTTATAATGTCCTTCCTCAATTATTTTTTAATTGTTTTTTTTGGCTGCTGTTTGGACTCAAAACTTTTACCCTGTCAGATGCACTCTTTATCTTCGTCCAACTTCTTTATGACATATATTAATCTTAGATGTATTTTTCATTTTGTCGAACTTGTAGACAGCATTTGAAAAATATCATATCTACATATGATGGCCAAATACAACAAGATACTGCAGCTATTTTTATGTTGTTCTTTTAAAACAATTTTTTTCTAAAAGCCAAAATGGTTGCATCCAGTTCCACTAGTTTGGTAAGTAATGCAAAAACATAGCAGCATAAACTGTTGCCTCATATTGAATTTTCAACTGATTTTCAATTAGTTTAGATTTTCACAAGTTTCAGAGTCAATATTTTAATAAAGGGACACTTTGCTTGAATGAAACAGTTGGATCCTGAAACCAAAATATTTACACAATGCAGATTTGATGAGTGAAATTTTGCTTCAATACATCTCTGGTCTAATGGTGCGTTCAGACCGAAAGAGTCGGGGGCATCTGGTTTACAAGTTAAGTCTATGTGAACGCACGTCAAGGGGCGTCGAGCCTTCTAGTGGCGCGTTTTGAGCGTCTAGCGCTGCACGTTTTGAGAATTTGAGCATCCGGCGCTCATGACGCACGTAATGCGAGTCCAAGGCGGCAGACGCCAGAGTTGGAAAATCTGAACTTTTGCTGCTTGATGCGGGGCGTCAACCAATCAGAGTGACTCGGAGTCATGACGTAGAGACGCATTTTCTGACAGGACAGAAATACAAAGAACCCGGGGAAATATCTTCACTTTACAAAGACAATGGAGGAAAAACTGATCGTGGCTGTTTGTGCGCACCCTGTCATTTATGTGCGTCCTCCTCTGAACAATCCGGTGAATCCAGACACGCCGCAGAGACGCCCGACGACGTCGTTCTCTGGTCTTGTGGAGCAAATAAAGCTAAGTTTTGTCAATTTGCTCCGCCATTGTAGAAAGACAAACAAAGGAAAACATCCGGGTCCTGCAGACGCACGTCTTGGGCGTCAAGAGCGTTTTTGATGCCGGATGTCAAGCGTCTGATTTACCAGTGTCAAGTGTCCAACTTTGAGCGTCAAGAGCGTTTTTGATGACGAAATCGCGTTTGGTCTGAACGCACCATAAGTACAGTATATATGAACGAAAAACAACACTCGTCACACATGCACCTTCACTATGACTTCTTCTTTTAGTTGCTTTTTAAGTATACATTTATTTATGTAAAACTTATTAATAGTGATTAATTTTTAGTTTATGTGGTTGAAAACCTCATCTCTAAACTAAGCCTTTTTCTTTTTCTTCTCCCTCCTCCTTCCTTTCACTTTCGCTTGGCTTTCAAATTGGTCTAGTGGGAGACCGAAGTGCTCTTTGGTGGCGCCTCATTTCCATTTTGATTTCTCTTTGCCTTTGTAGTGGTTCATCATCTCTCTTCTCGCGGCCTCACCGCCCCTCGACCCATCTCTCTTGACTCCCCCTGGCTTTCATCTCTGTCCTCCTTCATCCTGTCCTCATGGTGTGTTTATCTATTGGCTTGTTTGTACAGACGACCACCGACCCATTAACCACACCAAATCATGTCTAGTCTCATCTGTGTCAAGATTACAAAACATGGCTCAGATGTCTGTGAAGATTGATATGTGTTCGCCTGCTTGCTTCCCTGTCTCTTATCTGAAATGTGATGTTCTGTACTGCTACTTCCCCTTCTGAGATTGTAGTGTGATGGGAATAGTGATTTAGGCACGTGCTCCAAATGGTGTATTTTTCAACATATGAGATGTTTAAGTCACTGAGGGAGTGTCAGAATTGGAAGCTGAAGTATAAATTCAGCCTTATCTATTTACTGTCAGGAGATTTTAAGTCATGCATTTTTAAACTCTGTCCAAAACATTTTGGATATGTCAGACATGTAGGAAGAACTAAAATAGATATGGTAAAAAAATAAATAAAAAAAAGGAGAAAAAAATCTTTCAGTGGTTGGGGTCAGACAGCAGAGTAGAGAGAAGACAAGAGTAACAATAAGAAATCAGAAGGATGGTGAAAAGTGAAAGTGGCTGTATGTGCTTAGGGGAATAACAGTATCAAATAGACGGGGCAGAACAGACGTGACATGGTGCAAAGCATCCTTAGAGACCTCAGTTGCTACTGCTTGTGCAAACTACACTTCTCCCAGTGGACATGTAGAGTTGTCACACATCAGATATCACACAAGGTGGTTGGATTAGGGTGTTGATTGGTATAAATCTCGGTATCTTGTCTGAATTTTGTTCACCAAGCCTTTGTAATTTAGCTTCGAATAGCTGGAGAACAAAACCATCACAGTGGGCTTGAGGGAGAATCTGTGGGGAAGAATTTTAAGTTCTCATTGGAAGATAAAACATACTGCTCACTACCAATGTTACAATAATTGAATGCAGAAAATAAACAAGTAGAAATTTAAGGACTTGAGCTCTGATTTCTAAAGTATTGCTTTGATTAAATTTTTTTTTTAAATGCAACCATTATTTGCTAGAAACACTCGTGATAACTTCATTGTGCAGGAATTGCCACAGACCAGTTTTAAATTTGCTGTAGTACAACATGGCAGGAGCACAGTGCTGCCAAGTACAATATCACCCAAAAGTTTGGACACACTTTTCCACTACATTCAATGGAAAAGTGTGTCCAATCTTTTAACTGGTATTGTACTTACAATGTAGCTCAAGTTTAATATAAAAGTAGGTAGATATTAAAAGATAACATAATCTGTTGATTAATGTGTTCATGACTAAATCATGTGACATTTGGATTCTGCTTTGAGCCAGCCTTATACATCATCTAAATAATACAATTAGTACCAAACAATAATATGATTAAATATAAACAAACTAGCTTCCAGTCATATGACCAAAAGAAAAAACAGCAAACAAAAATTGAAAGAATTTTTGCCTTTGTCAAAAGAAAAAATAAAGAAGCTCATCAAGACAACTTGTATAAAAGTAGGGTGACCATATTTGAGTTGGTAAAAAGAGGACACTTTAGTTTAGGTGTTCTTTCTGCAGAACTGATGTGAGCTTTCAGCTCCCTGCTATGCATGTCATGCACTGAAGAGCTTCTCATTCATCATCCCCACGATGAAAATGGCAATATTTTCTGTAGTTTTTCCGTGAATCTAGATATATGTTCCTGCATTTTCTAGATTTACTAAATACAAGACACTCCGATCTAAAACTCCCAAACAGCTTCTTCCCCAGGCTGTCAAGGCTACCAGTCCAAAACATGAACCTGGTCTTCAGTTCATCTTATTGAGATGTTAAACTGTGGAGAAAGTGAGGGAGTTGAAACCACAAAAGTTTGAATAGCTTTGCATCCCCAATGGGTGCAAACCCATCCAAGACTATAAGAGGAGGGAAATTGACGCACACTTTCTGCACAGTTTTGCTCACACAAAAAGTTATGGAGCGTTGTAGTTGTCTTGTAATTCCGAGCAACCGAGAGTATGGTGACGTTATTACCAGGTAACTCTGGCGTCTAAGTGCTCCAGCTCCCTGCCCCCTCTCCTGTTGCTCGTTGTCTGAGAGAGTGGATGTGCATAACAATCATAAGCGAGTGTTTTGAATGAAACACAATACAAATTGTAAACATATTTGAGGCTGAGATAGAGCAAAATCCTGGACAATTTTGAAACAATTTTCAACTCTCAAAAAGAAAATATGTCTGTGTAAAAGAGGACGTTTGGTCACTCTAATAAAAGTGCTCCTTTTAGAAGCATAATTTGTCCTGTGAATGGGTAGATTACCTGTGCCTGCAGAAGAAAACTGTGCAGCTGAAATAAACAGCTACTCGGGTAGCATGCCTTTTTCACTGTGGTGAAAAAAGACATAAATCAAGTTTTCAACTTTGAATTAATGTTAAAAAATTGTGTTTGCAAATGGGTCAAACAGTATTGCTGATATTATGATCTCAGAACTACAATCAATACTTATCAGTATCCATTCTCTTTTTTTTCTCACTCTGAAAGCTGCTCCAGCTGCCATGAGTTGAGGGATGTGGTCCACTCTTGACATGTTGCCACTCCACCATGGGGCTAACACAGAGACGAAGAACGATTCATGCTCAAATTTATACTTATGATAACCTATAATGCATGTTCTTGGACTGAAGAGCAGCACAGCAAAACACACAGAGAAGCAACAATGCACAGTGTCACCCTAGGGGAGACAGTGAAGGTGGATAGGAAACTGCTTTTTTTTTCCAAATAGATATCAAAGACAATTGGATACTTTCCATTATTTTTCTAGACAATTGTTACAAAATTATTTTCCCAAAGAAGGCCTTCCACTTCATATAATTATGATGCTGCATCGTGTAGCTATGCAGTGGACTTTACCTGCTGCACTCTGTTGATGCTCTGAGATTTTCCTGCCTGTCATTACTCTCAGTCCCTTTCTCACTTAACCTGTACCACTCAAAATCTAATAAAGTAATTATAGGGGCTAAAATGTAAAGAACTGATGAGCTGTAACTTGTCAGGGTGAAAAAACACATCAAGAGACCTTTAAGGTAGCAGAGGTGGGAGAAAGAAAGAGGTGGTGAGAAGCAGGTGGTATTCACAGGAAGGGAGAAGGGTAGAGGGAAAACTGCAAATGATCTGGAAAAGAATTTGTTAGTGTCCTCGTCCTGGAGGTGCTCTAACAATGGATACGGAAACATTAACTGCTGTGGTGATACATTTTTAATGGCATATTTTACAACCTGTCTTTTGCTAAAACAATTGAATCATTCTAGTGGGGACTGGGTAATACAGCATAAAAAGCTGATGAGAGATGGTGCTCATACAAGCATGTATGGTGACAAGAGAGAGGAGGGTAAATCTAAAGGAAAAACAGAGGAAAGTAAAGCTTGATAAAATGGGGGAAAAAAGATTTGGTGCACATATTAACTTGATTCAAAAGTTGTTTCGGTTGCAGGAGGAATGTCATTATGCTACCATCTATAACTGAGGAACACCAACAGATTGCTTGGCTCCCAGCGCCTGCAATTGTTCCAAGGCTCAGATGAAAAAAAAATGTTTGTACCATCCAAGGAATTACATAAATAGGATTCAGAACACAAAATGTACAATGAATTAATGAACAAATGGTCTTTTACTGTCTCTGCTGTTGACTTGTTTCCAAGTTTAACAATAAAAAGGAAAAAAATCTAATATACTGTAACACACTGCTACAAGGGATGTTCAAATTTGGTGATTTTGCATTTTTCTAATAGAATGGATCAAGTGCTCCTTCATGGCTTTAGGAAATTCCTCTGACAGTGCAACTACCACTGAAAAAATTGTTTTCGCTGAATCATTGTCTAACTTTTCCACATTCTAAATTGGCTTTTGTTTCTTCTGTAAACTTAAGATCTATCACATATCTGTCCTTCCAACCAGCAGGGTCCTTCCATTTTTGTTCCTAGAGTTCTCTTCCTCAGCTTTCTTTGTAAAAGTCTTTTTGGCTTTTCTTTTTTTATTTCAACCCTCATTGCATTTACAGTTAAGCACCAAGGGCAATATCCTCCGGGTGGTCTCTTGAATGGTTGCTTAGAGTGGGTTTTAATGCATAATTTTAAAAAGATGAATTTATGTATTGTTACAGGCAAAGAACTGATGTTCATGTTTTCTGTCCTTAGCTACACTGTCAGATCCTTCCATCCACATGGTTTTGCCACAAGAGGCAAAGATGAAAAGGGCTAAACAACATATTTTAAAAGTCCTTAAATCAGGGGATGATGTCACAGTGGTTACAACCATCAGTATCTAAGTTAGTCATCTGAAACACTCCTCTCCAATACTGTGGTATAGATTGTTTACATTGTCTGCTTTACTAATTCCTAGTCATATTTTTTCCGTATCTGTTACAACCCTCTTCTTTTTCTATTTTGTGCCTCTTTGTTTATTCTCTCTTCAGTATTCCTGAATGTGACCCAGAAATTGATGTTTCAGTTCTTCAGATGCAGCTGTATCCTTTGCTGAACTATTTTCATCGACACATACATATAGAAATTGACCGACCATGTGACCAATACGCAATACACTATGGGTGTAAGGGGCCACAGAATTTAAACATAGTATTGCAGGCTAGTTTATCGAAAAACCGGTAACTACTATTTCTACTGTTTTGATTCCGCAGAAGCTTTTGAATCGAAAATAATAATTAAGTACAAGTCAAAGGATAGCGCTGCAGGCCCGTACAAATATTTTTTTTTTTAGAAAAAGCTAAGAAAAGATATGAGGTAAAAGTGAAGGGGAGTCAAGAGGATAAACCTGTATGAACATTCAGAATGGACTAAAGATGTTGGCGTACTGGCCAACTTTCAACACGCACATATTTAAAATTACGTGATCTGAAATGTAAGTGTGTATACGCACAAAGTTTTTAGCAACTTTAGATCCCTGCAGCAGGCCCAGGTCCAGTTTACAGATGGATTGGTACAGGACCTTGAAATGTGCCGAGTGGACCACAAGACCATCGTCTGTAAAAAAGGAAAGGTGTCACCATATATTCATACTTTGTCTTTGTACAACGTCATAAAAAAATCCTCATACTATAAAGTACTTGGGCTTCTTCATGTGGTACAAAGGATCATCTGCATTTTTATATCATTCATTTTAATTAACTTCATTTTTGCTTTAGTGATGCAATTAAGTTACTTGTGTTTGTGTCTGGTTTAGGCCTCCCCCAGTTTAGAGACATAATTAAGTCCAGTTTAGGTCAACCTCATACTTTAGACCCTTTTTAGACCCGATTTAGTCCGGATTTGATCTCAATCTAGGCCTGGTTGAACTTGGAAGTCAGATATTTTATGAGGTGAATCCACTGCTCTAACCATGTTTTCTGCATTGACTTTTTCAGGTGAATCACTCCATGTGCCTCAGTCAAAAGCCACTTCAGCCCTGGGTGATCCTCAAGTCTACTGTGGAGGTTGAGAGTGCCCATTGCCCATGCATGGCTGGCGTGGCTGAGAAGTGTGTACATGTTGCTGCCCTCCTGTACAAAATTTAAACTGCAGTGCGTCTACGGGGAATGTCACATCCACAGATGTTCAGGCTTACTGGATTATGCCCTCAAATGTGAGCAAAGTGCTAAGTGTTCCGGGCCACAAACTGACTACACCACTAGTGTGTCAAGGAAAAGGACACTGGACCAGTCAATTAGTTAAGGACAAAGTAAGAGCTCTGTACCCAGCATCCAGACTTGAACTGGTGGCAAACCCATACAACAGAGCACACTGGCAGACTTAAAACCGCTCACAGATCTTATGCATGCACACAGCAGGACTTTGCTCTGTTATGGAGGAATTCTGCCACCCATAAGCTTTCATTTACAGTTCATCTTACAAATAAAGAGCCATACGTATTTTCATTGTATTTTATTTGCAGCCATGTGAAGCATCATATCATAAATGATTACTCCATAACATACTGTACAACTTGAAATCATTGCTTCAATACAACACTTGGGCACATATTACCCTGACAAGGCACCACTAAGCCCAGATGTATGGTGTCATTTAATATGGTGTACTTGGATCATATATACCAAATTACCCGCTTGACTTGGATCCTTACATGGGCTAGTTTTCGTGTCTCCTCTACATCTCTTGCCTTAAGTTGGCATCGGCCCGAAGTTAATACTGGAATTTAAAAAGTGGCACCCATTAGGGCAACACTTTCCTTAATATCAAATCCCCGGTCTGCCAGTACTATGTCTCCAGGTGAGAGCTTCTGGAGAAAGCCACAGTTCTCAACTATGCCTTAGTCGCTGGAACACCCTCCCTATCATGTAGAAATGAAAGAGATGGTCCCTTATGGTGTGATGCCTATGAGAAATTTCAGTGTGCTTTTGTGTAGATTTTGTGCTCTCTTGATAAAAAGTACAAAACAGTCTAAAATAACTGACACCGTCACCAAACATTTCAACATGCTTGCCAATATGCAATACCTCATTGGCCAGTGCACAAAAGAGCTGAGGTGAGCGTATAGTACATTTACAGTGTTGTTAAGCAGGGTGGATACAGTTGTCCTGCTCATATCAAAGAGGTGTGAAATGTGATCAAGTATCTAGCAAACAGGCTTAAAAAAAGCGTAGCTATCAATGGCTTAAGCTGCTTTCGTCAAGCGCTAACAAATCTTGTTAAAGCACACGGCAAAAATAATCAAGACAAGAAATACTAATTTACCTTTATGGAAATGTTTGGAGCACACCAACATATGTTAAATTTGGTCTTCTTATGGCAGCTATCCATGCCATCCAATGATGCTTGGTGCCTTCAGAAACATGGCTGGAACTATATCATTTCCATGATGGAATAGTCAACAATAAAAGCCAATCTCTCTTGGTCTCCCCTGATGGTCATGTGAATGGCTATGATATTTAATTAAACAGCAACTTCTTGTCATTCTTTTATTCTTTTTTCTGCATTTACCTTGTAGTAGCCTGCTAACAACTGTGTAACCTCTAGTACCTATAATGATGTCACATTTTCCAACCCTACACTGCATATTTAATCAAAATTAATCAGATAGTTTTCTGCAAATAATTGTGTAGTTTCACGCAAGATTCCATCATGATTCAAAAGTATTTTATTGCACACATTTACATCAAATGCACTGCTATATGAACAAAAGTGCAGTAACTTTAAAAAAAAAAACAACTAAAAAAAACAACAACTTTTATCCTTTATTGGGCACTCACTGAAATACTTGGAAATTGAACATTTCAACCATAGAGAAGAGTGTTATTGTGATACTGAAGGATATTAAAGGATATAAGCATATAAGTCTTTAACACTTGAAGCGCCGCTAACTATCTTTTGATGGTCAGTCACTTTAATTTACTAATTAGTGTTTTAAAAACAAAATGCCTGAACCAGATATTTTATGACTTTTATTGATACTTGTCTATATTTTTACCTGGTTCTTTCATTGTAAAAGTAAACACATCAAGATTTATGAGCATTCTAAACCTAATATATGTATACAGTATATATATATATATATATATATATATAAATAAACAAAGAAGGACAGAAATTTAAGGATTTATTTTCTTAAAGTGTTAAATGACGCGTTAACCCAAATTGCTTTTAACAGTGGCCCTTTTTTAAATGCGCAATTAACGAACGCACCATAGTTTCAGGAAGTGATGCAGAAATAATGTTGTGGTTCTGAAGCAGAAACGGACACAGAATGGATCTTTTACACAGACAGTTTAGCTTTAAAGCTCTGCGAAATGGTTCTTTGGACAAGACTAAGGTATTTTATCTACTGTCAGTGTGAATTGAGTCACTGCCAGTATGTGAAGCCTCAAACACAACCTTCTATGCAGCACACAGCTGATTCAGATAGTGCTCCTCCTTCTCTAAAGACTGTCCGTTTCCAGCGGAGATGTCCTGGTAATTCATCAAGCAGCAACCTTTCCACAGCTGATCTGGATAAACTAAAGAAGATGGAAATAATGCTAACACACTGCAGGCTATTTACTTCTGTTTATAGTATGTTGGTTTCAAAATGAAGGTGAGGCTGTCAGAAGTGGTCTGAGAGAGAGTATGTGTGCATATCTGTGCATCCTTACAAAGTCATTCAACCTCTATTGGGTAATTGTATGTAATCAAAGTGCCTTATTCTACAACTACAGGTATAAGACTGATACAGAATTATTATTGTTTCATTTGAAAGCCCTTTGTGTTTTTATCTTGAAAGGTGCTATACAAATAAACATGTACTTGCTTGATTAAAAAACATGATAAATATCCTGTTAAAAAGTAATTAAAATCAGATAAAACAAAAATATAAAAGAATTTAAAAAATCTGTGATTAACAGGCAATTAATCAAGAGTTAATTCAGGACACACGTGATTAATCTCAGTTTAATATTTTGAATAACTTACAGCCTTAGTTACAAGATAACAAGTCAGTAATATGAATTTCAAAGCTATGAAAAGCTGCCTTGCTTCCAAACACAGAAGGAATTATATCTGATGGTGGATTTCAGCCATCAGGTGTGTTTTCCTGCTCCAACAAACAAAAAGCAGGATTAGAATCTCCACACTTCTTGATTGTAATGAAAGAGGTGATGATATGTTGATATACAAAGCCCAATTCCAATGAAGTTGGGACGTTGTGTTAAACGTAAATAAAAACAGAATATAATGATCTGCAAATCCTTTTCAACCTATATTCAATTGAATACACTACAAAGACAAGATATTTAATGTTCAAACTGAAAAACTTTATTATTTTTTGCAAAAATCATTATCTTTGAATTTGATGGCTGCAACACGTTCCAAAAAAGATGGGACGGGCATGTTTACCACTGTGTTACATCACCTTTCCTTTTAACAACACAATATTAGCTCATTTGGAATTTGCTGCCTGCAAGATGTTCCAAAAAAGCTGGGACAGGTGGCAAAAAAGACTGAGAAAGTTGAGGAATGCTCATCACCTATTTGGAACATCCCACAGGTGAACAGGCTAATTGGGAACAGGTGGGTGCCATGATTGAGTATAAAATGAGCTTTCCTGAAATGCTCAGTCATTCACAAGCAAGGATGGGGCGAGGTTCACCACTTTGTGAACAACTGCGTGACCAAATAGTCAACCAGTTTAAGAACAGCGTTTCTCAACGTACAATTGCAAGGAATTTAGGGATTTCATCATCTACGGTCCATAATATCATCAAAAGGTTCAGCGAATCTGGAGAAATCACTGCACGTAAGCGGCAAGGCTGAAAACCAACATTGAATGCACGTGACCTTCGATCCCTCAGGCGGCACTGCATCAGAAACCAACATCAATGTGTAAAGGATATCACCACATGGGCTCAGGAACACTTCAGAAAACCACTGTCAGTAAATACAG
>JBBBVU010000015.1:11021642-11032966 GCA_037177055.1 Atherinosoma microstoma | reverse complement strand
TCAGATTAAAGACTGGATGTGTCAGAACTTTCTTCAGTTAAATGAAGACAAAACTGAAATCATAGTTTTTGGAGCAGTTCTTGTTCAGTTCACACATTTTTAAACGAACTAGTTCAGTTCATAGTTCATAATTCAAATTTTTTAACTAAGTTCATGGTTCCAAAAATGAACTTATTGATAGTTCTTTTTTAGTATGTTTATATATATATTAGAAATGTACCTTAAATTAAAAAACCACACCCACATGCTGCATTGTGGGTCCTGTTTCATGAACTCACATCTCTAAGCCATCTTTTCTACAAACACCTGCTTAGACAGCAGGAGACATCTCACACAGGTCACCCTTGTCCTAATTTACTTTCTAATGCAGCTCTGATATTAGTGTCAGAATCCACATACTTAGAAGATCTGTCATAAATACAGATTCGGGCTTCTGCATGCACACATTTTCAATTCAAACAAGTGTATGCGCACACACACACACAAACACACACAAGGGGTCATCACAGTCTCTTAGGACTAACAAGGAAACGATCTCTTTGTATAGGGAGATGTAATTTCCTTTCCCATTTCCTCTGCACGGACAGCAATTACTGATCCTCAGCCAGGCAGTGAGAGAACCTAATAATGCACCAATATGATAATCATTGGCTTATTGGACAGCACATTAGAGGAGTCTTTGGACGTCAAGGCAGAGGGGACAGATGGGAAACTAGAAACTGGACACAAACACACTGAACTGCACACAGATGGATGCGGACACAAACACACATACATGCTTACAGATTGCTGACTCGTTCACCCATCTTCCCTAATGGCATTCCTCAATTCTCTGTTTCCTTCACACACTCATACATAGTGCAGTCAAAGAGCATCAATGAAAAGCCCAGTCATTACAAATTGTTGTTCAATCTTGGTTTCATTTTCTCTGATTTTCTCTTTATGTAACTGGAAGTGGAAAGGCAGTGTAGATGAAGTTGTGTAAGGTTATGAAAGCACTGAGACAAAGAAGATTGGAAGCTAAGAGGAGGATGTAGTTGAGATTAAATCAGGGAGAAAAATTGAGAGGCCAAGAATGAGCAGATAAAGAAGACAGATAAATATGATGATTGTTTACAATGGTCTTGTGTCTTTCTGAAGACTTCTGTGTATGTGAGTACATTTACAATATTTATAGTTTCTACAACTTTAAGGTGTTTGTGCAAGTGCAGTTACACATGACTGCACACTGGGGTAAGCTATAATGTTGTGTCTACATGTTAAATTACATTCAAAATATTTAATGTGTAATTTGTCTGTTAGAATGAGAGTAAAAAAACTAACAATTACAAAGTGCAAGTTATGGTTGTGGTTATTTCTTTATGCAAAATGAACTATTGTTACATAGTTATATCTAAATACAAGGCGGATAGTTTATTTAAATCATACCCTTGATGCGTAAAAAGTGCATTGGTTTAGTGGTGTTGGTGTTTAAAGAAATATGACTGATCAGCAACATATCCTGTAGATCGACATTTCTCAGTCTTAGAGGACCCACTGATTGCCCTGTATGTTTTATGTTTCCTGCTTCTAATTAATGGGTCATTAACAGCAAAACTTGATTACAAGCTTTAGGGTGGATCCTGTAAATATGGAAATATAAACCATATAAATGATATAATGCACTTTGTCAGTTTCCAAAACCAAAATGTAGGAAGATCAGAGCGGTATTCAAGAAAATAAGTTAAAAGAAATCCTGTGATAAACCCTATGCTCAAGGTTGTTCAAGCCTCTGACGTCTTAATCTGCATTGTTGGTTCCCAAACACCAGCTATGAAGTGCACTAGCTATCACAATCCCGTGTTGTTTTAGCCAGAATGTGGATGTCCACGGCAAACCTAGAAAAGGCATCACCTATTGAAATCCGAAATCATAGTGAAAATGACCAAAAAAGGAAAACTGCTGCATCTGCCACCGCCCGCTGTGACGCTTGGTGGAGGATTTCCAGCAAAGTCAACACATAAGTGGATGTAAACACACGGTAGACTACAGTTGTTGGCATGTGTTATCTAATGACTAAATTTGATAAGCTATTATATTATATCATATTACATCACATTACATAATAATACATTATCATACCTGGGTACCAAGGCAAACAGCAAAAGCAAACAATAAAAACATTCTTCAAACAGACTCACTGCAAATGGTATACCTACTTCAAAGCCAACAAGGGATGGAAGACGGGTTCGGGGCGACTGCAACAACCCTTTACCTCAGAGGAGCTTGTGGTGAGCATCAACTGGGACCGCCTGATGATGATGATGATGATGAGGGGCATCCCGGGGGGTTACATCATCAGAGCCAGGCCCAGATCGCTGCAAAGTTACTCTATAAAATCCAACTACAGTGCAAGATCGCAAAAGCAGACCTGGAAATGGAATACTTACTATACAGTCATTTAGCACACGCTTTTATCCAAAGAACTTACAATTGAATACACCAGTGATGCCAACACTGGAGGCAAGGAGGGTAAAGTGTCTTCGAACCGCCAACCTTTGGGTCATAGAACGACCTGCTCTACCAACTGAGCCACTGCCGCCCACACTTAAAGAAATGAAATCCATGGAGACATATATAGGCCACAATGTTAGTGAATGATGACATTGCATAACAAAGTGTTTCTCTTTTCAGGCAATTCAGCTTCAATGGGGTATTTGCCAGACAATATACAATATAAAAAAATCAAAAACAAATCAAAAACTGAGTTGTCTGTTCATTTCTTTTAATTGAAGCATTTCTACAGATCTGATCACGCACATGGTGACTTTCCCTCTAATCATTATGCCAGAAATGCTTGAACAAAACCTACTCCTTATCAGGCTATGTTCACAGAATATGTTTCTGTATTAAAGATTAGCCATTTTGGAACAGAAAACCAAAGATTACCGTTTAGTCTAAGTTAACATAGCTAGCTAAACCAGTAAACCTGGTGGAGTACCCCCCTGAGCATGATTCAAATAAACTACCAAACTTGTACACGAATACACAAACTGTGTGACGTTGCCTGATTTAGTTCCACTTTCTTTAACTATTGAGCCATAAAGTTCAACAAACTTTACAGTTGGTGGAATTGATTTATCCTCTATATATGGATAATAAATGCCTGTGACCATGTGACATCATTTTGACAGTAAACTAACAATTGTTTAGAAAGCAAACCATAGATTGTACTTTATATTTGTAATTTTCTAAAGTAGAAATTTTCTAATCATCTTCACAGACAAAAATACTAGACATATATTTTTTAAAGGATTTTATTTTGGCTCTAGTGGCCTTTTATTGATAGTGGCTAGACAGGAAAGGGGATTTGAGAGCAGGAAATGACACACAGCAAAGGGCCCAAGGCCTGGACTCAAACCTGGGCCGGCTGCACTGAGGAGCTACAACCTCACATGGGGCGGCTGCTCAACCAGTTGAGCTACATGATTTTATTTACGCTCATCATTAGATGAATATGCACACATCTGTACTTGCACACACACTCAATGGACAGTTATCTTACAGCATAGGACACACATCTATATTTGCACCAGTGCCATACTCTGTGCAGGTATATCAGCTGTTTATGCTGCAAAAGAGCAAAAAGGAGCAAAGCAAGGCCTGCAAGTGTTGTGCAGTGTGTAAACAGTCCCACTTGTCTTATTAGAGTCTTGTTATTCTTATGACCTCGGGAAGGAGAACTTAAAAGCTGCCTTAGAGAAGAAACCGTCACATTTAAGACCGTCCTCAGACTTTGTGATGAAATTTAATGAAATGGAAAAAAAAGATACATTATTATTCCCTCAAGAGAAATTCTAAAAATGGTGATACTAAGTCAGTGACCTGGAGAATTGTACATGCTAAAGTCTGTGACAAAGATATTGCAACAGTGACAAGTATCTGTAACCGACTGCACTGTCACAACAAAAGATACCAACTAATAATAGAGTCATATTTATTATTGAATAAGAGGTTCCTGAGGAACAAATTGGGATCAAATTAAAAACATATTCATGCCTTGTTCGTAAGTAGCCTACTTACCTAATGAGTCTTAATCCAGGGATAAAACTAATATACTATAAAACTAGCTGGGAGATACCATTTTTACACTCAAACTAGTGTATTAAAATCGTTTTTTTAAACAAAAAAACACACAAAACCAAGCTGATTAAATCATTTCCCACTGACAGTAGTGTGTTTACTCTCAGTGCTGTGGAGATGACAGTGTGTTTAGAACCTGTCTGGTAACTATACTTAACAAGGGATAAGCCTGTAAGCCAAAATACCATTAAAATATGGCATTAAACTGTATTATAGCTGTGTTAACCACAGTTTCAGATAATCACAATTTTCTGAGATAATTAGATAAGCTTATATTATTTGAAAGAGAAATATTGTTTGCAGAAATATAGGAGGTGTTGTTCATACCCAGATGTGCTCCAATCAGAGGTGTCAAAAGGGTTTACATTCATTACTCAGGCAGAAGTATAGATATTAGGGTTTAAAAATACTTCTGTAGAAGTTAAAGTATCAACTCAAGTTTAAAACTCCTCAGCCACCATACACAGCAGCTCATAGTATCCCATGCACCAATCTGATCATAAAAAATAACTACTCATTACTTTAAGTTTCCCTAATACATTATCTTCTAACTAGACCTGTATTAAATAATCCTATTGTTGTCCTATATTGGGAGTTATTAGGGGAGTATTTATTAAGGGGGCAAAAAAAATTTTAATTCTGCATTTGTTTCTCCATAACAATGCAAAATTGTGTGTATCTTACCCTTTAAATATATATGCATATACATGTTGTATTTAAGCAAATGTTTCAGATGGAAGGCTATATTTTTCAATATAAGACAAAAAGTAAAGATAATCAGGATCAGAGCAAGATTCACACAAACTGAAAACCCCAAAACAATGAGCAAGGTCCCACTATAACAAGGAAATACAACAATCATCCACAGACAAACAAATTGCTATTATTGCTGCAATTTTACAAACAACTACTGTCTTGCCAACAAGTCCACCAGCTCTGTCTAATTATATTTCAGATCAGTATGCAAGGCAAATTTGGTATTGGAATAGCATATTAATAAAAACAAAGTGGATCTGTTATCCTTGACTAAATTACTAACCATCACAAGGTATTAGAGTAAATGGTTTTAAAATACAAAAGAGAAGATGTATTTTTGGAACATCTTAAAACTCAAATACTGGGTGTTTTTTTTTTGTTCCAATACACAGAAACACCCCAAATGACTTGGCAGAAATATAGGTCAAACAAATTGTTCTGATCTTCATGGTCTGAACTTGTTCCAAATCTTTATATCCAGAGCTCAAACACTGCCATATCCCTTACCAAATGTTTGGAATAGTTATGATCCATCCTGATAAACACAAATACAGAGCTGACCAATATTAAAGCTTTTTAAGACAAATTTTGTGACAGCAACATCCAATACTAAATTTGCTGAGAGGATCAATTGTATCAATAGTACACTGAGACACCTCAAATGAATCTTAAAAGCAGCCATGGGTAGCAAAACATAAATGTTCTGTGTGTACGTGGGCGTGTGTAGGTGTGCGAATGTGTGTGTATTGAGGGGTTTTCAACCTTGTTGTTATGTCTGAAAGCTGAAGTTTTTCCTTCTGATCCTCTTTCTGTGTCATGCGTTACTGCCAGCATGAGCAAAATTTTCCTGGTGCAGTTTCGCATTCATCAAGAATGCTTCACTGAATAAAGGTTTAATTGAGGACCCTTGAAGTATTTGCATGGCAACTGTCAACTATTAACCTCAGTAATTAGAGTTTATGATGATAATGTTCGCTTGCTGCTTTGCAACCACAGTGCCCACCAGGCTGCTGAGTGACACTTGAAGGGGCAGGAGTGAGTGACAGCAGAGAAGATTAGCAGGCAGGCTGACCAGATGGCTGGAGCCGGAGCGCCTGCAGTGCTGTGGCTTAATACCATGGAAGAGTGTTCAAGGGAAAAGGGGTGATGATGATACACACCAAAAGATTCATTTGGGAGAAACTTTTACTCATGCATGGATGTTAGACTTCACTTCTGCGTAGGCCCATATTTATGCTACCTGTAGAAGTCGTGTTGAGATATGCACCGTGTGTGGGATAATTATTAGATGATGGAGAAGGGAAAAAATGCGTGACAGGAAGAGTAGGTGGGGTAAAAGGTGACTGAGCAGAAAATCAGCCAAGTTAATAAAATACAGAAATTCTACTTTAATAGGTTGTAATGACAAGTCTGCCTTCCACCATGTCCTCCCCTCTCTGTCACTCATTCTATTGAACACCACAGTGGCTGCAGTGCTTTATTCTGGCTCGATAATTAAAATCACTGAAGTACAAAGTAGACACTTAAGTTTCCATTTACAAGACAACTGCAGTAGTGAAAGACATACAATCTGTTCATTCATTTTCATCAAATTCAGGGTCACAGGGACTCTGAAGCACAGTCAAGTTCATTGTGGACATTTTGGACATTGGGAGAATACAGGTATACCTACCCATGCATGGACAGGGAGAGCAAGCAAACTTGAAATGCCCTAGCTGATATTCAAAGCAAGAAACATTTTGCTGTGAGGCAGCCACTAACCACTACAACACTGTGCAGCCCAAGAACGAAAGTAGCTGGATAAAATGGAATTGTAAAAGTAAATATGTCAAGCCAGGTTAAATTATCATGTTTGTTTGTTTGTTTTTTTGTTGTTGTTTTTTTCTAAGGATATTTCTGCAGGTTCTTTTTTGTAGATTTTCTCTCATGACTGATGAGGTGCATGGTTGAAATTACAGGAGAGCAAAGGGGAACTCGGCTCCCCTGAAAAGCAGAAGAGTTCCCTTAAAGACATTCAGCTAAGCGGGGAGTCCTATAAATAGTCCACTTTCAGGTTACATTTAATTAAGGGTCCTGGTGTTTCTTAAAAATAAGGATGCACTATTTTTCAAATAGAGTACAAGTACTTACATTTCAATATATTCGCCAATAATGAGTATCGATATGAGAACTAATAAATCCCATTAGAGTTCACTGGTATGGAGTGTGGACCAGAACGTCAGATGCGATGACTGAGTGTTTAATTGTGCGATATATCCAACAGGTCATCCCAGATAATGCTAAATTCAGAGTTTTTAAAATAGCAGTAATAACTTAGTTTTTTGGATACCTGATGATGAAAACTTAAAATATAAGGTTTGAAAATGATCAGAACCTTTATAATTAAGGAGGATAAAATGATGTTTGGTGTATTTGGTTCACCGCTGTGAGAAAACAATCAGGACTAAGACTCATTTGCTCTTTTTTTTCATGCTATGAGAATGAAAGTAGATTAAAATGAGTGTTTGGCAAAAATGCAGCATATTTTACCTATGAAGACCAACATGACTTGAATGTTATTATCAGAGGGTGTATGTAATAGCTCCATACCTACTGATTTGTTGTGACCATGTTGCTTGATTTGTCATACAGTACGTAGAGAATACGTCATTTTTTCAGTTGTTAATGTATTGACCATATTCAATAGAAGCATTTCAAATTAAGACTACTGGTCTGTGCTGTTAAAAAGTTAACACCAAGTTTCAATAGGAACCAAGTTTGAATAAATGTGAAATGATTTTACATTGATTGGAAAACTAATAAATGTTACTTGTATTATTACCTTAATGTGTATTTTTACATTTACATAGTTATTATCCATAAGGATTCCTCTCAGATTAATTGAGCCACTATACAAGCGTACTGCTTTCTGACAGGTCAGAAGCACTATTGCCTCATTTTTAAGCAAAGCACCTGTGTCAGCAGCTGTTTGGTCACAAGCTTCTTTAACAATTACCCTGTCATCAACCTGATAAAGAGTTTAGAAGCACTAGGAAGCATAACCAGTTGTCACTTTCATCTCACAATTTTCATTTTAAGAAAGCTTGATAAAATCAAGGAAATTGCTTTTTAACCACCAAAGTACCATGGTCCTATTGGTGCTGAGATGAAAGAAGCAGTATTTTGCAGACAGGGACAATTTTTTTATGAGTTGCAATTATGAACAGTGGCTTTGTGAGGATATCCTTTAAAGTAAGGTTCGATTTGCCAATCACATGTCTCAATCCTACTCAGTGACCTGGCAGTGGTCGGTTATTGTGGAAGTGGTATTCATTTTGTGGGATGTTAGATTTCTTTGAAGACTAGTCTTGAGTGATGTTACATATAATGAGTTCCTGAGGAAATTTCTACCAAATGATTGAGCACTAGAAAAAGAAAAATGAGAGAAGCAAGGAACTAAAACAAAAGACTAAGAAAAAAAAATTCAGAGCTGTTACAAGTTCATTATGTAATTCGTAGCTTATCCACTTTCTTGTTTATGGGCCTCCTTTTTCTTGTAATCATTGACCCTATTCCCCCTCTGTTCTTCATCTTATCGGCACTTTGCACATGTTTCATGGCACTCTGGGAAACTTAATTTGTTTATTGAGTATTCAAATTTATGGTGTTTTTCATTGCTTCTGCCCAATCTCTAGAAACCCTTTGTTCATGTGGAACAATTCCATGATTGTCAGGGCAAAAACCATGAAAAAATCAAGTCCCTCCAGCATGGTCTATGGTTTGAGGTAGCTTTTTAAATGTGCACTGGTAGGTCTTATGTTCTGTGTAGAGTGATTTTAGTTCAAGCACAGAAATAAGAGTAACATGAGTAGAAAAATATTTATACTAGAAATATAAAATCTTGGAAATTATTATCAAAGACAATATTGGAAAGTATTCTCGGCCACTAAACCCACAGTGGATGTGAGCACATCTGTGCAGATGATGTCAGATAACTACCTCACCATTCTAAATAAAATGATTGCGGTTCACATTCAAATGTGTGTTCATCATCTGGATGAATTTAATTTTCACCAATGTCCATGTCCAACCAGCCCGGTGTCACAAGAAATTGTGTTAGTTCCTATTGAACATATGTAGCTATAAAGCAAAGTTGTGCAGCAATAAAGGTGCAGAAATTGTGAGATGGCAATGTCTCATGTTGCTTTGTTTAGGGAAGCATTAAGAGGTATGAGTGCCTTTGGTTTATTTTGGGTTTTTTAAATATATTTTTTAAGCTTAATCTTCACCATTTGTGGTTAAGAGCCAAATAATATGGTAAAATGTTGCTGCATGTTGGATCGTATGGGGCTCAAACTCGATCTCTGACATGACCATCTATCCCTTCCTGCCTTTTCATAAGCATTTTAGAGCTTCTAGTAGTTGTACAATTTGTTACAGTTTCACATGATCCAAAATGTATGCATGTATGCATGTTGCAGTTTTTAAGACAAATATTTTTGGATTCTTGAATGTACCCATGTGTGTGCTGACATTTAACACCAAGGAGACAAATTAGTAGTGACAATAACTTTAAATGTTGTTGGTGCAGAATGTAGCTGTAGATTAAGGTTATTCTTAACATAATTGGTGGACATTATTGCTCTGCACTCTAAATGATAAGCAGTGTTGCTTCTGTAAAAATATCACTGCCACTGAAGATTTTCCTTGAAATGTTTGGTCCTGTTACATCCGCTGCTTTTTCATATTTATCAGCAGATGGTTTCTTAAACTGTTTATTGGTTAAGTGATTGTTTGAGAATGTGATAATGGCAAAGCAGACCCTGCTTGGAAAGGAAATATGTAGGTTACTATGCTAAAATACCCCCTTCTGATACCTTTGATTAAATTTCACAGCACAGTATGGTCTCTGCAAATAAGGCATTTTCCAACAAAGTGAATGCATGAGCCTTGCAGAAAAACTTTCAGTCTCAATCTGTTCTTTTGACAGACTGAGACAACGAAAGGGAAATAAGTAGAGGTCCATCTTTCTGTAAAATATAACAGATGGTGGAAGAGTTAGTCAGCAACAGCTGACAAAACAAGCTGCCATTTATTTCCATTCAATAATACATCATGCAAAGTCCTCAGTGCCCTTTATATCCCTATAAAACATCCACTCTAATTAGACTCAAACAGTTTAGTTCCTATAAATTAGTTTGACATGAATATGCATAACAGTGACTTTTTGAGAGTGAGCATGTGATAGCCTACTGTGTTATGTTCAGGCTTTTCTGGAAAGACTGCAAATTCATTTTGTTCACAGAAGAAAAACGTATGTCCTGTCACACCGGTATTCTCCTCTCCTTTAACAGAAAAGTCAGCATGTTGTGTTTTTGACCTTTGCGGTTTTTAAAAGAGACACTAAACTACATAGAGCTTACAGAAGGCTGAATATACTTTATGGGCATCTTGTGAACTGCAACATGTAAACCCTCTGAAGGGGTACCCAAGTTGTATGAGGGATGAAAAGTCATCTATTTTCTGGAACTCGACTTGACCTCCAGATTATAAAAATGAATTTGGCAACAAGGAATGTATTTTTTCCCCTGTAGTGCAACAAGTTTGATTTTCATGCAACTCACTGATTTAAAATCCAAGGAGAGATTGGACTTGCTTGTTTGAATGTTTTGTTTGTATTTGCTCTAAATAGATATCAGACATTCAAATTTCCCTTTGGCACATTTGAACAAATTTTTTTGATATTTTTTAGGTTTGCCAGTGCACTGAGATTCAGATGGATCAACTGTAAACTTCCTACTTAGTAACATGAAGCCATTTGCCTGTCTCCATGTCTCCTGCTGGCAACCAGAATCAACCTGAAATTAAATCAGGGAGATGGTCTAATTAAAAAAGCACAGCAGGAAACAGTGGGGTCAAACAGGGATACACGACTATTATAGGTCTGTACATGCAGTCTTATAGGCAAGACATAACAAAATTACAACATTGCCTCCAATATTTGCGCATGAGCCAGATGAATATGTTTTGGGAAAGGCAAGTTTATTTGTATAGCACATTTCATGTACGAGACAATTCATGGTGCATTCTGAACTAACTGCAGCTGTCTGATGGACTTTTTCAGAAGACCTGTAAGGACAGGATTACCATAGTCTAATCTACTAAAGATAAATGCATGGACAAGTATTTTTTACATCCTGTGGAGACATCAGTCCTTTAATCCTTGATATGTTCTTTAAGTGATATTAGGCTGACTTCACAACTGTCTTAATGTCACTACTGAAGTTCAGGTCTGAGTCCATGACTACACCCAGTTTTCTGGCTCTGTTGGTGGTTACTAACTTAGCTGTTTGAGCCTGAGTGCTGACTTTTTAACATTTCTTTCTTGGTTCCAAAAACTATGATTTCAGTTTTGTCTTCATTTAACTGAAGAAAGTTCTGACACATCCAGTCTCTAATCTGATCAA
>JBBBVU010000015.1:10985747-11003520 GCA_037177055.1 Atherinosoma microstoma | reverse complement strand
GTGGATCATTTTGACCCACCTCAGGGACAGACGGGGGGTGGATCAAAATGATCCCACTGCAGGGATGCAAGTGTTAATGCAGTCCATGAAATTTCTAGAGGTAGAAATGACACACTATGCATATACACAAAATATGTCTTGCTCAAACAGCTATTAATGTTTTCAGGTTTTATTTATTCATCAATTTTTGGGGGAAAAAGCATTTGCTTTTAAGGTGCCCCCTTCTGAGGTTTTCGTCTCAGTTCACCTGACAGGAACTATCTGAGTCCCAAACAGACAGCAGTATGACCAATGTCTACTCCATAAGATACAGACTGTTCATGAGTATTTCATACAACTCAATCCCAAAAACTATTGTATCCTTTTATGGTTTAGATATTGACTTTGCCTTTTATTAGAAAATTACAGTTCCCTAATTAATATCTGTAATCTACAGCACTTCAGTCACCAGTTCCTTTGAAGGTGCTTATAAATAAAATTGACTTCAGAGTTAGTGACGTGATGCAGTTTATCCTACAGAACGCCTCCGCTGACAGATATAGTGGCAGGCTGTCAGCTATACGTTAAATGTCACTATGGTAGATTATGCATCACTGCTGCAGTCACTGCTGTGCTTCATCACATACTGGCCTACATTAAACTCCTGTTTGCTGCAAAGCCAAATCCTCAAATGACCTTTCTTGTACTTTGTACAAGAATGTTTTACTGTTTTTACTGCTCATCTGGAGTCAGAAAAATTCATCAGTGCTTGACAGAAAGTTCCGCAAAGATATTGAAGCGAGTTAAAATGTATTAGTGCAAGGGGATGACTGAATATTAGTGCAGAATGGAACAGTTTGGGAGGCGTTTAAAATGTCCTTAGTTTCTGTATAATTATTTACATTTTGTACAGAAGTCATAGTTATGATTAATGAGATTGCAAATAAACTAATTAAAAATAGTTTCTCAGTCTTGTTCAGTTTGAGGAATGTCTGCTCATCTTAAAGCTTGCAGTGTTAGTAGGTTCGGCTGTATGATATATTTATAATGAACTGTTAACTTTTTAATGAATTGTACGAAATTTAAATATCATCACCCTGTTAAAATTGATGGTGTAAGTCTTTTTTTAAGTTATTCTAAAAGAACAAAAAAATTTAACCAAATATTGAAAAGAAATAAGTTTCTTTTTTTTAGAAAAACTTGAAAAAAATGACATAGGCAATTATTTTAAGAAAGAGTGACAGTCAGATTTAAGAGAGTTCATCCAAATTACCTACGTGGAATATTTAAATTATGTTTCCTTTAATTTTTCCTTCTTAGAAGTTAGAATTTCTCAGTTCCCAGTTGCCATTAAACATAACATTATACAGTGATCTTTGCTTGTAATCTCTTTCTGAAAAATTTCCTTTAATTTCTACAATTTGTGGACAGTTTGGCTGGAATCATACTGTATGAGCAATAAATCTTTTTTTATTTGTAGTTTTGTTTCCAGGACCACTGAAATCCGAAGTGGAGTTTCAAACTCCCCTGAAAACGTTTATCTTTGGATGAAGCAAAACGTTACAAATTCTGAAAACCCCACAATGCAATGCAATGCAATATATGACATCCAACAAATAAAGAAAGACAGCGCTGTTTGAGATGTAAATTCATGCCATTTACTCAGTAGACCTTACAATCATCATCTCTGCAGTCTTTAGTTTAAACTGTAATGTTGATGCAAATATCCAGATACACATAAACACTTTTCAAGCTAGAGTTTGTGATGTCCTCAGTCTCTTATTCTATTCAGTGTTGTTTGTTCTCAATAAAACTCACAGAAGATATAACAGTGATTCGACCCTCTCATCTTTCCTTTTTAAGTCCAAGATGACTCACATTACAAATTTATTTTGACATCTTTTAAACCATATTTCACCCTCACTTTATATTTTTGTCAGCCTTTTGATACGCTGCATTGCTTTCAATCAGATGTTTAAAAGTGTCATAGAAATCAGCCCTATATGTTACACTGTTTTACTATTCTTACCACAAGGTTTTTGAGCTCCAGGGGTCAATATGCACCCTCACTGCCTGTGGTGCTGCATTTCTCTTTATTTCATACAATCCTGTCACGGCTTGTGTGGAGGATGTGGACCCAAATGCCGAAACTGGAGGCAGGAGGGAGATGGAATTAAACATTTGTTCCTGCACCTAACTAGATTCAAACAGGACTGGAAAACTAAACAGGCACTGAAGAAACAACGGATGATCTGAAAAGAAAAACTGAAACCATGAATCTAAATACATGGAACTAACGACAAAGTGAGCAGTAGGTGAGGGAATCAGCAAAAATAAATAAATAAAGGGACTTTAAACTAAGAATGAATCCTGCAGATCATGAGATGTGGGCAGGAACCAACATTTAATTCTTACTAGATTGAAACTAGACTAGAAAACTACAGGCACGGATGTTGTTTAAGAAACAACAGATGATCTGAAAAGAAAAACTGAAACCATGAATCTAATTACATGGAACTAATGACAACATGAGCAGCAGGTGAGGCAATCAATAAAAGAAACCAGGCATGATCCTCAGGGAGCAGAAAGTAAAGTTAACAGAACACAAGGGAATAAACTCAACAAAATAAAATGGGAAACAAGACAGAACCACAAAAACAACAAAAGGACTAAAAACCAAGAA
This sequence comes from Atherinosoma microstoma, assembly GCA_037177055.1. Classification (NCBI taxonomy): domain Eukaryota; kingdom Metazoa; phylum Chordata; class Actinopteri; order Atheriniformes; family Atherinidae; genus Atherinosoma; species Atherinosoma microstoma. The sequence continues at coordinate 11,000,858 of JBBBVU010000015.1, read as the reverse complement.
CAAAACCTGCAGACCATCACAGTCACCTTCATTCATGTATGTGTAGAAAGGGGGATGAGGATATTAAAAGGAAGTAGAAAGTAAAGACCAATAAAAGATGAGTGGGGACACAGAGAGATAATGTCTTGAAAGCAATCTCAGGAGGAAGGAAGTTTGTTGAAGGGAGAGGTCAGTCAGGAAACATAAACCCAGATTAAATATCACAACATGTTCGACCATGATCCAAAACATTTGTGTCAAATTCCAAACAGCACTAAAGTAATCAGCAACTGGGTGATGTACACATGACGTTTAGAGATATGAGAGAGCATTTACTTTAACAGTACACAGTAATAGCACTTTAGTCAGACAGATATTAAGCAATGAATTTTACTTTTACAGTGAAAATGCACTTATGATAGTTTGGGCAAGACAATGAACAGCTCTCTGTGGGGAATTGGAAGAGAATTTCTGAACGCAGTGGGACTCTTTTTGACTGCCATCGCAGTGATCCACTTTCCAAACAATAGAACAGATTTCACTATTGTCCCTTAACATTTGGCAAGCACATCTGGTAACATTAAAAGGAAACAATAAGTAAGAAAAGTCATTTTTCATCCTATACTTACCAGACAGTGTTGGCATATTTCCCATCTAAGTGACTTTTGTGACTCTGGGCCATGCCAACTTTGTATTCCTCCACTTCCATTGAAGAAATTGTGGAAATAAGGATTAGCACAACAGTGCTTGCAGACAGCTTAAATCATTATCAGGATCATAAAACGTCCATCATTTTTAAATATGTTAAAAACATAAATTGGCTGCATTAAAAATTTGATGAGTTGCAAGTGAGAGGGTCTCACTTGCAGTTCATCAAAAATGGACACTTGCTCAGGAGCTAACTGTCCCTTTTTTAAAAAGAGCAGAGTGAACCCCAAATGCATTTTTTCAAGATATACAGGGTTTCATGAGGCATGTACAAACCTTTCACTAAAATGGTAGTATAACAACATTTACCTTTATCAAGCACTTTTACCTGTTAACCTTAATAAAGTACTTTGATACAGTGGGACAGAGAAGGAAGTCAAAATTAAGAGCATAAGTCTATTTAACTAGAAGATTAAATTTGCCTGCTTGGAAGTTGTGTTTGTACCTTTCTTTTCTTAAATCCCATTTACATGACACATACAGGATTATCAAATGATATTTTTTTTTGTCAGTGTACAGTATAGCATTGGTTTATGGCTTCCCACCACACAATGATATTTGGCAATATGTAATTCCTAGTTACATAACACAGACTTACCATGTATCTTCTGTCTTTTTTGTTGTGTGTTTATTGCTGATTGTTTGGGCTCAGCTGAAATGGTTTGCCCATTTCTACAGTGTCGACTAGCGTTCTTGCCTTGTGCTTACACACAAATACAGTTTCACTTAGAAAAAATACACATCTTTAAAAAAAAAAAATCAGCTTGGTAATATTTACACATTCCATTTTCAGTGGTGAAATGTGGTTAGAAAACTTGACTTTAAAAGAAATAAATGCTGTCACTTTATATTATGGGATGTATCCCCCACTGCTTGTCCTTCTATTATTCCTCGCAAGCCCTATTCCAGTTGTATCAAACCTCTTCCCTTGATAAAATGTGAAATAGACACAAAATGAAAATCATTGCATTCCCTCTAACAGACATTAGTTATTCATGTTTTTCCTTTTCTTCTTTTGTTTAGATTTCAAGTAACAAATCAAAGTTCAGGTAAAAACTTATTTTGTGTGTGTACGGCATTTTGTGTCTTTTGCATATTTTGAGATCCATCTCCCTGTGAGCTAGAAAACAAAAACAGATTCATGCAGTAAACATTGTGAAACTTCCTGTTTTAAACTTACCATGGTAACTTGATGCGGAAAGTTCAACAGTTACTTTTTGATTCCTCAGCCTAAAAAAGCAGGGAATGTTTGTTTTTTTTAATGTATGTGAGACATTCATGGCAGTTTCATGGAATATTGAAACTGTCCTAAATGCAACTGTTTTCATGTCCTTGTGCATGTAAAAACAAATGATTGTGTCAAGATATGAACCAAAGCCGTGAACTTAGCATAAGCTTTAACCCGTAACACACCACGGAGGGGAAGAAAAAAGAAAAAAACAATGCTGGTTTCCTGTTACCAGTAGACACTTAGGATCTTCAGCCAAATTCACACAAGATAGCTGCCTATTCTCTTTATCTTCATTTCAACTTTCACTCACGTACCATAATTAGAGTCTGCTATTCGTGCCTGAAGTACCGGTGTGCTTATGCTAAAATGCTGTGACAAGGGAGTTGTACTATTGTGAATTGCTAGCTCGGTTTTACAGTGAATGCAATATACAGTCTTTTCATTTGGTTTGAGTTTGAAATGATCCCACACTTGGCACACTTTTTGACGTTTTCTCTGGCTGTCTTCCTATCTTCCTTCGCTCTGTTGCTTTTGTCTTTGCTCTGTTGCTTCCATGACTTATTTTTGTCATCAAACAAACAAGTAGGCTACGCTTCTCATTTACCAGCAGGTAATACCGAAAGTAGGTTATAAAGACCAGAAGTGATGCGTTAAACTGAACTTTTTTTTTATTTGATTACTTCAATCTTAATCAATCATTTTTTGTAATTGATTAAATTGAATAATTTTATTGTAAGTTTCAGCCCTATAGAATACCCACATTTGTTTATTACAAATGGCAGCAATTCAAAACCCTTGAAGAATATCACAGATTTCAAGTGATAATTTCAAATATATGGTGATCCTTTGAGACAACCCACCCCAGTAGGCATAACTATGTCTTTTTTTCTCACTGCCTAGGCAGGCTTTGAATTGAATAAAATCAAGAAATTATTCAGGTAAAACATATCAAGATATGAAGTTTGGTTCAAATTGCCCAGCCCCAGTGGAAATGGTGGTGTTACAACTCTCCCCATGTTAAAACCATACCCGGTCTCCCATATAAATACTGTTTCGAAAGCACCTGTAGAAACTTGATTTACACTGATCACACAGCTTGTGATGACTCATGGACAGGAAGTGATTCAAATGCAAGGATCAAAGTGGACATTAAAAAAAAAGTCCAGCAGGCAGGATTTATTAAACACAGCATGGATGAAGGCAATCATGCAGCATGACAAACTGAAGGAAAGGGGAAAAGACAAGATGCCAAAACAGAGCTTTGTGTCAAAAAAGGTCCTTTAGCGAAACCATGTTTACAAAAGCCAATGTTAAAGGTAAATACTGGGAACATATGGATGTATTACACTACAAAGAAAACACAAGGATGAAAAAACGTTGAAAAAGCTTGTCACTGAAGAATCAGGCAAAGAAGTGAAGGACCAGAGAATAAACTATTATTGGATGATTGAATACTGATAGTACACTGGTACATGGGGTGGAAAACAGAACATACTACTTCTGAAAACTTTTAATTATACTTCTGAACAGAAATACATAAAAGAGTGGCAAAATAAAACAAAAATAAATATGGGGTCTATGAACATTATCTCACAACTCAGTTTTTTACATGAAAGAAATTTATAATGGAGCTATGACAATCAACTCAAAAAGAAATAATTGATTTTACTTCCTCTTTGGTGCTGTCTTACTGTTTTTCATTGAAACTACCCTGCTGTTGTGCTTTGGTTTAAAACATACACACAGTGCTCTCTAATGTTTTAGTTCTTTTCCTATCTCCTGCATTCATCTGTTTGTGTCCGCTTTGTTCAGTTGATGACACTTTGTGGTAAAACTGCATTGGGTTGAAATGTTGAAGCAATACAAGATTAAAAGATTTGCACAGTAAACTAAACCTTCCATGCATGGTTAATGACCTTCTCTTCAGGTAAATCCCTGATTCCTATACCACACAGGTGTGAGAAGAGTAATACAACTCTGCAGGTCCGGGTTCACAACCTGAAATTGCGTTCTTACATTAGTTTTTTATTTCATCGCAACACGAGCAAATTGACTTACAGAAACAATGCAAACAACAGTAGCTTATCTTTGAGTGATGGCAGAACAATAGTTTGGAATGTAAATCAAAATAGTACACTTTGAATATTATCTCTGACATGTTCCCTAAGTGATATAGTGAGCAATTACTATATCGCAATATTTTTAGACACATGATAGAAAGAATATTTATGATGGGACATTCCTTCCAGTAGGGAATAGATAAGTACATTTTGTAGTAATGTAACTATATTTTCTTTGTTTTTGGTTTCGTTTACTTTTCTTTCCTTACGATAATGAAGTGTAAAGTGACAAATCCATCATCCCACTATCATCCAAAGAAGCTGCAGTAGCAGTTTCTATGAGTGTTCGTTGGTATGGTCTCTCTTTTTTTTGCCATCCTTTGCTTTCTTCCTGCCTTTACTGTCTAAAACTTTCCATCCCACTGTAGCCCATCATTTACACAGTTTGAATTGTTTGATTCTTTATGTGAAGTTCTCGAAGATGACTTTTGTTATTAACTGGTATTCTTTGGCTCAAACTAATCAACAGCTTGGTGATTTGAAAGCAAATTTACACCAAATTGAACAACTGCATTTATCCCATACAATCCTGTCACCATTATTCATGAATTTGGCAAAGTAGTCAGTTTTCAAGCGGGATAAAAAAGGTTAGATTGATAAGTAATTTCTGTAACCAGGGAAAAAAACTGCTGTCAGCAGGTACAGGAACAAAGCTGTTTATAAAAAAAGGTGGTGAATTCAGAGGTCAGGGAGAGAGCAGAGCTGAGAGATACAGAAAAGACAGTTCACTTCAATCATTAATGATTGAATTTTTTGATCAATGATTATGTAGATGAGAGATGAATATAGATTTTTCTATTTCTATGCAATCATATATGAAGAATGGGGTTATTAATTGTAAATACAATCCAAGAAGTTTTGTAATCTTGCATTCATTAGGTATAATTAGTTTCTCTCAGTGTAATTTTTCTGTAATAATGCCGCCTGCAGCACTCTTGAGTCATTTCCTTTCTCTCTAATGGTGCCTTTGCCTTCGTGAGTCACCATGTCCATGATCAAAAGCGGGACTTTCTCTGTGGAGATACATTTGAATATTATACATAGCATGTTCACCCCATTAGGCACACTCATCTGAGTACTTTCAGTGGAGACCAAAAAGGATTGTGTTTGGATTTTTCCACTTTGGTTTTATGATGTTCATTGATTTCTTTTTATAATGATCTTGGGGGAAACATACTGTATGTGTTCACTCTTGCTTTTACAGCAGTAAACATTCTCTGCTGAAGCTATTAGACACTAATGCTGTTCAGCTTTGTGAAGGGAATCCATCTTATGACTTCCTGCTGCTATAGTAACCGTGATCAAGTTGCTGTAGTTGCTAAGCTGTTCTGTAAATCATCTAAGCATTGAGTTTTATTATTTGCTTGCTTCTGTGACTATATATATATATGTTTCAGCTGCAATGGGGTCACTTTCTCCGGGCAAAGCATCTTGGAGAAGATCTGAAAGTGCCATTTCCTGTGAAAGTGAGTGCGGCTTTTGCTCCCCAGAGCCCCCACAGTGAAACCTTTCTTCCTCTTATCATGCATTCACATCCTTAGACATTCGACACAGCCACAGCTCAATAAAAAGAAACCTTTTTATTTCCCCCCTAGCAGCCTGCTGGTAAAAAAAATGGAAAAAAAAAAAACCTTTTTATACTGTACTGTTTGTGTGAAAGTGCGAGAGAAAGGGAGATAAAATAGAAGATGAGAAATAACAAGGTTAATGGTGTGGACCACAAACAGCTTAAGATTTTTTTTTTTTAGTTTTTGGGGCAGAGGTGGAAGCGCTGGGAGTGTGTCAGTTTAAACAACAAAATGAGGTGGTACACGTGGGTGCAGGGGTGGAAGGTTGAGGAAGGACTTCAAGAAAAGTGATTGTCGATCATTTTGCTGTTTCCTCCCCTGGTGCTTGTGCACATCACAGATAATGTGGCTGTTGTTTGTAGCTGTCAGGGAGCATGTATTTAAATCTAGATATGGTTCAGCATATAAACATACAATATCTTGAAATAAAATTAATGAATGTGGGTACCAAGATTCACTCTGTTCTGTCAATAGCTGTCAGGCCCTAAGACCAATGGTAAACAAAAAAGGAGAAAAAAACACATCTTTAACCATATCTTTAAATCATATGCAAAAGAAAACACAGCTATAAGATTCCCCTCTCTCTCACTAGAGGACAAGAATTGAGAGAAAGAGTGTTGGACTTTTTGAAAAAGGGAGGGCAGCGGGCAATCCATCTTAATTAGCGAGTAATTTACCTTGCTGTTTGCTATAATCCTTTTCTCTTCCTTCAGCATGCTGCACTCCATAACATTACTGCTCACAAAACACCGAGGAAGCAGAAGAGGATTTAAATGTGGTTGTCCTTAAGCTAAGTTGACAAAGGGATATCTGGTCCGTTTCTTTTCTGTATGGAAGGCACTCTCTCCAATCTATGCCAACTAAACCGTTCCAATTAAGTTTGATCCTCCTCTTTATCTGCTCTCTGTTTGTATTGGAGAAGAAAAAAATGATGGCTCCTAATGAACCACAGAAGGAAAAAGACAGCTCTTTGTCCGAGGTGGGGGACGAGATGAGAGTAAGGATGTAAAGAGTATGGTAGAAGCACATGTGCAAACTTGATGTTACACCAGCAGAGGAGGAGGTGGAACATGAGTCAGCACTCCCACATCAAAGGGTAAACAAGCATGACTTCTTCTGTGTAGGACGTGGTAGCCAAGCTCCAAGAACAGCTGCACCCCTTCAAGATATTAATGCTCAAAGAAAAAAAACTGTTCTCTGGAGAGCTTGTGTGCATGTGAATTCTTTTCATAGTGAACTTGTGTATCAATGCACTGTCAGTTGACTAAGAAAAGCTCCCTAAACCCCTCCGTCCATAATAGCAAATTGTGTTTTCAATGTTGATATGTTATTGCATTTTGATAAACATTTTCATAGTCACTTAACAATATCCAAAAACTTAAATGACCAAAAGCCTTTTACAAATATGTTGTTTCAATCAATACTTGAAGATGCTATTTTTAACACATTTTAGGAAAGCTAAATTAAAAGCAGCAGTTGTTGACGTACAATGACACCATCATCCTAATAGCATTTCGCAACTTTGACAATTTCGCCACCTATTCAAACAGACAGTGTAGCTTAACTATCCCCAATTCTCAGAACTGAATATACATTTCTGTTATAGTACTGCACCATGTTTAATTTATTTTTTTACACTAGTTTAAACTGTATTTTATTCAACCCTATAATCTTCTACCATTTGATGGGATTTTTTTTTTTTAAATCTAAGACCATAGGGAATCTGAACACATTCATTTTCAGCAACAGGACCAGTGGGAAATAACTTGCCAACTTTGGCTGCGTTACAGGGATGTTGGATCCCGCTTTACAGTACCACAAATGACAAATTTTCCCTTTGGGGACAACGGAATTGTTAGTCTGGAAATTCAAGGAAGTAGAAGTAAAATTGGAGTGTGTCCTTATATACTATGCTGGTCATGATGAAAACTCCTTGTCAGGCTTTGTTATGAAGCCTGTGCAGAATGACGTGAAGTGCTTATAATGACAATCATTTGTTTTCATTATTTCTCCTAATGTCACCCAGCATTCTGGCTCAACTTATCACCACACCTTAGTGCTGAGGAAATGAAAGGGCATCGAAGGAGAGCAGGTAGCAACAGTGGGGTTTAAAAGCTTTGCTTAAAAGAAGAGAAGTGCTTGGTCGTATTATGAATAAAATATAAAATTCAAACACAGAAATGTTCTGACTTTCACTTTGATGGCAATAAGGATAACTGGTTCTTGGACATCAAGTGCTGAAAAATAAAGCCAATATGCATGCTAGAAGCTACAGTTCCTCAAATGATAACTAGAGCTGATTTCCACATCTGCAAGTTGTTTATCATTCATTCCCTCTGCATAAATACTCCTTTATTTCCTTTGTTCAATCCCAGATTATTTGTTGATTCTCTGTTACATGTCTCCCCATTTACCCTCATTCTTGTTATTCTGTTAAAGTTCTTGGATTTCTCTGCTTTGACTGTTTTTAATTTTGATGTTATCAATGAAAACTTTTTTTAAATTGCCTGCCAGTCCTGTGTTGAACTTCTGCATTTGCCAACTTTGACAGTCAATCCATTTCTCACGTGTGACGCTTAATTTCAAATATGTTCAAATGATCAAATGATGAGCTCATGACTTCAAAACAATAATAATAAACCAAAAGGTTGTGTTACAGTGCCTATGTACTTTTTTTTAAATGCATCATCAATATATGGCAGTAAGTTACCATACATCATTAGAAATATTGAAATAATTGTTTTTATGTGTCTTCTCTGGGCATATTTTCTAACCCCAGCTATTATGGCTGGTTATATTTCCTTCACTTCGCTCAGTGGTTGAATCTCATACAGTTTTTCACCTGTCATTTGTGATTTTCTTGTAGTAAAGCACTTTGTCCAGAAGCCAATTCATCCAGCACATGTAGATAACTGCTAGTAAGCTATATATAACAGGAAGATGCATTCACACACATGCAGTATCAGTTAAAAGTTTGGACACGTTTTCCCATTAAATTTAATAGGAAAGTGTGTCCAAACTTTTGAGTGGTAACATAACTTCCCACTAAATAGGTAATAATAAACTCAAAGCATGTTGTAAGCAGCTAAGCAAGAGATAGACATATACTTGCAAGAATTAAAATGAAATGCGAGAAATGAAAGGTATATTTGTGCATAGTGACAGAGTGCAGTTGATTATGCTACCATGCTGCACTGTCTGAGGTACTGGGAGTCACAAGGGTGATTGTTATTGCACAGATAACCTCGGCAGCCTTCCCCTCCTCTGATGTGACACCTGGTAGGATTATCTCTCCTCTGACTGTAACTGTATAATGGCTTCTGTAGGTTTATCTGAAAAGATTACATCCAGGGAGGAAGATGTCCCCATTTGAAAAGCCGATTGTGATTCCCTTGTTGATTTCAGTGGGGCAGATACTTTGATTACAAAAGCCACTTCACGAACAAAGGCTATTCTATTACAGATGTCAGGTAGTTTCTTAAAGTTATAATATTTCAAAACTTAATACAGCAGCAAGCAACTTCTTGCTCGATGGAGATAAAGCAATGTATTGATGTTCTTACCAGAGCGTGCAGACTCTCACTCTGTGTGCCTCATATTTCCAGCTTTCGGAAGGGTAGAGACAAGCACCCAGGTCGCTTTCAGAGCGAACAAATTTCTAGCTTCCCCTCCCCTGAGTGACAAACCTACTTATTAAAAAAGAAAAGATTCCCAAGTAGAAATGGTTACAAACGGCGCCCAAATTGACCAGTTTTACCCAATATAAAAATTCCATGACTTGTTTGAAAGGTTTCACTTTGGATTTTGGTTGTTTGTTTTTGGTCTGACTTGTAGCTCACTGTAGTGTCCATGTTTTGTATATTAAACCTTTAATTGGCAGATTCCTATGGATGGGGAAAAATGGGAATCAAAGGGCTTGAGGAGGAAGAACAAAAGGAGGTGAAAGAATGGATCAGGGAATTGAATGAATAGACCAAAGTTGATCTTTAGCTGTGGAGCAACACAGTCAGCCAAACTCAGCATCTTGTTGTCTTGGTAAGCTTGGAAGAAGAAAAGCAAAGCAAGGGAGAGTCAAAAGGGTTTAAGAATTGAGACAAATGGTAGAGCATAAGCATTTTTGTGGAAAGTAGATTACAAGAGGCACAATGTTCCTCATTCTCACTCATAATAACTTGATATGCAAAATGATCTGTGGATTTAATGTACAGCCACAATCAATCTCCTTGGGGGATAAATGAGTATTGGGATAATTGCAAACTTGGAAAACATCTTTTTTTTATTCTTTTTTTTTTAAAGTATTATTTATACAACTTTTCAAATAAAAACACATTAATACCATAATAACTTAATAAGACAGATACAGAAGAAAATTAAATACAGTCACAATGACAAATAAGTACATAATTTTTTTTTTTTTTAAAGCAAAAAGCTGCCAGACCTTAAGAGCAAAATAAAATAAGAACAATACCACAGTTCCCAAAATACATTTAAAATAGAAAACAGTGTGCAAAGTGCAGGCACTGTGTATGTAACAGTGACAAATAAGGAATGCACAATCCAGATCATTGACAATAATGTAGAAAATGAATAAATGCCTGGCACTGGCAAGACAGCAAACCATTCAAAAAGAAAAAAAAAAAGCATGGGTCAACATAGGGATGACCGGACAAAAAGCTGGCAAGTCAGAACAGTCAGTTAATTCCAAGGTTCCTCTCCATGAATTCCATTTACAAAAAGGGAATACAAAGAATACAAAAACAAATCATGTTTTCTGGCACACCTGCAGAAGATTAGGGGAAATGAAAACAAATCCTAGCCTCATCTTCTCATATGATTGACAAGGAGGCCCCAAATTTGAGTTTATTTGGTGGGGGAGTCAGAAATAGAATACAGTGAGGGTGTTAGGAAACACCTTGTTTTAAGAGCAAGGTTTTTTTGCTCAAGATCTTCCTGAAGAAGAAACCAGTCTGCCAATTTAAGTTAAACAGGGATACTACATCGAATGTGAAATATCTAATCTCTAATGAAGGGGTTTGGTTTCAAGTAATGGAAAACACCAAGGAAGAAGTTCATAAATGTGTTTAAATTACATGTGAAATGTAAATGCAGTGGTTTGCGATTGAATGCTTTAATATAATCTTCTGTGTGAAAGTTGATCTGTGCTCCGTGTTGAATTAGTTTGAACATAATTGAACCCATGGTGAAATGTTCATTCTGAGTTCTTCTCTCCTGAACAGGCTGGCTGTCACAGCTCGCCTGGAGGAGACTCACAAGTCCTGCTTGGTGTGGCATCAGAGGGTGTTGGGACAGAAGTGGTGATAAATCCTGTGTCCTCTCAGAAAGGCGCTAATAATTCAAAATGATGTGGCCAAATGTCACAGGACACATTTCCTGTCCCCTGCAAAGACAGAGCCACTCAAGAACAAGATAAATAGCCTTGACTTTCATCTTTTCTCAAATAGTCTGTGTAAGATCTTCAAGCGTGATCCTGTTGTTGTGGAAGTGTCAGTGGTACCAGCATCATTTTGAGAAATTGACACCACTTGCCTGTTTATGCAAATATTTTTTAGCTCCATTTTTTCTTCTTTTTTAATGCAGTTTAGATTACCAGATGGGACAGTTTTATCATGTCATAAGAATTCAGATCATGTTAAACAACTTGGCAGTAAAATCGTATTCTCAGTAGTTCATCCTGTTATCAGGTCTCACACTGATCGTACAGCATAAAATGAAATAATCCATCTGCTGTTTAGATAGCAGAAATATTATTCTTCCTTTTGTATCTAACTATTATAATGTTACATCCAATATACTGCATAGGTTGTTAAACTGCACTTTGCAACAAAAACAAAATTATTAAATATTTCTGCCTTGGTTTTAATGTTCCATTTTAAAAAGTAGCTCTGCTAAACTTGATGCTGCACACATTTCAGCTCACTAAATGCAAATGCCTCATCTGAAGGTGGTAAAAGCCCTTGAAGACATTTTCCATGAGTAAATATTATAGTCTATCACCAATGATAACTTGTATATTTTCTTCTCAAAAAAAGTCAAACCCACTTTGGTCTCTATGTGCAGCCAGTTGTATCCCCCTGCAGTTTATGTAACTGTACCCAATCAATAAATCTATCACCTCACTTGAATAAGTGATTCCTGACCTGGCAAACCAATGACAAGCCCTCTGACTGAGCCAAATCTACATTAGCTGTACTCCAGCTGTCTCAACAGCCTCTCTGCACCTCTCTACTGTCTCCTGCTTCAGACATAAATGCTTCCTCTTTGAGGGTTTCCAGACAAAATCAATACCCAGAGAGAGCGTTGGCAAAAAGAGAATCCAGATTTCCATCACTTTGGCCTTTTCTTATCCCCCCAGCCAAAGCCATCAAAGCCTGGGCCCTTGCACAACAATCAGACAGGCAGACAAAGTCATCACTGTGTATCTGAAGGATAGATCCCTTATCACCACACCGACCTGACTGTGCTTCAGCTCAAACACGGTGTGATGACTCTCACCTTAAGTCATCAGAATTGAACCTCACAAATAATGTGGTTGACATCAAGCTTAATGCATGTTTTCAAGACTTTGTAAGGTCATATTGCGAGATACACTCTGTGTGTCTTATATATCAGAGAAAGACATGGCTTTTAGATCAGTGACAGGACTCAGCTTTCTACAAAAGCATTACAGTAGATTGTACATGCTAGTTCCTGAAAAGCAGCTTGATCAGTGCATAGTCTTTCTCAGATACGACCATAAATTTCATTTGATGAACGCTCTTAATGCCTCTTCCTCAGACTCCTGTACTAACAAAATCAAGATTCTTGAGTTTATAGCCTCAAATTTAGACACCCATGTTAGTAAAAAGTGGGCTTTATGGCAGAAGAATTTGAAGTGAAGGTATATTCCTCCTCTTTTTCTACATGTTTTCCTTATAAGATTTTTTCTAGCCTTATTTATGGTTGCAGGATATTCATGTGTTGATTATTGTTTTATTCAAGCTCTTAACTATAATACAACCATGTTTCCAATTGTGTTTAATTAAGCAATTGTTAATATACTTCATTACATGCCACAATATATTATCTAAAACCAATTTATTTGGAATTGAGATAGATAGATTTAGATTCTTCTCCTTTTGATCGTGGATATAGTGCATGCTATATTTATTTTTCCTTCAACAGGAAAGAAAGGCTTATAGCAGTTTTTTTTGATACCTCAGAGAAAAAGTGTTGTTTTGCAGATAAACACAAACAAGAAATGTCTAATACCTTACCATTTATAAAGTGATACACCACAAATAATGAGAGTTGTGTGTTTGTATGCACAAGTGCGTGGCTATGGAGGGGAGTTGAAGGGCATCAGAAGTGACGCCAAGGTAAATTGAGATGATATTGTTGTTGACAGCACTGTAAACAGCTACCAGGTGGAGCAGTCCTCTTCAAGCAACTGCTTTTCATAAACAGATGGCCGCATTTTATGGCTGCTACACCTCTTTGTTGAGTGAAGATATAATTACAGATTAGACAGGCTGAGGTAATGAGAAGTTGTGCAAACACGCTATTAGTTTTCTGGTAGAAAGTTCCCCTTTTATACTGAAAGGTTGAGTTGAAATTTGTCTGCGTTTGGCTTCTGTTGCAACTGTCTCTTGAAGCGAAACAATGCTATCTATGAAGAAAATGTAAGATTGGGACGTTTGTCATATATCTACCCCTATTTCCTGGTATTTATTTTTACTCAGAAAGCACATCTTCAGATTGGGGTCTTCATTTTTATGAAGTTTAGTTTATCTATTTTGTTCACCTCCTGCTTTTTGTGCAATTTTTCCAAGTCGTTCGTAGGATCACTGGACATCGTCAGTCATATCAAATACGATGAATGTCTATCAAACATCAGTTTAGATAAGCAGAGTTGAAATTCATTATGGAAAATGTGACTTTGATATGGAAGTCAAACACTAATTTGACAACTCAAGGTGTTGATGTGAAGCGCAGATCATTGATGACAGGCTTCACACGTGCTGTAATCATAATGTAGTAAGGTTTCTGCTAAATTCAGTGGTCTTTCAGGTTTAATTTGAGGGTAATAATAAGCCAGACAGAATAAACAATTATAATCTTTTTTTTTGTTTTGTTTTGTTTTTTGATAATATACTCAAAAACTCCAACACAAGCAACTGTGGTCTATTCCTTGTAATTCTTTCAGCTCTGCAGAAGCCTGGTAATGAGCCATTCATTTGATTCAGGTGTGTTGCAGAAGGAATGCATCCAAAACTTTCAGGATAGTAGCACTCAAGGACTGGACTTAGACACCCCTGATTTAGAGGGTTGAACGGTCTGGACTCTATTCCTAATGTATCATTTGCTTTGTAAACCTGTAACACTAGGTTAAAGAAGCTTTCAGTGCAAGTAAAACACACCATCTTTAGACCACAACAGAAAAGAGTGGTCCAGAGGAAATAACACTAACGGATGAATACTGGATCCCCCCTCTGTACATGAAATGTGCTCTATAAATAAATTTGCCTTGCCTTGCCTTGCCTCTTAAAAAGAAAACCTTTGACACTATCTGGCAAAGTGAAGAACAATATCTACTAGTCTGTCTGTAGCGAGAAAACTCCACCACTCAAAATCTTCAAGAGCTCAAAAGCATGGATGAAACTTCTAAAAACTGTTGTTTTTTTTGTTTTCTTTTGATTTAAAAATAAATAAATAAATAAATAAAATTGTAATTCTTGCGATTCTTCAATATTTCAGATTTTTGTGATTTTTAGTTTGTTTTTTAAACCCCGGACAATGTGAAATAGTTAAATGATGACGATGTCTACTGACTATATCAGGAGCCATATTTCCCCCAAAAAATGCACATCACATGTGATTCAGTTTTTTTCTGCTGCTATAATACTGGACAAGTAAAAAAGACTAATTAAACAATTAGCTAATTAATTTTTAAATACATTTTTTTAACAAAAATTGATTTGAATATCATGAAACATAAAATCAATTGCTGGGATAGGCTCCAGCCCACCTGCGTGGATTAAGCGGTACAGAAAATGGATAAAATGAAACATAAAATCGCAATATTTTTGTAAATCGTTTTTTTTCTCCCACCCCTAATAGATTGTACAAAGTGAATGAAGTGATCACCAATTCATAAAAGTTTAACATGTTGTAATACTGTAACAACAATGAGTTTTCCAGCACCGTGGTCTACTCTCCAACCCTTGCTTTCTCTTTAGGATTTCTATTTCAGAAAATGAGAGTATAAGAACATAAATCTTCTGATGGCTGTAACCTCTGTATCACAGCTTGGACAGCCGCCAGTACATTTGGCCGCCAGTTTACCACTGCACTCTTCCCGTTAGAGACTTCAGAGCCAGAATTAACACAGATGAAAATGTGGACGGTAAAATCACAAATACAAATCAGGATGATAAATAGATAGATAGATAGATAGATAGATAGATAGATAGATAGATAGATAGATAGATAGATAGATAGATAGATA
>JBBBVU010000015.1:10948825-10972425 GCA_037177055.1 Atherinosoma microstoma | reverse complement strand
TGATTGATTGATTGATTGATTGATTGATTGATTGATTGATTGATTGATTGATTGATTGATTGATTGATTGATAGTCTTTTCTGTCTTTTGTCTTGTCTTGTCTCATGCTGTCTTGTTGTTTGTTACACCTTTGTACACTTAGTTTGATTCCCCCTTTTTTACCCTACACCTACTTAACAAAATTTAAAAACTTCATCCATAATTTTTTGTTTAATTTATTCATTAAGTAAAATACTGTAACATCTGTAACATGGGGCAACATCCTATTTATTGCTTGAACTTTTTTTTTTAAAACTGAATTCTTCTCTTGACAATGAAATCTAATAAATGTTGCTATACAAGTTTCAATTTAATATTTAGACGAACCAAATGTTAAGTATGTGGAAGGATGTGAACACAGGGAAGCTGAGAGTGCCGCATCACCTACTGACAAAGGTTGGAACACACCATGCATAATTAATGTGCTATTTTACATAACTCAATGGGTTATCCAAGAATCCATTAGCGTCATAGCATAACTGCCAAAGTCTATATTTATTTATTTTCATAGAAGTCATATTTTGGCCAATTTGTGATATGAGGCTACAAGGCTAACACATATCTTCATATTTTATTTTGCACAAGATGAAGTGAAGTAATAAAAAATATGTTGAAAATGTGTAGATTTAATTCATTTTTGATTTATAATTGAGCTCTTTCTGTCTGAGGTGGAGACTTTAGTAATGTAGTAGATAACAGCTGATGAAAAATCATGAAAAGCGATGTGAAGGCTCTCAAAGGCTAACCAGGAAAGAAATATAGATATTAAATATTCCAACGTGCTCTCATACCAGTTTGTACATATCGTACAAAAAGTTATGCACAACATTTTGTGCATATGCTACGTGTTTCCAGCAATACAAGAGATCAGTACGTCAGCGCGGCCTGCATGATCTTTCATACTGTCTATGCAGGGAAGCCCAGACTTCCCTCTCTGGCCACTTCTTTCGGGGGATCCTGAGGCGTTCCCTCTCCAGCCGAAAGACGTCATCCCTCCAGCTAGTCCTGAGTCTTCCCCGGGGCCTCCTCCCAGTGGGACATGCCTGGAACACCTCCCCAGGTAGGTGTTCATAAAAACAAACCATTCATGAGAGCAGCCTTAAAATTTGAACAACCATTTCAATCATAAAATCCAAGCCATATCTTTTAACTTTTTTTTATTGCACAATATGTGAGGCAAGAATGAATCTCAATAAATAAATAAAAGGTAACGGGTGATATTAGAGCAGCTGTTTTTAAGTTTGGAAGGTGAAAGGCAGCTTTCCTATCTTTTCTGATCACAGGATAGTTATGTCTATCTGTTTCCTTATCAATTCTATGCAGAAAGGATGTGTTTACTATAATGAACCTTTCCTCACTTTGGACTGACATTGAAGTTTGACATAACTGAGTTCAGCAGCACTCTTTCATGAACCCATTCTTCCATATAAACAAGTGACTGGGGGAAAAATAAATATATAATTAGATCAATTAAAAAACCTACAGCACTCACCTTTTTTTTCTCCATGTCTGCAGCACTAAAATTGTGAACAATATTAATAATTGCCATGGTAACATCATTATAAATGCAATGAAATATTCTGCCATACAATATTATGATTTTTATCTCTTTTTTTCAGCCTTGTTTGATTCATGAGCAGAGGAGCAGACAGCTGAAAGCGTAGAAAAGAAGGAAATCTGAATTGAAAGATGAAAGAACAAAACAACAAGTCTCTTTGGAAAAGCTGCATATGGAGGAAACACTAGAGAGTGGCGGCTTTGATCATTCTGCCATGAAGTCTGAGGTTTCTAGTCTGGAGGTGGTAAATTGGCGCACTTGGCCAATTACTTTGTAGCACAGTGATTTCTCCAAAGGCCACTGTGCATTGTCACCATCATCTGACTCTTCTCTGGAACTTTTGTAAATTTTAGAGAAAGTTTGATGGATTCAAGTCAATGAACAGACTAAGCTTAATTCAATGAGTTCGGCCATATATTGTAACCCACTCAAATCCCCTGCTTTCTGTTTCATACAAAAGATTTGTAAAGTGTTTTATAGTGATCATTATTACTATAATCATAGGCTTCTGAACATTTGCTTGAACATAACAAAAGCAGTGCTAATATACAACACTAGAGTTTCAAACAAGCAACACAACAACTACAACCATAACCCCCCCCCCATACATGCTTGTGCACATATTATGGATAGCTTTACATAGACTCTCTCGCCATCAGTAAATAGTTATTTATCTTCTACTGTCCAGGTATGCAAGTGAAGACAAACTGCATTTCAGAAATCATTGACTGAGGTACTTCTGCTGGGCGTTGGGTCCTTGTGGTTTGCCACGCTGTTGCTGGGGTGACCAGGCATGAAGTCTCATCAGCACTGTCTAAAGGCTAAGTGGTTCACGTCGCTGTTGCATTGAGATTAAGTCTAGAAGGGATGTGTCAATACTGGCTAATGAAGTTGAATGGTCACTGTCAAAAAGAGTCCTGCTCTGAGAGCCCATTCCGGTTCACGCTCATTTAGTTCTCACATTATTTACTGATAATGTATCAGTCAATTTCCTCAGTGTGAAAACTACAATACAAATATGTTTTCATTTATGTGTCAGCAATTAGTTGCCTTAATCTAAAACACAAAGACTAATCTAATCGTCCCGTTAGATTTTGCTTACCTACAGCAGTTCATCAAAGTAGAACTGTAGCTGTCACTATATTATGCTTCTGGCTGTATGATTTAGTTATTTCACACATTTGTTTGAGAGGGATTCAAAAGACTGATAGGTGGAAAGACTGATGCAGAAATGAGAATACTGATAACTAGAAACAGATTAAACAAAATGTAACTTTATATCTCATTAAGTTTACATGAATAAGAATCATGTTGTATGTAAGCTTAAATTTAAAGTAGTCATGCAAGTTCCAGGCTAAACAATACAGTAATGATAATACAATTAACTCATTTCACACATGCATTAAATGATTAGAAGCTTGGCATGGCAGTTTCAGGGATGTTTCTATATCGAAGGAACAAAATGATGCTCCCAGAAAGGTGCAATTTTATGACTTTTGAAAGCATACAGTAAGACAACCTCTAAAAAATTTTAAAAAACAGAAACCAGCTGAGTTGCTGGTGCAGAGGTATGTTGTGTATGTATTTAATAACCAGTTTGCTTAGTGCTTACTTGAATTTGTATTTTATCTTACAGATATTCATCGTCATAATACTTACTTCTCTTCAGTCAACTTTTAAATATTAGTCTCCAACTTCACCTTCTTGTTCAAATATAGTAATTTTGGACTTCAGAAAAAGAAATGTGGTAGTTGGTTATTCATTTTGCTGGTAGTTCAAGTGTTATTATACTTCTTGTTATCACCAATATTAGCGGAAAATTGATAATAGCAGAATAAGATTATCTTTTCATTCATGTAAAATGAAACAATCCAAGAGTCAGTGGTCAGGTTTCATTCAAAATGATCTGAAAAACCAAAAAGAACACATACACACAATGACAATATTAGACAGCAAAAATTTCATAGCGTGCCATACTTAAATCTGTGTAATTATGATAAAGATATCAAAACATTTTTTCTGCATTTTCAGTCTTTTGTTGTTGTTTTGTAAACAGAAAAGTCCTGCAGACAAACACAATAGAGCGCTACCATTGACTTTCAAAGGATGACAGAATTTCAAAGGAAGTGTGCAAATATCCTTTACATTATTTTTCATAAGAAATCATACAAACCACTTGTAAGAACAGCCTGCATAGTTATATTAAAAGTCATTCAACCAATGATTGAACTGCTTATTTTTATTGAAAACCTGCATTATGTCCACATTTTGAAACAGATTAGGGAAGTATTTGAAGCCAAACACCATTTTTTCTAAACCAGGAATATAAAATACAGTTTTTCTTTATAGTTATATACTTGCCTACATTGCTTTTCAAAAAACCCCATGAACAAGCTGATGTTTATAAACTTTAGTAATAAAATGCAAATTGAATCAGCAATGAGCAAGCCCTGTGAAATAGTTACAGTATCCTGTGGTCTATTTTATCTTAGAGCTCAAACGAAAACCAAGTTTTATTCATCTGACTCGATTGTCCACATGTGAGAACAGCTGAAAAGGCAAGAATCAGCATGAAAGCAATATCACCCTACTGTCTGTGCACACTCCTCCTGTATGAGCAGCAAGACGGGAATATAGATGGCTCTGTCTTCTTTTGTAGTAAACCATGTATGCTTGGCACGAATGGTCCTGAAGGACCCATTATCATCCACATACCAAATACTGACAGTGCAATGCAACTAGTTAACAACATCAACATGAACTGAGAAGATATTGGCATCCCACATCTAAGAATTCAGCCCCATTTGTCTGAAATATCCCTCTGTAAGTGGCATGTTAAAATGAAGTGAAAGAGAGAATATTAAAGGTGTGTGCAAGAATGTTGTTGGATAAAAAAAGAAAATGTTTTTGGCTGGGAAAAGAACTTATCTTGTGATCAGCTTTAGTGTTAAAAGATCAATATGTAAAAGGATGGAAGATTTAAATGGATTATGCCTGTGTTAGGAACAATAAATTATCTACAGTGGGAATGCCTGAGTTTACAGATGTTCTATGCAATTATGTGGTATCAAAACAAAAGATTATAGTCAAAGCAAACAAGTTGTTTACTGTGTGTTTGTAGAGAGATTGGATGTGGAAAAGTTAGAGAAAGACTAATTGCATTGTCTGCACAATTACAAGGGCTGTGGGATTATTTAGACATTTTAACTAATTCTATGCATATTTTCCAACTCCTGCCCATATAGACTTAAGTGGTTATGGAGTTTGACAATTTTCAAGGGACATAGATGTGTTTTGAAAACGGGTGTGGCCTTAACTACTTTACACCCTATATTGAGATGATTCAGCAGGTGAAATTTACAGAGACAACAGATATATCTAAGGCTGTTGGTGATACTTAAGAAACTGAGATAAATCGAAAGACAGACTCCAGGGATAGAAGGTTTGTGGTAGAACATTTAGTAATTCTGTGTTACATATTTCTTAGACTTACTCTAAAAAGTTGAGAACAAACAAATTAGCTTAGAAAAACTAATTTTTATAGTTTAGTTGCAATATGACTTTTCACACTAATAGTTACCTAATAATTGCAGTTTTATTGTATGCACTTATATGAGACAGACAAGTTACTTTGACAGTCATTCAGTTTCATATTTACTGTGAGTATTGGATTTGTTCACAAAGAAAATACAACTTTGCTGGAAAAAAAAAAAAAAAAAAAAGCCTAATAAATGTGCCCATATCTGCCCATATGGAGTATATAAATTACAGATATAAAACTAAGACTGTATTGCTTCTCGAGTATTTTCAGTGTTCACTCTGTGTTGGCGAGGAGGGTAACAGCAGCTGGTACTGTTCTATTCTCATCATGCAGCAGTAAAGTCAGTATTTTCCCTAGGTTTTTGGCATTTGGGTGGGGTGTGGGAGGTGGCCAAAAGATGGCTATGGCGGCCAGTTGATGGGAAGGGTTCTGGCTGCTGCCAATAATGCCCCCCCCTGATATAACGGTAGGGGAACCACATATCTCAGAGTAGCACAGGGTATATTCTGCCTGAAAAGACATGAATAAGATTTAGATCCATCAGCAGGGAAGAAGAAAGGAGTTGGAAGGTGCGATAGTAAATGAAATGTTAACATTGACAGGTGGGATTAAGAAGCATCCATGTGGTACAATATTGCATTGCATCATGTGGTGAAGTCTTATCTGGATCTACACAACTATATTGTGGCAGCTTAAGAGCCACTATCAGCGTCTGTTCAGTCATGAAATGAAACGATGCTGCTGTTTCACAGCAAGTCATCCTATTAAAAAAAAAGGTCACGCTTTACCAAAAGGTACACAAAACCATGCTCCCTTACCAGGGAACGACTTAGGAAGGAATCAGGGACTAATGGATAGTTAACCAGTACTTACTGATGAACACACAGCCCAGACTTATTAGGCGACTACTGGTTAGTTATCAGGAGAATTGAAAGGAACAAATAAGAAACTAATGGATAGCTAACCAGTACTGGTGATCACATAGCCCAGGCTTAATAGGGTAATGGTAGTTAGATTCCTCTTTGGTTTCCCTGATAACTAGCCGGTAGTCCCTGAATTGTTCCTTTTTGAAATCCCAGAATAATAACCAATAGGTCCTAATTAATTCCTCTTTGCTTTCATTGATAACTAACCAGTAGTCCCATCAAAATCCACTGGAACTTCTTGACAGAAAACCAGCACAACGCTACCGATTGAGTAGTGTGATGGAGTGTGGAATAAATGAATGTTTATTTATTCCTCCTGCAGAAAGGCCCCATGAAGCGTCTGCCTGATGTGAGGTGCTGATACTCATCATGCAGGGTAGGAGAGGGATCTGCAGCTATCTTATTTGCCAGTCTAAGGGTGTGTGCAGAGCAGCCGTTAAAGAAACAGCTCTCCACAGGTTCACCTACTAACTTGGAGCAGATTTTCAGCTGTTTCAGAATCCTGGACTTCAGCTGGACATAGGCCACATAGCCAAATTGGACTTCCATATTGCAGGAGGTTTGGTATGGCTACACTGCTGAAAGTCTGGAAGACCCGAGTCTCCTCAAAAAGTAGATCCTCTGCTGTACTTTGTTGCAGATGTAATCCACATGATGGGACCGTGAAAGGGAATTGTCCACGTGCACTCCCAAATATTTGAAAGATGCAGACTGTTTAATGGGTTTTTTATGTATCATGACAGGAGCTGGTGCATGTTGTGCGGCCCTAAAGATGACTTCCTCTGTTTTTATGGGATTCAGTATGAGGGCATTCTGCACTACTCTGCTCACACTGTCAAAAAAGTGTCTGGTTTCCCTTCCTAAGTCAACAGAGCCACCAGAGCTGTGTCATCAGAGAATTTGATGAGATGGTGGTCAGGTGCACTAATAACACAGTCATTGGTGAAGATGATGAAAAGCAAAGGTGGGCTCACACATCCCTGTGGGACTCCTCTACTGGATGCAACAAGAGGGGAGCTTGTGCTTTTGACCCTTAGCTGTCTGTTAGTGAGGAAAGAGTGATACCAGTGAATGAGATGGGGATTAATGTCCAATTGCTACATTTTAGAGTGAAGTAAATATGTTTTGACAATTGAAGGAGGAAGAAAAGTCAATAAGCAGCACTCTGGCATGGGATTTTCTTGTTGTGTCCAAATGTTTAGAGAAAAGATGGATGAGTGTAGCAACTGCATCTTCAGTACTGCGCCCCCCCTATAGGTTAACAGATAAGGGCGAGTTTGTACTGAACTGCCTAAGACAGCAAAGATGTGATGATTTTTCCAATGATTTCATCAGCACA
This sequence comes from Atherinosoma microstoma, assembly GCA_037177055.1. Classification (NCBI taxonomy): domain Eukaryota; kingdom Metazoa; phylum Chordata; class Actinopteri; order Atheriniformes; family Atherinidae; genus Atherinosoma; species Atherinosoma microstoma. Next base: position 10,965,022 of record JBBBVU010000015.1, on the reverse strand, counting down.
AAAGTCAGAGAAATAGGATGACAGTTGTTGCACTCCTTTGGACATGTTTAGGACTGGAACAATGTGAGACATTTTCCAGACTGATGTGACTGTATGTTTAATTGTCGCAGGGCTAGTGATCAGTGTTGCTTTTAAAGCATGTTTTGTATTTTAGATGGTTATTTGTGGCTTATTTCTTATTGCATGGGTTTTATTTGTTTATTGCTTGAGTTTTATTAAAGGCTGATTTTTAACTAGATATATGGAGTTCACGTTTAGTCTGTGGATTACAACTGTCGACACCTGTGATGGAACGATTGACTACAGAGAAACCTATCGGCGGCCGGGAAAGAAACCATGCAACCAATCAGCAGCTACAGAGGGAAGAGCCTCGACAGACAGCTGGAACTGAAAAAGAGGAGGCTGTGACAGGAAGTGAATGGCTGAACGGTAAGGACACAGGTGTGACAGGTGAGGGCACAGAAGACTACACACGGCGCGAAGCATGCCAGGTTGTGGTGGAATACCACACCGCAGGAAACAAGGGTGACACGGCTGAGAAGAAAGAGCGGAAGAGAGAGCGGAAGAGTGCGCTGCAGACGCCGATCAGTCCAGAAGAAAAGGACAGGTGTTACAATGTGAAGAACACACAGGGGCAGAGCAGGAAGCTCTGCCTGGTGTGTGAGTATCCATCAGATCTCAGTAACACCTGGAGAAATAAAAGTTTGATTGTGCTGGGTTGAAAACTTTGTACTGGGAGAAGTTTCCTTGTTGATTGCAAACGGACCAGTGAAAGTGCCGAACCGTGGTGGACTTACTGAACTGTGCTGCCTTCTCGCGCTCAGTGACTTCCCCTCACCGAATTCTTTTTATCAGAGGAATATTTTATGTCAACCTGTCTTTTTATTTTTCTATTTAGATAAACCTGCTTGATTGTACTTGATGATGGTCCATTGTTTAAATAGGCCTACAGTTGTTCTCACCTGATAAATCAAACCTTGCAACAGTTCCCTTTATAACCCATTTTTTTTATTCAACATTTTATCCGCAACTCCCCATCCCACCTGACCTGTACATAATGACTGCTGGAATATGGGCTGCCATGCTGGGACAAGCCCCTCACTGTAGGTCTTCAAAACAGAGGCAGGGATGTTATCAGGGCCGGTGGACTTGCGTCCGTTAAGATGGTGAAAGGTCTCAGCCACCCGACTCACCGTAATCTCTACGCTGTTCTCTGGTCATACAGTCACTTATTACCTCAGAACATCTGTGCAGCCCAGTTTGACTCCGGCAGTCTCGAACCTGGTGAAGAAGGTGTTCAGCTCCACAGCAAAGGCCAGCTCATCATTAGTTATGATCAGTCTGGGCTGTTTGCTTGGCATTCCAGCCATATTTTTCATGGTGTCCCACATTTTCCTGGGGTTGTGACACAGTTCCTCCAGACGTCTCCTGTCTGCATCCTTTTCCTCCTTAATCTTGTGCTTCAACTCCTTGTCCCGTTTTTTTCCACTCCAGCATGTCCTTGTCTTTGAAAGCCCAGTTCCTTGTTTTTATTATGTGGTTAATGTCTTTTGTTATATAATACACTTACATTGTACACTTATATAATTCACTTTGACAGTTTTTATTGGTGTGATAGATTCAACACAGAAGTTGATTTAGTCTGTGATAACAGTACATGCTGAGTCCAAGTGCCCTCCCTCAGCATCTCCCAGTTGGTACAGTCAAAGCAGGCAGCTAGAGTGTCTTTGTTGTCCTGAGTCCACAGCCGTATCACCTTGTTTTGAGGTCTCCTGGATTTCAGTTTAGTCCTCGGAATGAGTTGGACAATATAATGATCAGATGAGGCTTTTGGTTTGCTTCTGGACTGCTAGGCCCCCTTGATGTATATGTGACATTTATCCAGTGTGTTTTAATTTCTTGTTTTGCATTTTACAACCTGTTGAAACCCTGCCAAGACTTCCTTCAAGTTTCAGGTGTTAAGATCTCCCGTAACAATTGCAGGCGCATCAGGAAATTGTTGCTGTATGTTACACACACATTCTGCTATGGCAGAAGCAACGTGGTGTGCATTGCCATTTGGTGGAACATAGAAAAACAAATAGTAAGATTCTTCTGATTTCTCAAGGCAGATAAAATGGCCTCAGTCCAATGTCCAACAGTTTAAAGTCCTTTTTGCATATTACATATCTAATCGAGTAGTTCGTCACCAGCGGCCATATGCACAGACTGCTCCCCCTTGGGTCTTCTATGAGCTTTAACTCCTGTCAGCTCGGATGAGTGAGAAGCCGTCTATGTCATACAGAGAGTCCGGTGAAGCAGCATGAAGCCACGTTTCCACAAAGCTGTGCAGGGCAGCTTCTCTGAATTCAATGGAGTGTTGTACGTATGTCCTTAACTCATCCATTTTATTCTGAATGGATCGTAGGTTTGCCAAGATCATTGCAGGAAGGGCTGATTGGAATTTCCTTCGCAACAGTTTCCTTCTGATACCACCCCTTCTGCCCCGCTTCCTCATCAGGCCTTTATGATAACTTGATCCACTGCCAATCTGTGTGAAAAGTCTAGGGGCTGGGATACTTGCTGCTGGCGATGTGTCCAGACACTGGGCTGCCACGCATTCCCAGTGTACGTTTGGCATGTAGGTTGCTTGCGTTGACGCAAGGTAGTGTGTAGCATGCGCAAGTGGCAATATTGACTTGAATGCTAGAGGTCTTCACACACAATTTTGGTCGATGCGCACATATGTATTTGCACATCGGCCGCATATACGTCGACGGGACCTTTTCTCTTTTGTTTCAACAGTATGATTAAAATGATCATTTCTTTTTCCTCGTTGGCAAAGTCCATTTTCAACATGAGATCTTTGTTGTTAGCAGAAAAAAGCACGGAAATACAATGGACAGGCAGCTTGACACTTTCAGAGTACAAGTGCTCCATACTCCCCCTAGCAGTACCCTCCAGTATTGACCATTTTTGCCGCAGAACATTGGCGTGTATGTTTGCATACACAGCAAGTATATCCCAGCCCTAGGTCGCTTTCCACTCCATCCTGGCAATTTCACCAACTCAATCAAGATGTCTGCCAGCTGCTCAGGTGTCACTTGATCCAATGGACCTGCTGTGGCCCGGAGAGCCAGGACCGTGTTCCGAGCATAGATGAAGTGTTCACTCTGTGTGACGGTTCCATGTTCACAGTACAAACTTTCTGTCCATAAAAAGTCAGTCCAATGATGGAAACTATAGTCCAGTAAAAACAAGCCCAGATTGATGAGAGTTCCCAAATTTGTATGTCCCGCAATACAACCACATCAATCATAACATCAGACACAAACAGACAAGATTGTCAGAGCCGGTAGCTACGCTTGTCGCCAGCAGAGCAGCACCATCAAGTAACCAGTAGTTCCTGATGAATTCCTCTTTGCTTTCCCTGATAACTAACCAGTAGTCTCCTGATAAGCCTGGGCTGTGTGTTCACCAGTAAGTACTGGTTAACTATCCATTAGTCCCTGATTCCTTCCTAAATCGTTCCCTGGTAACTAGCACAATTTTGTGTACCTTATTGAAAAGTGTTGCCAAGTGTTGCTTTGTTTTAGTTTTTATTTTAGTTCTTTGATATATTGACTAATCCAGCCAAATGCTGGAAGTGGACCGTCCGTCATTTTTGCGGTGACATTTGGGGCCTGTCAAATGTAATTGTGAAGAAAATCGGGTCATTTTCTTTACAATGTCAAGGAAATCTGGGAAGATTTGCGTGGTTTTTGGTTTCTCTAACAGCAGTGGAAAACTTCAGTTGTGAAAACAAAACTGAATGGCAAATTACCCCTGTCTGACAGGGACATTGGACAAAAGTGGGTCAAGAATATTAACAGAAAGGATTTTATTCCCAACAACAACAGCCCGGTAAGTTTCACAGTTTTGTTGTAGAATCAAACCTCTCAAACTTCCAGTCACTAGTGTGTTTGTATTAACCTTAAGCCCCCTAGAACCCTCTCACATTAATCATTACATTGTCAGTTTCCAAGGCAAGCAGCAAACCTCGTCCACTCTGCCAACCCAGATTTAAATCGCTTTAATGGCCATCCCGTGTGTAGGGAATGCTCCTCAGAGGAAACAGTGGTGGCAGCAGCGATTGACCTAACGTCCCTGCAGTGACAGCTGTGCGTGAGAGAGGTCGACAGCACGAAGGGCAGCGGGCATTTGATTAAAGCTTCAACCCTGTTAGTGGAAACATGAATAATTCTGGATGAGAAGACTTTTTACACTGGACTTCTGAGGGTCAGAGAAAGAGGTATCCAGGGAACTGGACTTTTGGTCCAGGGAGAGAGCCACGAACATAAATCCTCCAGCATTTCTCTACAGTCTGCAGCACAAGGATCCACTTTCTCTTCCCTGAGGCTCACATTTATCAAAGCTTTAAACCCACCTCTAAATAAGCGTATATGAGCCATATGAGCATGGGTGGCCCCAATGGGAACTGAAAGCTAAACCCTTTTATTTGGCCTTCTCTTTTATGTTGGCTTTTGTGATTTCAGAAAAAGTTTGTCTCTCGGTTGCTAGGATTTATTACAATGTATTTGAGTAAGTGAAATCTTGATGCAATAGATTGATTTTAAGGATGTTGGCCTTATTAATGGAGTTAAATTTACTTCATTGAATTGAGAGTAAGTTTTAAATGAACTGTTGACCAAAGCAGACCAAAATCAAAACAAAAAAAAGGGTTGGTAATACATGCATGGTTTTGTTTTGCTTTAAATAATTTTTGTAGCACAACATAACATGTGAATAATGAAACCTTTTGTCCTTCTTTGAGCAATTTGTCAAACTCGCGCTAATTGCAAATTAATTCAGTTTTAACACAAAAAATTAAAATGCAGCCAACAACAAAATAATCAAATAAAAACACCTGTAAAACTCAGTGAGTCAGTAAGAAACAGATGTCAGGTACCATGCACCAATCAGAAGCAATATCATCAAGAGACACATTAATTCTGTCTCTGTCTCTATATGTAGTGTAATGAATCAATGGGTTATTATGTTACTATGTAGTTGGTTGACAAGTTTTTCATCTCAAGATCATTCCTTGTTTTTGGATATATGTCCTATATGATTTTGAAAAATGTTTTTAATTCTCAAATTGATCTTTGGTGTACTGTGAGCTTCCATTTAACGTCTGAACAGTGGAAATTACATTAAAAGTGAAAAATGTTTGAGTTGGTGTGTAATCACTCATTTCTTGATCATTCATTTCAACCCATTGCAGTCTTTCATATCTCATTAACATAAAAGTCTTTGCATTGGATCACTGGCATTTATCAGCTTTCCACTGACTCAGCTAAATTCCCATTTATTCTTGTCCCTTACCCTTTTGTCTGCCCACATTAGAATAATGTAATCTCGTTTCATAATTTTCCTCTTGTCAGCCTCACTTCATATTGGTTCCTGGTTACATTTGTATGACTTTGCCCTCACTTTGTCCCACACTAATCACTTAACAGCAGAGAAATTATAATGTTGCTGGCTTATAACAATGTGTCATTATTCCACTGTCAAATGACATAATCAGGGAACAGCTTTTTCTTTTCCTACAGAGAGGTCTTTACAAAGAAAATGTGGAGCTTTATGAATGCCTAGGGATAGTAAAAGGACTGCTGGTTCATGTGGAATGAAAATAACTACCTGCATGATTGTTGTTTTTTTACCTCTCCACCTGTTCTCAAAGCTGCCAACAAGCCTAAACTTGACATGGTGCAGAGCATCAATTTCCATCCTCAGTTTCTCATTTCAAAAACTATCAATATGGAAATCAAATTGCTCCACTTCCTGTTTGTGTTTCCCACAAAGTAGGGGTCCTCTCTGGTTATCTACCCTTTTATTGATAATCCCACCCACTGCCCTTAAATGCATCTGACATATTGAATATCTCAGATGTTGCTAGTTTGGCCTCACTGACAATTTTAAGTGTTGACAAGCAGACACAATCCACAAAAAGATCCCTGGTATCCAGTGTTACAGTTGGCCTTCCCCAGAGTATACAGATCAATAAAGCAATGGGGGATATCTTTTTTTAGATCAGCAGCCAATCACAGAGGAGAAAAGTGAGCGGGGGGTTCAAAGACCCCAGGGGGTGTTTCTCCCCTATTGGAACAGACTATTGGAAGAGCTCAAGACATATGGGAATATTGAATAGCTTACCACTGCACTAACCAGAGGGAAAAGGAAACACTGATCCAGTCAGACATGAAACCCAACCATTCATCACAGGGACTCCTGCATCCACCAGACTGACCTTGTCCCCTGCTGGCTGAGGAAATGTTTAACACCTGGACCAACTTATTGTACTTTCTCATAGATTCTTGTAGTATTCATAGACTATGAGTAAAGTACCATAGAATTAGAGTTGATGGTGATTTTTTTTATTTTTTTATTTTAGCTTCTTTTAGAAAATGCATTCAAATGCTAATTTGGGGGGTCACAGAGTCTGGGGCTTATTGTTGAAATATCTAATGCTACTGTTGAAGTAGCATATTATAACAGTAGAAGAGTGTTAATTATAACATATTAGGATCTACTAGTCTCATTAGTAAAAGTTCCTTTTATCATTGTAAGATATAGGAAGAATCAGATAAATGTTTCTATAAATAAGTGCATGTTAAACATCCAAGTGGGCTGTAAATGTCTCTTGAACCTTTAGTTAAAACTAGAGTTTGTAATGTTGGAGAGCTAGCGAGACTTGAAAGTGTCACCTCCTCTAAGCCCCTCCCCCTGCCGTCAATGCTCCATTCAAAGCCCCCCCCCCCAACTTGAACTCACAAGAGCCGAACTCAGCAGTGCAGCTGTTGGTTCTTTCCATTCGGACCGAATATCAGGGATTGGTCAGGGTTTTTATAGGCCTGCAGCTCTCACAGAGGTCGGATTTTTTTCGTTGCTTTTTATGGATACAAAATGTATTGCCTACTCTCAGGATGAAAGGACCATTTCACCCAGTAGCCTATAACAAAAAGTGTTTCTGAACAGGATTACAAACTATAGCATTAAATTACACCTCTGCTTTTTAAGCTCTTCCCTATCCTACCCTTCCTCATCTCTTTCACAACTGCCAGTGTTGAAATGCTTTTGCAGCATATCATCTGAGCATTTCATATACCTCCTTCAGCAATATGAATTGCAGTCTACATCAGCAGCTATCATGGGTACCCTGAAGAGAAACAGTAAGAGCAAGAAAGATGGGGAAAACATACACTACAACCTTGTGTGTTTTGAAAGAAAAGATGTGTGCATCTTTATTTGTTATACTCACATACCGATGAGTATGGTGGGTTCGGGTAATTTTTGCTGTGGTGTCTTGCTTCGTGGCATGCATGAATCTGTGTGTTCACAATGCATGTAAACATCATTCCTGTATGAACAGCAGAGAGGAAAAAAAGAAATGGATTTATCAGCACGTGTCAGCAGTGGGTGTTTAAAGACATGGAGCCGCTTGTTTGGAGGGTGTTTTCTTTGCTTGTGTATTTTCCAGCTCGACTCAGTTGGAGAGATCAAAAAGTACTGGGGCGGAAACCAAAAAGCAGGTTACTCTCAGACGACTAACAGTCCAGCATTTGTCTACGGAAACGCCAAAGGAGAAAGAGAAGAGGAAGGGAATGAAAGCGATGATGGGGGCATGAGGAGGAGGAGGAGTGCATTCTCATGTGGAGGCGGCAGGCGGCTCATGCTGGCTTGTATTCTTGAAGTAATTTGTGGGCGACTGTAATTGAATGTACGGTGAGATGAACAGGATGCCCAGCAAAATCCAACTTCCCACACAAGTCAGGAGTCAGATATGATTGTGGGGTGTGTGCTGGATTTGTGCATTTTCCTAATCAGTTGAGTGATTACACACTGAATTTCAAAATACAATTCAGATTTTCTGCAGAGATCTTACACCCTTTAGACAATTTGTAAATGTTTATTTGCACTCTACATGCTATGTTCGCTATGGTAGGATTTTGCCTCATACTGCTGCTTAAGATCCTTCAGTGATAATGTTGGCTTTACAGTTCCATGCATTTATTCCATTTACCTAATGTAATATGGTGAGACTAATGTTTAGTGGGATGATCTTTCTTGTGACAAGCTGGATGGTGGATTGCAGATTCATAGTCTATATGCTATAATGTGGGTAATCAGTTCCAGCTGAAACCTTCTCCCCCAAAGGAACACATCTTTCTTAATTCAAACTCCCAACAGAGTAGAAATGTACCCTCTGTTTTCATCCTAGATCCCAGATTTAATCTATAATTATATGGTAGAATTAACTATTAAGAGCATTGATTATTTAGTGATCATAATCATCCTCATTACCTCTTCACGTTCACTTGTTAAAAAAAATAAAAAAAAGAAAGAAAAGAAGAAAAAAGGCATTCAATCTGACAGTATAACTATAAAGGGAGTGGCGCTAATCTCTAACTGAAAAGTCATTAGCTTACTGATGTTACTTTATCACGGTCTGGCTGCCAACTTCAACGTTTCTATGGCAACAACAGTGCCTCCAATTGGTAAGAAGTCATCAAAGCTTGTGGGTAGTGTTGTGTTTCATAAGCAAACTCATAAATAAAACACAAGAAATTTGAATCAGAATGATGGACGGCTTTTCCTGGGACATAGGCTACAGTATCATTTTACTAGCTGGTAACTCAAGTATGTTGTTTCTGACGGCCCTTTGTCATTAAGATTTAATGGCACTGTTTTGATTGCGAAATGGACTTCCAAATGTTTTGAAGGAACAGGTGATTTAGTCAGAAGTGTATTAAAGGACAGGATGGATTTATGGGGTTTATTTAAACCAAAGCTTGCTTTGTTTACTCTTAGTCAAAATACCTGACCTGCCCCCCCCTCTGGCACAACTGATCATTTCTTCCACATTTGTACCTATTGTAAGTGATGGTAAGAAAGAGAAAGGATCCTAAGTTTAGTGATAAGTCTCTATTTTTACCCTAATAGTTCTGGGCTCTCTGTTGTGGTCTCACTCATTAATGAGTCATATAAATGATATTTTACTTCAGTCAAACAAACTTTTCTCCCTGTTGCTTCGTTACGCTGTGTAAATTCCAAGCATACAGTAGACAGACAATTATTTCTTGCTACATAGCTCTCAGCTATGTACTGCATGTTATGTTTTCTCTCTTTCATGAGTCAAACTGAGCATTAATTAAGCTTAAACCAATTACAGTTACTTCTATTAATCAAATAAAGTGCAAATGTAGGGGAGAAATATGCAATCTGTTTATATATTTTATTATTCTTTTACGGTTTTGCTTTCACTGATTACTTTGTAAAATCCCTCACTGCAGTTTCGAATTACTGTTTTTCAATATTTTTTGAATCCTTATATTAAATCCTTTAAAGTGTTTGGACCAAATTTAAGATGCGATTGGTTGTGGGAAAATGTATTCCCACTGCAAAGCATTTAAGCTATTATTTAAAAGGATTAAAAAAAACATAAAAAAGAAACCTCTTATTAGACCAAAAGTGGAGCAGATAGATCTTTAACAAGCGCGCTATCACCTCTTTTCTTATTTTTAGCACTCACACAATTTATTTTATTAAGAGAGCCAAAAACTCTCTGCTAATCAATCTTTGTAAGGCCATTTGCCAATTTTATCTTTCTTTATATGTATAGCACTTTGATCCAAGCTACCCCTGTCTTTCACATTCCTGCCACACACACACACACACACGCACACATTCACACACTTATCCGCATACAGGAAAGAGCCTGATTCACTGCTGTTTCATTACTCAAATGAGTTATGAGTGTATTCACACGCACACTGATTGATATTAACCCTCTTTGTGTAAGTCTGTAACACCTACACTCACCACACTGGGCTGTGTGCCGGTCCACTTGCAGGATTGTGCTGTGGGGGAAGACTAGAATGGGTGGGGCAAACTGTCCAAAAAGCTCACAGTGCCCTCTACTGATGATTTACAATAAAATCTGTGCACCTTCTTCTTCAACAAACTTCAATATTTCTTTTTCCTAAAATGCTGCAAATATCTCATATTATTTGCTATAAACTCAAATTAAATCCCTACTTGGAATTTTTTTAAACTGATATTTAAAAAAGGATCATTTTAATGTTAATTTGGTTTTCTTTTACTTAATTCTGCAATCAGGAAATTGAAGGGGATGTGACTGCCACCATGTCATTTGTCATGCTCATTAAATCATTCTTTTATGTTCAGTCAAGTGTATTAACAGCAGGAAATATTGATATTTAGAGAAAATAACATCACCAAGAACATCATTTTCATGAAACTATATTCTAGGCAATCCTATTTTCTTTCAATAATATATTGTTTTCTGATGAATCATTCAATATACGGTTTAAAGCTCATCCTTGTACACTGAGATAACGTAGCCTTTAGAAAACCAAAAAACCCTAAAAGTTTGGATTAAACATTTATTTTGCATGCAGCGGTTGCATTTTTGAAACATTATTGAATTCATTTGATGCTGAAGACCTTTAATTTATCATCCTCACTCTCTCTTTACTTTTACATAATAATGAGTGAACAATATAAAACGGGATAACATATTATCTCCCTATCTCCTAGAATAGATGAAAAGATGTGGTGTCATTTTTAATGAGTTAAATGGAAAATAGGTGTTTGGGGGGTCCCTTACCATTGATGACAGCCAGTCCTAGCATAAGCAGGACATAATGACCTCTTGACCCTTGACCTTCTTGATTTAATGGCCTCCTCAGAGCTGAAGCTGGAGCCAAGGGGCCATAAATTGTGATTTTTAATAGCAATGTGAGGAGAACAGCTACAGTCGATGAAAAGGTCACAAAGGTACAGGTTGAGATGAGGACAGATGAGGCATATTTCAATGTCAGAATCATTCAATCATTTGCTCAGCACATAAATGGAAACCTTAAAAAAAAAAGAAAACGTTAATTTATGGAACAGAGAAACAAAACAAAAGCAGTGGGTACACTATTATTGTTTATCTTTTTAGAAACAGAGGGATACATTTGTCGAGTTTGAAGCACTATATTAAAATGTTTCCTAATGCACTTAAAGAGGAATATAAGAAGGGTTAAGACAATTGGGGAACCAGACATGGACCTTTCTTTTGCATATAACATGAGATACATTTAAAAGTACAGATATGCTCAGATTATAACCTGATTAGAAACTCTTAATAAGACACTACCATTTTTTCCAGATCACCTCAAATTCAATGACCTCCTATTTGAATTAAGCAATGATCAAATTAAGCCATTTAAAATATTCAGATTTTAGATGTAGACATGTAGACATTTGCTTCATCATGTCCTATCAGGAGCTTTTGCTGCATTTTGCAACAAACACTGCTGTTTTAATATGCCTGTCCAAATGGAGAAAAGCAGTAGGTAAAAAGGTGTGGGAGAAACTCCAGTAATGCTGCATGTACTTGTTCAATAAAAAGTCTGAATGAGTGCTAACATCGTGGAAGAGTAGGGGGATGCAATTTGGCATGAGTCATTAATCAGCAATGTAAATATCCTACATGCAAATTATGTAAACACACCAATTGCAGCACTGTATTATTTAGAATAAGACCAGCAGTGATAATCATAACATAATTAATGAAAAGGACCTGACTTCAGCTTCACACAAGGACTGAGGGTGACTTCAACATAGAGAGATTTCCATAAAAGACATCCTAGAACATTTTCTGTCTTTCAAAGGATCCTATGAATCAGAATAGTTCCTCAGCATGATATTATAATGTAACGTCCTTGAAAAATGCAGCTGGTGCAAGAAAACTGGGATAGCTACTTGAAATTTGTGAGGCTGAAGTTGGAACCTGTGTGAGGGACATCTTCCATTTTGATGAACAATGAATCAAACAGCATGTGGAACTAATCCACTTATTTGGTCACTCATGCTAGTTGTTGTTCACTTATGATGTAGCACAGCATGTTGTGTTCCCATTCCACTTGAAGGGTAAACTGGTTCTCAAAAGTACCACAGCAAAAGTGACCTCACGTATTGCAGACCATATAGAAGTAGACATTGCAGCATACTTTATAGAAGCAGTCTGTTGTGACTGTTCTTGAGTGCAATCTTCACCTGCCGACACTGGTTTATAAGACAAAGAAGCAGATGTAATCCATGCGTCTATCAACAACAGTCTCCCAGTTGAATATTCTTGAGAAGCTCACCACCCCCATATATGCCGCCAATAGCAACAAACTCAGACACAAAAGAAAACAGGCAGCATTATTAAACTGAGAGAGCTTCTTCCATCAATTAGAAAGGGGGCAACATGTCCACTGGTGAAGAGGCAATCATCCTTCACTCATTCACGAGTGTCTACACAAGTGAGTATACGTCTGAGTGCCTCTCACCTGTGTGATTTTAGTGTGAAGGGTGCTTCAGTTAAATGCTGCTCATTTCCAACACTCAGCTCACTCAGAGCCTCATTTGACTGAACACTTGGCTGCCTGAACAGGTGGCAACACCGAGAGCCAAACCAACCATGCAACCTTCCACTGAGTCTCCAACCAGAAGGATGTACTGTACTGCAGTCCCAAATGGTAGACTTGACTTTATGGAGCAGGCTTATTACATGTTTTGAAATTAGGTGGGATTTAAAAACTGTGTTTAGCTCAGATTACTGCAGTTCCCTTGGTTTACACTTCATTCAGATGTACCTTTTGCCTGCAGATTACCCTCACTGCATCTTTTACACTGATCAAATGTTATGTTCATGCATATGTTGTCTAATTCAAATGAAAAAAATGTTATTTCTGAACATAGTCTGGCTATTTTAAAAAGAAATATTGTTCAGTATAAGGTGTGTTTTTACATGTACTGTATTTTATTGTGAAATGAGAAACACTGAGGATCATAGTAGTGAAAGACCACTTCAACTATGAACACAAAGGCAGGCGCTGCATTGGCCTTTTCTAGAGAGTAAATTACTTCAAAAAAGGTCATGGGTTGACATTTGTCCTGAAAAAGTGTATCAACAGACCTTGATATGATGAAAACTGGATCTAGTTTTTATCATTGAGGATCTATAGAAGAAGCAGAGCTTTGAACTTGAGATTAGACGCCTTCGTTCTTTTGCAGCATGATTAAACACAAATGTTTGCAGGACATCTAAGAGAAAATAACTGTATCTTGTGTGTATACTGTCATTTTGCCGGAGGAAAACACTGGCATAATGGCTGTGTAATTGATGATTCTGACAAAATGATGGGAGTCATTTTGTGGCTGTCAGACAGTCAAACCATGAGAAGAGTCTTCAAAAATGACAAGAGAAGGGTTCTTTCTGCATAATTAGTCTTCATGTCATTGAGCATTTTACATGTTCAGAATTTATTCATGTGTTCAAGGCCAGAAGATGACTATAGGCCATTTGACTGTAAATTCTGGCTTGAAGACATTGGCATATTGGCATGTCTTTGTGGGACCTTCAGTGTTAAAATCAGGCACACACCATACATGCACACACACAGGCAAAACTTCACGGGGATCCCCTCCAACCATCATTCTTTGCCTTTTTATTATGTGGTTTACCTAACAATGACAATAACATGTGAATATTATCTTTAAAGACATTGTTGTTACAGAATTAAATTCTTCAATTGTAACTATGTAATGTTGTTTAACAGCTTTCACTTCTACTGACTTTCATTACTTCATTATTTACTATTTTAATTCAATTCAACAGGGGTAATCTGATTTAATGTGGTTCCAATACAGAAGATTAAACTATGTGCTAAAACCTGAATTCTGACTATTTAGGATAACATTTGCAGCTAATACAGCACACACAAATAAGTAGTTTTCAGAAGCATAAAGCCAACAAGACACATGGAAAATGAAATATAAACACCACCTCCACACAATAACTTTCGTCAATGCACTTCATTATGAGATTTCTTCCAATAATGTATATACTCTAGCATTCTTAGCTTTACAGTTCAGCTTAAATGGACACAGTTTTAATTTGATATGATCCAAGTTATCTGTTTTTATTTTCAGCCTCTTGCAGGTAGTCATCAGGAGGACATATTGAGCTGCTCTGAGCTAAATAAGCTTCTGGATGATGTGCACTACACTGGCTTGGTCTCTTTTTCTCTTCCTGTTTTTTCATCTTTCTTTTGTCAGTACCAGACAGAAAGCTTCTCTTCATTCTGATAAACCTGCTCTCTCCTGTTTCTTTATATGAGATGTGCCCCTACTTGCAACAAGACTGAGAGGTGGAGGTGGGGCCCCTTTAGGGAGTTCTGCACTGATCAGCCACTGTCATTGCAAACTCTCCATAATGTCATTGCCCCATAGCACTCGCCCCTGCAATCATGAAGTCCTTCGAGAGGCAAGTACTACGGTACATCAAAAGCATCCCCAGACTGTGAGACTTGGCAATTATTTTCCTCCACCCATACACTGAGCACCGTCTCTCCACAGGGCTGCTTACCAGGTCCACTCCTGTATTCTCCTTACATCTATGATTGAAGTCCTGCACACAGACAAAACATATTTGTCTAATTCCCCAACGTCACTGCTGTAGTCTGTCTGATCTCAAGGGGACATGAGTCCGCTTACATAGAGGAGGTCCTCAATTTAACATTGTGGTGTTCAGTAAATAATCTGGTACTGAACACCTGAATACCTGGACTTCAGGAAGAACAAGACAGTGCCCCCACCCCTCTACATCAATGGTGAGTGTGTTAAGATGGTCCACACCTTCAAGTTCCTGGGAGTCCTCATCTCTGCCAACCTCTCCTGGACAGAAAACACCACAGCGGTTTTCAAAAAGACTCAGTAGTGGCTACATTTCCTGAGAGTCATCGGGAAGAACAACCTGAGCACCGATCTGCTGCTGACCGTATACCGCTCTTCCAATGATAGCCTGATACTGCATCACAGTGTGGTATGGCAGCTCCACTGAGGCAGACAGGAAGAGGCTTCACAGGATTATTAAAACTGGCCAGAAAATTGTTGACTGCCCTCTCCCCTCCCTGACAGACGTTTACACCACCCACTGCCTCAATATAGCACATAACATCATCAAGGGGAGATCAAGTCCTGTCCACTACATGTTTGACTTGTTGCCCCTGGTAGGTGCTACAGGTGCATTAGAGCCAGGACAAAAGAGTTAAAAACTGTTTCTTTCCCAAATCTATCACCACTCTGAGCTCAAATTTGTACTGACCATTTTTGTTTAGTTTTCAGACTAAAGCAGAGATGTTGTCTTGGTTTAATTGTTGGCCAACACCCCCTGTTAAGGGATTAGATTTTGGTTTGCGCAAAGGTTAATTTAACCATTTTTTCCCCTTTGGAAATTACTTGCACAGAGTAACTGCACCAAAGTTTGTTTTAAACTAACCTGAAAGTTTATCAGAATTTCACATTGAAAATAATTTAACTCAAAAACGGATTTGTTAAAGTATTTGTTAAAAATGACCATTCCCACTCAAATATATGAATCATTTTCAGAATGCAGCATTTTTTTATGCTTAAAATGTATTTTCAAGTAACTTCACACCAAGTGTAAACTGTATGAAAGTGTTAAGCCATAATAAGCATGATAATAAGTTTTGTATCTCTTAGTATATATGTTAGAATGTTATATATAACAATCTTATGTTTTTATGAAGAAGTTTCCATTATATTATTCTGCGTCACTGACTAATGAGGATTAATGAGTCAACCTGGATACAGCTGAATTATTTCAGGCACTGGAGGCACACATATAATCAATGGTTATATAAACATAAATGACGTGTTATTCAGCAGTTGGAAGGGATCTTTTAAAAAGAGCATTAAACATCTGCAGCTCATCCAGAATGCTGCTGCTAGAGTTTTAACCAGGACTAAGAGATCTGAACACATCACACCAGTTTTGAAGTCTTTACACTGGCTTCCAGTCAGTCAGAGGATAGATTTTAAAAATCTACTATCCATCCATCCATCCATCCATTTTCTGTACCGCTTAATCCACGCAGGGTCGCGGGTGGGTTGGAGCCTATCCCAGCAAGTATCAGGCGAGAGGCAGGGTACACCCTGCACAGGTCGCCAGTCTGTCGCAGGGCCACGATCTGTCACGAAAAATCTACTAATTGTTTATAAATCCCAGAATGGTTTAGGCCCTGAATACATCTGTGATATGTTTAGAGAATATAAACCTGCAAGAGCTCTTAGATCCAAAGACTCAGGTCAGCTAGTCCA
>JBBBVU010000015.1:10905177-10917378 GCA_037177055.1 Atherinosoma microstoma | reverse complement strand
TGTGTGTGTGTGTGTGTGTGTGTGTGTGTGTGTGTGTGTGTGTGTGTGTGTGTGTGTGTGTGTGTGTGTGGTTGTTTGTCTCTCTGTGCTGGCATGGTCTGCGATGGACTGGTACCCTGCCTCTCGCTTGATAATTGGTAGGATAGGCTCCAGCCCATCTGTGACCCTGAATTGGATTAAGCGATACAGAAAATGAATGAAAATGCGACCAAAACTTAAAAAACAAAACAAAAACAATTTCCTTCAGGAGCACAATTTATTTCAATTACCAATCTGTCAGCGTGACACAGTGTCGTAAAGCAATTTGCTGCTTTAAAGTGACACAGTGTCAAAAGACGCCAGAAACACATGTCATTAAAGTCAGAAAGTACAGTAGTGCTATTTTAAGGTATAATTAATGTTATCTGAGGGCTGATCGTTAGCAAGACCCTGCCATACCTTATAATTCACTAACTAAATCCTTGCCACCATATACATCAGTCTCATTATGTGTAAAAAGTATAAGTCCTTGTGATTTTTTTTTTTCCATGCCAGACAGCTGATTTAATCCTGCAATAACTCCCTGAAGGGCCCAAGAGGTTAATTTTGCAGTTCACTGGGAACTTTAGAAGAGCTAGTCATCAATTAACCAAAGTTCATGTTCTTTAGAGTTAATTCAATCAAAGCTAAAAGGTTAGTTGTATTTAAGATTAAATAACTTTGAGACAGCAGCATTTGGTCCTGAAATATGCTGTCAATATGGAAGTGTGAACATTTTTATCAAGGTTAAAAGAAAATCTTTAAACTAATTTGTTTTGGGTTTAGATGAGACTGAGACGATCCATTAGTCAGCATAGTTGAATACACAGTATAAAAGTCAGGATAATTATTCTGTAAGCTGATCCAATAAAGAGAAAAATCTTCAAAATGATTTAGATCACCTGCGGATGAGGTGTTGTAATTAAACTCCTGCTAGCCAGTGTTACAATACAGTTTTAATGTGAACAGGAAAAAAGCAAAAAGGTCTCCTTTCCTTACTTATCTATAAGCACCCATGTTAAAGGTAAGACAATGCTTGGTTACAAAAACTGTTCCTGGGAAATGACGATTAAAGATTAATGAGATTATAAAACTGTTTGTGGAAATCCGGCCTGCTGTAGTCAAAGGTGAAATTTTATATCTACATCAACTACCAACAATCTGTGAATAAATATGTGTGCGTCATCACAGATTTACAGTAATATCAATCTTACCATTTGCATTAATATCAAGAAAACCTTGGTGCACAACCCGGCTCTTTGATATGGAAGCAAGGAAAATCATTAAAACTTTATATCAATTGAATAAATCAATCAAATGAATTTATCAGTCTCAGGCTACTTATGAGTTCTCGCTTCAATTGACTATTCATGATACATCAGAAAAACCACAAATGACAAGTTAGATGAATATGAATATTTATTAACTAGACTACAAACTAGGCTACAGAATATAAATATGAATAGGCTATTAAAAGGACAAGAAGCAACATGCATGAAAACGAAGTTATGCAAGTATGATCAACCAACATTCATGTGGCAAAAGATGTAAAATGGTAAAGAAACTAAACATAAATTAATCAAATTGGGTTCATTTATGTTCAGGAAAATAAGGAAAGGATTTCTGAATCCTATAAAATAAAGTTTGAGGGTCAGTTTAAGACGTAGGCCTAGACTACTTCCTGAGGAGGGATTTTAAATCACTATCACCACTCTTATATGACACCAATCATGTGTCATAGCACCTGATGAGAGAAGGTTGATCCTGTCAACGGATCCGATGTTTCACTGATATGACTCACTGCCGGTTCAGGTGGACTGCTCCGGAAACCAAAAGAAGCGAAGACCAGTGGAATGACCATTTACGACGCTTCCCAAAACTCATGGAAGTTTGTCCATGGCTCAGGCTTGTCCAACCTCAGGATGGGATCTGCAGGCTCCTTTATCTCCTTCTCTCTTTTGGCCTTCCTCCAGAGGCTTGTAAGGACTGGTGTCAACGAGCGGCGGATAGCGAATAGGAAGATATGCTGAATTAATCACCAGAGTAATTTAACCATCAAAAATGTTTTAGCTTTGAAAGCCGGAAAAATGGAAAAGAAGAACTCTTGTGAGTTAGTTCCGATTACCAAAAATAGTAGTTAACTCTTAATAAACTTGTGCCGTTGTTAAACGTGAACCACAGGCGTGTTACTTGTTGCAATAATCAATAAACATGAATGACGGAAATTAAAACTTAGTTACAAAAATGAAATTACAAAGATTAACTCAACAACCTGTAAAGAGGTTGATTCTCTATCCATCCATTTCCGGGTTTGGTGCCTGACCATCCTCTTCGTCAGTTCTCCTCCTCTCTGCATCTCACTGCATCTTTGTTCTGTTCTACTCTGTTCTGTCCATTTCATTGTAGGCCTTATAGCCTTCTGATCTTTCTGTACTCTTCTGTTCGTACATTGTTCTTACTCTGTACTCACGAGGGCAGGCTCTTCTTGGAGCTTGGTAAAGCTCAGATTCTTCATTTGCTTATCAGGAGTCTGGTTTAGTGTTACAAGCATTTCTCCAATCTATTTCACACTTAAACATTTGTGAACATCTGTAAGTTGTATGTTAAACGCATTAGGATTGGTGCCCATGTAAAACATTCATCAGTCATTTCAACAGGGTTAAAATAACACAACAAGTGATGGTAAAACAAAGCTTAAAAATGATAAAAGTTAAAAGAAAAGATACTTGAAATAAATGAATCAACTAACATTGTCAAATCTTGATGACTTGAACCATCCACTTTCTAAATACAACTTGGAATGATAAACATGTTTGGATATCATTTGGTCAAATAAAACAAACAAATGACTATAAATGCAGGTTAATTGCAAGACAATGCATTGTCTTTCCTTATATGCCAGATAAAACATTTTCTCCAGGTCTCATCTGGAGAAGGACTGTAAACATAATCATCTCTTTCTCTAATCTCACCTTTTACTGATACAAGACTTCATGAGTCATATCAAAGAAGGTCTGATCCTAGAGATTAACAGAATTTCATTCTAATAAAAGTACCAAACTCTTTTCTTTAAGACAGAGACACATGTTGGTTAAGTCTTTGTTCGAAACTCAAAGTTCTGGTGTACGTCCCTGAAAAGAAAGTTGGTTGGTGTAGTTCAGAGGTGGGGGAGAAGGCAAGATTCTGTTTGAGTCTCCTTAATGGTCCAACAATCATAAATACCAAAGGTGGTTGATCCTGCAGGATAAAGGGGTTAGCTTGAGTTTACCAAACCATTAATAATTCCAATGAAAGATTTGTGTTTTCAGAGTCACTCCTAAACTGTTTGTGAGACTCCAGATTTGAGACCCTATAGCAGACAAAGAATGCTCTTTGTGAAAGATCTAGTCCATGGTGTCTGTTCCACAGTGACATGGAAGTCAATAAAACTCCAGCAAAGTTTTCTTCTGGTGTGTGGCACTCCTGCCAGGGCATACGCTGTATATATCAACCATTAAAGTGGAATTTCTTTGTTAATATGAGCTATACTTTACTGATATGAATATGTACAAGAGATACAATAACTAAATAATGAAAATCGAAATGTATAATGAATATAGAACATAAAATATATGAAATGAAGATATAATGAAAGTAAGCTGTTCAGCAGTTCATCAGAAAGAATGAGAGTATCTTAAAGAATCTGTGATTTCAAATGTTTTTAAAGCAGCTGTCAACGCATAAAAATACAAAGGAGACCCAGAAAAGATGAAGCGGAATAACAAAATCTGATAGATGTTTTGTAACCATTTTTGGTAAGAAAAAAACTGCGCTTCTGTTGCTAAAACTGGGACAAACTGTCACTGCTGTGCAGCAACCACACTTGTTGTGGTTATTGCTCAACAACTGTAACAGTCCCTCATTCTCCATCTTTTCCTCCTCCTTTCTCCCACTGCTCATGTTTCTTGCTGACAGGTGGGTTTCAGTCTGTCTGTTCCATATAGCTTTTTCTAACAAGCAAAAATTCAGAAATAAACAAATCATGAAAATATACGTAGGGCACAAGTATTTTGAGATGAGATTTTGTCATCGTCAGAAAAAATCTAATTCAATGAGATAATAGAATTATGGTCAAGTTAAGATTAAAAAGTTGACGGGGAAAGGTAAAGATGTGGCTTGAACTACATAACCCCCTTCTTATGTAGTTCAAGCCACATCTTTACCTTTTCCCATCAACTTTTAAATTGATGGGGAAATATTTCCATTGGCATCAATTCTTACACTGAAATTTTACATTTTATAATCTCCAATTAGCTTAGCATGCATGCATTTTAACAGTGATGGCAACATAGAATCAGAAGCTACAGCAGGGACTGAGCTAAGGAGGTGGATAGGGTGACACTGGCCACTTCTGAAATCTGATTGATACCCCAGGTGCCACCTCAGGTAATTGACAGGTCACTGGAGGAGGACAGAAATGTCTCTATGCATATATCAGCAGTGTCACTCCAGCAGTTTGAAGTTTCAAAGTGGTTTCGTAATTAGAATTAGAATAATTTAAAAATATTGACATTTGGATGCACTAGAAGAGAAGTTTGTCCCTGTACAAGTACAACTACTAATGTAATGTAAGGTCATTAATGTGATGTTAGCATAAAGCTCTGTAGCAGTGCTAATCTAGTTATATGGCAGCATTAGATTAGTTTTAAGATAGTGTTGGGAAACCATGTCATATTTGGTTTACAGTGAGTGCATTTAGGGGCTACACATCAACTCAATTATTTATGATTTTCTCATTGGAGCTGAAAATAAACTATAAAGAATCCTCAAAGATTACCTCATAATCCAAGTTATTTCTGACTAAGCTAGAGCTACAAGGCTGCTAGTTTATTTTAAAGTAAGCTACAGCATGAGAATGTGAATAGATATAGCCTGTAACCAGTTTTATTCTGAATAAAAAAAATGTAAGAATGAAGAAAAAGGGAAATATTTCTGACTTTTTTGTAAAGAGGAATGACAGACATTGATCTCCCTACTACCACATCAACGCCGCATGGGCCTACTGTGACCTAACAAACAACTTTCCTTTTTTATGAACCTTCATTATCTTGTTGCAAACATTTCGTGATCCAGATTATTGATGTAAAGATGTTTTATTTCCCACATCTCTTTAATGTGACTATAGTTACCACAGCAGTTTATGTGGGTGTGTGTGTTAATCATTTCCTATATGGCTCTCAGACTACACCCTCTGTTTGCCCTGTAAAAGTCTAGCTCCGCAACTCAGCTACACCAAATCAGCTGCTGGCTAAACTGGGAATGTCTGGACTAGATGTGAAAAAGTGTCAGCATATGCGGGGAAGAATGCAAGCGTTAACAATGGACAACTCAACCTCACAATGACATGCTTTAGGTAAACTCTTAAGCCCAATAATCTACACAATGCATATAGACATGCACCAGACAACTTGGATGTTGACATGGAATGTGCTGTGCTGGAATTTATTGACGTAGATTTCCCTCACGGGGTAATAATGTGCATATTTATCTTTCTAGCTATTTATTGGCATTTTTATACACAAAAATGTAGGAAGCGTCCAAGAGGACAAAACATTGGAAATAGACATTAAGAAAGGTGAATAAGTGAATATGTGGTTAATTGACTTACCTTCATTATCTCTTACCTGGTTGGGAAAATTTCAGTTCTAATCCTATCCTCACTAAATTCTGCAATGTCCTCCATTCTTGCTGTTATGGTATGACTACACTATTCTTATGTGAGTTTGAGTGGCTTCAGTTTTTGGTATCGTTTGTCTCTGTTGGCCCTGTAAAAGACTGGCAAGTGATTTCTCTTCAGAGCATCACCAGTGAACAAGCTTGGGTGATGGCAGCTGAAGCAACCCGATAAATTATACTTTTTCTTGTTTTTTCATTTTAGTCATGATACTACAGTAATATGAAAAAAGCTTTGGTTTTGTAAAGTTTACCAGAGAAAAGTCTTATTTTGTGCAGTTTGTAAAAATATCTCTGTTAAAGGAGCTAAGTCTATTACTGAGCAAGTGAGAATGCTTTACTTGGGAGTTGGTTGACGCACCTTGTTGCTGTTACACTTGCCTAAAAAGATTGAAAGTCCACTCTGTTTCTTTGCGATGCAGATTCAGTAACTTAATTCCTTTGGTCATGTATTTTAAGTTTGAACCGACAAACAATTGTTGTAAACTCATGCCATTGCAGTCAAAAACCCTTTGCCCTTACGGGCCAAACATCTGAAGACCTTGTAATGTCTTCCCCTTATATAGGCATACACACCATTACCTCCCCAGGTAACAATACAGCACCCCCCTAACAGGTACAAGGAATTACAAATTCAGAAGCAAAAGCATGAAGTGGAACGGGAACACTGTGTATCGATGGCTGCATCATTTTCATGTAACAGCACAGCACCTGACAGAAATTAAAGAGGCAATGGCATTAATTTCATATTAAAAGAAAAAAAAACAGTGGCTAGGTTTATAAAGGCTTTATAAATCATTAGGAACCACTAAAACTTTTTCACAGAGGTAGTATTCTCCCTTTTGTTTAACAAAACAGAATCCCAACAAATAGGTGTAGACAAGACTATTTTCTTCTTAAACATTTGAACATGAAGATGTTTCTTTGCTTATCTTCTACCAGTGGTGTTATTTTTCATTTAAATTAATTTTGATAAGAATAATTTTAAAAAGCTGTTTGTTCAGGAATCCTCCATATTCAATTTACCACCTAGCCTCAACAGGTCCAAGGTATATAATGCAGTATTTAAGCTGAAATCCAGTATGAGAGGATTATCCAGTGAGACTGGGCAAACTCCAGTGAATGCATTTTTAAGGTATCAAACATTTAGGATACAAATGTCTAAGCTGAAAGCATCACATTATTTTGATAGATTTTAGGAAAGTATCTGAAAATGCCTCCAAAGCTAAAAGAATCTATGTGTTTTAAGGCTGTTGAGCTACTCAGCAGCTCTGTATTTGCAATAAAGATAAAGTCAAGCAAGATCACTGGTTTAGTGTTAAAATGTAACAAGTGACTGTTTACAAAAACACTACAGAATCACAACAACAAGACAAGCCTCCCTTACTCGTGTTTTTTATCTGATAAACATCATTTGTTACACTTACGCTGAAATCATTTGACAACACATATGCAGTGTAAGCATAGCATTATGGCCAAATCAAATTAAAACTACCAGGCACCTTCTTTAACCACATTGATGCTTCCATATTTGATTACATGGTCTTAAAGCTTGTGGTGAAATGATAATCTGTATCACTAAAGAAAATGATAATGTATTTTATGCATCACCAGCATCACAGGGGGGAGCTTAAATGATACTGTAAAAGCACGTACAAATACAAATCATAGCAAAGCTCTAAATCCAGATGAGATTAAACAAATACCTGGCCTTCTCTGTTGCCTGGAGGACAGGAAAAAAAAATCTCATATTGCGCATGCATTGTGTGACTCGTATCAGCGTGGTACACTGGTTTATTTATAGCTTCTTTACAGCTTAGATGGCTGTGCCCTACAAAACATGAGAGACACATTTTCCCTTAACGTAATAATGCTAAGGATAGCTCAAAGTGCTTGCTTTAGCCTGAATGACCCATTAATCAGGTAGCAACAACCTGCCGACCAAATTCAATCTCTTGAGATATTCCCCATAAAATACAGTCTTGTTTAAATCATCACTTACAGGAATTTTTCAGAAATCCAACATCCACCGCATTCAGCAGGAGCATCCAATCATGTTGCTGGTAGCCATAAACAATTCAGAGGCGTGGAAGAATTGATAGTGAACGTAAGCTCTCTGTGTGACATGAAGAGAACAAAGACATACCGCTCTGGCCTTAACATGGACAAAAACATGTGACACTTGCTGCACAAAACACTAAAAGACACTTTTAACCTCTTTAGTTAATGGCCTCACTTGAGGGTGTTACACAGTATCGCTTAAAAAGTGGGTTAAGTTAGGAAATTGCTTGTTTTTTACAGCACTGAAAATTCTGCAGTGTCCATGGAGACTGACACTTGGCATTTCCTGTCGTGCTTTTATCTTATTATCATTCAAGCAGTGCACATGAAAATGGACGAATAAAAGAAAATCACACTGATCATTTCCAAAATCAAAAACTATATGGAAATTGACGTTTCAGGTTTTATAAATATTTTTTTTTCCATATAAAGATCCTCACGTTATGCTTGCAGTTAAGTCCTTATATGTGCTGTCAGCCACCTTACAGGCTGTGAGGAAGCAAAGTGTGCTGCCATCTTCTTGTTTAGACTAAGTTAGGTGTTGAGCAGACGGGGCAAATAACTCATACATGCTGTGGCCGTGGCTTTCTTGTGGACATGAAATTGCTTTCTGTTGTGGAAATCAAATCACTTTTCTGAGGAAATGAATAAAAATGAGTGTGGAGAGCCAACACTTGGCTCCTGTGTTTTTATTTAGGAAAATATTTCACAAGGTGGTGTACTGAAACTATGGCGTGTCAATGAAGGAAACAGTTAAAGAGAGGTAGAAAAGCAGCTAATTTTATTGTCAAATTCCATGCAATGGTTACCATGGTTTCAGACGGTATCTATGCAAAACAAAACCAGCGGGAGACCTAACACCGGCTGGGATTAGAAAGCAAGAAAGGTAAGGTACACAGTTCTAATCTGAGGGTGAACAAAGTTACCCTGACCTTCCTAGCTTCACACAAAATGACACACATATGAATCGAAATAATGAACAGTTATAACGTGCTTATTTCCATCAAACTTTTCAATAACTGATTGGAAAGATTAAGCAGCATTAACTTTATCGTTATTACTATCATTATCACTTACTACACCATTGGAGACACTTTTTGTAACAGTGTTATTTTAAGTATAGAGTAAGGATTAAACCTTAAATTCTTTTTAAATAGATCTGAAGGACAAGACTTAAAGGTCTGTATTAAGGATTAAGGAATCATTAACTCAGACTTGGATGACTGTTATGGATGCAGAGACCTGAAGACTGCAGAGAAAACCACCATGACTTCACTGAACTGTCTTCAGAGCTTAATCTACAGTAGGAGAGCTGCCTCCATCCTCAAGGACTCCACCTACTGACAGTGTGAACTGTTCAAACTTCTACCCTCAGGTTGGAGGTACAGAAGCATGAAATGCAGGACTTCCAGACAAAAGAACTTTCTTTGTTGCAGCCATCAGACTTCTAAACAGTTGACAAGAGTTTATGATCATGGTCTACCTCATGTAACTATAATTATTTACTCTTCTAGTTTGGTATTTAGTATGGACTGCAAAGACATAATTTCATGCACAAAGAAACATGTTTCCTTACTTTCCATAATGATATTAAACTTTTCATTGTGTGAAAAAAGACAATTGGCAGTTCATACAGTTTAAAAGCTTAATTACTGCAACCTAAATAATACGATTTTACGATGTGAATCTTTGGTTTTAATATATGAAATGCTCATAATTTTTCTTGACTTACAAGTATCAAAAAGGCCACAATCTGCCTGCGAAAATGAATGCATTGCAATATTTGTTTTCCTCCCACTCTATCTGAAAAGCTCAAAGTGAAATTACTTGCACAGTTCTGTTCTGTGTTAGTGAAATGCTCGGGTTGTCGCTCATGTCATGCTGATCTGTGCTATAAGCTCTTACCAGGACCCATTTCACACTATTTAAAAAAAAAAAAAAAAACAAATAAAAAACTTTAAGCCTATGAGCTCAAGCAAGGGCCTGTTTTCCTTGATCTATCACTCCACTGATTTCATGAGGTTGCTTCATGATGTCATACTTTATCAAAGTATTGGGTTGTTGATGATAATAAAACATGTCAGAGAAAAGATTATGTCAGAGAAGAGCAAGATTATAGTGTAGCAACTTTGGTCTCAGAGTCCACACTTCTGTCTGATGCATAGGTTGTCTTTAGTTGACAAACCACAAAACACCAAGAAAACAAAAATTTCCTTTTGATATCAAAGCTCAAATAATCACAAACAGAGCCTTTTCTGATCACAAATTACACAGTAAAACATTACGTAGCTTAACAAACATGTCTGTGTTCACCTAGTAGACCAATAGTTGAAGTATTAAGTGGAACATAAAACTCTTATAGATGTCTCCACCAGTACTTTGGCTCTCTGGCGCTTAATTTATGACTTCCGGGGCGCAAAGTCACATGACTTATGACAAACTTTTTACTCAAAGAAGTTTCTAGTATTACAGCAATAAAATAAGGGTAACAAATAACAAGAAAAGCTATTTTAGATTTATATATCTAAATATTTCACAATGGTATACAAAGAAGATTACACAGAGGAGAAAACAGTGTGAATGCTGACTTCCGGTGTTGCTGTGGCAACGTATAAACATTGAGCCGAAACGTGCTAAATGTTGTTAGTTACATACAGTATAGCTCAGTTGAAAGAAGAGCCTGTCTTCAGAGCTGTAGGTTGGACTCTCTACCAATGTGGTGAGATTGTCCACTCATCAACTAATGTTAAGAAAAGCTACATGAATGGTGTTAATGCTGCTTTACAATACTAGAAGGGTGAAGTGTTGTTGGGAACCTATCATCCGCTGACTTCTAAGTTAGGAGTTGGCTTTCCATTAGGGAAATCAGTCAGGCTGAGAATAAAGCTTTCCCTCAGGCCACCCTGCATACAGACCACAAGGGTGCTGTTAATATAATCTTTTATATTACTCCTCTTTCCACCAGCTTCGCAGTGTATGCATTCATGATTTAATACCTTTTGCACTTTCGGATTATAAGATTTGCACCTGTCATGTCCTTAATGTTCTCATGGGTCTAATCCAGCCTCTGAATGGAGAAACACACTGTTGGGGTGTGCAGTGTATTTTGTTCATTACTGTCTATTGGCTTGTATGCATGCACTTTAATTTCTCTTTTATTTTTAAGGAAATACACTTTGCAATTTGCTACACTTTTGTGAGGACTGACAGCAAAATATCTAAATATTTAATGGCCACAAAATCTCAACCTATTGATTCCAAGTGAGAGTGGCTGCAACCCAAGGTTGGATCATTCAACTTTCCTCACACCCAATTTGACTGGCTAGGGTTAGAGGACAGGGTTATGGATTGGTGGACATGGCTTCCAAAATAACATGATAAACAACTTGGATGCAAAATGCAAAAATAAGTTTCCTGGATGACAGTTAAAATGATTAAGATAAATAAATGGATGTTTAATAGCTCTGTCAAGTTTATGCCCAATGGTTTTTAGTGTGATGAAACAGTTCTTAACTTGGCACAATGACCATTCAGGTGTGGCTGGTATGGTGTTACTGAGGTAAAAGATTAACTTTGCCGGACCATAAAATCCAAAAGCAGAAATTTTTTCCCAAAACCTAAGCCTAGTTGATGGAAATCTACCTAATATAAATTGCGTAGTACAATACTAGGTCTTTAAAAGTGTAAAGGCTTTGCGCTATGCTTGACAGCTGGATGGCAGCATATGTTTCAATGTTTGCATATGCTCTCAACAGAGCCACAGCAGAAAGGTGATTTTCTTCCCAGGACTTAAATTCATCCCCCAACTCTCATTTACACCTTATGACTGACACAATCACAAATACGCCCATCACTCTACCATAACACCTCTCTCTTTCATGTTCTTGTTTTTGTTTCCCTTTACTTTGTTTAATCGAAATGCCCACACAGTTTCCATGGCAACACTGTAAAATTGTCTCTCGTTGGGGCGTTGTCTGACAGGAGGCAAGACAGAGAAAAGGAAAGAAGGGAGAGCAGTAAAGTATCACCACCTATTGATGTACCTGAAATTTTAAAAACAATAAAATATTAGTTATAAGCATCTGTTGTTCTTACAAAAGAGTATCTGATGACTGCTGAATGACTTTTCCCTTTATTTCACTGACCTCTAGCCTGAGCTTTGTAATAACAGGTGTTTTGGTCATAAATGGGTGTGGGAATAGATGGTACCTGTGTCTTGTATTCACTGTAGTTGCTTTCAGGGTCATCGATCAAAGACCCGAGGAACAGGCTATTGTTGTGTGTAAAGGCAATAACCTTTCTTGTCCTTTTTCTCTGTCTGTATGTGCATGTATGAGAGCCTGTGTGTGTGTGTGTGTGTGTGTGTGTGTGTGTGTGTGTGTGTGTGTGTGTGTGTGTGTGTGTGTGTGT
>JBBBVU010000015.1:10822380-10843524 GCA_037177055.1 Atherinosoma microstoma | reverse complement strand
AGTGCATGTTGTCAATTTCAGATGCCAAACTATTTCTTTAAGGATTTTTAAATCAACCATATTAAATTGTGACATAATACCAGGGTTATTTCTAGGTTTTAGACACGGTCCACCTTTCTTTTTCAACTGTGTGACATTAATATTTTGTCTAATTGTTTTAATTTTTTCACTAAAAAAGTTGGCAAATTGGTTGCACTTGTCCGTGGACAGGAGCTCTGGGCTGGTTTGTTTAAGATGATTTGTAAGTTTGTCAATCATAGCAAACAGAGTGCGAGAATTGTTGACATTCTTGTTAATCTGTTCAGTTAAATGTAGCTCTCTGGCTTTGCACAGCTCGTTGTTATAGTTACGCAGGCTTTGTTTGTCCAGTCTGTCCAATCTGAAGTTTTGTTTTTCTCCACTTCCGCTCAGTTTTCCTGCATTCTTTCTTAAGGTTCCTGTCCATACTAGTGTTTCGCCATGGTGTTTTCTGTTTCCTCAAGGTTCTCCTGATTATTATCGCGGCAACAGCATCCATTACATTCAAGATTTTTTATTTAAAATGATCCAAGATTTCATCAACTGACTGCACTTGTTGTTGGTAACATAGTGATTGCCTCGGCAAACTGAACACTTCTTCTGTCATTGATATATCTCTTCCTCACCGAGAAGCAGGTTGATGGAACTTTCTGAGAGATCAGTAAATCAAAGAAAACACAAAAATGGTCAGACAAGGCTAAGTCAGTAACCGCAACAGAGGAAATATCAACACCTTTAGGAATAACCAGGTCCAAAATTCGACCATAAGAGTGGGTCAATTTTCTTTCATGTTGCAATAAACCAAACATGTCCAATGTAGAATAAAATTCATATATAAAAAAGAGATGACAGGTGCGCTGCAGGTATCCCTCAAACCACTGGTGCTCATGGAAAGGAACGCTTAAGCAGAAAAAGAAGATTTAATTCCAAAAATTGGCCAAACAAAATCCAGGCACTCAAAGTGGTTAAAGATTAAAAGGCCTTTAATAGAATGGACAAGAATCATTAAAATTACACTAAGAGATGGCTAATCACCCCTAACTATAGGATTTATCAAAAAGGAAGGTTTTAAGCCTGATCTTAAAGGTAAAGAGAGTATCTGCCTCCCGAACCAAAGCTGGGAGCTAGTTCCAGAAGAGAGGGGCCTGATAACTGAAGGCTCTGCCTCCCATTCGACTATTAGAGACTCTGGAAGATCCACAAGTAGACCTGAAGTCTGAGAGCGAAGTGCTCTGTTGGGAACATAAGGAACTATGAAATCTTTGATATACACTGGAGCTTGGTTGTGCCAATTTGTAGAATAAAATTCCTTGGCATTACGATCCATAATATTAAAAATCCTCTGTTAGGATAAAGTGGTTAAACTCAGTGGCGATAACCGACAATAATTTCAGAAAATTCGTCAATAATTTTATTTTTTTAAACACCTTTATAAAAACATTGAGCTGTCCAGTCATTTGTTTTAGGTGTTGTTAGCTCTATAAAGCCAAATGTATCATATTTGATACATAAGTTTCTGAGACATTTTGCATTACTTTATGGTAAAAGCTTTGCTCCAACTCTGCAGTTTACAATATGATACTTGTCTGCTACCCCCTAATGGAGACCAGGAAGCATAAGACTGCACTACAATAATTTTGACATGTCACATGGTAATAGATGGTAGATATAGCCCCCCCAAAAAAATTTTCATTTTTTTCCACATTTTGTTTAAGGGCCAAAAAAAGACTTCAGATTTAAAAAATTTGACTTTTCTCCCCAGTTTTTCCTGGCTTGGGCTTTAAAGGGTTAGATCAACATGAAAATACAGAGGTGAACCAGCAAAACAGTTTCCCTCTCCACATATGCATTAGACTAAAACTGTTTTCTAAATGCTACTAAAGTCTATTTTCAAACAAGCCGATTTCCAGTATGGCCACTGGAGAATGTGTTAGTGGATATTGAAAAGACAAGGCATCCACTATCAAGTCACCAAGTCTTTGATATTTGGAGTTCATAAAGATGAGACACCTCCAACAATTCAGTCTTATTCCCTTTAAACAAAAGACAACGCTGACAGATTGAACTCGACAAAGTCATTACGGGAATACTGCTTAGTGATGTGATTTACTAGGCAGAAATGTAATAAAAGCTTAAGGCTATAATGGGGCCTGTCATATCAACCAGCTTGTCAACATAATTGCCACTTTCATTTGCAATTAGATCCCACTGCATTCAGTACTTTCCATTTCCATGTGGGCCATTCAGCTGTCTGATAGTCAACCATTAGGTGAGAGGTTTTAATGTCATGCTGAAGGACATTTTGATGGACATACTAACTCTGGCTGCCACGCACTCTGAACTTACAGGTATGTGTGGTTTCTCCAGCAGTAGTAACACATCTAGTTCTCCAAACTGTCTTAAATTTAGAACTGGAAAACATCCAAAATGTCTTGCTCCTTTTAGTTCAACTAAACTACAGCTGGGCCAGCATAAACTTGTGTCCTTAAGAGTCCTCTTCCTCCTGCTTCTCCTTAGTTTTACCCCTGGCTGGGTTTAGCAGAATAAAGAAATCAAACTCTTGAGTTGTTAAAGTAATTGCCAAGCTGGCACGTCCCTAGTTCCTCTGCAAAGAACGGCGGCCACATCAGAATGTTAATGGCCACCCTGATCCAGCGAGGGCAATGCAAGTTGGCATATGCACTGGTTGTAGTGGCAGAGCGCATGTGAGCGTGCATGTGTGTATGTAAACGAGAACTAATGCCCATATCAACAGATAATCCAAAAGGCAAATATTTCTTGTTCTTTTGGTGACCTTCATTTGAACTTAGTTCCGCTATTCATCGAGTTTCTTTCAAGTTTATAAACTTTAGTCTCTGAGTTTAAGTGAGTGCTATTTGTGCATCAGGACATGAAGGAAGAAAACAGGGAGGCTGCTTAAAAACTCATGCATTGTTTTATCCCTCTGAAGAGATGTCACCATTTTTGTCTAAGATTTGTATAGTTCATTATTCATCTCAGAGTAGAGGCAGGACACATGCTAATAAACACACATCTTAAATATCATTGAGGGTGACGCTGCCTCCATTTTGGATCTTTTAGAGAGCACTGCTTGCAAATTATTCAGAAACAGGCTCCAGAAACAAGTTACTGCCCACAGCCCTGTCAGAAATTTGAACCATGAGCAGGCTGATGGAGTTCCTTGGGGAAATATGTAAAGAAAGTACAAATGTGGAATACCTGAGGACAGCTTTTCCTTTGAGAACAAGTTGTTAAATGGAACAGTACTGTAACATGTACACTATTGTCAGCCTCAATGACATGAGTAGGTGTACACAACAGGTGGAGAGAAAATTAACATCCTTATATACAAACCTGATTAAAAGACACTAAGGACCACCATCTTAAACACAAACCTGTCTGCATGTTACTTCATGATGAACAATCTGTGTGTTTGCATACTTTCTTTGGATGGTGGATTAAAATGTGATCAGCCATGAAAAACACACACGCACACACACACACACACACACACACAGAAACAAACAAGAAAGCTCACAGCTAACACACCTCATTTGCTTTAGTCAAATTCTCTTCGAGGAAACCTGGTAGATTTTTTTTTTTATGTAGGGGGTTTCTTTTCATACAATTAGCAGGCAGTTCTTCCTAAATACATAAATAACTAGTATGAGGTTCTCAGGAAGGAAGCATAAAAACATGGTTCCCTGCTGTGCGTTTAGAGTGATGATCTGAGATTGCCGTCGACGAGCCACTGCAGCGACGAGTAAACAACGGTGCTGCTGTTTGAACTGCAAATTAATGTTACTATCTCTTCATCTGAGAAGGATCATTGCAATTACCAATACAGACAAGGCAAAAATGTTAGCCTTCATTTTCACCATTACTGGACAAATCAACATGAACGCATAAAAAAAAGGTATTTTTCATATATTAAATCTGGCAAAAGCGCACCTAACAGACTGGTGAGGTAATTAAACTTGGAATGTCAGCTATCTCCTGGGAAATATATGGTTTTACTGATTAATTTATTGAATACTCCTGGTAAATTAGACACCACTGTTATTAGAAATGATGCTCTGAAAACTACAAAGCATCATTTATAAAGGAGACTTGTTTGCAACTATTTAAGAAGTAGTGTAATTGTAAAACCATACTTTGACTTGGAAATTATCTAATCTCCAAAAACTAAGGTTGATGCATATTGTTTTCCTGCTGGTAATGTGGGAGCGATATTATGGAGTACATATGGACTCAAGCCTGAGGTAAACTTAGCTTGTGCTTTTTTGTGACAAAGATATGTGGAATTAATTACCACATAAAAGGTGTTTTGAAATACCTCATGCTGTTCTACAGTATAAATGATACGTAAAATTCGAGAGAAGTGTTCCTGTTTTTGACGAAGCTCCCAAATGAGTTGCATCATTTCAGAGCAAATCAAAGGGAAGCCGCTATCTGTTTAACTTGATCTGATTTATAGATCATGGGTGCAGATATTACACAGGGGACTGGGCAATAACATACCATGATTTATTAAATTCACGGACAAGTTAGCTGCAAAATTGATCAAGACTTAAGTTTCCAGAAAATCAAAGCCAACTTCATAGCTAAATATAAATTTACATATAGAGTAACCACATATTTAAATATTCCAACCAAGTGTAAGAAAGTGTAAGTAATCTGATTTACTTTTTGGATCTTTATGTTACTAAATACACAAACACAGAAGAGCTGGTGACTGGCAACCCACTTTAATCCCCATGAATTAACATGTTTTGATGGAGGAACTCATTTCTGTTCCAACAGGAAAAAGGAAGAGATACTTGTGACATTAATAAATTTGATTCACAACACAAAGCATGTGGTATGTACACCAGACAGCGTTGGGGGGGTATCAGTTCATCAGTAGTTTAGTATTTCTGTAGCACCTTTGCAGCACAGAGTGGCCATATCCGGGGAAAAACCAAACTAAGACAAATGTTAGTTATTGGGAAACTGCTATCTGACAGTAATAACTACTGTAAAGAAAGGTATAAATATTTATGTGTAGCCAAATTTGTGGCTTCAGCTCAGAAAAATGAACACAGGAAGGGTAAACGGACATCATTCAGCTAATTACAATATTGATTTATATATACACAATATAAACCAAGAAGGGTGCAATATATCCAGATTTTAGGGTTCCTACATATTTTTCATTCTACAAAATTATCTTTACTTCTTTTAGCAGACAGTGTTGGCCAGTTGAAGTGCTAATAGTGGCTATTTGACAGTAACCATAAATGGCTTGGTTTAGAGGGCAAACTACAGAGGAACAGAATCAACTAACATATTTCCAAGCCCAATATGAGAGTGAAAATGTCTGGGTTGTCTCATACATCCCCAGCATGAAGACTTGGAGGTAAACATTTTTTTCCAAATGTAGGAACCCTGAGAGATTTTAGGTGTTGAGAAAAAAAAAAAAAAAAAGTGGAGCCGCCATATGAAGTCAATACATACAGATGTCATCTGTTAACTACTGTGACACATCTTCACAAAATTCAATGCATCCTGCAGACAAATCTACTAGTGTTTGCATTCAACTGTTATTTTCTATTACAAATAATTCTTTCAATATTTGACTAAGACATTTAAATACTGAGTTCCCACTACAATACATTTCTTTTTTAACTTCCTTTCGCCATTAACCTCTTGCAGTCCAACAAGAACACCTCATTGAAAATATCCTGTAGATGATCAATGTGACACTAACTTCACCAGTTTCAAAGCCATGACTGGCTGGCTGGAAAAATAGATATCTGATTGCTGGTTATTAGATTTAAAAAACAAAAGACAGAGAGAGAGAGTTTGTGTCCATCATTGCCTCATTGCTGAGAGGCCATCGTAACAATTCTTATAGAAAGAAGAAAGGAGTGTGCTGTTATTTAGTAAATGCAACGAGGTATGGTGTTGATGCCGCTCAGACGTATTTATATTAAGATGAAAGAAAAAAATAAGATCAGCAGCTGAACAAAAACAAAAAGCAACACAGTCTTGAAAAACTAACAAAAAAATCCACCAATAATAATAATAATAATAATAATAATGTCAATGAAACAAAAAGAAGCCCTGTGCCCTTTAGCTGCTGCATCAGAGCAGACTAAAGCGCCACTGCAAATACATTTACTCAAAAAATAGAAAAGTAACATGCATTAAAAGAGTGCTTGTGATTCCAAGTCGTTTCCCTCTCCTGCTCAGGGCTCCCAGAGCCAGCGAAGGAAATATTTGTCCAATAATACAGCACTCAGAGTCCACCTCCATTAGCTTACTTCCTATGAGCCCAGCCTCCACCAGCTGAGTAAGAAAAAAGGATGGTTTTTAATACAGGGGGCCGTGGCCGGGGCCGGGGCCGGGGCCGGGGCCTTCGTCCTGAGGAAAATGTGAGTGAAGAAGAGTCTCCATGTAGGAAACGAATCCACTACTGGGTGTGTAGCCGTTGGGCATGTGCTGGGGTGGAGGTAGAGGGGACGGGGCGGACAGGAGGGGGTCAGAGTTCAAAGTAGCCTGAAAGGTGTTGGACTGTTGCATCAGCGAAGGGTCAGAGACCAGGGGGGACTCTGTGAGAGAATCGGTGAAGGTGTCCATTGGGGTCTCTGTGTCCATCTGACTGCCACTGGAAGCTTCCTGTAGGGTCGCGGTGGGCTGGGACAAAGGCTCTGAGATTGGTGGTGTACGAATACTGTCATGCGCCAGTGCTGGTACTCCAGTTTGGGGGCCAACTGATGGATTACTTGTTTCCATGGGGACACCAGCAGGTGTGGTTGAACTGGAGGGCAGTCGTGGGCGTTTAGCTGCTTGGGCTTCATCTGCTGGGGAAACCTCATACTGTGCAGCTGGTATAGCCTGAGAACAGACAGAATATACAAGATTTATGAAGGGAGAAAGGTTCCTTTAACTGTGATAATATGTCTGCTGGTAAATTGGTAGCTTTGTCCTTTATCCTCTTAGTGAGAAATAGGCCGTTGTTGGCAAGTGCCAGATCAAACTCACTTTCAGTCGGTCAGTATTTGACCTTATGCAGTGTCATCTTCAATGGCTATGCCATTAGGTGCAAAGTAGCTTTTACACAAGTTACCTGCATTGATTGAATAATCAATACACTAATCTCTGTGTGGGATGAGATCAACACAGACACATACCAACATGCTAACATAAACAAGCTATAAAATATAAATGTGAGGCTAACAAAGATTCAAAAACATAACAAAACAAAACATAATAAAACACATTAATTGAGAGATGCTCTCTATCGTTGGTTCCGTGTATGGCCAACACAAACTTTACTCTGTTAGCATTTACATAGATGCCAGTTTACTACAATCCATAATCGGTGGTTGTCCAAGAAAGAGTTTTTTCCTGGTACAACAATACAACTCAGATGACAGAAAGTCCATCTAGGATGCTAATGTGCCAGTTTATTCATACATTCAGTCCGTAATTGGAAAATAAATAGCTTTTTTACAACTAGTTAATTTACTACTTGGCCATGACCTATGAATTCTGTAATTATGTGTGTAAGC
This sequence comes from Atherinosoma microstoma, assembly GCA_037177055.1. Lineage (NCBI taxonomy): Eukaryota > Metazoa > Chordata > Actinopteri > Atheriniformes > Atherinidae > Atherinosoma > Atherinosoma microstoma. The sequence continues at coordinate 10,835,950 of JBBBVU010000015.1, read as the reverse complement.
TTTGTAGTCAATTAATTGTAATCTTAATCTTGAGTCCACCCGCACTCCTCTTGACGTAAATGCTGTTGGGGAGTCTCTTATAGCCTTCTCTGTATCCTTCTAAACTTTAATTAAACTTTCAAATCCAAACTTTTACAAGATAAAACCAATATTTACTCAGACTAACAACATAGGTATTTTGACCCACACACTCTTCATCCTCTGTGTTGTTTGATTTAATAGCTGTTTAATTTGAAGCTTCTTTAATTGCCTTTTACTTAACAATAGAAACCATTACTGAAGTGCTTCTTACTCCAGTTAAATATATGCAAAAATGAAGTCTATTTTTACAGCCAAGAATACTTTGGCTGCTATAAGAAGACAGCAGGACACAGAATTTCACTAGTATACTCACCAGCCGGGCTTTGACCCTTTTAGGTAATTCATGGTCCAGTTGGAAGATCTCTGAGTATTTGAGCAACAGTTGACTTTGGTCCTGAAACTCAACCTAGACAGATATGACAAAACAACAAATGGATTAAATAATATTTTCTTCAGATTTTCTCCTGTGAGTTTAAACAAAGCAACCCTAATGGGCACACATGAAGAGGTGAGAGAGAAATATCCAAACACGATTATGAGTCTTCATGAGCAGGAAACAATGCAACGTGAATGGGAAATGAGGATAAATTAGTGAAGATCACAGTAACTGAGTAAAAATTTAGCGCAAGCAATGGCTCCATTAACAATGTGCTCTCATCAAATTGCAATTGACTATTTCATCGAATAAAAGCTACTCAATGACTGTGCATTAGCCTACATTAAGCAATATTGAAATTGTATTTAAAAAAAAAATATCAATATTTTTTTTACAAAATCAGCAGAAGGTTTAAGGTCAGGTTTGTGGCTCTGTGTCTGTGACCAGCTGGAGGCTTGTTTTTAGCTCAACACAGCAGCGAGAGAAAAACGTGAAAGAAAAAAAGATAATAGAAAGAATTGCATTTCTAGGCCTCCGAAACATATGCAACCTGAAAAAGTACGAGTGAGGGACAAAACATATCCATCTGGAAAAAACACAAATAACCAAGATAACTCAAATAGCTGATAAAAACCACAAACTGTATCCTTAATCATCATAGCAAAATGGAAAACTTGACTCAGCCTTCAACTTTGTGTTCTGTTGCGTTCTTGTGTTTGTAAGTTTGTAAATACTTTTCAGCATGTTGCTCCTCGAGTAAAAGTCAAAAAGTTATTATTTCTACTTTTTCACTCCTGGTCCAATCAATTACCAGAAACACACCAGCAATGTCACATCTCTCCACTTTATTTCTGAATCCACACTGTATCGTGATGTTCCAGCATCATCTGCAGGATATAATCTGCAGCCGCACTTTTAACACATTGGTTACCAACAAACCTGAGAGCCAAACCAGATGGTAGAGACAAAACACTTTTACCAAAAGTCCACGTAATGGGTCACTGAAAGTCATGCTGCACAGGAGCATCAGATGAAATGTTCAAACAATAATCCCGTATTTAACCTTACAAAAGAGTCAATAGCAGAGCTGTAAAGTGTCAATAAAAGAAGCCTAGCTGTGTTTCCCTCACCTGGTAGAGCTTGTGAACATGCTGTTTGACAAAGGATGCGTTAAGGATCTGACCATCAGGTGTGTGCACCACAATCAGTTCCCCCGCATCAGGAGGACCGCTATGCAGGCAGTCATGACTCTGAAGAATGAAAAAGAAGTGAAGGGGGGGGGTTAGGGAATGTAGAAGAGCAGAGTTTGTGAGCAAGACATTTACGAAGTTCTAGCTGTTCAATACAGATGAAATTGAGAATTTTAATTCCTCAAAAATTTATTTTTGATTAGTTGTGATAATTCTGATGATTTACATTAGACTTCTATATATCGTTCTCACATAGTTCCACCACATCATGAGTCGATGTTTATCCATTAGCGGTTTTAGGTTAGTGGGTTTAGTCCTGGACTGACTCAACCTAAAAGTCTCCGTCTACATTGCACATCAACTGCTCGGATATCACTGACAGAGTTTTAAATGGAAAATTATATCATTCAATTATAAGTTGAGAAATATAAGAAAGGATACTCACTACTACATTTTCTGGGTGCATGTTATCACAGTATGACCCGTCATCAAAGTTGACCTCATGGTACGTCTGTGTTGCCGTGCCGATGACGGTGCAGGGGTAGTACCAGCCGTCATTCCCGCGTCCAATCACCCTCTGGCCCAGGTCCAGGACCTGTGGGGTTTTGGGTGCTGTCCGAGGCTTAAGAGAAGAAAACAGAGGTAGAGGTCAGAACTGTCATTTTACCTGGAAATGTTTTTCTTTCAGATTTAAAGCAACCATGTTATGAAAATCAAAATGTAAAGGTAATTGATCAAAAATAAGACCAAAGCGGTTGTATTTAAAAGAAATGCACCGTCAATCACAAGAGTTTGTTTTAATCATTCTGTTAAGAGAACTGGAAATAGGTCAGTGCAGCTCTACAATTACAATATTTGGTAGAATATTTCTACAAACCTCCCTTATTATCTGTTTAAATAAATGCTTAAATCATCTAAGATTTAAGACATCATACAAAAAGGGGGGGAAAAAAAACACAAAACATTAACAGGGTTTGAAAAGATCCAAAAACCTGAAAAGTTATTGTTGAAACAAACAAACAAAATAAACATTTGACAGCTGAAATATTCGCCTTTCATTCTAAATCACTGCCTTACCCTGATAGTCAGCATTGAAGACCAGAAATAAAGGAACAAAAAAAAAGACATCAAGAAAAACATGATCACGCTGCATCAGGTTTTTGAATGAAAAACAGCAATGTGTCAAATTTGATCCACTCCATTTAAAACCCAAATTGAAACATATTAAAATGGAGACTTCTAACAGAAATGGGTAGAATACAAAATGAGAAGTTCCTTTGTTCTTATACAGCTGTAACTCTTACACGTATCAATATTTTTGATATTGTATTGTTTATTTTATTGATTGCTGTTTATATTACTTTTACTCTTTTATTTTTGTTTCCAATTTTAACATCGTTTGAGGACAATGGATGGAAATTAGCCTTGGGCTTTAATCCAGGGCGTTTGAAGTCATATTTCATGTAATGTTCATTGCCTTGCATTGTCCCATCCAACTAAATAAACTCAAAAGGGGGGGGGGGCAATAACGCCCAACTCAATTGCCTTGATTTGCAGTTACCTTTGGGATGCTCCTGTTATGCTTGTGACAGGTGACGGACACCACATAGGGCCAATCGGCAGGCTTCATCACCACTCCAGCTATTTGGGCACAGGTGACGTGGAAGGAGGTGGCACAGTTCTCGTACGTGCACTGGATGCAGGCGCCACGGTTCTGATTCGCACTCTTGCTATGGCAGAACACACATTTCTGCAAAGAAGAAAAAATAAAAATCATTAGATTTTCCTCATTTCCTCTCGACTTTGCAAGCTTTATTTTGTGTTTTGCACTGACAAGAAATTCAGGGGGAAAAAAATGTGTCCAACCATCTGACTTCAATGCCCATCATGCTGTTTCACAAAGTACCTGACCTCATAATCTCGCCCCTGCATCTCAGACAGGGTTTAACGATGAACCTATATCTTTAAAAAAAAATTCAAAACAAAAAAAGCCCAAACTATTTCACTCTTCTTGTTTGTAAGAGTGTGAAATTGCAGTAATTGCTGGGCATCCCGTGAAATGGAAATAAGGAGGAATCAACAGCGCATTAGTTTTCTTGTCTCTTTGATCTTAGATTCTTCTGTTCTCTGAAAGGTTTTTGCTCATTAAAAATAGAACGGCTATCTTCACCTTTGTACATAACAAGCTTGTCTAAATCATCAGTGTCAGTCATGTTAGTGCAGTGGTGACATTTCTTTTCCTTTCTTTTTTTTTACTTTACACTTGTTAATTAAACCAGGCTGAAGTATCACTTTGACATTCAAAACAACGTTTTTATTCCGTAGTCCCTTTTTTTTTTTTGGCATTTTACATTGCTTGTTCAACCTTTAACACATCCTGCATGAATTCTTTTCTCAAATCTCCAGTGTCACTTCAGTAGGCACAACTCGTTACACAGGACCCAACAATTATTCTCCATTTGAAATTACTTCACAGCCAACTATGTCAACTGGTTTTTTACCAGTTCCTTTACCATCCCTCATGTTCTCCTAAACTGAAATAAAGGTGTTTTATGTAAGACCATTAACTTTAAAACAGATTAAGCTGTTTACCACACTTACAGCTCCTCCCACACTGTTTACAAAATCCTTCTCTGAGCCATCACAGTAAGCTGATGCCTCGCACACCAAACCGACTTGAAGAACCCGTACCAACGAGAAGCTGCCTCTGAGCACGGTGGTCCCTGATGGACAAGATCTAAACTCTACTAAATGAATAAGTCTAAAAAAAAAAACAGAGGCTGATGGAGTCTGACAATGGCAATGGGGCGAACACGCTGGCAATACAACAACTGGACCACACTGAATTCCACACCTTTGTAGTTGTCACACTTCTGATTCTCCAATGCTGGCATACCATTTGGAAAGCACACACATGGATGGCCACTAACAGATCAATAATGTGTGGGTCACCAAACAGCATCTCAGTGTGAAAAGGGCCGCTGTTATATAGTACCATTTAGGTTTATGTTAACTCACAAATATTTGTAATAAACAGCAGCAGCCCTTCCAATTATACTTCATTCTATTTGGCTCTCATGTGATTATCTACCATCTCCCAAACGCCTACCAAAACCCTCATCCTCACACCTTCTCCATCCCTCTTTTGTGTATCCACTTCCTCTGGAAACAAAAAGAAAAAGATTGCAAGTAGCTGTAGCGCGGCACCGATCAATGGAGAAATAAAAATTCTTTATCATCATGTCAATACTCCATTTTTTTGTGGTGCAGAGCGAATATTTCACCAGCTGCCGTGTTTTCAACATGCAGGCAGTGACAACCCAAACCAGCAAAACTCAGCTGCAGCTATGTACAGTAAGGCTCTTTTAACTTATTTGATCTTAGTGCTAAAATTTTACATAGTTTAAACTTTATCTACTATGAAATAACACTGCAGACCTTGGCTGGAAAAGTTAATCATCAGAGAGAAAAAAGGAAAAAAGGAGGGGGAAAAAAAAGAGTGGAGCAGCATTTAAACTTTTCGATTGTTGACATTTTTCATTTATGAGATTGTTTAGTTCCACTCAAACATGTTTTTTCTTGTCATATTTCTAGGACGTTGTTTTAGTAAAGAAGAAATTGTGCTGTCTGTCAGGTTGTTTTCACATCTATCTGCAGAGGGACTGTGATATGGAATCAACCAGTGTTTACACCATACACCTGTTTTGTTGGAAAATATGACTCACGTTTCAATACTACAGTTCTATGTATTAAAAGAAGAACACTGAAATGATCTTATCGAGTAAATTCAATGTGGTTTAACCCTCACACCAATACATATTGCTGGCCATTAGATCAGTCTTGGCCAACTTACTGGTACCAGTTTAAAAAAAAAAAAAAAAACCTTTGAACAATCCACAAAGAAATGAACTGGCCAGCTGACAAGACAATAAATTCAATGTTTTGAATTTTAGTATTTTGGAAATTGAACCATGGATGGCAACTGGAAAACAGTTTAGAAGCTTGACTCTTTTAAGAACTTGCATTTCTAAGTCCGACACACGTGAAATCGTCGTAGCTCTACTGTAAGTGCAAGATCTAACACAAACTTTTGAGGATGGTACATCTTTTAAGGATTCAAGCTGCATTAAAAGTGTCTGGAAAGTCTAAAATCAACAAGAATTTAAGAGGAAAAAAAAGAAAAGCAGCTTGTGTAAAACATTTCCGTCCTTGAGAGCCAAATGTTCAAGGGTGGGAGGGGAACGTACTGATTGCTGAACATGGTGCAAAATAAACCGGTTCCACGGCTGCATGTTCACATTTGATCAGTCCAGTCATCCGAATCATTAGACTGCACAGCTTCTTCTCAAAGCCTTTTAAGAAGAAATAGAGGAAACCTGCTTTGACAGCACTCCGATGCAAATGTCACCCAGCTTGTCTTTGATAGATTATTCAAAGGAGAGGAGGGAGTGAGGTGACATTATTTGTGGGTTTGTGATAATGTACCAGCAAGCACTGCTATCACTTGACATGGAGCAGAGACTGAAGGAGGGATGAAAATAAAAGGAGGAAAGGGAGGTATGAGCGAGCTGTGCTCAAAGATGCGGGAGCAACTGGGAAATTGCCTCCAACCTACGAGATCGATGCAGTTCATTTGGCGCAGTGAGAAATGACAGCTGATTATTCAGCCATTCCCCCGAGCGCGTCTGTTTTACCCCACTTCTCAGAGGAAAAAAATAGATCTACCCATCCACCAGGAAAGGAGGGAGGGCAACAAAAAAAAGTGACAGATACACAGGCAGAGAACAGAGAAGACAGCAATCTGCCTTGGAGTAAAAAAGACTGGAAGAGCAAGAAAGGGAGATCAAGGACGGGGGAAAGAATTAATAAAAAGATAAATTAAACCGCTGCAGTGGGCATAAGTACAGTCAAGTTGAACTTCCTTCGAAGACTGGATGAAAATTGTGAAAATAAAGATGGTCCTGATTGGGTTTAAATGCCGACTTCTGCCTGTTCATCTGCCGAAACTTACCAGATTCTTGCGGGTTTCTGGGACAGCACCGACATCCACTGGCTCCCTCTCGATGGCATTGATGAAGCGAGCTTCTGCTACAGCAATGGCACAGATAACGTGGACCCACCTGGTGACAAAGCCAGAAAGAAAAGGCAAATTAAAAAACTTGAGCAAAAATCTACAAAAAAAAACAAAACAAAAAAAAGAAGACAGAAGACTAAACACCTTGGTTTCATTAGTGAATTTACAGAAGTTTTTTGCAAACAAACACTCCAGCACATGAAAGCAAAAACCCAAACACTAACCTGTTATCTGTGGTAGTCTTTAAAGCCCCCCCTCGTAAGTTACAGAGACAGCACTCCTGAAAACAGATTATCCGTAAAAACGAAGATTAAATTAAGACACAAAAACTCACAGACTTTCTCTGTTTCTATATTAATTTGCTTTGGATTTAACATGCATTCCTAGAAATGTAGGTTGTTACATGTCCAGTAAGACTGCATTAACACATGTTCACTAATTCTGCAATGTTAATGTTAAAGTCTCGGTTGAAGCAACCACTCACCACTGTCCAGGCTCCTGCTGCACACCTGGAGCACGTCCAGGAATCACTAACAGAGTCAGGCTTTACACCATAACAGCCTGTGAAGAAAGACACATAAAACACATTTAGAAATGTGCAATGTGTTGATATTCAGTCGGATCTGCATGGCATCAGGGCCTCTATCTCTATTTTCCAAAATGATATGCTTTGAACACCAATACTGTCTGTTAGCCATTTGTTCGCCTTTTATATTTTTTCACAACACACACAATCTTCCCTCCTATTTGAGACTCTCAATCCAGAGGCCAGTAGGTTTACACAACACCTGGACAAGTCTAAATGCTGCCCAGAACCATGAGGAGCAGAGGCATGGGATACAGACCTGGCACTTTTGACAGGAGCTCTTTCTGCTTCAAGACCTCTTATCAATAGCAGTGCTCCGCAGCTGAGCTCAGCTCATCCCTGGATGACTAATGAACAGGCTTTGAAGGTGCACTCCAGCTTTAGGGATAATAAGAACCCAGGAGGGTTGATGTGTGTGTTATGTACTACGTATATGTGCACGTGTCAGTGGTGTGATTTATGCGTTTGTGTGTTTAAACTGGCACAAAACATTTATCCAAGGAGATATTTCCAAAAAATGTAATTGCTATTCATATAAAGATTTTTTTTTTTTGCATACTAAAGAAAGGGAAGTTGTTTGTTTGCACCATTAAACAAACTTTAAGATATTTCTCAAAAGCTTCTCCTTAGATTTGGAAATATGAAGCAATGCAGAGCATGGGGATCTCTCATTCACACATTCATAACAAGTGGCCTGTTTGCTATCACCTTGCTTCTACAGAAACCCATATACCTTAAAGTCAACGAACTTGCTTTTAGAATATGATGAAGGGGGGGAAATGGTGTAAATAAGGGGTTAATGCATGGATGGAAGGGAGGACGGCCGATGGCCAATGCCTGCCATCGGCCTATCCGACCACCACCGAACATTCATACACATTCATACACCAGCGATGCCGACACTAGAGGCACGGAGGGTGAAGTGTCTTGCCCAAGGACACAAAAACAGATGACTGGGGGGAGTGGGATTCGAACCGCCAACCTTCTGGTCATTGGATGACCTGCTCTACCACCTAAGTGCAAACAAACAATTGTGGCCATTAGCTAGGTTTCCAAAAGGTGAAAAAAAACAACAAAAAAAACTTCCACTAATTTGCAAAAAAGTTTCTATGCTAGCTTAAGTTGCTTTCTGCCTGTTTATATGAAGACTGGATGCACTTAAAGAGACAGAAACAGCTTTGCAAACATGTTTGACCTGGCAAAGAGTAAAATATATGTAATACATAATCCATAATACATACAGCAAACAATAAAACCACATTACTGAGTTGCATCTTCACAGATATATTATACCCTGATCCTGATATTAAAGTATTTCCTGAAGAGGACCACTCTGCATTTTCTTCCTGTTAATGTCCACTGCAATGGTTTATTTTTTTTCCTTCCTCAAAGTTTGTTTCTGGCGAGCACAACTACTTATTCAACTGAATTACAACCATGATTAATGGAGCTGATGCCGTCAGGCTCCGGTGACATCCAGCAGATTAGATTATTCAATTCCAAACAGGTCGTTGCCAAAGATTGCTTCAGATGCGCTTCACTGGTGAATAAAACCCAGCTATAATCCTTCTTGCTTCACTGAGTACTTACTAGCATGAACCTGCATAAAGCAAGATGGACACCGGATCAGAAGACTGGTTCCATCCTCTCCGATGTGATAGTTGGTGGGTGGTGGCTCTGTGTTTCCTGCACCAACACTGAAGCACATCTCTGGGACAAGTGGACGGGTCGCTCTGCCATGACAGGGCAGGGAGGCCTCTGGGGTATCATTCACAAAGTAAGCATCTTTCTGTGGCTGGAAGGGTCAAGGGTGGAAAAAAAAAAGATCCTTTAAATGATAGAAGCATGTGAATTTAACATACCAAGCATTACTATACCACTGACACATGTGCTTGTGCAGCAGTGTGCATTTACCTTTCTGTAGGGACAGAAAAGTGAACAGACAGCGCAGTGTGGTTGGAGTGCAGCCACTGCAGCATTGAAGGACTTTTCTGCCACAAAGTTGGGTGAGTGATTCTGCCACAGGTGCTCCTGTTTCTTCATGTCGCTGTCTAGTGGTATTGGAGAGGACAGCTCTGAGGAAAAAAAATGGAAAATATGTTTGGCTGCTGTGTAAACGGATACTAACAATATGTGGTAATTCATTCCTTCTGGAGATGTTAGAATATTTATTGCTGGTTATAACTTTTAATCTTTTAAATGCCTCAAGACCATTTTCAGAAGAGCCCTTGAAAAATTTCAACACACTGTTTGAGGACAACAACAAAACCCAATATAATTCGCTGTATAACAAAACACCACAAACATCAATAATTTGCTACTCTGGGTCAAGATAAATTTTGCTTTGAAACTGTCAAGCTACTCATCCACGCCGTTAGTTAGATTTGGACAGAAGTAGGAGGATCTCTTAAACTTGGGTCCCCCCCCATCCACCCTTCTGAAGGACAAGAATAGGCAGATCCCTGGCTGCCAATCCTAAGTGACTTTGAAAGCAGGTAATTGGGAGTCATGATCCCCAGATCAATAAATGTCAGTCAGAAAATAAAAAGGAAAAAAAAAAAAAACAGAGCAGAAGGTATTGAGGGGGTCGATTTCATTATTCCCACAGAGAGCTTTAAGTCTTGCCTGTTTTTCTTTCAGCAGATAAATAATCAAAAAGTGTCTTCTTTATTTCAAGTATCGTGATGGAAATAATAAATTTGAAAATAATAATATTTCTTTTAACTTAACTTTTCTTCATGGCAGTTATAGTGTGAAGCACCGTCCTCCATACAGTTTAGAAAGCAAACAGAACAAGGGTTTATTAAATGTGGAGGGACACATAAAAAAGCTTGTACCTTTTTCACTGGTTGGGTCTTGCTTGACGATGGACAGAGGCGTACGCATGGGTGGCTTGCTGAGCGGGTGGCGGCGACTCTTCTTCACCTCTGTTGGCATTTTCATCTTGGGGTAGCTTGTCTAATAAAACAGGGTTATTTTATATTGTCTTTTAGTTTCAATGAACATATTTTAACTTTACAAAATGCGTCTCCAACAGAAATATGCTCAAAGTCAGAATAGCGACTCATTTGGTAAACGGTTTGAAAACGTTTCAGGTTGTTCAGGTGCAAGTTTATAATGATTCATAAGAACCTTGAGGGCTGATCTATTGGCTTTCAGTTACCTGGGTGGTAGTCACATCCATTTTGTTGTTAGCTGGGATTTCCCTGTGTTTTGAAGACTCAGTGTCGAAATGGCCGATCATTTTATTCTTTGAATTCTTCAGGTCGGCTGTAGCAAACTGTTTAAATACTTCTTCAAATCCAGACATGGCAGTCGGGATAATAGAGATTCTCTTTTGCTTTTTGACTTTCTTTTTGTCCACATCATTCATTATGTTCCGTGGTTTGGTCTCTGGTTCTGGTGGTGAAAAAGACAAGAAGTAAAAAAAAGAAAAGTCAGGAGAGTAGTGAAAACTGCTGCTTGGGCTGTTATATGGAATCTGCATATAACACCTGTCCTGGTTCTGATTATACATTCTGAATAATGCACGTCAACAACACTCTTTTTTTTCTTTATCGCCTCCTCACCCTCTGTGACTGGAGTGTCCGCTGCTTTAGCAGCAGCTTCAGCAGCAGCCTCAGCAGCCTCCTGCTCCTCACGCTCCATGGCCTCCAGCGTCATCATGGCCTCTCTGGCTAAACGCTCCTCTCTTTCTTGCCTGCGCTGAGCCTCACGTTCCTCCACCTGCCGCTGATAATCAGCAGCATTCAGCTCAATTCCTTCCTCCGCCAGCACCTTTACCTCCTCCAGCTTTAGACGACGGATCTGCTTCATCTTTTGCATTGCCCTGGGATTGTGTAAAAAAAAAAAAAAGCAGCTAAGTTAAGTCTTCAACACATCCAACACTGATCCTTCACTTTTACTTCTGTATGCTACAAATGCAGATGATGCCATCGTGTTAACTGCATTCGTGTAACAGCTGATTATATTTGGGAACTACCTGCCAACATCTTACGCATCAAAACATCAGAGTATCCAGTTTGACGTCTCACCTTCGCAAGAGGCTTTCTCTGTAGGTGACTCGATGCTCCCTCCAGCGTTCCAGCTCAGGACTGTTCAGCACTGTGGGCTTCAGGTGGTCCAACACTGTAATGTCTTTGCCCTGCTTCCATAGCTCGTAGCGGTCGGGTTGCAGGCGGCGCACAAACACGTCCATCGAGATCTTCACCATGTCCTTTCGGCACGAACACTGGATCAAAACATGCAGAGAGGGAGAACTCTGTGTTACAGAAACAGCTGCAGGGAACGGAAGATCAACATTTTAAATGTACAAACTGGGCCTGGGAAATAGTTTCGCATCAAACTGCTTTCAGATTTTTAAAGCCCAACCCCCATGGTCACAGAGTGCCTCACTCTGTGTAATGACAATGAAGCAGATTCTGTTTTCGGACTACCACATATGGCACTTTTCCAGCAACACTTCGGATTTTTGACTGAAATCTCAATGTAGCCTGGGATCAAAAAAGGAGGTGACCCTGTGTGGCAAACTGTTGAACAATGCCACAGGCAGCAGAAAAGAGGACGGTGAAGAACAGCAGGGAGGGAGCAGAAAAACAACAGGAATCACATTTTACAAAGTAATGCCGCTCATATGTGAACATTATGTGTTTATATTGAGAATTTGTCAAGTTTTGGAATTAATAAATCAATACATTTAAATGTATGGCATCTCTGTGAAGCACAATCAACACAATTCTTTATTTTTTTGCCTCGTCCTCAATATGTCAATATCTAAGCTACATTTCTGAAAGATTGACAATCATCTTTAATTCTAGAGGGATTTTTGAATGATGTCGAACTTATCGGAGTAAAGTGGAACAAGGCTAAAAGGACAACTAGTGTAAAAAGAAACTAACTGGGAATAAAATATCTGCATTGTAAATCTCCGCCACCCTCATCTGTCTGGGTTGCATGAACCCAGCTGGAAAACAACAAATGGAGGGACAAAATGAGAGTGGCAGTTAAATCTGATGAGCGGTCATTTCAAAATGATTCCACAAACCTTAATGGTGACTTTTCACATGGATGAATAATTGTGCTGACTAAAGAAGGGAGCGGCTTTATAATGTACCACAGAATATAAGCAGGTGGAAAAATAGCAGGTGCAACAAAAGGGAGTCTAGGAATAAAGGAAACAAAATGAGGGAGGAAAAAAATTTCACAAACCAAAAAAATGGGCAAGAGCCCAGAGAGAGATGGGAATGTTTTCTTTTCTGCTTTGCTTGTTGTATTACATTCTGGCCCCATCGTCCTTTGAGCTGTACTCAGAGCCTTATGTTCAATTACGGGAAACACAACAGCTCGAACCACCACAGCAAAACAATATCCTGCCTACATCTCATCTTGGCACCACTTGACAGGCGGAAACATTAAAATATGGTGCTGGGTGGAGGGTGTTGGAGCAGGGAGTGGGAGGGCAGAGAGGGGCAAGTAAGCACGAGTACAGCCGACTGGAACCATCATGAAACCTTCAGAGGAGGGTACCTGTCAAAATATGCCATTTTCATTTATAAAAGTCTGTATTCTTTCAAATCTATGACAAAGTTTGTTTATCGTAGCCAGCCCTTTGGACCAAGACATGCTAAACTTTGTTATATAAAAACTTAATTAGAAGAAACATCTGAAGATGCAAAATCTTTTAACTCAAGACAGTGAGCCCTGAAGTATACTCCTAATTAAGGAAAACATGTAATATATGATATTGCTGATTACTGACACCAAGATATGGTTCATGATTTTTAAACAAATATATGATGCTAATCTCAGGTGAATTAATGAGGGCTGCAGCTGTGCATGCTTGTTAGTTGCAGAACATCCACAAAAGCAGAACTTCATCCAAGTGGAATGCAGCATATAGCCGTTTCAACTATCTTTGCAATAATGATAAAGAATGTAAATACTGTGGTAATTATATATTTTCAACATGAAAAGGTGCAGCTCTACTTATTATGAAGCCAAATTGTCTGTTTTTAAGAAAATCTGTAGCATGGAAACTTAATGAATCCTTGAACACAATAAAAGTGAAATTAAATCCTAATAACAAAACCAGGTTCAGGACCCAACTGTCCTGAACCACAAAGAACTGGAACACTTGGATTATCCAAACTTAAAGGGACATTGTGAAGCATTTTCTGTTGTTCAATGGCCAAAATCAATCAATCAATCAATCAATCAATCAATCAATCAATCAATCAATCAATCAATCAATCAATCAATCAATC
>JBBBVU010000015.1:10750704-10775871 GCA_037177055.1 Atherinosoma microstoma | reverse complement strand
CTTCTCGCTCTCTCTCTCTCTCTCTCTCTCTCTCTCTCGCTCTCTCTCGCTTTCTCTCGCTCTCTCTCTCTCCTCTCTCTCTCTCTCGCTCTCTCTCTCTCTCTCCTCTCTCTCTCCTCTCTCTCTCTCTCTCTCTCCCCCCCTTCTCTCTCTCTCTCTCTCTCTCTCTCTCTCTCTCGCTCTCTCTCGTTCTCTCGCTCTCTCGCTCCTTTCTTTCTTTGCTGTTTTTTTTCTTATGTTTTTTTTAACTGTTTTGTGTGGATTGATTTCCAAAGCATTCTGTGACAGTCTTAATAGAAAGTGTTAAAAACATAAATTTATGATTATCATACCTGGATCTCTCTTGCATGGTACATCAGAATGAGTCCGAGAAGAATGGCAGTAGAAATACTGATTAGGCCTTTCAGTACATATGAATAAATGGATTCCTGTACATAACAGAAACATATGAACATTATGAGTGTAGTCTGGAGCACTAGGTCATATCTGTAAGATTTGTCATTGATCTAGAATGTGGTCATTGTTGTAATGGCTCTTGAAACTAAAAGTCATGTAGATGCTGAGGTCCAGCTTTCCAGTCTTAAGTCACAATATTCAGTAGTACTTTTGCTATGCTGGTATAAATTTTATTTGAGTGTGTCACAGGGAAAGTGTGGCATATCTGCAATTCAATTAGATGCATCAGTCTGTCAGTGAATAGGAATAATTTTCCTCCTCTAGTCCAACTAGGAACACATTATCGAGCACATCATGTGATGTACTAAGTGTCACACAACAGTAAGAAAATTATTTTGAGATTCTAGCATTTCTGCTCTGACGTGGCCAGCTTGTACATCTGCACTATTTTATAAATAAGTCACTGATATCTGAACACATCAGCAGTACCTTGCTGTAAACTGCTCTTGACAGCTCTGTCTCGATCACCATGACGATGATGCCAAACATTCCACTGACTAACGCATAATCGCTCAGTTGTTTCCGTTTCCCAAAAAGTGCTCTCCTCTGACCCAGGCGGTAGCTTATGTCCTTGGTCTTCTTCTGTGGCATTCTACCTTCTTCTTGGATAAGGTTTTCGCTGTTGGCCTTACTGGAGTCTTCTCTTATGACTTTGGAGAAGGCGTCCTCAAGGATGGTACTGTGAAGAAGCTGAAGAGGCTGCTGAGCTGACTGAAGATCTGAAAGACTAGATCTGAAAGTACCCTGACAGCTGAGTGCTCGCACTGTATCCCCGTTTAGTATGTTTCCTGTTTCTAAGTTGTCAGGAAGTGGAGGAGAGTGTTGTTTTAATCCACTGAGGTGCTGAGAGTTTGCCTGTAAAAGGAGGGAAGACGGTCAAACACAGGTTATGTGATGTGCTCACAAAAAGATGAGCACAGAAATCTTTTTCTATACTATAGCAGACATGCAGCTCTCACACAGGGATCATGCTGAAATGATTTGGAACAATGTAAACTGTCACATAAAAAACATCGTACCTGATTTGGTTGCTGCCTTGTTCTCCCTCCCACTACCTCCTGGTTCTGCAGTAAGCTACACTGGCTGGTGGAGATGGACTTGACACTTTTCTGACTGAAAGGTGTCGATGACCTGTTCACCCACTGAATACTGGTCGGGCGACTATAAGGGAGAGGACGGCACTTGAGCACGAAGGACGGATCTCCGGATGACTTGAAGGTTTGATCACCAGTTGTCGAGCACTTGGAGTCTTTCTCTTTACCAAAAGCCTCTCCCCAACTGATGTCTGCACTACCTGCAGCATGAGGCTGTTGTTGAACTCTCATATTTGTGTTGGCACAGTCAATGGAGTTTGGAGGGATGTTAAACAAATTTGTACGAGTTAGTCGGCTGCTGTCTTTGAGTTTAAAATGATTGCAAAGCTGTTGTTTTCTAACTTCTTGATCAGTGTGTTTCGGAAGATCTTTTTCGTTTGTTTGTCGTTCGAAAACCTGGCAGCTGTTTTGGGAGAGAGGCTGTGTGTGAGATGATGAAAGGGTTTTCTTATTTGTTACTCTTGAGAGGTCATCCTGAACTGTGCCCTGCCTTGGTCGTGAATGAAAACTAGAGGCCTCCGGATGTTGGTGAGCATCAGGACAGGAGCACCCACGTCTGTCATTGTGGTTTGGATGCCCCTCACTGGTCCCTGCTTTTCGTGCTGGGGGTGGATCATTTCCTTCGCTGCTAACCTGGCCACAAAGCAGCAGCCATTCCTGATCACTCAGGTGTGATAAGGTGAGGTTTGGATTTTTCAGTGGTGACATTTTAGCTGAACCTCTTGGAGGACTAACCCCATTAGATCTTTCGTGGAGTGAAGGCAAAGTAAAGCACTGACTCTTCTCCTGTGGAGGCGAAGATGTTTCACCCGAGGTTCCAGAGTATGGGTCATACTTCTCCTCAGGACCTTCTGAGGCACAATGTTCATGGTCCTCATCACGGAGGACTTCGCCTGTCGAGTCAAGACGCCGCGTTGCATTGGTGGGCTTAACCAGAATCAACCTCATGGTGTCACTGTAAAGCTTAGAAGACATCACAGAGATGTACACGTTGCAGTTGTAAGTTTAAATAATACAAATCTTAGTCTGCTCAGATATAAGCTCTGCACATCAGAAATACTTTGTTTCAAATGCATTTAATATTGTACATGTGCAGCAGAACAAATCTAAAAGACTTTAAATCATCACTACCTACTTGATGATTATCATTGCACTATACATATTCATGCATTAATGTGCACAGAATATCTATGTTGCAGATAGTTTATATACTGATACAAAACTTCTGGATTTCACCCTGTTTTCAAAAAAATGTTTCATCATCATTACTCATTTTCTGTTTTCCTGTTATCGACATGAAGCAGCAAAAAAAAATTAGTAACTAAAGCTCTGAAATAAACACAGCGAGAACAACATGTAATCTTTTCTTGTGAACTGCAGAGAAAAGGAAAAGTCTCGTAACCCTACTTTGATTTTGCAACACAGTACATGAACAGATGAACTTTTCCCCACTGAAGAATATTGATGTCTGCGGATAACAAAACAGCATCATAAAACTCCCGTAGCCTTATCTGGTAAGAAAGGATTAACAAATAGCTGAACTAACAGATCATCTCTCTGTTAACAAATGGGGTGGTTACTCAGGGTTAGTAGTCGCTAGTAAAAGCAATTATTTGTATAATCTCGGACTGTGCTTTCAGGTTGTTCATATGCAACACTGTCAGGAGCAGATGTTGCCCCCTTCTTGCGTTTGTTTACTGAGCCTCGTAATCAGAAAGGCTGAGAGAATAAGTCTGTGGAGTTTCACAAAGTATCCAACTTAAGTAGAATAAACATTAACATTTTTATTTAAAATCATTTCATATTCATGATTTAGTCTTACATTAGTTTGTGGCATTCTACAAAAGCTTATTTTAGAAGACTGAAAGATACATGAATAAACATGAAGCAGAAAGATGTTCTTAAAATTGAATTTTTAAAATCGTGTTGGAGGGCATTGTTTTTTATTACAGGAATCTGATTAAATGTACTTGGCATTCAGCTAGTTCATATAATCAAATACAGCAAAAAGGTCAGCCAACATCCATCAATAAACCCCTGAAAAATATTCAATGTATAAATCTAATGTGTGAATACATCAAGATAATTATGATTTATGAATTTGGTCATTTTTTGTCATTTCCAAATGCATTAATGTAATAATATGAATGTAATAGTATTAATGTAATATTCCAAATGTAATAATTACAAAATGCTTGTGTGTTATTCCAGCAAAAATCCCTTAAATTGCAATTAATCTATTCATACGTAAATACTTATTATATGGAGATATACAAGCTATTCCACACCACCACAGGTGATCCTTACCTTGTTCCTCCATCTGCTAATTTGTCCAAATGTGAAGAAGCAGGGTGCAAACAAGTAGTGCACCCTATATGCAGAAGTCTTAAGAAGAAGAGAAGTCTAAGTGGGTGTTGGACAGCAGCTTGCCTCCTCCCAGTACAAACACTTGATAAAGGAGCTTCAGAGACCTTGTCCTTTGAAAGTAATGATTAGAATTCAACATGAAGAAAGAAATGGGCAGCTGGCTGGTGAAGGGTTGCCATGCAAATGGAAGGGAGTGGGAGGGTGCAGGCTGCGATGCAGAGAAAAAAAAATTGTAACATCATCCACAGTGTTAAGGCGGAACATCACATGTAAGCTCAAAGACGCTGCTATAAATTGGGAATGGACAGGTAGGCTGCAAGAGAAAAGGAATTGATAGCTTTCAATGCAAAGTGGAAAATAAAAGGCCAGTTGAACTTGTCATTGAAGCTTTGTGGTTCAAAGGCCTTTGCACAGTCTCTTATCTCTTCCGCCTCAAGAGCCTGCAGGACAAAAGTGTCCATTTTTAAAACGCGGCTCTCCATTAATCAAACCAGTGAGTGCAGGGCGTCATCAGATGTGTCCTGAAGATCTAACAAATGCAACGGGAGCAATTTAGCAATCATTGTACAAAGACATTCAAAAACACCACCGCCCTTAAAACAAAAAAGTTTCAAGAGCACATCAACTTGAGCAGATCATGCTCAACATCCAGACTCTAAGAGTGGTGCTGTTTCTCAGCCATTTTACGCTACACTACTTTTAAAATTTGTCTTTAAAAGCTCAATTCAAAAATATATACTCAACATATCCACTACAGTGTATATTCACTATTTCTTTATTCTCCCAAGTGTTTCCCAATTTAGATGAGGGGTACTCTAACCATGCTTTTAGATCTGTGAAGTTAAATCCCATTCCCAAATAAAACAGTTTACATTAATACCTATACCTCAGTTGCCTTTAGGCAGCCTCAGTCTGGTTTCATCTGTGCTCATGGTTGCATCAGACAAACCTGTAAAGCCTGCAGCTTGCTGTCTCAGCAGCTGCAGTATATGAATGTTGCTGCTCTGGAAAAAACCTTTTGTCACCGGTCACAGCCTCATTGCACCTCTTCACTGGTTATATAAATGATCTCTAAACTGATTAAAAAATCGGACAGTATTCAGAAATAAGAGTTTAAAAAAACAACTATCAGATTTTTTTCCCCCTTGTCTACACGGCATCACTTCACATTCTGAAAACAGGTTTTCATTTAGACTCTAAGAGCAGAGGGGACAATGTAAGCAATGCATCAATGTTTGGGTCATGCCCCAAGTCTTCACTTCTAAGTCAACATCTCTCTTCTGTAAAAAGACACTTCAAAGTTACAAATAGGTAAAAGCCAAAGGTTGTGGCATAAAAAAAGAAGCCAAATTCAAACAAACTTATTGATCTTTGTGGTGTGAAACCTTTTGAGTCTTGATCACAGTTCACAATGTTTTCTACAGAAACAGGAAACCATGTCTATTGTTGCTGAAAACAAACGTCAGGCATCAGAAAAAAATTCATGTTAATTTCTTAATTTGGTCTTTTATCAAGCAACATTTCTGGTATTTCGTTTTTCCAAAAACAGAAAAAAGACTCTGCTCTTAGCAATCCTAAAGCAAATAATACTATGGACAGCAACACAGACCTTTAAGTAATTGCAATCCAATAAATTCTAGATTTTATTTTTCTAATTAATGCAGATTTGTTAAAAAAAAAAAAGAAAAAGATAAACCATATGCATCTTTTAGATTAAGGCTATTTATTTTGATATTTCAGTAAGGAAGCAGCTCTTCTGAAGGAAATAGCTGGCCATAAGAACTATTAGGACCTGAAACAGCCTTGAAAATGCTAAAAATTTTGTGGTTGGCATGTTTTGTAAACTCTGGACACTACAGTTGCCTTTGATCTTGAATATAGAAAGTTAATTTAATTTGTGCCCCCCCCCCAAAAAAGAAAATCTTCTAAATAAAGTTTGCACAACAGTAGCTGCGGCCATGTCCTCATAGCATGGGCTGCACAGTTAAAAGCGACACAACAAGGTGTTGAAGATTGAGCAGTCATCTTTAATAATTTACGCTCAAAACATCTGGGTTCTCATCGTTCCATAAATGGGTAGGAGTAAAATAAAAAAAAATTTAAAAAAAAACGTATTAGATGCTGAGATGCCTCATTAGAGGCCACATGCACAAATCAGTTATCAGCTGTTAATTTAATCAGAAAAAAATTTGATTCTCCTTGTTAGTGAATAGAACAACAGAGTTGAGTCTTCTGGCACAAGAGTGTTTGTGGGTGCTTAGTTGTTAAGTTTTTGTCTGTCACACTCGTTCTTCAATGAAATGATTACATTTTCCAATGGAAGTCTCCAATGTGCATAGGCGGAGTTTTCAAGCGGCGTTATCAGAGAAAAAATGAATTCACTTTGAGTTATAGTTGACAAAGCGCTGGTTCAGGGGGTTCTCTGGTGCTTTAACCCACTCCTTCTTCAACTGTTGCTTCAACTGCGACAACCTCATGTTGGGGTTCTCATTTTTTAGACGAGGCATGTTTGCTTCCTCATATGCTGCAAAGGCTGCTTTCATTCTTCGCTCCGGGTGACGGTCCATGTCCTCAGGCCCAGTGCTGAGAGACAGAAAGACAATGTCAGCTACAGCAAATTGCTAACATCCCCTGTGAAACAAAATGACAACAAGTTGCCCCACACGACTAGTACCTGAGCACAGCAATGGCATCCTCTATTGTTCTGGCTTCCACAGTTCCTTCCTCAGCAATAATTCGGTTAATGTTCTCTTCCAGCGGAGTCTCCAAGTGGCTTTTTTCTGCATAGTACATAGCACAGTTGGAGTCAGAATCAAGGATAATTCATTTGTTTTAATCCCTGAAATATTGTTGATATTAATGAGGGAATCTCTATTTTTTTAAATTTTATTTTACATACACTTTTGTTATCTTTGCAAACCAAAACTTTACCTTTTGGCTTCATCTCCTCCTGTTGTTCATCCTTAAGAGTTTCCTCAATCTGGGCACGAGTCAATTTTCCACCAGATGCAGCCTCCTTCAGAGCTCTGCCTTTAATTCTGGCATTCTCCTCATCCAGCAGTCGCTGATTTTCCTTTTTCCTCTCAAGGAGTTCCAACCTCTTTTTCTCTTTTTCATCCTGCGGTAACAGAAAACAGTTTGTTTCGTTTTCAGACAACACTTGTTAAAGCCTCGCTAGTCACTGATGGTCATCTTACATATCTAAAAATAAAGAGTCATACGTCCAGATTTTTCTATCAGACATGTTGACCATACAAAAGAAACGCTAAAATTTGTTGAGAACAGAAAAGAAAGTACAGAAAAGTCATGCCTGGACTTTAACTTCACTCTGCAGCTGTTATCTCACTAGTTGTGTTTACATTGATAAGACAGAATTTCTTTAGAGTTTCAGTGTTTGTCAACACCAAACATTTAACATGCAAACATGAGTTACGATGGATCACCTCGTAGATTTGAACATTACTTTTTCATGGAAAGACAGCTCACCTTTCTCTGCTCTTTTTTAAGTACATGTTTGTCGGTTTCCTGCCAGAGGGCATCCTCTTCTTCTTGCTTCTTGCGGGCATCCGCCACTGCCTTGGCCTCAGCCTTGCGGGCTTTGGCGACAGCTGACTTCGAGTTCTCACCCTGGAACTTCTTTGGCATCCTAACAGCTGCTTTTTAGCTGAGGAAGATAAGAAAATAAATGAGAACAAACAGAAGAGATAAACTGATAAGAGAGTCTTCCCCAACAGGTGTATAATTCTAATAAAGCGTGTTTTTATTACCTGCAACATTATATAGTCATCGTGCTAATAACCTCTCCTTTGGATGCTTACCAAAATCCAAAACGCTTGGAGTTTAAAACAAACATTTAACATGATGGTATGTGGTCATCAGTTCTTTAGGGCCAAAACAAGATATGTAGCTACACGGTAACCTACCAAAAATAATGGCCTGAAATATGTAAATAAGGTAGCGCAAGCCATTTACTCTAAAAATTAAATCCATTAGCAGTCTAAACTTCTCATTTCAACCCACTGCTTACCCAACAAGCAAACCTGCAAAGACGCTAAATAATAACGTTTGCAACAAACGGCTCTAATATAATAAAGGGAGGAAGAAAAACTCAGCAGTGTAGCTAGCATTAGCTAGCTCCTTTTAGCCTGATAAGCCAGACTGGTCTACTTATCAACGAGCAAACTTATCCCGTTAGTACTAATTTAGCTAAGATTATAAGCATTAAAACAAATATTTGCTCAACTATGAATATTGTTTCATACCAGTATGAGAGGAAAACCAAATCGTAGGCAAACAACAGTGGTGTTTCGAAGAGGCATCCGCCACCTCCTCCGAAACAAGCGCGCGCACTGATGACATCATTTTAATTTTTATCCGGTCCATTGACATTAACGTATATTCTTCTAATTTACATTTAATATGAACATACTACTACTGTTCATTTGATTTTAAACTATTTTGCAAAAATATAAATTTGATTAACAAGCATAAAAAAGGGCCATACAGAAACCATTACAACCTCCCAGATATATCTTAAAGTAATGCTTAAAATCTTTGTGAATTTGTACTTAAAGCCTAAGTCCTACGAGTAGATCAAGAAAGAACCCAAAGAAACAAATCAGTATATACAGAATATAATATATACAGAATATGTCATCATTTATTGAGATGTTTCAGAATGACATATCTTTGTGTAAATAATTCATGAATCTCTAGATAAGTTAAGGAGTTAACTGTTTCTGTGACCTTGTTATACATCATTGTTGCCTGATCAAGAAGTCTTTATTCCAATTATTTTTTGTTAAATAAACTTTATATCTATCATTGCTACTGTTTGTTTTTATTTCCATTTGTTTTTAGATTGTTGGTCATATATGGAGCATATCAATGATACAAACTTATGACTTTTATTGTCAAGAAAATATGTTTATATGTTGAGTAAAAGATAAATAAAAAATAAAAAAATCCAAATAAAAACGTATTTTATTTAGATGTAAAAGTACCACATTCTGAGGGCACATGCTATAAAATGCATTCCCAATATGACTAAATCATGATTAAAATCTAAATTATTTAAAAAACAAAAATAATGTTTCTGTTGTTACAGAGAGAAAACACACACAAGACATATTCTAATATACAAACATTTTATTAATAATTTAATTTTAGTACTTTATACAAATATTCAACACTAACAATTGAAAATAATAACGTGTATGTCTGAGAGGTGACATGGTTATATAATTTGAGCTGGAATACAGAATCCGATGGAGCTCAGGGGTATGTGTGTGCTCTTCATTTAGAAGTCATTATCGCTCTCTTCCAGCAGAGGGGGTCTTATACCACCTCTAGAAGCACGATTACTCCTGGACAATGGGCCATCCAAACTATCATCATCCAAATCCTTGCCTTCATCCTCCTCACCTTCCTCATCATCCTCGTCCACATCAATCTCGCTGTCTTCAGTCTGGAACAGAAGGCAAGTAGCAAAAACCACAATCAAAACAATCACTAAAAGACAGAAGCATGTTTTTAAAAGTTCGGTGTAATGATTTAAAAGGTAAAATTAGACTTTTCTGCACTACTGACATTCACGTAGAATCACAACCGGAATAGGGCAAGTTGTAATTCTGACTAACCACAGAACAATTCTTAACACTACTTCAAGACACGACAATCTAATTGTTTAGTCCCTTCCTTTTGGCAATGAAAACATTGCATTTTACTAATTTAAAGGAAAAATCCACCCTAAAGTCAAACTGAAACATTTCCAAAATCCCCTTTGTTCAAAAATGATACTGGTGACAAGGCCAGGGAATATTCTCTTTATGTGCCTCTACTCCATTGTTAAAAAAACATCAAATTATTTGAACTATATAACACAGATAAGTATCCTTTTCTTTTCCTTTAAGAATGGATTTTTCCTTTAAATACACAAGGAAGGGAAAAAAAAAGAAGAGTGAATTGGATCCTTGTCCTGCACAAACCTTTCCTTTCCGCTGTTTTTTGGAATGAGGGACTGACCTTCTGGACACTGATAAAAAGGCCTTTTGAAATACGAGTGAATGATAGAAAAGCATTAAAAGAAGAAATAAGATAAAAAGGGTGAGAAACTGATCAGAGGGCCTGATTACCCCTCTGATCTGACAAATGTCAAACAGCAAGTCGCCCATAACAAATGCCATCTAAAGTCAAAAGGACTATATCAACAAAAAAGTTGGCATTGTTCTCAGCTGTAGCACAAAAAATGAGGAGCAGAAAAGAACAAAAGATTATTGATATGATAACAAGACATGACTGACCTCATCACTGTCACCACCTTGCATGTTACCAATGAAACGCCCTCCTCTCCCTTGTTGGAAGAAGAAAAAAAACAACAATTCTAAAATCATATGAAAGGAGGAGCTGAAAATTTTATTACACTGAATATTTATTTTTGAGAGCCAGGTAAAGAGATACAATCTTCAGTCAGAAACCTTTTCAAACAGGGACTTATTTTCCCTTTTATTTGGGTATGAAATATTTATATGCACCAAAATTATTTGCAATTTGAAAAGGATGTAAAAACTCTTGTTGACAAACCCATTCATGAAGATGTTTGTCATGTTTGCAAAAAGATGTTTTACCAGGAAAACTGCTGTCTGTACAACAAAAGAAGGAATACTCCACCACAACAACTTTTCCAAAAGAAAAAGGCTGTTTTAGGACCAGAGCTACCTGCTGCTGATGTAATAGAAGCAATTTGATAGAAATTAGCTATTTTATTCATCCTCTGGCTACTGTTGTTTGCTCTATGTTTATATCGTACACAGTTTCTAGATCATCATATGTATAATCAAATAAATGGGGATGGTAATCCAATTCAGTTGCCTTGTGCAAATAAATGAATGCAAGCATTTCACTCAAATAGAGGGTTTTGGTAATCTGCACGATTAGCATTTCCACCGCAACACAAAGTTCCAGAAAATGTATTCTAATCAGGCGGATACCACTTGGTACGGCAGTCGGACCCACTTCGGCTGGTGTGGTCATTCAGCTTTTTATCATCTTATTGCAGTTTTTTTTTTTTACTTTCTCAGAATTTGTTTGTGTGTGTGCTCTACATTCAGCCAGATCGTCAGAGATGCCTCCAGACACTGTCGTTTTTCGAGTTGCCAGCAAATAGACTCAAAAGAGCCTGGATCTCGTCATCCGTCCACTTCTCAAAGCTCCGTTTTTCAAGCAATGAAAACATAGAGTTGAGTTTGTAGAAGTAAAATAAACCTGTTTGGAGCCACACACCGGCATAAACATATGGTTAAGTGAAGTGTGGAATGCTGATAGTATGTTCCACCTATCAGAGTTCTTTACCACACAGCCCTGTCCGGACAAGAAGTCCGTGGAATCTGAAAATTCCTACTCCTCTACTAGGTTTTTTCAGGTAAAATTTGGGGGTGAGGGAAAGTCATTTTACACAGTTAGTGTTGGTGGAAATGCCCTGAGGATTTTTTAAAACCTGGGTAAAGAAAAAAAGTTCCTGTGGTGGAAAAGGAGCTTTTGTCTGAGACCACAGCTAAAATAAATGGTGTCTCTGTTCTATTGTACTTCCCATAACCTCGTCAGACACTTGTAGCTTCTAGTAGCCGTTTCTTTGAACATGGTACAAATTGCAGACTTTTTGTGCACAGTAATAATTTAGACCCAAATGCAAGGCAAAATAGGTTCTAACATATAGAAAAGTTCTGTACTTCTCTGAGAAGAAAAAACAAAAAAATAACAGCTATCATTATGTCTCTACCTTACACTGGCATTATCATGTCTATAATTAATATTTACTTGTGCTTGTGCCAAGTAGCAATTAAAAATTTGTCATATCACAGACTTTTCTACAGCCTGTCTGCATACCTGCCATGAGGCTGTTTCTTGTTGGTCGTGGTTTAGAGGGCCTAGATTCTTCAAGATCGGTGTCTGAACCTTCGTCCTCTGGAACTTCTAAATCAGAGTCATCATCTTTCACTGCAAGAAACAAGAGAAACAAATCCATCAAAAAAAAGGGTTGGGAATATATTTGCAACTCTTGCTTTTAGTGTCTGTGTTTGTTTATCTCACGGGAGCCCTTCATCAGTTCTCTCTCTTCCTCTTTCAGTTTATTTTGCATTATCCTCAAGGTGTTTTCAGCTTCCTGCAGGAAAGACCAGACATGTTTACCGGAATATGCTAGCATTTCCGGTTTTAGAATATTCTCTTCTCTTTTACCCAGACAAATAAGAGTTGCTCTTAATTTGTTGGTGATTCTTCCTTCTACATGTACTCATTCAGTCCACAAACCTCAAACCTTTCCTGTTCCAGGCTGTGGTATTCATCCAGTTGAGACTCCAGGAAGCTGAGGTTCCTGAATTTCTCCACATAGATCTCATACTGCTTCTGTAGATCTTCTTCTATCTTCTCATATTCATCCATAAATGCTGGCCTAAGAGACCAAGAGAAAAACAAAACCTTAATTACATGTTTTCTTAGCTGTCAAGGTTTTCTTTAAAGACTTGCTCCGAGTGGAAACAGACAGCTTTAAGATGGCTATAAGTGGAAAGGAAAAAAACAAAATTTTTCTTATTCAAAAAAATTAATAAGTACTGTGACTTTATTTATATTCTACCTGTTAGGAAACAAACTGACCTGACACTTTGCAGCGTCTGGAGTCTCTTTCGATGCCTTTCCAGCTCTTGCTTCTTCTTTTCTATCTTGGCATCCAGACTGGTCTCATCTGAGACAACATTACTCAGCATTTCTTTGGTCTTTTTCACACTTTCCTTGAACACAAATGTGCAACACCATGTTCAATGTTACAAGAATTAACATGTAAAAAAACAAGCCACGGAACCTGCCAGGAGGAACACTGACCAGTACTTCCTTGATGGCAGCTCTCAGGGCTTTGTCAGTCTCATTGATCTCTAGGGGCTGAGCAATGGCTGCAATTCTCATTTCCTGTGAGTGACATGAAGACAAAGACAGAAAAATAACCATTGTCACTGGTTCTGAAAAGGATGCTGCTCTAGTCTGAGATTATGTTAACTTTAGAAAAACAAAGCCAACTCGTGCTATTGTCACTCAGAGAATAATAGTTAAATGTTGGAACGTTATTCTAGCCTGAAAGGCAGTTTTTAGGCAGACTGTATGTTCTTTAATCAATACAGAATTTACAGTAGAATAACCCAGTGTCTTTTGAAGAGAGATGTTACTGTGTTGCTTAAGGTTATGAAAACTTAGTAGCAGAGGTTTCCTCACCCTTAGGTCCACCTCTTTTCCCAGTAAATCATATAGAGATGCTCCTTTGGATGTGACCTCCGATGCCAGCTGACGAGCCGCTTTTAGATCTGAAATCTACAATAAGGACAAAGTGATCAGCAACCCATTCTGGTCTCCTCTAGCTAAGATTTTAACAGCAAAATTGTGAACTGGCTAAAAGGTTTTGAAATGACAAATAATGAGACAGGAAAACAAAAAACTGTGTGACTCAGAATCTAAAAATCAATACACATGTGGGTCAGATAAAATACACGTTTAAATTAAATAATATAACCAAAATATAACAAAACAATTGGTAAGTCACAGTCACAACTATGAGACCTTACTATGTATGCCAGTAAGGAACAATATTTAAACAACCTGCTAAATATTGTCCAGATTATGACACCAAAACAGCTTTCCCCAATCAAGGCATGGGCTCTAAAAATTACTGAAAGAGTTTTGTGTTACTGGCCATCAAGATTCTGGCATGTAGGTTTTGTGAGTTGCAAGGACACCTTCCTCCTTTGCTAAATGGTTCATGTCTGATGCATTGTAGGAACTTTCAGGTGAGGATTAGCAGACTCCGACAGATCTACAGCTATGCACACCAAGCATTCATTTTGTGTTATGATGCTTTCAGCATTTTCTACTGCAGTAGTTCTTCTGTGGGATCACAGTACATGGGCTGTTCTCCTTTCCCCACAAGTAAAGTGATTCATTGGTTGTCCTTATACTTAATAGTAGGTAATAACCTTTTCATAACAGAAACAAGCAGCCTGACATGCAGATTTGGAAATACTTTGACTATGTCATAACAAGTTAATTCAAAATTTAGTCCTGTTTCCAAGTTACCAACTTCAAGGACTGGTTGTTGATTTACAGGCTATTATGTACCCTATTATTTATTTGTCAGGGGCCCTAGATATAACATAATCAATATTATTACTTCAGCTGTGGATTTAAAGTTGCGGTTGATCAACTGAACAATCACATGCTTCGCTTTAAGTATCTAAGTTTCCAACTGACATGTAACCTACTGTGATTTTACAGCTGACAATTTATTAACCAACTTTAGAAATGGATGAAGATCAACCTTTGTACACAATGTAAAAAGTGTGCCTCACCCTTGAGCCCAGGTCAAACTTGAACTTGTTGTTGTCTTCTTCTAATCTGTCTTCTAGAGCCATCTGCTTGGTTTTCATAGCATTGTAAAGCACAGAAGTGATCTTCAGCATCTCCTTCACTGCATAGCCATCAGCCTGATAGAGACGCTTGGTATTCAACTTGATGTGAGCTTTTGTTGCCTGCAATCAGGTGAGAGAGTAATTAAGACAGACCGCTAAACTGCAGCTCTTTCACAGTCAAGGAGAAAGAGCAGTATCTTAAACTGAGAAGATAGGAATTACCATGAACTGAGCCACAGCCTTAATGAAGAATATTCTGTCTGACTCTGTGTCCACATCAGTAGGAATATCAATGTTGGGCTCATATCTACAAAGAGAAAGAAAGAGCACGGCAGGGAAAAAAGGACAGAAAATATCAAGGGGACACACAGAGATGAAAATCAGACAGCACACAAATAAATTGTGGTTAAGTGGGTGGTGTGAAAGTTCCAGCTTAACCATCATAGACTTTTAGAGAAAGGCTTTTTTTTAACTTGTAATGTCAATTTTGAAATCTTTGGCATACCTCTTTACAAGCCATATTAGGATTTCTGCCACAAGAGCAAAGTTAGGAGTTCTGAAATTTTCCATAGATATCAAGCGAGGATAGCCCAATGCCCTCATCATTTCTGTGAAATCTGCAAAATAAGAAACATATCCAATTAAACTCTTTTCTATTGAGCTATGTAATGTTTATCACATATGTGAAGAAGGTTGCTAGGGAAGACTTACTTCTTAGATCTCTGAAGGACATTTTGACCTGGTTTCTATTCTGTCAAAATTAAAAACAAACAAAACTATTGACTTTGATCATAATCTGTCAAATATCTAACAAGTCTTGTGTTGTTAACCAGTATGTGAAAATCTCAGATAGGGGATTTTGATTGGAATTCATGCGCGTTGTGATAAGCTAATAAGAACAACACACCATAACAACGTCAGGGGTTTTTAGTTTAGTAAAAGCTGAAAATCGTGTCCTTGATATCCAAGTTTGTCTTTTTTTGTTGTTGACAGAGATGTAAACAATGTATGGAGCCAACGATTGTTTGTTCGAGCGTAATATTGGTTAAAAGGCACAGCTGTGATTCCACAGTTTCGGTAGCAGCATTAGCTGAATGTTAGCAAAAAGCTAACACTAGAAGTAGCCGGTAGCAAACGGTAAGCTAACCTTTAAAAATGTATAATAATTTTTCAATACGTAGTCAACGGACATCAGTACGAGTTAACTGGGTTAATGGTTTTGTTTTGTTACCTGTTATCTTTCTATGTAAGCTAAGTTGTTCCACTGGCCCCCACCACAGACGGTCTCTATGGAAACAAATTCTTATCAACGGAAACTCGAGGTGGTCAAAAATGTTAGAAGGAATGCATTATTATTAGTAGTAGTAGTAGTAATACTACTACTAGTAGTAGTAAGGCAAGTCAAGTTTATTTGTATAGCACAATTCAACAACAGGGGGATTCAAAGTTCTTTACCGACATTTAAACACCATCACACAGCAGAAAACAAGAAGCATAGTTAACTATTTAAAACAAAAGATGAAGGAAAAAGAAAGAACATTATATTTGAAATATGATCAAGTTTTAAACATTTTCATGCTTAAAAAGACAGATTTATACTCTTGAATAATACCTAACAACTCTATTCAAAGCAGTTGAGAACAGGTGAGTCTTAAACCTTGATTTAAATGAACTGAGTGTTTCAGCTGATCTGAGGCTTTCTGGAAGTTTGATCCAGACATGTGGAGCATACAAGCTGAATGCAGATTCTCCATGTCTTGTTATGACTCTGGAAACTGATGAAATACTGGATCCAGATTACCTGAGGGGAATGGTAGGTTCATTCTGGGTCAAGAGGTCACTGATATATTTTGTTCCTAAACCTTTCAGAGCTTTATAGACCAGCAACAGAACTTTAGTCTATCATCTGATGGACAGGGAGCCAGTGAAAAGACCTCAGAGCTGGACTGATGTAGTCCACTTTCTTGGATTAGGTGAGGACTTAGTGAGCAGCTTATTCAGAGTTCTGAATATGCTGCTGTTAATTTTTTTAGATAGACTTGTAAAGGCGATGTAACTATAATCAAGCCGAGTAGTAAGGCAAGGCAAATCAGTTCATTTGTATAACACAGTTCAGGTACAAGACAATTCAAAGTGCTTTTAATTAAAATATTACAAGCATTACAGCAAGGTGCAGAAAAAGTACATTAAAACCTACTAGAAATAAAACAGAAAACTCAAATAAGATAAGATAAAATGCAATAAGTAAAAATTAATAGCTGTTTTGATAAAAGGTGGCAAATAGAGAAGTTTTTAACCCTGATTTAAAACTCCCGGTTTCAGCAGACCTGTGGTTTTTTGGGAGTTTGTTCCACATGTAAGGAGAATAAAAACTGAATGCAGTGATGACATGTTCAGCCCCATCAAGCTAATTAAATTCCAAGGGTGCTTTGATACACTGAAATCAGTTCTGGTATAAATTAATCTCTCAAGGATACACATAATATGAAATACCAACTAATACACGAGCTATTTAAAATAACCTTCATGATGCTACTTGTGTATAGGACTTTTACTAAGTGAGAGCGAAATGCATCTGGACTTTGGCTAGTCGTGTGTAAGTGTTGTAGTACTATCAGTAACCACGAGGCGGCGACATTTGTCGCTCTGCGTCACCACTATTCTTTATGACCATGGGCTGCTTTCCTGACGCAGAGCATGATGGAGCAAACTGGTGAACCCCCTTATAACAACAACAGCCCGGCTGGCATCGAACCTTCTGCCTGCGGCCTCCACACTAAACGCTTAAAAGAGCTGGAAAATGCCGCCCTGCAAACTACATTAATATCAAGAATGGAGACGGAATCTGGGGCGGACACCGGGAGCTCAACAGAGCAGCAATCCGGGGAAGGTGAGCAGTCGAACGGCTTGTCCTTGAACCACCGACCGGTCCCTCCGCAGCTTGGAGCAGACATCGAGATGGAGGAAGTAGAGCCGCGAACAAATATGACCAAACAACGTGTCGAAGAAGAAAGGACACTGACGGACCATTTAAACAAACGGCTGCTCTCGTCGTTTCTGGAAAAACTTAACGAAAGGGATCTGGCGCTCCCCGGCGTCCAGCGCCTGGACTGTGCTGTAGCTGACGAGGATTCAAACAGGGCCGCAGATGAGTGGTGAAGCCCCAGGCGGAGGAGCAGCAGCGGTATCAACATGGAGATGCTTGAGGGACTCAGGACCAACGTGCACGGAAGCACAATGTCACGTCATTAAAGACAGACCTGCGTATCCTCTCAACAAGGTCGCTAGTTGAATCTCGAAGTTTGAGTGTCTGGAAATGTTATGTTTACTTCAGTTTTGTCAGATTGGATGAATGAAAAATGGCAATAAATGATCATGTAAAATGAAGTGCCGTTGTAGTTATTTAAGCCGGCAGCCATGATGGAAGCAGCTGCAGTTAGGTGTGGTAATCAATGTTCATCACCAGATGTCAGTATACAACAAAATTGAGGGGAGCAAGCGCTGCATAAACAATGCTTCTTGAGGCAAAAAGTTGATCAAAACCACTGAAATTGTTTCACATCCTTCATAGGTTGTAACTATCACATGATTGAAATTTTCTCGGTGGTTGTATTTATCATCGCCTACTGGACCCAAGACCACACCACGCACATGAATGCAGACGGTGTAATGAAAAATATTTTATTTGTCCTAACAGCTGTGCATTTCTTCAGTGTTTCCTTAAGATTGACTATTATTGACATTGCCTTCCCTGGATGCAGATGCAGTACTACTATTTGTGGCAAATGTTGGTAAAAAAAAAAGAACAACCAACAAAACAGTTTAAATACTCACTTTCCATAGAAAAGAGTCAAAGACAATTGACTTCATAACAACATGTTGGGCATAAAAAAGCCTTTAATACCAAAGGGTACAGTATGATTTCACAGTGTAGAATGAGGAAACGGTAACACAACTGTAGTTAAAGTACACTTACACACAATCCCTCGTGTACCATGTTGACACTGGTTGACATGCAGATGTGGTCTGTTCTGGATCTGGAACATATCAGTATGATGGAAAAAGCCTTTCATCACACCTGAGATCTATTGATCATACAATGCAGGCCAGACTGACTGAAATTACAAAAACTTTTAATGAGTTGACCTGGAAAGAAGGAAATAAAATTCTAAAGTTTCACTGCTACTACAGAGGAAAGGTCAAAGGAATCTTTTCATACCATAAGAAATAACTTTGCCAACATCTTAATTCGGAGTACTGATTTAATATTGTTATCATCTGTTCGTTCTTCTTTGTCTTTTACAGAACATCTTCTTTGTGCAGGTTCACCAAAGGCACCACATGTGGTTTATCCGACACTTTGTCGTCCTGCAAAAAAGACCAGAATTCTGGTTTCTAAACAGCACTTTATTTATCCTTAATTGCATCCAAACAATTTAATTACTTATTTAAAAAAGGGATGTAATATCTTTGACAATTTATCTCTACATCTCTGTTTTTCTGAATTTTGCATATTTAAATCAAAGAGATGATTCATTCATTCATTCACTTGATTCATTTGGTTATTTTACCAGATTATTTCTTCTCAGGTCCGCAGGCGTCTGCACCGTATCCCAACATACAGGGAAGTTAAACATCCTGGACACTGTACCAGTCTTAGGATAAACACAAGATACCAAGACCTTTGTGATATTGAATTCATGGTGATACATAATCATATGAACATGGACAGAGCTTCTAAAAAAAAAAAATACACAGTCTCTAAGGAGTACTGCCTCTTTGTGACATCCTTCACATTCTACAAATGAAACAATGTGTGCATTGACATACAGTCTGAAACTTCTCAGCTTGCGATAAATCACTTACTCTGTGTTCTGATAGGTCCGCCACCGTCTTTTTATTCAGGTCCCACCACAACAAACCCTCTTTAATGTGACTCCGCTTGGTCGGTCCTGTGTTGAAGTAGAAACAATAGATTTCACTCCCATTACAAAAGTGGAATTTAACTTTTTTTTTTTACTACACTGGGATTATTTTGGGTGTGGTTTAACAGATGTTAAAGTGTGACGGAGTTTAGTTTATTGATGTGAATTCAAAGAGACATTTGTGAGGTCTATGTCATCGTGAATCAGCACAAAACTCATGCCACTGATCATGACGTCTCAAGCTTTTTTCTTCTTTTTAATGATTTTACCTGTTGCATAACTCACTATCAGTCCGACGAGTACGACTGAACTTGTGGCCATAGCTCCGAAGTAGAGGTAAGACATGGAGTAGAAGTTATGGATGCCTCTAGTTTGGAAACAGAAAAGTAAAATACGTGTTATTTATCTTTACAACATCTTATCTTTTTAATAACATCTGACTATTCAGTTTGGACGTGGCCAAATCTTCTGAAGGGAATAGTCAACCGAGAAGAGGATTAACTCATTTCTAAAAAACCATATCAAACATTCTTTTCATCAGTTTAAGAAAAATGTGTTTCTTCTCTCTCTGTACTGTGTTAGAAAGCAAAGAAGTAAAGGAACATCTCCAAGAGATCGAGTAGTAAAAGTGAACTCACTGACCCTTGGTCACCGGGATGAAGAGGGGTGTAGATGGAGTGTTGGCCACGGTTAGTGCTGCTGCTCAGGGTGATGTTACTTGGTTCACAGTTTTCTGTGAAAATGGGCAGGACACCCATGGTCTCTTCACTGGGTGGGTAAAGAGATGAGCCAACAGCCAGCCACAGGGAGACACAATAGCCCACTAATATTCCAGAGAACGCCCCCTGGAAGACAGAATACAGTAATCATCTGTTGAGATGTTATTCAGCACCTACGGCTAAACATTGTCTCAAAATTCCTTTGTTTGTCCAGTGTTTCCATCCAATAATAAGCTGTGATGTCGTTGTTATTAACAGAGGTGGCTGAGATAGGATCACAGCTTTGATAATAAGTGAATTTAATTGTGTAATGAAGTTTCTCCTTCCTTCCTTCTTTTTTCCCCCTCAAACTTTTTAAATTTTTAAGGTTCAGTTTATTGTCAAAACAAAATTTGTACTCAGGACCACCAGTTTACAATGTCCTAAAAAAATGATACATAATAATTAGTCCTAATGTTTGTAGTGTAGCAGTAGCCCTGTTCATACTGTGTTTTACTTTGTGCCTTTTTTAGACTTCTTAATGAGCTTTTTTCCCACCATTACAACACTGACTTTTAAAAATATTCTTTCATGCTGCTTCAGGGCATTATGCTGGATATTCTGGGACTTTTCGCACTAAGAAAAAAGGAATGAAAAAATGTTTATTTGAATTTTTCTCCTTTGATCAATAATAAGAAGAATATTTTCGTTGTTTCTGAACAAATGGTTGAGGTGACTGTTAATGTAGTAAACAATAGTGAAATGCTCAAATTTAGAAACAGTAATGAGATAAACACTTGCTTTTGGCATTGCATACCTAAACTAAGTGGTAGAGATGATTCAGGCAGGTTTATTTCCACAACTTTTAAATAAAATTCAATATATTTACTGAAAAATTGCTCTATCAAATGGTACAGAAGGTTGTTACGTGGCTAAAACAAATAAAAAGACACAAAAAACATCTGTTTTGATGTGTAGCCATGCCTGCAGGAGAGTTGATTACATATGGGAACAGCTGATTGAGGTTTGTAAACACAAGTACGCCGAAGATCAGACCCAAAAATGATTACGGGGAATATGAGATAACTGCTGAGTTTGGAGCAATAACATTAACTCCGAAGCAATGTTTATTAATCCAGTATTATTATTTCCACCAAGACATGGCTGCAGCAACATCTCCTGGCACCTCACCACACTGCTTTCAGGTGACACAGACAATTCGAAACTGCAGATGGAGCAACATGAGAAGGTGTAGTCTAGGACATGTTAAAGAGGAGCATTTCTGTACTCCAGATATTGAACTGTTGGCTGTAGTTATTTGTAAATGCCATCTAATGAGAGAGTTTAGGTTATTCTGTGTTTCTCATCATACACAACTGTCAACACTGCATGGTATGATAAGATGTTGCCAAGCTACAAATACAATCCTAATGCACTTTCTCTGCTACATTTCCAATTTAGATGAGTGATATTACCTTTTTACTGACTTACCTAACACTGTTTTCCCATTCATTCTTTCATATCACAACAATATAATTTCCCTTTGAGGAATTCATTGGTTTTTTTTTGGTTTGTTTTTTAAAGAAAAGGACAAATGGGCCGAATCTGACATTTAGAATCAATATTCAAAGCAGAGACAAACTTCACAATGCCAACTGAAAAGTAATATACCCAATCTGTGTTCTAGATGTGAGAAAATAGTCTGCTTGTGTTTGCCCTTCTATGTTTAAGTATGAATAGATGCTTCATATAGTCAGTAAACCTTGCAACAGGGCATCTGAGGTGACAAGAGGGAATGAGATGGCACATATGACTTCCATATATTTAGTGCAACAATATAAACTGAGACAAAGGTGTACAAGGTCATGTGTGACGATTGACACCTTCCTTTTTAAATGGCCATAATTCAAGAAGAGTACATTGTGTCAAAGAGGTTTTGAGTTAATAATTCATTAAATGGTTTCGTTGGGATTCAGATACACCTTTGGGACAAATTTATGAGATTAAGATATCTTGAAGCCAGAAGTTAATGTTACCATTGAATAAAAACTGTTTTATTGAATAAATGTTCTCAATAAATCTAAATATATATGAGTTGGTTGACTGATTAGATGGTTAGGGCAATAATTACTTGTTAAGAAGTCTTTTGCATGTAACAAGCTGTATAATAGAATGACCATTGAGACATTTTATAGTTTCATTTTTTGAGTGCTCTGTCCTTTTTTTTTTGAGAGAGAGAGATAATTTGTGGTTTGTTCATTACAGATATTTCCTATATGTTTTTCTGGATATTTGAATCACAAGTCACTCACCAGCCTGTTTGTTGCTGGAACGAACATTCCCAAAATAAATACGCCCAGTAATGGACCACTGACCACACCCATGACCGTGAACGAACCCTAAAGTTAGAAGACAAAAACGTAAAAAAATAACCCAGAATCTCAGACTTCATCAAAGAGTAGATATCTTATTGTAGTTCATCTTGAATCAAACTTGAAAGCTCCATAATGGACAATCTGCTTATGTATCATACCTGAAGAACTCCCCAGTCCAGGAAGGAGGAGAGAGCAGCTATAGTAATGCAACCAGCTCCATACAGCAATGCTTAGAGAAAACATACAAATATATACAATATAAACATGCAAAACTGGAGATAGCATGACATAAATCATTAATCTGAGACTAAAACTATAATTAGGGAGTGTAAATTATTAAATGTTAAATAAGATATACCATCTAGTTCTTTTATTAGTGACACACAACAATAGAGCACAAGTGTTCTGTCCCAGCAAACTAAACATAAAGCTCACAGATCTTCTGGTTTTCAGGTTAGAATGTCTTGGTATTAAGACAAAAGCAGTTAAAGATACAAATGACTTTAAGTTAAGTTAGTTGTTAGCGAGGATCAACCTACACAGTCCTTTGGAAACCAAGATCAGTTTCTTCTGGGTCATGTGGACTAGACGGGGTCGCAGCAGGTCCTCCATAGTCACCGCAGCCATGGCATTGATACTTGTTGAAGCCGTGCTGTTAAAAATTACACTTGGCGTCACCGGTAATGTCTGGAGCTAAGTGACTAATTTTTACATAAAATAATTTCAGTCTTGTATTTTTTTTGTCTCGGCCTCTATGGAGGTAGCTTCACCAAATGATTACCTTAAAACAAAGAAGATTAAAAACTACACACTGAAATCAGCTGGTTTAGTAAATCTACGCAATACCTGCATGGTGAAAACATGCAAACTATAAGGACCCCAGCTGAGGTTCAAACCAGGAAGATTCTTGCTCTGAGGTAATGGTGCTAACCACAACAGCCAAAGTACAATTTATTCCTCTCAAATGTAGTATATTTCATTTGGCTTCCTGTATTTGTGGTAAAATCTGTTTTATGTTAAATGTAGAGAAAGCAAAATTAAAATACCTGAGAGTCCCACTGTATGCACAGGCAAGAAAAAGACCTGGAAAGCCTGGATGATTTCTGAATATGTCTAACACGAAGAATGGCATATACTTCATCAGTTGAGCAAAGAGGTAAAAGAGGAAAAAGTGAGTATTAGTATGTAAAACATTTAAAAGAAGCACATCATATAGCCAAGAATAGCAAAATAAGTTGTAAAAAACACTCTTATTGATACTGAAACTGCAACAGGGCCTCTCTGAGTAAAGTCTGGTGTACAATATTACATGAATGGCCTTCTTATTCAAAGAATGAATTATGATGATCAAAAAACAAGTACTGCAGCATCAGTTCATAGCATCAGTCCCAAAAGGGACTTTTATACTAAAACAACACTGAAATCCAGAACAACTCACAGGTAAGTGTGAGACATCTGTGCTAGTCCAGAGAAATAGACATACCAGATCAGGTGTAGAAATCTTCCCTGACTTCAGGGGATCACAGTTGTGGTAATAAGCAAACATGACAATACCACAGGTTGCTGCACTACTGACGATGAAGCACAGACCCACCTGATTTACAAACAGAGCCCTGCAATTAAAAAGCATATTTTAATGTAGTTAGTCAGGCTCATTTACCTGGTTTGTCTTTGGTATGAAGAATAACTCCTTTTGGTCCAAATGTTTGGGCTCTGTAACTCTCTCTTTTTTTCTTTTTTTTTTTTTTACAGCTTTTACATATCTAAAAAACTATAACACTTTTTCAAGAAAGAAAAAAACAACCAAACAAAAAAGATTGAATGAAATGGAAGGAGTTAAAACTTAAAGTAAATAGAAATATGTATAGTGTATTAAGTATAACACCTGTCCGCACTCATTTGAAAAAGATATAACCAAATGAATTTATTCTGCTTTAAAACACATTGCTTGGACAGCAAAATGCAATGTTAGGAAATACGATATGATACCAAACTAAACATACAACACAGAGGTGATTGAATATCAGTGTAAATAATGACACTGTGTAATCACCTCTATTCAAACACATCTCTTTTCTATTGAATTCTTTGTTAACCCAGACTTTCTTTTTCATCACTTCATAAAAGGTGTTTGTTAATTTCATGCATTAGATCAGATCATAAAACTCTTCCATTTGCCACCACTTTTGATTAAGATAGGGAGTCATAACGTACATTGACTGTGATTGTGACCGTCATCATGATGGTGGTGATGGTGACAACGGTGGTGATGATGATGGTAATAATGTTGATGATGTATTTCCTGTTGACATCTGTTATCTTATGTAACTCATTGTATGCATTCTCCCGTCTGTTTATTTTAATTATGTACAGCACATGCGGCTGCCTCATGAATGAAATATGCTAAATAAAGAGATAAAAAAAAAAATTGGACATAAAGCTATACCTTTGCTAGAAATAAAGCCATTAAGGAATTCTTGCAAAAAATTATTAATAAGGCATTTATCTTAACACTCAGTGTACTCACTTCAATTTGTAATGTGACAGATGCACATTAAGTCTATTACACTTTAAACAAATCTGTTTTTGTTTTCTGTGCTCAGTTAGTTCTGCACTTGGTAGCACAATGAGACCAAGAATAAAAACAGACTTCGGTGTTATCTGAATCACCAACAACACTCTTGTTCACTTTGCTTTGCTGGTTCTGCATTACTTTTGGAAGTGGCATTAAAGACAGTGCTCCCCAAATTCCACCAGCATGTCTCCTGTTATACAAGAGGAAACAAAACTTTGGACCATGTTTA
>JBBBVU010000015.1:10718926-10730668 GCA_037177055.1 Atherinosoma microstoma | reverse complement strand
TCTATCTATCTATCTATCTATCTATCTATCTATCTATCTATCTATCTATCTATCTATCTATCTATCTATCTATCAGGAGTGGCAAACTTTCTGTGATTTCCAAGAAATCATTGACATCAGTATAAAACGAGTCGTCCATGAGCAGGTTCCACAAGACAGCACAATCGTCACAATAACTCGAAAAGATGACAGATTTTTGGTAAAGGACATAAAGTTTTCCATTTGTTTCTGATATATTACTGTAAGGTCTTGCATGATTTTTTTTTCTTTTTTTTACCTGTTTCCCTTTTTCCCTTAATATAACAGGAAGCCAATTTCAAGAATCTCAAAGAGGCACTTTCATTCGTGTCTCTTGTTGATGGCTACTTCAGACTGACCACAGATTCTAGCCACTTCTTCTGCCAAGACATTGCACCCCCAAGTCTTCTGGAGGGAGTTAAAAACCACTGCCACGGCCCAATTACGTGAGTTATTTTGACATTTACTGAATGTGATATAGTGCTTTTAAAAAGTACCCTTGGTATTTTTCCTCCTTTGTTGAAATGTAGTCTGTAATCCAAATCAAAGTTAGTGAAGAAGCTGCCGCTACATTCAGAGCTCCAAGAAATTAATTAAGTTATGTCTACCTGTGTACTATTGTAAGTACCAATTTTGACATGGACTGCTTTAGAGATATCTGTCATGTCTCTTTTGATCAGATCAGAGTTTGCCGTCAACAAGCTGAAAAAGTCAGGATGCAAAGGCGGTACATTCCTTCTCCGGCACAGTCCCAAGAACTATGAGAAATTCTTCCTGACAGTTTGTGTTCAGGTAAAGGCAATGACACGATAAACTGATCTAAGAGTTCTCTCTTAAAAATAAATTTAGCCATGTTTTTTGTAAAATAAATTTACCTAATTACAAAAGAGGAATTGACTGACATCTGTATTTAACTTCCTTTCTATGCAGATGATGGTTTTTTTCTCTCTCTTTCTCTGTCTGCATTGTTTTCAATGTTGATCTAAATGATACGTCTCCACCAGCTCAAAGTTGATGGATTGAGGTTTCAAAAAAAGATGCAAATGTTTTTACTCAGATGTGTGGGGAAAAATACAAAGAAAAAAAAATACTGTGTCACTAACGTCTCATTGAATCTGTCTCTGCAGACCCCATTTGGACTTGATTATAAAGACTGTCTCATTATTAAAAATGACCATTACAGTCTCCCTGGTGTGAAGAAATTATTTTCCAGTTTGAGGGAGCTCACCAGCTATTACCAACATAACAAGCTGCTGCTGGCTGAAATACCTGTCAAGTTAGCTTCCTGCTGTCCACCTCGACCCAAAGGTATTTATTTTCCAAACCAGGTATATTATAACATTGCAACAACTGCTGATAGTGCTACCTCTATCTGATCATTAATGAATAACAAGAATTTTATCTGCTGTTTATTTCAAACCTGGGCCCATATTTCAAACCTGGGCCCATTGATGCCTATGGCTCATTATGACTATCATGATAACCGTATATTTTTCTATGATAATATTTTATATATTAATCTGGACACAGTTCCCACCTGCATTTAACTTTCAAAAAAGGCTCAAAGCCCACATTCTTGAATGGGAAAGCTCAGCCCAGCCCCACATTTATGCGCATACATTATCTATTAGATAGCAATTTCTCACAATAAACTACACAAAACCATGAGACTAAATGATTAAATTGCTTGAAAGCGCCAACACTTAGAGTAACCCTCTCATTCCCAACTCATCAAATATTAACGCTTGGCTAGGAGCCCTTCACTTTAGATTTTAACCCGCTTAACTGTCAAATTTTGACATATAGTAAACAAAAGCAGGGATTTCTGAAAATGTCACTCTGCAGAATTACACTGGGGCTTTTTGGGGAACCTTATTTCCAGGTGTGGACCGTGACATTGCAAGTCACGTCCACGCACATATATATTAGTCCACAGCAGCTCAGCCAAAATCTGAATTAGGTTATGAACTGAGAGTATAAGGTTTGAGTTAGAATTTAAAAGAAGCTGGTTTGACTTTAAAAACTTCCATGATTGGGTGTTACAATAGTCTACATTTTTGTAATGGTGGAGATCTTTGCTGTCATTTTAGATGTAG
The DNA here is from genome assembly GCA_037177055.1 of Atherinosoma microstoma. Taxonomy (NCBI): domain Eukaryota; kingdom Metazoa; phylum Chordata; class Actinopteri; order Atheriniformes; family Atherinidae; genus Atherinosoma; species Atherinosoma microstoma. Next base: position 10,728,554 of record JBBBVU010000015.1, on the reverse strand, counting down.
CCAAAGCGACTCATTGTGACATCTAATTTGTCATGTGGAAAACGCCCATGTGGCTCACACTGAAAACCAGCACAAAGGGTTTTAGATAAACTCTGATATGATGAGTTGGGCGTGAAAACAGGTTTTCTACAACATCAGAGAGAATTTGTGACTAATGCCAGTGACACTCTTTTTGCAATAAAACTTTTAGATTATTTGTTAAATGTTAACTGTCTGAATTTCCCTACAAAGAACAAAAGAAAACTCATTACGAAGATGCATATCATGTAAACATACTCACAGTCACACATCAGTAATTAGATATCAGCTTGGTTCTTTAACCTCTGTCTTTATATTTGCAAACTTTATCCATTGTAAGTAAATACACATCTTTTCTTTTGTTCCTGAAGAGCTCACAAATCTGATCATCATTCGCAACAACAACTTGGTCGAAGCTCAAGGGTCTCCAACACCTGAAAGGAACAAATTAGGTCACATCCAGTTCCAGATGATCAAATATGAAGACCTGAAATGGGTACATATGTGACATGACACCACAACTTTTGTTACACCACCATTTATACATACAATAGTACTGTTCATTCGTTTAATTATTTTCATAGACTCAAAGAGGAACTTCAAAGATTGGTTGAATTCAGGTTTAAGAGTTATTCAGTGTGTTTTTGATGATAAAAGACTCTTCATAGTAGTCTGTGTATTTTCCTGTAAGGATGAAAGCCTTGGGCAGGGTTCCTTTACTCGCATTTTTAAAGGCTACAAAATTGACATCCGTGAAGGAGAGAGATGCATGACGGATGTTCTTCTGAAGGAGCTTGATGCTGTTCACAAGACCTGCTGGGAGGTGGGTTTTTATAGATGAAAGTATTTCTTAGAAATTTGTTGATGATTCATAGATTCAGCTTATAAATGTCACCAATGCTAATGTATGTTTGTGTGGTGTTTGTATTTCACTTTATTTTTTTCAGTCATTCTTTGAGGCTGCCAGTTTGATGAGTCAGATTTCACACAAACACCTCCTTCATGTATACGGTGTTAGTGTCCATGGAGTCAAGAGTAAGTAAAAGCTTTGTTTTATGGCTTCATAATTATCTTCCTGTAAGGCTAGTTGGTCTTAGGCTTAATAACGATAATGCAGTGTGTGTTTTCTAGATGTGTTGTATAAATGTAAAATTTCCAATTGATGTAAGAAGTGCTTGAGCATAGATTTTATTCCAGAAACTCAGACTCATTAACAAAGTAATTAAGTCGTCACTATCAAATAAGTACATTTCTAAATATTGATGACATTGCTGAACAAATTGATAAGGGAAATGATAATCAATGAAATGATTCACTGAAATGGTACATCAATTCCTTCTCACTGAGCACATAAATACTCATGGGACCGAACACAGTCCCAGTTCACGTGGATGAACATTTGAAACTCTGTCTTTGAAGTACAGCTGTGAAAACACATCTTGCTGTGTCTTACAGACATCATGGTGCAAGAGTTTGTCAAGCACGGGGCCCTTGACCTATACTTGAAAAGAGGGAGATCTGTGTCAGTGAGCTGGAAACTCAATGTGGCCAAACAGCTGGCATGTGCACTTAACTTTCTGGTAAGAAAGACTTTTAGATCTAGAGAATTAGCAAAGGACAGTCTGGAACTGAACCGAGAGGAGAAATTAATTGTTATATCAGTATGCTTGAAGTGTGCTAAATATACAATTAATAAATGTCAATAAAAATGATTTTATAAAAACGGCATCATTACAGCCGTAATTGAAATGAAACTATTTGAAGAAACTGTTTACAGTTGATTAAAATATAGCATTTGGGCTGTTTAGTTTGAGCCTGATTTCTTTTTGCTCTGATTGGTCGACTCTACAATAACAAGTAACTCTCTTGTAGGAAGAGCAAAACATTGTTCATGGAAATATCTGTGGCAAAAATCTGCTGCTGGCAAGAGAAGGTGACCCATCCCAGGGCAGCTCCCCATTTATTAAGCTGAGTGACCCGGGCATCAGTGTGGCCATGCTGGGCAAAGATGGTAAAGCTAAGACAGTTTATTTGTTAAGAGACCATGGCATATACATAACAATCATTGTTGTTCTGGTGGTATTTAATCTAAGAGGGGGTATAATGACTAATCAAATGTGACTAAACACTATAAAAACATTTTTTTTAAAGTACTGTAATTAAAAGATATTTGAATGTAATAAATAAGTTTATTTCTTCAGTTATCCTGGACAGGATTCCCTGGGTGGCCCCTGAGGTGCTTAAGGACCCAGACAACCTGACCCTTGAGTGTGATAAGTGGAGCTTTGGTGCCACTGTGTGGGAAATCTTCAACAATGGAAACTCCCCATTGCTAGGATGGAACCTTGATCAGGTACAGGAAGTTTTATTGTGCATTCACTCGTTGAATGGGCTGGCTGAGTTTTAGTATCTAGCATGATATTGGTACATAGACGGAAAGGGAAGGTTAGGCCCAATCCAAGCCACCTGCAGTTTACTTGCCTTTACTATTTACAGCAAAGCATCCAAATATGTCCTTATGAATACTTTATCATAAATAAATATTAATAATGAATTAATTGATAAATAATGATAATAAATAAAAGTGAATGAATATTTAATTAATTTTATAAAAAGTACAGTTTGGGAAAGATTAACCAAATGTTTTTCAGAAGAAGTAAGCAGAATATAGCAAAATATGCAACTGTTGTATAGACTTACAAGGTGATGTAGTGAAGTGGTTCCCCTCCCCCCAGTCTTCAAATCTAACAAAATGCTGTCTAGTTGTCTACTGCCCCATGGAGGCTTTACCTAAAACTGCTCTTGTATCTGAAATTGGTCACCAGAAATTGGTAGGTGTGTCAGAACTTCTTTCAGTTGAATGAAGACAAAAATGAAACAACAGTTTTTGGAGCCAAGGAAGAAAGATTCAAATACAGCACTCAGCTTTAAAAACTAATAACAAGCCAGAAATCTGGGAGTAGTCATGGACTCAGACCTGAATTTTAGAAGTTTACAACATTAAGACAGTTGTGAAGTCAGCCAATTATCACTTACAGAACATATCAAGGATTAAAGGACTGATGTCTCAGCAGGATTTAGAAAAACATATTCATCCATTTATCATTGGTAGATTAGACTGTAACGCTGCCCTTAAAAGTCCATCATACAGCTGCATTTAGTCCAGAGTGCTACTGCTTGAGTCCTCACTAAGACCAAGAAAGTAGATCATATAACTCCAGTCCTCAGATCTTTACACTGTTCATCCCGTTTCAAAATCCTGCTGCTAAAGCACTGAATGGTTTAGGGCCAAAATACATTCATGAACTTCTGGTTTGTTATGAACCAACCAGATCCCTCAGGTCATCAGGGGTCAGGTCTACTTTCTGTTCCCAAAGTCAAAACTAAACATGGAGAGGCAGCATTCAGTTTTTATGCTCCTCACATGTGGAACAAACTCCCAGAAAACTGCAGGTCTGCTGAAACTTACAGCAGCTTTAAATTGGGGTGAAAAACTTTTTTATTTCCCACCTTTTATTAAAACAACTGTTAATTCCTTACGCTGTAACTTTTATTTCTTGCAGTTAATCTTATTTGAGCTTTTTCTGTCTTCATTTAATTTCTTTTATTTCTATTTAAAGTTTGTTTTCAATGTACCTTAATGCCTCCTCTGCATCCCGCTGTAATGCTTTTAATGTTTTCAGTAATCGTCTTGTACATGAAATGTGCTCCACAAATAAACTTGCCTTGCCAAGTTCTGTGGAAAAAAACACCTGTAGATGTTGCTTTTAAACTGAGGTTAAAGTCATATTCAAAAAGTTCAACTTTCCTAAACGATGTTTGCTCAAACACGTCCTTGTGCAAACAATTCCAGTTTGCCTGTGAACACATGAACTTGCACTAGTTCAGGTGGGGTGCTGTGCATGACTGCTTTCTGTTCAGTACACGGCAAAAACATCTGAAAACTTTAATTGTTCTTATTCATGTATTCACAGCATTACATAGTTAAATAATTACAACTATAGAAACTTTGTTGATCTATTTTTTATGTTTAATTTATTATTCTATAAATGAGGCCCTTTATCATTGTTATAATTTCTAACATTTCAATTCCTTTATGTTTCATTTTTTAAACTACTATGGAAACAAACTTAACCCCCCCCCCCCCCCTCCCTTTTTTTTTTTTTTAAGCAAAGAAAATTATGTCCTTTCCCTCAATACCTGTACTTTGGATGGGTTCTTTATAGAAGCAGAGATTTTACAAGAATTTGCAGCAGCTCCCTCCTTCCCAGTGGACAGAGCTAGCAGATCTCATCAGTCAGTGTATGGACTACGAAGCAGCCTTCAGACCTTCTTGTCGTAGTATTATCCGCCAGCTCAACAGTCTCATCACATCAGGTAACAATGTTTACAATATGGTGATGGTAGTCAGTGTAAATCAGTCATTTATTTAATTTCCATGGAGTATTTTAGTCACAGGTATTTCACAGGTTATTGCTAAAAGAATAAATAAAAAAAAAAGACAAAACTCAGTTGAGTCTTTTTGCCGGTCGATTTATGCCTCTGTATCTCTTTTCTTTGAGTTTGAAGTTTAATTCAATGACGTTATGTTTTCATGTGTCATGGCAGACTATGTGATACTTCATGCCACTGAACCTGTCACAAAGAACCCTGTGTGCAAAGTTGTCTCTCCTGTCGAGCAAGATCAAGCACTGTTTGAGGAGAGACACTTGCGCTACATCTCCCCACTGGGAAAAGTAAGTGTGAAGCAACACAAGTACTGTCCAGAAAGAACATACTGATATTGTAGACCAAAGACAAACAATGCTTTTTGCTTTATTAGATGAAACTTAAAAGTATTTTACAGTGAAGTGGTCCAAATATCCTTCAGTCATATGTGGTGATATGAAGAAGTTGAAATTCTCTTTTTGGTAGTGACTGACTACTGAGTTCATCTAAACTTTTCAAGGGAAACTTTGGCAGTGTTGAACTTTGCCGTTATGACCCGCTGGGGGATAACACTGGTGAGCTTGTGGCTGTCAAGAAGCTGCAGCCCAACAAGCAGTCAAACCTGGAAGATTTCCAAAAGGAGGTCAAAACTCTCAGTGTTTTACACTGTGACTACATCGTCAAGTACAGAGGAGTCTGCTACAGCATGGGTAAAGGAACTAAAAAACAATTACTAACCGTCAGAACAGATGGGTTGTAAAATAAGTCCTTCAGCTTCATTAAAAGAACTAAAATGTTTATTTTTTTTTATTAATCATTCCTATTTTGGAACTTAGCATTTGCACAATGTGAGTTAAGATTAACCAGAGGGACGTGCCTTTCAACTTGCGTCTCAAATTAAACACAATTTTTTCTGGTGCAAGTTGCAACCCTGTCACCACTTTTTTGTGCAAGATTAAATCTACCTGACATCTGACTGGCATAAAACAACAGCATGGTCATTCTTTGGATTGAATGTTAAATGTTTTCTTGTTTGCAGGTCGCCTCAGTATGAGCTTAGTGATGGAATATCTGCCCTATGGCAGCCTTATTGGCTATTTGGAGAGTAACCGACACAACATCAACACCAGACGAATGCTACTTTTTGCCTCTCAGATCTGTAAGGTGAGGATTAAAAAATATGAGCTCAGACAAAATTGTCATTTTCAATAAATTGATGCACAAACTGGTTTAAAATACACAGATGATAATTTAGTTATTTGTTGACAAGATCTAACATGAAAATCATCTTATATACACACAGTATATCTATATCTTGAGGGATGTGGGAGTGTTGTAGAGCCTGACAGCAGCAGGCAGGAAGGACCTCCTGTATCGTTCCTTCAGACAGAGAGGATGGAGGAGTTTGCTGCAGAAGCTGCTCTTCAAACTTTCCAGTGTGTCATGGACGGGATGGGAGTTACTGTCCATGATTGCCAGCAGTTTTGACAGCATTCTGTCCCTAACCCCCTCCTCCAGAGTGGGGAGCTTCATCCCGATGACAGACTCTGTATATCTGATGAGTTTATTCACTCTGTGTGTCCTTGATGCCTGCACCCCAGAACACCACAGCAAAGAAGATGGTGCTCGATGATAATAATAGTAATAATGATAGGATAAGTGCTATGGTGGTAAGATAACAGGTCATGTCACATAGCCTATTTTATTACGGTCAAAGCTACACCAATTTTTTCTATATCAACTTTTGTCTTATGAAGACATTTTTTTCAATTCTCTTAATTGTCTCAAAGTTATTTATTTCTTCTGTTTGTGATTTTTCTCTCAGGGAATGCAGTACCTGCAGACCCTGCGTTATGTTCACCGAGACCTTGCAGCTAGAAATATCCTTGTTGCCAGTGACTCACTGGTGAAAATTGCTGATTTTGGGCTGACCAGGGTTATTCCTTTTGACAAGGAGTACTACCGCGTCACACAACCTGGGGAGAGTCCCATCTTCTGGTAAATTCTCTCTAATTTGAAAGCTGAAACTGAAAATTTAAAGGATCATGGCGGCGTTTTTAGGACTAAACCTGTAGCAACTCTGCAACGCTACAAGTGTACAACATGGTAGCAGGAAGTACACATACAGTTTTCTGGTTTATTCAAGCTATTTTTTACACAGCACTTTAGCCATTGGTCCAGGCTCACTTTCATTTCACCCCTGGATCTCAGCACACTACTGCAGATAAAGAAAGAACAGGGTGATTACCAAAGAGCTGAAGCTGTATCTATCTGTCTCACCTTCTTGAACCAAAGCTTTAATCCTGACTCTCTTCACTACAGCTGAAGCGAAACCACATACCATCATAAACTCTTTGAGACAAAGGTTTTTGAATTTTGGCCAGTAATAAGTGTCACAATCAGGGTCAGATTGTTTTTAGAAGTCGCCTATGTGAAGAGGCATCAAAACATGGAATAAAGTTACACAACTGGGGCCTGTTCAAGAAAGGAGGTTCAACTCACTCTGAGTCTTAAAAAGAAACTTAGATTATTATTGTGATTCCTAACTCTGGGTAAAGTTACTCAGAGATGATTGAACCAAGTCAAAGCAGTTGTTGTTCTGGAATTGAAAACTCAGAGTTGCTCAGCTCAGAGTTAAACCAGAGTTTCTTTTTAGACTCAGAGTTAGTTGAAACCTCCTTTCTGGAACTGGCCCCAGCTCACATTTTTTGGAAAGACTACAATGCCATTGTGCTATCATAATAAAGGCTTATACTGTTAATTTTATGTAGGTATGCTCCAGAGTCCATCAGTGAGTCCAAATTCTCCCACAAATCAGATGTCTGGAGTTTTGGGATCGTTCTTCATGAGCTCTTCTCCTACTGTGACATGAACTGCAGTCCAAAAAGAGTAAGAAAGTTAACAACTGTGACATACAAGTATGGACAACTTTTTCAGCTTGAATTCAAAATGACCAAGAAGGACTGTTTTCTTTAGCTATGTATGCAGGAAATTGGACACAATGTGCAAGGTGCGTCCATCTCAATGAATCTGGCAAATAATCTGAAGAATAACTGGAGACTGCCAGCTCCTCCAAACTGCCCTCCCCAGGTATGTTGACTCTTTACAACCCTCAGTGAAACAATTTCCCTGCTTACGCCAGTGACAAAGTTTCAGTGTTCCCAAGAATTAAGACCATACACGACACATTTTCTTTTGTTGTTGCTGTTGTGTTAATCCCACTTCGGTTTCAATGCTTCTTTTTTTCTCATTGAAATGGTAGGTGTACAGTTTAATGAAGGAGTGCTGGGCATACAACTTTGATGAGCGCCCATGTTTCTCCAGCCTGGGAAACCAGATTGAAACTATCATGCAGGACGAAAGAGAGAACCCAAAAGGATGAGGAGGAACCTTGTTGCAAGTCAAAGCAGGAACTTATTTAGTTTTGTTTACTTTATCAGCTATAAAGTGTATCTCCAGTTAGGGGAATTTGTTCACGCAAATATGTTTCTGGCTAACACAGACACTTTTAGAAGTCTTTTTGCATGTACTCTTTTTGCATTGTATGTGTGGCTTATGTGCTGCTATATGCAGCAAAGCAAATTGCTCTCATAAAGGCCTAACTTTAGTAAATATACATATATGATGACCATTAAATGTAATAAAGTCTTCCAGTTCATTTTTCCCAATCTAAAAGTATGTTTTTAAGGTCAGCAGAGCAAAGACCAGCACAAATGCACCTTATTCTTACCCCATCAAGTCTTTTTAATTGGTTAAACAATTACAGAAATATAAAATGGACTTTAAACTCTGTCAATAATTTACAGAGAGCACATTATAGTTGGAACAATGATCCATGCCTCTTTTGTTTTTGATAACCACACACTTGATTACCCTTATTTTGGTCTTTCCTCGTTTTCCCTGTCCTGTCTCTGGGTGGTGCTAAATCTGCTGCATGTCTTTTAATGGAGAGAGCACATTTCTATTCTTTTAGCTTCAGTGCACTGGCTGTCTGTTCCTTTCACGGTTCAGTCTTTTATTTATTTTCAAGTCATTTAATGGTCTCGCCCCACCTCTGACGTGCTTCATGGGCACTGCCCTTTCTGGTCACTCAGGTCAGCCGACCAGCACATCCTGGATGTGCGTGACCACGGAAACCCAGAAGTGACAGAGCTCTTGTAGTGGCAACTGCTCAGCTGTGGAACACGCTGCCCCTGCATGTTCATGCCCCTTCACTGTCCCTTTTTAAATTTCTACCCCACTTCTTTTCATTGGCCTTTGATCTAGCTTAAGAGTTGATTTAATTATTTATCTTGTTTTTTCATTATGATCCTAATTTTGTTTTATTTTACATTATTCTATTGTGTTATTTTACTGGAACTATTTCATGTCCTTTTATGTTTTCTGTATTCTGTGTTCAGCACTTTGGTCAGTACCTGTTGTTTTTTTAAAATGTGATTTAGAATTAAAGTCGGCTTGACTATGTTATTTTCTTTGCGTATTCATGCTGTAGCTATGATGGTACTAAATGTGTGGTACATATTTAGTCTTTTTTAACGTATTTACCAGGTTTGAAATAAAGCTCTGTTCTGAATTCCTGATTTCCATCATTTACACAACTAGAGCTGGCTCTTTGAAATATCTGAAGCCCTGATGTGTCTGAAAGAGCTGAAAATACATAAATTGTTTTCATAAATGCAATGCAAATTCTTGAAAATAAGACTTAGTACAGATGTTCAAAAACACATTTGTGTCCTTCCCAAGAATGATATGCTAACTTTATGAAATTATTTGAATAGCTTGGGTTAAAGTTGATTTTCATAGTTTTGCATAAATTTGTGGTTATTCGCAGTCTCTCACTCTTTTTTTCCTGTTCTATTTTATCTATCATACACACATTTCTGGTCATTCTGTGTCAAAAATTTTAGTTTTTTTTTTATTTTACCTGCCTTTTTTTGTTAAAATTATTCAATTCAATTTTATTTATTAACTGCTTTTCATATAGAAGCAACACAAGGTGCTTTTTCATGGTAAAAACGATTTTTAGAAAAAATAATTTAAAACCTTCATACAACAGTATGTAACAGAAATTTTAAACATACACCTCATTATCTCTTTCACACGTAATCATGAATGTGTACTCACACACACACACACACACACACACACACACACACACACACACACACACACACACACACAC
>JBBBVU010000015.1:10689312-10703418 GCA_037177055.1 Atherinosoma microstoma | reverse complement strand
CCGGGAGGATCACGAACTGCATCGGGATTGGTCCCGGCTACTATTAGGTGGCTGGGTCCTTGCCCGCTCGCGACATAAGGATGTGGAAAGTTACAAAAAAAGACGAGGAAGAAGTCCTGGTGACAAAATATTGACAGAGAATAAATGCATCTTACTGTTAATCTTGACTGACTAGCTTTACAAACACGACCAGGTTAAGATAAATATTGATCAAATATTGGATTAAATGTTTGATTACATACTACATGGGTGGTTTCAGAAACACAATGGATGCCTTGAGTAACAATGTAATTCATCCATAATTCAATATTTAAACAAGTTTCACAGCATAGAATAAATTAAACAAAAAACAAGGAACAATGAGTCTGACTGACAAACATCAAATCAACAGAGAGGAACGTCTGTGACAATATTAACATGGTCTCATTTTCTTTCATTTATTTGCCCCTTGCATAAAATATTTTTTATTTTCTAATATTCTTTTTATCTGAAAACCAGTAATCAAGAAGGATTTTTGTGAGTTTTGCATTATTTGATCAACACAAAATTCTGGTCATTTTGAATCATTCCTGGCAGTGAAACAAACAGGAAACATGACCAAAAAAAAAAACGTGAGGCATATCTTTTACTGGTTTGCTGGTTTGACTCTAGCTTTGCGTCTTTGTTTCATTGTGTTTAATTTTTCCTTCAATCAATTCTTTTCAAGAAGAAACATGCTTGTTGACTGTGGAAATTATAACTATCAATAAAACATTCCTGAAAGGTACCCATCCATCTATTTATTTTCTCTATCTGCTTATCCCAATGCAATTGTTGTGGGTGAGCTGGAGCCTAGTGACTATTAGGCAAGGGGCAGGTTATATCCTGGACAGGTCTAATCCTTTTTTATTTATATTGACATTTGATAAAATGACTTATGTGCAATAAACGCCCAAACTTTCTGATGCTCCTCAGCATTTTTTTTTAACTGGTCCTGTCCAGAATAAGATCAAGCAGAATGATGGTCTGGCTGCTGTGTTGTGCAGAATAAATTTGCTTTCCCTAAAGGAGCCATACAAATATATGGCCTCTCTTGATAACTGAGTATTACTGTTTGTTTTTTTGTAAGGCCCCTGCAAAGATCAGAGGCAGGCCAAAGTGTCCCCAGGACCCAGGAGATCAGCCGCCACCCCAGAGTATGAATCACAGCCAGCCCAACACAAGAACGATCACGCATACGTCCAGAAGACGGGAGAGGAAGGCCCCTCCGGACGGCCACACAACGCAAGTCTACTCCCCAACCACAAAGCCTGGATGAACAGAGAAGTGAGGTCTCCATCCAGAGTCATAAAAGTCTCCTTCCAACACTGCCAGAGCAAGACTGAAAGTTGATAGCAAGGAAACATCAGCAGAGAGTGGAAAGAGGCCTTAGCAACAGTAATAAAATATGTTGCCATCAACATGTGTGAGGTCACCTACCCAGCTGCAACCAGGCAAGAGGCAGGGTAGACCCTGGACAGGTTACCAGTCTATCAGACAGCCAACAGAGTAAGACAACAACCAATCATGCTTACACTCACAACTTGAATTTCTGTAAAGCAATTTCATTTCATTTTATTTTATTGATCAATGGATAGCAGTGTATAGGATTACTCCCTATAACGACTGATGTACAAATATCCTCACACATGCAAAAAGTGAAGTAATAAGGGAAGGGGAAACAAAAAAAGTCTTGGCCTTAGAATAAAGACTCAGTCAGAGGCCAAAAAAAGCTCACTAGCCCCTATGTCCGGCTGTGTTTGAATAATTTGCACAAACATGATAAGCAGTCAAAGTAGCTCTATATGTGCAGCACTCACTTTATTGTTGGCGTACCACATACCCTCCCATTTCTATATCTTGTTTCTTCCTAATTATTTCTTGCCTGCATTCTAAATCGAGTCTCAGCTTGTGCAACTTTTTGTTTGCCTTCATCTTTCTTACAACCTTAGAACTGCAGCTGTTTCCATGTCAGCATTTTTTGGCTTTTACGTCCTGGTTTAAAGCCAGAGTTTCACTTAAGAAAAAAGTACTGGTTACTTTTTGTCAGCTCAAGACAAAACTCACTTTATCCTCTCCCAGTATCATAAAGCAGCAGTTACATGTCATTGTGCAATATGATGACAAAATGATAAATAAATGACAAATAAATAGATGACAAAATAAGCAATTAAAAAGAAATAACCAGTAAAGGCAACCAAAGATAACCAAAATAAGTAATCAAATATCAGCACTGAAAGAAAGATACCATTGTGTTATATTCTTAAAGTAAACAATGAAAACACATTATCAGGCAGAGAAATTATTCAAGTTATTAATAGAATTTGTTGTTCGTGTACAGCAGTGAGAACACTGAATGAGTTTTCATCCATTTATTTATTTATTGTTGCTTTAAACAACACATGAAATATCCAGTTTTGTTAAAACTACAAACAACCTTAAATAGATTTGCATGAACTCTTTACAATCCCAGATGTTGACTTTGAACGCAGATTAAAATTACATGGATGCAAATGAAAATATTGATGCTCTAACACTACAAATAGATAATCAAGTAAATAAAAGGATGAGAGTCATTTGAGTATTAATGCCTATAACCATTCATCCCTGACCAGAAGGTTAAAGAAGGTTATGCAATAAATGTTCTTTACTCCTTCTTGCTACTGTCTCAACAGTACCAAGTTAGGACTAAGAATTTAGTAAATTCTTAGTCCTTATACATCAGATTATTTTTTTCCATGCACTAAGTACAGTATTGTATGCATGAGGATTGAGTTTTAATGAGCCTTTGATTTGGTTCAGTTTTCAGAATACTTAGTGAAGAAGAAGGAAATTGCCATACTGTTGGGGATTATGCCAACTATGTACCCAAAGGCCACAATCCAACCTACAGCAAGTAGAGGAACCACAACCCCCCAACCATCAATGGAGATGCAGACCCAAGACAGAAAAAGAACAGAGTCTGGTTATAATTTAACCTTCTAAAACCTGAAGTCCTCGAATTTGGGGATGTTGAGAACAGATGCCAAAATTGCCATTTTGGATTCCTCGTCTGAACTGTCTGTACAAAAACCTTTCTAAATTTCCATCCATCCATTCTCCTCGGTTGGGTTGAGGGGGGAGCTGTCTAAGCAGAGAAGCTCAGACTCCCCTCTCCCCAGTAGTGATCAGTTGATAGCGCTGCTTCTCTCTTCAAGTGAGTGTCCAAGACATATGGCGGAAAATCCTACCCCACAACAACAACAATCAATCACCGACCTGTGGCCAAGAGTGTCCTGGTGCCAAATGCACATGTGGACACTCTCTAACTTTGTTTTGCTTAATTTTATCAGAGTTGACCTTTGTAATGATAATGTTCACATTTTATAATATGATTTGATCAAGATCTGGAGCTACAGCTGTATCATTCCAAAGGGATATTCATATACATCCTGGTAGTGTTTGATGTTTTAGAAGAGCCTGAAACTTTTGTGCTATGTGCCATCTTCATTCATTCTTCATCTGTAACACATATTCAATTACATATATTAACAAATCTCCATTTTTCTATAAGATCAAATCGACCTTGAGTTTGCAGAGGAATAGACATTTCATTATGGTTATGCAATTTTTGAGCAGAGCCTAAAAAATAGGCACAGGGCCTTTCAACTGGTGACTCATTGGTAACAAGTTAAATGGGCAACTTTTTAGGCTGACAACCAGTCCCCAGCCATAAACAAAAGGAGAGTTTGAAAATTAATTCTCTTTTCTTAAAGAACAAAATCAGAAGAAAAGAAACAACTTTTAAAAATGTCCTTGTTAACAGAATCAGGGAGAAGGGAAAACAGTCAGTCACTTTCGGATGCTAAAAGAGGGGCACACAAATAAGGGGTCTGCGACTCCACAAGCTAGTTTTCTTCTTAATCCTTTGACAGCTTTCCACTGCTTTGCTATCCTGTCCCAAATCAAGATCTTGTTATGTGAATTAGAGGTAATGAAATTATCTTAGCAGGTAATTTGTGTAAGTCAATAGGGTTGGTTTTCAAGAAGCAGCTGTCCAAATACATGCTGAAATAAAAAGCATACAAACTGGTTTAATGTACAGAGAGTAAGAAACCTAAAAGATTCAAGACAATAAACATCAGTGAAAGATAAAGTATCAGATACTTACACGTTCACCAATATCTGTCTATGCAGGTCTCTCAACAACAAAATTAGTCAGCCCAAATAAGGCTGTAGGACCTTTTTTGCAATACAAATACAAAATGTTTACAGGCTACAGGTTGCCTGCAGGGGATAGCAGTAGAGTTTTCCTGCAAATGAATATGCAAATCTTACAGGACTTGACATAACCCTTGTAATGTGTTTGAAAGCTGCCCACGTCTTTAGTGTTAGTGGGTCAAATTTGACCCGTAATTTAACTTTACTCAAAAAACAACAATGCAATATTGTTTTTCACCTCATAGTATGTAGTCATGTCCATCTTAATATTGTTTTAAATGTAATTTTTTGGCCTCACAGACCTTTTATTTGATAATATAGCCTACCACTCGAATCAATTGAAAAAAGTTTAAATTAACCTATTATATTTCCTATGGGGATGACAACTGGTAAAATTATTATCTGAGTCCAATAAACTACTGTCAGAGTTCAACTACCCAAAAAAATTTTTTTTCTTAATTTACATTATAAACTACTGACACTTGTGGTGTTACAGGTCAAAGATGACCTGTACAGATTTATGTAAGGAGAAAGGTAAAAAAAATATTTTCATTTCAGAAAACCGACTTTATTTACTCAAATAGCATATGCAAATCTAAAATTGAACCATAAATTGTGGATGGAAAAATATTATTTTGTCTGTGAGTGTGTTTACATGCATGAATCACAGTACGTGATCCTATTTGTGCGCTCCTTGTATGTTTTTTATCATGTGGTGATATTTGATGAACAACAGTTGTTCCACACGTTTTTGTCCCAAACATTCCTAATATGAGCAAGTTTGGCATTCACATGCCTAGTAGCTCTTGTCTCCTGACTGTAAAAGCGTATCATTCTTGACAGCTCATGAAATGTCTGAAGTGACATGGTACTGTGAAAAATAGATTGTCCTGACTTGCCATTCCATAAGCTGACAGTAGTCTCATTACAAGGTCTGTAAACCCCAACATGAAGCAACAGTCCCATGTAAGCATCTAGCTGTCTTTTGTCAATCTCTGTCCAGTTGATGCTAAACAGCCTTCTCCCTTCCATGTTGGTCATCTCAAGCAGGACCTTCTCAACAGATTGTGGTCGATCGTTGTCTTGATTTCTTGGGCATGTGACACCATACTATGTGGTGACCATAGTAAAAGGCCACGATGAAGTCATTCTGATGGTGTTCTCTGTTGGTGCTCTGCATTGGATGTTATGAGGGCTAAATGACCATTTCTATATTTGAAGGCCTCTCTTTGAACATCTTTGTCAAATTTGATTCACAGAGCAACCCATAAGCTGCATCAACATCAAAGTTAATTTTGTTGAATGCAATGACTTTGTATGTTCTCATTATCAGCAGGATACATTACAGCAGAAAAAACAAACACATAAAAGGCAAATATTAACTTGCACAGACACTTACTGCAGCTTATCAAGAGGTTATGCTGGTATCACTGGTGTAAAATAAACCCAAACGCTGTTATGCTGGTTGAATGACAAACAAGCTTCAAAATCTGAAAGATCTGCAGTGACTTTGAGAACGTGGCTGACCTTGGTTTTTTCAGAGGTCTTAGTGCTTCCACACCTTCTGCATTAATAATATTTGTGGAACTGCATCATTGTGGAACCAATGAATTCACGTGAGATCACGTGCTTCAAAAACATTCTCGTGTTGTGACAAGACAAAATTAGTACTTTAAGATGAAGCACGTCATCCAATCCACTTAATTTATAAAGCACATTTTAAAAACAGAACCTGTCTCCAAAGGGCTGCACATCACAGTGATGATGATGATTTCCACCTATTTTCTGTAGAATCATTGCTGTGATGGAGAACAGCTCAAAAAAAGTTGGAGAACACAATCGCAGTCTTGGCTAAAGCAGAATAGTAAGGATTCTCTGCAATTTTCTAGTCTTTACTGCATTACCATACTAGACTACTGCTGTAGCCTTCTGCTTCCTCATCGTCTTTAGGTTTTACCTCACCTCATCCACCTTCTCTTCAAACAGCAAACAGAAGCGGAACTGGGGTATCCCTGCAGGGTCCCAGTATGAAATTTATGTCTCAAAGTTGATGGGGCATATATCCTGTACAGTGCTCTGCTTGTGTGGAAATGGTAGATGTAATGGATAAAGGCAAAATCATGAATAAAGAAGAATTTGGAGAACTAACAAGCCTATTTGGGTATTTGTATATTTAACAACACTGTTTTGGGATATGAAACAACCTTCCTTCAAGTCTCCCAGTTCTGCAGCAGACTGGGGCTTTTATCAGCTTTCTTGCAGTCAGTTTTGATTCCAGGACTGTCCAAATTCTCCTGAGAGCTCCATAAATTGACTGCTTTGTACTGAGGAAATGCCAATGTTTAGTTTCCCACTATGGCCTTTGAAAGACCACTAACAGTGGACTTATGCCCCTGCAAATATCTCTGGATCTGAGCCCTCTCTGAGCAGGCATGCAGCTGTGATGTAAGGCAGGAAGTCAATACACCAGAACAATTGAGAAAAAATGATAAAAGGAAACACTGGGAAACATATTCAAGCAACACATGGTGTATTGTTGAATCATTAGAAAAATTCCATCTGGTCCCGCAGTAACTGATATCTCATTGAACACACTACATCCTGGTTTGGTTGTTCGCATGTCGCTGAGAGTGTTGTCCAGGATTTTCAGGGTAAATAAATAGATTCCTCTGAGGCTTTTTCTGCACAGAAAATGCATTAAATTAATCTGAACAGGAGATCAAGGAGAAGAAGGATTTGATGAATTTAATTCCACAGATGGCCTTCCACGTTTCCTAAAGTAAATAGAGCAGTGGCAAGATTGGGAACCTTGGTTTAAGGATTTTAAAGTGACAAGGTGAATGGCCAGCTCTCTTTCATTTCTTCAAACAGCTCAGATATCAGCTCTGATAACTTGAAGAAGCTATTGTGAATATATACTTTTAGTTAAAAGGGGAGAGATTAACAATTTACAGATGCATCCTTTTGTAAATAGCTACATCTCAGAATGCACCACAGATACAATTGATGGTTTTTCTTTTCTGACAATAGGAAAAATACAGGGGTGCAAATTGTATGTGATCTAAGACTAAAATTGGCAATAATATTTGCCGTGTTCATTTTAGTTTAGATCTGTCCAGGGCGTGCCCCTGGTCCCTGCAGAGGGCTGGAAACTATCCCTGTTATCAATGGTTATCAGGTGCTAACGGGCTGCCAGTATATTCCCGAGTGTGTTACAGGACAAACAAGAGGCACAACTATGCATACACAGCATGTTCAGAATGTCTTTGAATGTGGGAGGTAATCAGAGCGCTTACAGAAAACACAAACCCAAAGCTAACCACTGTACTGTTTCTTAGACACATCTTATACATCTGGCAACTTAATTCACATCTTCTTTTAACCTACTTGCTTGGCTTCTTTGAAATAATTGCAAGGTTAATAGAGGTTTAAATAAAAAACATCACAGTTGGAGAGCAGTGCACTGCACAGTCAAACATCAATAGATCCATGTCTCCGTTTATAATTAAAGCATAAATATGACAGCCAGTCTAATCTGTCAGAGGCTTAAAACAAACTGTTTTCTGCACTAAGACTTGGCATGTAGCATCCGTTTAAAACATGTTGAAATAAATGAGAAGACATGATGAAACTTCTTTGGGTTACAACAGTACATTTACTGTGGAAGCTTATGGTAAAGCAAGTTGCTTTACCAGAAACTGCTACTCCAGAAACAGAAGCGGAGCAGACCACTGCAAATTAATTTAGCGAGGATGTGCATACTGAAGTCGACAGGATGACCGACTTTAGCGGCATACTATGATGAGCTAATCTGTGCTCATTTGACAGTTTCCCTTTATTTGTTCTCTGTTCATCAAAAGAAAATTACATTTAAATGAGCATTAAGAAGTCAGTATTATTATCCGCTCTGGTTTAATGTGAGAGGCTAAAAAGGTAGTTAAAGGTTTATTCAACATGCATGTAAAAGGAGATAAACATCAGTACTTATGTGAGCCTGAAATCACAAAATGTGCAACAGGTGAATAAAAACACAAATACCTAAAAACATTAGGTTCTTTATTTGATTCATTTACAGCATTGAACAGTGTTTGGTTAAATTCAAATAAACTACAGGCGTACATGTGTAATGCTGCACAAAATAAATAAACAAACTCTTCCTTGAAAATAAATACCCACCACACAACTCAGCAGTTTCAGCACACACTTACAAAATAATTTCTCAATTAACAAACCTAAAGACGTATATATATGGGAGACTTCAGAAAAACAATGTGCGTTGGTCAAAGACATTTCACAAAAAAAATAACACACATTTTTGTTCCCATATTAGAACCAGTGTTCAGAAAGCAAACAAGCAACCAATCAAATCCTTTCACCATACACATAACAGTATTGTTGCCATCCATCCAGCCAACTTTCAGTTCTCCTTTCAAAAGGAAGTTTGACTTCTTCTTTGAAGGATGTAGAAACAAGAGGAAATAGATAATTAAAATGTCATTTCCTCTTTATAATAGCTATACCACCGATGGCCAGTGGACTATAATACCTCTGGACAGTGTCTGTTGTGCGGTTTCTAAGTTTTCATATCTATGTAATTATTCAAGCATTTAGAGGTACGCAAATAAGAATTTTTTTCAAGAATGTTCAATTTCTCTTTCAAGACAAATGATCAAATACAAAAAGAACCAAACGAAACTGAGAACTTTTGTTGACCACCAAATACATTCTGTTAGCATTCACACTGGGAAAAAAGAAAATCTAAATTTTAGTGACATTTTGTATTGTAAATAAGCTAATCCTAATAATAAAAAGGCCACTTTGTATTGAATCTCAGCTTGTAAATGGACTACGGATTGGAGCAGCGAAATATTAGGCTTAACAAATGGCTACCGACCGTACGAAACAGGTAGCGTACAGTACATTCACAATGCTCACTGCTGTTTGAAACTGATATATCTAGAAATGTCCAAGTTACAAAGGCCAAGAGCAAACCTTACAACAGGAGTTTTTAGTCAGGTTAATCACATGATTCCTGTTTGATATCTTACAGCAAAAATATCCACGTTACTACAAAAAAATAGACACAAAACACTGAAGAACAAAGTGCAACTAAAAATAAGTGTCTTGCATATATTGGTAAATTCTCAAATCCAAAAAGCTGGAAGGTCTACCAATTACTCGTTTTGTCTGATCAACAGTCCAAGAAACATTACTTTCCTTTTTTCACTATAATCTGCTATTCATTCAATTAGACTTTCAGGCTTTAACACAACGTTTAACCTCTGAAAACAAGTCGTTTGGTACCAAAGTTAATAAAAGGCATTTTTTCATCTAGTTGATACCTAAAGAAGAAATTAGAAATCTATTTGTCCAGTGCTGCCCACTTAAACAGCAGAGTTGCCAGGACTAAAATTAATACCCTTCAAAATGAAGGAACAACAGGCCTCCTCCCCTCCTACAACACAAATATTCACGTCATTATGGGAGTGATGTTAACCTCCTGAGGAAACTGAAGGGAGTTGGCGGTCTGATCCGCTGGGTGTGTCGGTTCTGAAATCACTGCAGGGTGATATATTGGCAGGAGACGCTCGCTCAGCCGACCATCTTGACAACTTCATTCACCATCCAGGTCTAATCTACGCATGGTTTCCTGGAAGCCAAGAAAGCTCCACTTAGTCCACACACTTCACACAATCGGCATTTAAATAAAATTAATCTTTTTATTTATCTGCAAAGCCTGGCAAGCATTACAAACTGAGGATTCTCACTCACAATGACTTAAAAAAAGTTAGGAAGTTGAGAAAAAGGCATGCAGTGAGTGAGAAACTTCTGTCAAATTGCAATTTAGATGTCAAAACCTCGTCTAACATTTTGTGTGTTTCACTGAAATGATGTGACAGTTTAACAGCCTTATTTGTTTCAACCTTAAACCCTCCTCATATATATTCCTTACATGCGGAGTGCAAAGGTTGTTCCTCTCCCTGTTGAACTTGGTGTGACCCGAGGTCGTTTTTTTATGACGTGATCATTTCGAGGGAAACGGAACGGACATAAAAAAGGGAAAGACAATAATGTCCAATAAAAGCCAACCTGAAGTTGTCAAAGTCCATATTTCAGTCTGAGGTTGAGAAACCAAAATGTTAATGGACTGCAAAATCAGAAAACCCTCAAGATTACAAGGTTGTTTTCAAGAATTGCCTGCTTGGTTAACACACTACATGTAAGGGTACTTCTCACTGATGCTAAAAATTTACTTCTGTGGCTCAAGTGAGATCAGCCCTCCTGGTGATATCACGAACAATCACAAGTTTTTTTTTGTTGTCGTCATTTTGGACATCGTTAAAAAGGAAACAGCTGCTGACCACGTGACTTAAGGATCACCAGCTTTTCTTCATTACTGACACACAGATAATGGGGGAAGTGATATCACTGCATAAACAGAGCCAAAATTGCAGAATTGCAGACTGTATGTTTATATATCAGCTTAAATCAGAGCTGTATGGGTGTTTCTTGATCAGATGTGATGAAATGATCCAAATAAGTCTCACAAAATTCTAATCTTTTATTCTAACGTCATATGTACGGTGGACCTGAGGAGCAAAACATAGCTGTAAAATAGAGACTACAACATTTCACAAAACTCAACAGCATGTCAGTTTTACAGAAAAATTTAGGAATGTAGTTCTTGTTTGTGAATAGAAAGAACTGCTGTTCAGTGAAATGATCCGTTTCTGCGTAACTTCCCGTTTCTGGTGGAAAAAAAAAGTTGAAATCAATAAAAGTAAATTTCTAAGTGTTGGATACTTAAGACCCCTTTAGATGTCAATGGGTGCCATAAAAGCTTCTGCAAAACATATTTGGAGGCATCCTCACTTATGGCTCTTCTCGATCCCCTTTCCTCCTGGTGCATTTAAGGACTTGAGATGTCCTTCAAAATGTTTAGCTATAATGATATCTGGGTCACAAGTAGGAGGATGGAGGAACAAAGAGAGGAGGAGGATGAAATTAGAGAAATGAAATGAGCTTTAAGATTACTTGCAGCTTTGAGAACCTGAAGTGGGAAAATGTTTTCAGAGCCTTTCAGTGCAGAGAGAAAGCCATTATGAGGACAACTCAATGTGCTCTTTAAGTTTAAAAAAAAAAATTGTTTACAAGTCCTTAAAAAGCATTTTGTGTTTGTCTCCAGTAAGCTGTGTGCCCTCCAGCCACATCATAAAAACTGGACTCTAAAATAGCCATGAAGAGCAAATGAAGAGTACACATGTATGAATGACTTAAATATCTGCCCTGGATGTAAATAAAGGTGCCTTTGTTTGTAAGTCAACTGCACTTGCCTTGCCCAGAAATGTGTCTGGACCCACAGGTGGCTCCTGGTTGATGAGTGGGTCTTGGGACTCTTTAAGGGAGAAGCTCTGCACAGTAAGAGACCTGGAAGGTGAGCACTCTTCTCTCCACCACCACAGAGCCGTTCCCACCAGCAGCATACTGAGAAACACTGGCAAACACACAAAACACACATCACTTCCTGGACCCTTCACAGGGTTGGCAAACAGTACGCCAGGAGGCTGATGTAAACTTTCTGCATGATGTCAGCCGTCTCCTTGGGTTGCACAAACAGATGGCTGGTATGACTAAGCAGAGCTGTAATGCAGTGCATTTGAGAGAAACCCATCAACTTCTTTAATTCTGAACCAGTTGAAGCTTATGTAGGGACTTTGAGGAAGACCAAAGAGGAAAGAGTTGCAATAATCGAGATGGGAGGTAACAAGATAAGCGGCAGTATGGGGGGGGGTGAGGGAAGGGCGGAGTCGGTTGATGTTTCGTAGGTGGAAATTTGCATACCGGGTAATGTTGTTGATGTGGGATTAAAATGACAAAGTACTGTCAACGATGACACCCAGACTCATAACCTGAGGGGAAGGGGAGACTGTGGAGATAGCAACGGTCACAGAGAAACGGTCAGCTTTGGATAATATGGGTTTTGTTCAGAATAGAAGAATTTCTGTTTTATCACCGTTTAGTTTGAGGAAGTTTGAGGTCAACCAAGTTTTTATTTCAGATAAACAAGAGGTGAGGGAGGAGGCTGGGAGTGTAGAGTTGGGTTTGCAGGAGGGGTAGAGCCAACAGTCATTCGCGAAATCTTGATTCTGACACTTCTGTAGTAATCACACATGTACTCGCTTTCTTTTGAGACCAAGATTATGCATACAGCCCTACTGGTTGTGAAGATATACTTAATTTATTTTGGGTATGTCATTTGGGTCAGGAGGCAGAAAATTAGACCTCTTGAAGACGAGGTTAAATAAAGTTAAAAAGAGTGCATGTGGGAAAATATAATATGTAAGCAAGCTAAAAATAAGCATATAAACAAACTGGCCATTTTAAAAAAGGAGCCTGAAATTCAAAAGGATATTCGGTCTGTAAACAAGCCTGTAAAAAGTTCTTATACATTTTATTACGTATTCAATTTAGAAGCCATAAAAACTGAGAGCTTAGTCAGAATTTCCTCTATGCTTTCCTTGAATTTCCCTGTCAAAAAAAAAACAAAAAACAGGTTTCTGTTCCTGTTGAGGGTGGATATCTTACTGATCAGAGAGAGGATTCCAGCAAATGCAGGATCAGATAACGCTGATGTCGTTATAGAGGCGATGGCAGGAGGAGAAATGCAGTTGAACTGCAGCCCCTTGGCCAGCAGGTCAACGGCACACTCATGTCGGCAAACCGTCCCAGGACCTTCACAGGCAGACGGCCCTTAAAAAAACCCAGCAGAATAATGACTGAGGTGGAGTTGACTGGTTTCTGAGCAAACAAATCACCTGAAAACTGCACTTTATCAAACACCATAGTTATAAAGTCTGACATATTTGGGATTGGTGAATACCATTCGGTTGAAGCGCAGGCTGAAGAATGGCCACACCACCTGGTGAGGTGATGTTAGACAGCAGCACCTGAAAGTTTCTGCCATTGTGCTTGTTTGCTCGGCAGATGGAATGCGTGACTTCTTCACCCCAGTATAAATATCCCTGGAAAAAAAAAACCCCACTGGAGTTACTGCCACATCATGACAGTCTTCTATCATTCTCTGCTTCATGTGCTTTTTATAAGTTTCACGTGTGCCATAATCAGTCAGTGCAAGAATGTTTTGACTGTTTTACCTCAAACACAGTGAGTCCAAACGACCGGTCCAAATAGCCGTTAGATTCTACCACGGTTTTACGGTGACGACCATCCAGATCTACTCTGGAAATGCTCCTCATTCCCTGGTCAAACCAGTACAGCAGCTGGCGAGGCATATCTAGGGGATACATGAGCACATGCGTGAATGTGCACCATCAAAAGCAGCACTATGAGAAACATTTTCAAATGTACTGAACTGAACCACAGAAGTAAGAGCCACTTTGTTTCTTCTAAAAGCACATTGTTCCTGTTTTACAGGGGACGCTGGGTTTTACCACTTCCTTAAACTTATCTGTGCAATGAGCATAAATGAGATAAGAAGCAAATATTTTGCATTGTTCTCCAGAGGTTCTAAACTTTAAAATCCTACCCAGAGAGAGGGCAACAGGCTGGCGAACTGAAGAGGTGACCAGATCTATTCTGTTGCTGCCGTTTAAACTGGCCCGCTGGATCTTTGGAGAGCTCCCACACTGTGTCCAGAAGAGGAAGCTGAGAAAATGAAAGAATCTGAGTTTTAATGTTCTTTCCCTTTTTTTTTTTTTTTTTTTTTTTTTTTCTTCTTCTTTCTTCTCTGTAATGCTTTTAATGTTTTCTGTAAAGCACTTTGAATTGTCTTGAACCTGAAAATGTGCTCTACAAATAAACTTGCCTTGCCTTGCCTTGCCTTGCCTTTACCGATAATGGTACATGTAATAAATGTAGCTTGTTCGT
>JBBBVU010000015.1:10653164-10671274 GCA_037177055.1 Atherinosoma microstoma | reverse complement strand
CCCCCCCACGACTCTTTTCAGCTCGAGGAAGAAAAAAAAAAGAAAAAAAAAAGGGAAAGGGGAACCTTCACAGTGGTGGGGGTGGGGTTTGGAAAAAAAAAAAAAAAAAAAAAAAAAAAAAAAAAAAAAAAAACTTTTAGTGGGACAGAAAAATTTCCAGAAAATAACAAATCAATTATATTCTGTACCGTGAGAACTAAAAAGGTTCGTCTAATTTTGATAGTCAAGAAAAAAAATCGTAACTTTACATGACTTCTCGCTCCTTTTGGTCCTACAGCAATTCATCATTATCCGTACCTCCAACATTCAATTAAAAAATAGACATTTTCAGGAATAAATCCATTCAAAAAAGACATAAAACCACATTTTATGAATAAAAAAAGTTGACTCTTGGCTATTCCAACAATGAGAACCTCCCTCTTGATGAGCTCCTCATACTTTACAAATATAATAAATATAACCAGAAAATGCCTGAAGGCAAATATTTACAGTACAAAATTCAAGTAAAACCTTCTTCCACCCTTTTAGCCAAACAAATTTGTACATATGCTTACAATTCCTCTGGGTCAGACTGGAAACAACTCGGCTTCATATCATTTCATATGTGAGAGTTGAAAAATGAGAGATGAATAGTTGAAATGTGTGCAGTAATAAGCTTTCACTTTCTTGTATGTCCCTTTTTAGGGGTTTCCTCTCTGCACTCAGTCTTCTTTGATACTGGTGGGCCTTGATGTCCAGTGGAAGTGGTTCTTGCTGCCATTCTGCGCTCAGAGAGAGGATGTCCTGTTTGTTCCTGCTGGGATGAAGACATCTCCAGCTCTGCGTTTTCATTAGTATCCTCTCCATCTGAGCATGGCTCCCACTCATCCTGCTCTTCGCTCTCTGTTGAACCCTGCACAGCAATCTGAGGCACCAGTGTGAACCTCCTCACCACCGGCACTTCCAGTTCCACCTCCTCCCCGCTCTGGGGCTGAGTGGCCATCCAGGCCGTCCTGTGTTGCGGCGGCTGGGTAGCTGTGGTGGTGCCCGTCACAGAGGTTTTCTCATCTGGTTCATCAAAGCTCACCTCCTGAACAGCCTCCTGCTTCTTAAAGGAGTCTCGCCGCTCCGACAGGTTGAGCTTCCGCATCACAACCAGCTGCTCTGATCTTTCCGTCCCAGATTCCCGCATCCTTTGGCTGCTCATGTAGCCCCCAAGTCTGCTGTGGTCAGCACTGATGTAAAAGCCTCCGCAGGCTCCTTCTAACTCAGAGTCACCCAGCAGGTCAACCTCACCATAAAAAGGCACTTCCAGTGTGTGCCTGCGGGGGGCGTAAGACTTCTTCTCACCATGATATACTCCGGACAGCTTCTCGGCTGACTGCACTCTCTTGAGCAAAGGTGACCGAGGAGGCTCTGCGCTGCGGGGACGGACAATGTGTCTGACTATGGTGGGGGGTGACAGGGTTTTACCATGATAACTGTGAAGGCTTTTGGCGAAGCCTGGCAGTGGGGAGGGTGAGCGTTGAGGAGAAAGTGGCTGGTTCGAAGAAGAGGAGGAATTGCAAGCCAAAGGGGAGGGGGGGATGTTACTGGTCGATTTCCGACGGCCCACCTTAGTGTAGCGTTGCGTACTGAGTTTGGAGCCCAGGCCGTGGAGCGAGTTGGGTCGGATGTGTGCAGCTGGGGAACTGGGTGAGCTGGAGCAAGGAGATGTGCTCTGAGGAGAGTTGTTTTCTAGGAAGCAAACGTGACGTTTTTAAATACTGCACATCATGTAAAAATCATCTGCACACAATCAATGCTACAAAACATGATGGCAAATGCAAAACATCAACCTTATCTACTTCCTTTTCGCTCATAAGAAACTTTGAACTTCAGCATTAATAACCTTGATGTAACACGTAACTCACCACAGCCCTGATGGTCAGGTGCAGGGCTCCGGCAAGGTGTGGAGGGGCCGGGGGAGAGGCTGTGTGTTGGGGAGCCCGGAAGGCTCTCACTGGAGGAAACGGAGTGATGAAGACCTGAGGAAAAGCTGCGACTGCTGTGGATGACTGTGCTCTGCTTGGACAGTTTCTTCAAGATGCTTCGTCGCCTGAGAGGAATAAAAGAGCAGGTGTGATCGGAGGGAATGTAAAATGGATTTATTGCTTTTATTCTAAAATAACTTTAACCTTTCCTGCAAAAGCAAATAAACTTATTTCTTTTCATAAACACGAAATCTTCTTTGTAGCTGACTAACTTTCTTTGACAAAGTCTAACGCTAGAGGGAGACAGAGAATGGACAGTCACCGTTTCCCAGCCAAACCAAGTAAACAAATGATGAGTAACACTGCAGGAGCTGTAGCCAACAAAGGAAAAGAACAGCCAAACCTCAGCGCCTCACCTGTCATAATTGTCTCTCTTCTTGCTTTTCTTGCTGCGACGAGCCATCTTTCCTTTGTGTTTGCTCTTCCGAGCTGGACCGACTTTGATTGACGTATTCTCAAGCGCTATGGTTTGAAGAGCCACCTTGTTCCCACTCTGCATGAGAAATCGAAGATTAACAAAGAAACCAGAAAGAGCAGCTTCGGCTAAACTGAGAAGCAGCTGCTGCATTTTGCCACACTGGGCTGTTGTACCTTCAGCAGCACTTCTATCATCTCTGGGTGGACCAGGCCTTGAACAGATTCTCCGTTCACGTGGGTGATAAGGTCTCCAGTGCGGAGACCTGCCTGGTAAGCCGGGCTGCCCTCCTCCACACTCTGTTTGAACAATGAGGAGTGGAATTTGATTTTAGAATTACATAACTTCCTTTTTTAAAGCAATCTCTTAAAGTCTGGGATCACCAAAACACTTTACACTTAAAACCAGGGTTCCTACAAGTTTTTACAAG
This sequence comes from Atherinosoma microstoma, assembly GCA_037177055.1. Classification (NCBI taxonomy): domain Eukaryota; kingdom Metazoa; phylum Chordata; class Actinopteri; order Atheriniformes; family Atherinidae; genus Atherinosoma; species Atherinosoma microstoma. The sequence continues at coordinate 10,668,417 of JBBBVU010000015.1, read as the reverse complement.
TTCAATTTAAGACCTTTAAAGACCTTTTAAGACGGCTTAGAACAGAATTTAATGCCATTTCATGGCCATACTCGCACAAATGAATGACTCCTAGAATTTAAGAAAATGCATTTAGTGCCTGATTATTACACCGAGTGTGTAAAGTGCAGCATCGACATCCATAGTGTTGCTATTAAGCCCAGTCAAACAACTACACAACTACTGTTTCCCCTTCCATTATATAGGCAGGGCGCCCCGCCTTCCTTACGAGACCCACCGCCCCACCTACGAGGTAAAGTTACATTTATTTTGATCTGGTTTTCTATACAGCGCCAAGCCACAACAGCATTTATTTAACGTCTCAGTCTAGAAGGTTTATAGCAAGTTCTTTTATTAAAACAGAACAGTCTGATGGCATGTCATAGTTGCTCTCTATGTCACGCGCTTGGAGTTTTGCCGTGCACACACAGGTGGGCGGATGTCCGCCAGCACTGTGGAGAGAGCACACGTCGGAAAAAAATCATCTAACACGTGAAAATCAGACACACAAATATCAGAGTTTGTTTATTTTAAAAACTCTACCAGGAGGTGAAAGACTCGCTCTCCATCAAGGAGCAACCAGAGTATTACTCTTGCTGTGCGGTTACGTTGAGAACGCCGTGCACATCGCAGAAGCAGCTTAACAGGCTGAATCTACCATCATTGTTTTCATTTCCAAGTTGTGTTATGTCTTAAAATGGATCCACTATTCTTTATAGTTTTTGTTAACGTCAACATGTCATCTGAGATCTGAACTTTAAGAATATCTGCGGCGACTCTGAATAAAACAGTTTCATCAGGATATTAAAAAGTAACTTTTTCTGCTCAGTGTTTTTTTCCCCACATTTCAGTCATTTATGGATAATTAATCAGCGATGAAGTTTGGAATTGTGACGCGAGGTCACAGCAACCTGTCATATGATGTTTAAATGATTTAGTCATTACCACATGTGTCATATTAACACTGCAATAGGTTGGTTACCTGTTCCAGAGTTCATGAATAAATAATTCAGCAGTACTGATTTTGTGGTTGTTGATAATTACATTCAGGTTATTAAGTCTGTATGGAAGTTTAACGTATGGAACTATTATAATATTACATAGGGTACCAAGTCTCAAACACGCCCATCGTTCCCATTTTGATGTTCTTCTTGCACAAGGTGCACCGAGCTTTGAATGGGTTCTCCACCCGTCTCAACCAGGGTGAGAATGACCCTTTGTCCAGCCATGTAATATTAAATATGCATTGTTTCATTTTCCTGACTGAATTCACAACATTCTCAAGTCGCTGTCAAGTAGCTTTCTTTCGTGCATGAATAAAGGCTTCATGTGTGTGTTGTGTTAAATGTTCCCCAATAATTTCTCCCTGCCAAGTCAGCAATAATTGGTTCCTAATATCAATATAATGGTCGGGTTGGAACGAGAGGAAATCAGTTCATTAGTGTCACTTTGCATTTCAGATATTTCCCGACACATTTTAATGCAATACGACGTACAAATCAGGCCAACATCATTTCAAACCCACTTATGAAATTTAAAACCAAAACTATCAAATTTAAGGACTTTTTAAGGTAAATGTAGATTTGTAAATTCAAGACTTTTAAGACTTTTTAAGACCCCACGAGGAACCCTGTGAAACACACGGTAGCTAGTTTCAGTAAAGTGACTTGTTATGCAGGCAACACTATAAAAACTTAATGTCACACCCACCGACACCATGTGATGCACAGTGTAAACGTCGCTGTCACCCATGTAGACCCGGATGGCCTGCACAGTGAAGCCAAACTTCTTCCCTGAAGTGTGGATGACGATGGGTGGCTTCAGGCTACCAGGACTGAATGACAGGTCCCTGTTAGGGGACGAGTCACGAGATGAGGGGTTGGAAGACAGCGAGCGTGGGGAGATGGGACTGGGCTGGAGACCAGTGGGTGAGTCATCTAAAACATACACATTTCACATATTTACATACCAATAAATACATCCGTAGTTTCAATTGTTATGATTCTATACTGTACGTAAACCTGCCTTATATTAACTTTTAAGCATCAGATGTGGATTTGCAACAGCTTTTCGCCACACCTTTATAGTGTAGATGTGTGGGGAAATGCATACAAAAGTAATATACAAAGAATACAATACAGAAATGGGCCATTAGTCTGATAAATAATGTAGGATATATGAATACAAGCTGTAAAATTTCCAGATTTAATAACATTCAAACCAGTAAAAATTATTTACTTCCAAATAAAATGATTTGTTTTAGAAAGAGAAGAGGTGTGTAATTTAAGAGGGAAACTGATTATAAAGATGCAGCATGTCAGGTCAACTTTAAAAAATACGCATGTTTCAATATCAGGGCTAAAATTATGGAACAGTTTAACAAATAAATTAAAGCAAAATAAAAACATATACAAGTTTAAGGGAAATGAAATAGTTGAACTGAGTGGTATGCTCTAGTGATGGGGTAAGCACAAATAAGTTTAAGCTATATAATAGTTACTCCCTTTCAGTCACAAGGAGAAGGGACTGTAAAGGTGTAAAAATTCAAAATGTCAGAACATGCTTGACATAAACTCTCTAGAAAAAAAGCGTATCAATTTAATGTACTCTGAGGCGAGGATAACCATCAGTGTACCTGTAGTGATGATGAGAGACAAAGCTGAGACAGAGGCTGACTTGGGAACCTTTCCTCCACAGGGCAGTCTCTGTCTGTCCGGCGTCTCCAGCTGGTTACCGAAGCGTCGGGGGCCTGTTGGTTCCTTTGGAGATGAGTATTTGGCCCCAGTGCTGTTACTGCGAATCCTGATCCTCCGAAGGTTTGACACCACCACCTCAGCTGCAGAAAGGAACGTTTAAAAGGTAAATAACATCCTAATGTGCTCACTGTTAATACAACATATCATGTGGAAAGTGGGGGGGGGTTTACCCTCGTCATCTGTGGAGAGGGCAAAGCGGGGCATCGTCTCTAGGCTGTGAGTGCTGCTCATCACCAAAGGACTGGGGCTCTTCTCAGGTTGGGAGGAGCTGGAGGAGGCTCGAGGACGAAGGCTACAGACAGTCAAAGACCAGTGTGATAAAATCAGCTGGTACATGATCAAGTGATCAACAACACAGTGAATCAGCCATGTGTTGCAAAACACAAGAGCTCCAGGTGAAAGTGAATTGTTTATTTATGGTCTGTTTTGCAGAATTTGACATGAAACCTAACAAAGAACATATTTTTTACTTGTGTGTACCTGGCCATGCGCCCAGAATGTTTGTTTTCTACACTGCAATCTGCTGGACTTGGGGAAGGGCCGAGTCCTCCCATATCCCCGCGGTCCTCCTTATCTTCACTGTGACTGCGGTCCGAAGAGAAGCTCAGGTTGGACGGTGTTGCCAGATGTTCTGTGCTGCTGTAAACCTTGAAAGATAAAAATGAGAAAGGGTGATAAGTAAATAGTGGCACTGATTGTTTACATCCTTGCTGGATGTCTTCAACTGATTTGATATGTTTTTTTTTATGCTTACATGCATTTTTTTGACACACCGAGCAGGTCATAGGCCAAATTCTTACTGTGTCTATCAGATACAAACATGTTGTAGAAATGTGGGATCAATATGCACAGTGCAGTAAAATGTACCACAGCAGTGTTTACCTTGCTGAAGCGATGTGACCAGGAGGAAAACTGTCTGATTTCCAAAGATGACTCTTCATCATTGGTTTCCTCATCTTCATCTGATGCTAAATGATGGTAGCGATCTGAACGAGCTGAATACAGAAAAGACACACAGAACTTAGGAGAAATTTACAACCATCTGTATAATCCTATTAGTCATCTGACACAGATTTTATTGACAAAGTTTTCAGCAAAGTGTTTGACATATACCGACTTCTCCTGTACACAAATACAACATCAGCACAAAATTAATGCATGAGGTTTGTCTTGATCTTTAAAAAAAACAAAAACATGCAGTGATCTCACATTGGTTAATAAATAGTATTCTGTTCACAATATTCAGTGACTTACTGTCAAAGTAGCTTGTGTCATCCTCTGCCTCCAGCTGAGGAATGAACTCAGCTTTTTGCCGGAGGAGTCCGTTCCAGTCCAAACCCAGGAAGAAGGGGTGTTGCTTCACCTCGGATGCTCCACCTACAACCACACAGTTTTTAGTAAACAAATCAGTCCTCATGTTCACTGATTCAAAATAATAACCTTTTGTTTCTTACTTTTATCTTTTACTTAATTTTCATATTTTGCTCATCAATTTTAAACTCAACTCTTGAGTGGATGGTTTAAAAAAGTTTTACAACTTGACACAAAAATTCTGTATCAAATTTTACTGTTTGGAGGCAACAGCATCAACGTCAAACACCACTATTGTGCATATTTATTAACCCGTACCTGTTCCCAGACGGTCTAAAGGGCTCTGTCTCAGCAGACGAGTGATCAGGTCCTGGGCATCAGCAGGCAAGGCATCGTCTCCTTCTGGCCAAATGATCTCATCTAATCAGAGGAATAAGAGGTCAAAAGTCATCAAAGATCATGAATTAAAAAGCAGTACTCGTCATATAAAATGCATCAGAATCGCTGTGTGTAGAAATGAGATCATGTGTATGTGAGAATCGAGATCGTGATTTTTTTAACAATCTAATATGCATGCCTCTCATATTGACTCACCACTGACTACTTGTCCGAAAAGCTCTTCAGGGGTGTCTCCAAAAAATGGGACACAGCCCACCAGGAATTCATAGAGGATAATTCCCATGGCCCACCAGTCCACTGGCTTTCCATAACCCTGTCTGAGGATCACCTCTGGGGCAATGTATTCTGGAGTGCCACACACCTGCAGAAGCAAAACAACAAAGATCAGTCTGTTCAAAGATCAGCCATTTCTACAATACCTGTTATCCACCATCAGTATTTTTCTGACAGATTTCTCTTCCATCTGTGAGTGTCTCACCTGTTTGTCAATAAACTCTCTTGTGTCTTTCTCAATATGACCCTCATAGAGGTTGGTGGCCATGTTCATCAATCCAATTTTCGACAAACCAAAGTCTGTCAATTTGATGTGGCCCATAGATGTGATCAACAAACTGTTCGATGGAGGATGAAAGAAAATGAAAAAATAAAATAAAAACAAATTCCATATAAGAACTGCATATTGATTGCAAATGGCACAGACTTTAATCAACTCCTGCCCACACATTAGTGTAAAAGGAGGGAAACAGCCAACAAATAGAAACTCTTCATTGTCTATGGATGTAATCATTGTTGGTTCAGGGATTTAAACAAAACAGTGCAAAAAGTTGGTCTTTTTTAAAGATGTGAAATAGGAGGGAAGCAGGAGTTTAATGATCTCACTTGTCAGGTTTAAGGTCACGATGCACAATGCCGTAGTTGTGTAGGTATTCCAATGCCAGGACTGTTTCAGCAAAATACATCCTTGACATTTCAACAGGCAGCGGGCCCATGTTCTTCAGTAAGTTGGCACAGTCTCCACCTAGACAAAACAGAAAACATATTTCGCTTTTCACTTTTACTGTCAGACTCCATGTCACCATATGTTATTGGATGCTGCAAATCTCACTCTTTGACTTGTTAGTAAAACAAAGCATGTAACTAATTGTTAGCTTTAAACTGTTCCATTTAAAACTTAGATACGTGTCCGAAACATAAAAACAAATCAATTGCAGCAGGCTCTCGGAACTTTACCTTCCACATACTCCATGACCATGCAGAGGTGACGTCGTGTCTCAAAGGAGCAGAACATGGAAACAACAAAAGGGTTCTCAGCAAAGGTCAGAATGTCCCGCTCCACAAACGCCTGCTGGATCTGGTTCCTGAGCACCAGGTTCTGACGATTTATCTTCTTCATGGCAAAACGTTGGCGGGTCTCCTTGTGACGTACTAGATACACCGCTCTGTTGAGAACACAATCATTTGCTATGAACTCCTCCCTTAGGAAGACAACTACCTTTACTATTTCAAGTACATTCACAACCACTTTTTTAATAAAAGGATGAAGGTAAAAGCTATTTTTTTTGTCTCTAAACAACTATTTTAAAGCTAATTTAAAATTTCAATATTGTGAAAAGAAAGGTGAAACAACTGATTCTTACCCGTAAGCACCATTACTGATGAGTTTGATGGTCTCAAAGTCACTCTCAAGAGGTTTTCTTCTAGTTGGAGTGAGTGTCTGTGGTGCCTTGTTCTATAAATGCAGTGTCAAAAATAACACAATGACTGGGTTCGGTCCAATTAACTTTGTTACTATTATACCAGAAGCCAACCAGCTGTCAAAATACTGAATACAGTTTATATTTACATTCACCTGTGTAATGTGTTGTAAATAAACTAAGTGACTTGAATTCATCATTTGAAATGTAACTACCCTTAAAAAATGTCTACTTAATCTGCAGTCACACTTTCGAGAGCAATTCCGATGTTGACTTCAATCTTAAATGTGCCTTGGCTTCCTGTAACCCACTTAACAAAAAGAATACTCTGGTTTGAAATATTCATGGTATCTTTTTACACGAAACTGGGTCACTACATTTCAGGAAACAAAAAACAAACAAAAACAAGCTCCAACCTTCTGGAGAGACAGTTGGAATGATTCTCAGAAGTTCTCAAAAACTGCTATATCACATTTCTTGTTTTAAAATAAATATAAAGAGGGCATATACTTTTAACTTTTTAAATGCTAAACCACATTCTTTTCCAATATCAAATACTGTGCCAACTGGCTTAAACGTACCTCTACAGCAGCATCTGGTTCCACTGGCACTGAAGGACTGGCATCATACTGTTCAAGCTGTACCATGTCTAGAAATAACACGAGACAGTGTTTTACATTACAACAAATCTCTTCTGTTCCCACTCATAACCATTCATGAGGCATCTGTTATTCCATTTTCCCAAAGTGATTAGAGATTTTCCTGTGAGCCCAAACCAAATACCAAATGTAAGAGAGACTTTGATATTTCAAACCATGTGAAGCTCTGCACATTAACACACTCCTTTATGTACTCTGATATCATAAGTTCAAACTCAATCAATGTGTCAAAGCCATTTAATTGTTACTATGTTTGTATGAAAGGCCTGTCTGAAATACATCCATCATCTGCAGGTAATCTGTTTCACAATCATTTTTCGGCAACTATAAATTGGTTCTTAGGCAGTGGCTTCAAAGAACAACATGATCTTTACTGAAGGAAACTTGATGGGAAGCTACCATGGCAACTACTTCAGAATTAAGCACCCTCCTTTTCTCTCTAGAATGCAAAAGATGAAAGATTCGCTCATTTCAGGGAAAACACAATTGTTTTAATGCATCCTGCTTTGTAAAATACAATTCTGGACAGACAGAATGACGTATGCCAGTGAAAACCTAACCTCTGTGCCGTGGCATAGGTAGCAAACAAAAAACATTTCTGTTACAAGATGTGTGCTTTGGTATGTCTGAAATAATGCATTAAGAGAACAAACAAAAATAAGGACTTCAATGAGCTAGCACAACTGCCCATAACAGATGAGCATATATGCTCCCAGTGCAGCTGGACATCAGTCATCAGTGACTTGCATCAATCAGCACTTTCATGCAGCAGGGCAGATCAAAACCTCATCAGATTAGCTGTTCCACATGGAATACATGTCAAAAGTTTGAATATGTGCTCTTGAATTGTTGTCTTTACAGGGAAAGTGTGTGTTATCCTAATAAAGCTAATTAGCATACTGATTAGCACAGATTTTTCATACCAACACATCTCTCTGTGGATGCTACGTATCTCTTATTACCCGGAACTTGTTAACTTTAAGTGTTACGAGCTAATGATGATTTCAAAGGAATCATCAAAATGCTAATTTATGCAGTTTTGTATCTGATCATCTAACCCCTCACCTTCTGTTTAAAGAGCTGTTTCTGCTTCTAAGCCATCTACTGTGTACACCTGAATTCCAGGAACGCTGGGACATTCTTTAAATCTGAACAAAATTAAAACTAAAAGACTTTCAAATTACATGAGCCAGTATTTTATTCACAACAGAACATACTTAACATAACAGATGTCTCTAAACTGATACAGTTTACAGCTTTAAGCACAAAATGAGCTCATGTCAGATGCGATGCTTGGTACAGATCTCTAAATAGTTGGCACAGGGGCAAAAAATGGCTGAAAAAGCAATAAAGTTAAAAAAGATTCAACTGGGAGAACATCTAGCAATAAGTAAGGTAACTGATATTAGGTCTGTAATATGATTGGCTATAAAAGGGATGTCCAAGAGAGGTAGCACCTCCAGAAGTAAAGATGGACAGAGGCTCTCCAATCTGTGAAAGAGTGTAAAAAGATTGTGGAATACTTCAAAAACAATGTTTCTCAACTTGCAAAGGCTTTGCAACTCATCATCTACAGTCCATAACATCACTATCATCAAGATTCAGAGAAACTGGAGATGTGTCTAAGGGACGAGGCCAAAGACCTTTATCGGACTTTGTGGTCTTTGGGCCTTTGGACGACACTGCATCACTCATTGGCACAATTGTGTCACTGACATTACTAAATGGGCCCCAGGAATACTTCCAGAAACCACTGTTGGTTAACACAATCAATGGGAAAGTGTTCTACGGTCAGACGAGTCCAAATTTGACATTCCTGTTGGTAATCGTGCTAAAGAGGAAGGAGACATTCCAGTGTGTTATCAGTGTTCAGTTCAAAAGCCTGCATCTCTGATGGTATGGGGGTGCATAAGTGCATACGGTATGGGCAGCTTGCATGTTTTGAAAGTAACTATGAATACTGTAAGGTCAAAAAAGATTATAGAGCAACATGTGCTCCTCTCCAGATGGCGTCTATATCAGGGAAGGCCTTTTGTATTTCAGCAGGACAATGCAGAACCACATACTGCAGCTATTACAACAGCATGGCTTCACAGGAGAAGAGTCCGGGTGCTGCAGTCCAGACCTTTTTTAGTGCATTATTAAAACAAAAAATATGTAAAATACAACCACAAACTCTTCAGCAGCTGGAAACCTATGTCAGACAAGAATGGGACTGAATTTGAACATCAAAACTCCAGGAAGTTATAACCTCGATGCCCAGACTTCTTCAAACTGTTCTGAAAAGAAGAGGAGATGCTACACCATGGTAAACATGCACCATGCCAGCTATTTTGAGACCTGTAGCAAGCATCACATTTGACATGAGCTAATTTTGTGCATAAAAATGGAAATTTTCTTAGTTTACTATACAGTCATTTAGCAGATGCTTTTATTACAAAGCAACTTACAATGGAGTAAACCAGTAATGCCAACACTGGAGGCAAGAAGGGTGAAGTGTCTTCAAAGGACACAACGACAGGTGTACTGGCGTGGAAGCAGGATTTGAACTGCCAACCTTTGGGTCACTGGATGACCTGCTCTACCACCTGAGCCATTGTTGCCCAGTTTAGACCAGTTTATACATCTGTTATGTTATGTATGTGAATAAAATGTTGGCTCGTGTTATTTGAAGGCCTTTTAGTTTTAATTTCATTCAGATTTAAAGAACTGCCCAACTTTTCTGGAATACAGGTTGTATAATTCTTGAGTAGATACATAAACGTATATCTACGGAATCAGAGTAGATGATACAATATGGCACTACTTCTGTTGTTGATTAGGACAGTGAATCAAAAATGTATGATGTACTTATTGTCATGGCAACACAGAGAAAAAGACAAATGTAGATTAGAAAACTGCATGTGGATGCAAGTTCGGACTCTTTCCACCCCTAAATGAATTATGCGTGAGGCTTGGCTTGATTACTGAGATTTTATTTACCTTCTAGCAGGTCTCTGGTCAGTCCCAGCTGGCTGATGATGTACCGTGGGATGTCTGTCTTGATCCCCTGGCCCACTTTAGCATGACCTTCTGCTGCTTCAAGTAGGTGATAAAACTCCTCTGGGTCAAACTCCTGTCAACAGAATCCCAGAGTAATTAATGCTGAGAGCTTAAGAACATTATCCTGCCAGAGTGAACTTAAGCAGGAAACTGTACGCATGTAATCTATCACTGGTTCAACTCAAATTCAGTGTTGTTGTAAAGTTAATCAGTTTCAGCCAAAGGACTTTAAGTCTAGCCACTGATTTACTACTTGTAATTATTCCTGATTCCCAACAAAAATCCTAATTCAATGATCTAAGGAAACAAGCACAGTGAATATAATGTTATTGCTACCAATCTACAGATTGTAGGAGTGAAAGTGGTTGGTACTTAAATCGATTTATTTAATACTGGAGGTCTATCACATATCAAACCACTGCTGTACAGAGGATGTGATATTAACATAAATGCATTTAATATATAATTTGCAACCTACGTAAATACATTTAAAAAGGTGCTTCGTGGTGTTATGGCATCCACTTTCTCAAAAAATGAAAGGTCAGAATTTCATTTCATTTCATTTCTACACTGGAGAAACAACATTTTACCCATTTTCAAACAAAATGATCTGGTTTTCAATTAGGAAGAGATTTGCCTCTTCCACAGCTTACCAGACATTCAAGGAGACGAGCTGGCCGAGAGATTATGATGAGGATCTTCCGCACCAGCTGGGTGATGATAGTTACCTCCTCGCTTTCAGAGCGCTCATAGGCCTAGAAAACATAGAGGTAGCGAGGCCAAAAACAGTGTTAAAATTGTTTGTTTGTTTTTTTGGGGGGGGTGATTTGAATATTGTGGTGTAAATATAATACCCCGTTTCCACATTTTGTAACACATGACAAATGAAAACTGATGAGAATTGGATATTTTTATGCTTTAAAACATAAAGAACATTTCTTCAGTTGAATTTTCCATGAAAAAAAAAGAAGGATTTGCCTAATGATCCATCAGACCATAACTGTATCCGTGGAATATAACGAAGAAAGGTCAAACAAAGTACTGCATTGAATGCAACTATGTACACTATTGAAAAAAAGCCTCTAGCAAAGCACTCAGCTTTCTTGGAGCAGGAAGCAAAGAAAAATCAAACATTGTGTTCCCAGAGAACGGAATTTGAAAACAGACCCAGTCTGACAGAAATTACATGAGTGATTACATCACTTTAAACCATAGGAATTATAGAATAATCACTGAGTGTGTCTGCATTAGATTGCATCAGATACTGAATAAAGAAGTGGGAGGGATCCTCTGTTGTGATTGGTGGTTAGAATTAGGCTAAGTTGAGGGGTTTGGTCATTAGTGTAGTAGGTTGGGCGTGTCACCATTGCTAAAACAATCTAGCAAAAACCCACAGGGTCAGGGGTCTTTATGAGTCATCATGGAATCTCTTCTACATATGACTGGAGACACAGTGTACTAGTAAAACAGTGGCAGCACTTTATACAATACCACACATTTAGTCCAAGTCATAAGCATGTATGGCTGCTGTGTAGAGATGGTGGGCATAGTTAAATTTAGCTTGACGTAATAGTGGAAAAAGCGGGAAATGTTCATCCTGATTCTGAACGGACAGAAAATATCCTCATCATCACCTCAAAGATTCACTGCATTCATGTAATTTTCCTCTGATTTCCAAAAGGTTGTCATAGTCATTGTTTACATGTGAGCTTATGGGTCTCATCCCGTGATAGAGTCAGACCAAAACTACCATGTAAATGTCATAACGTGGGAGTATAAAAAAGAGATTCTTGTTACTTTAGTCACAAGGCCAATTCCTGATTGGGTATCCTACACTGGGAAACACAGAAGCCTTGTGCTCCCTGAGCGTTAAATCAGCTTGATGAATCTGACACTTTAACATACAACTCCCACAGATCTTTAGTTTAGATTGTCTACTTGTAAAAACAGTTAAGAGTTAATAGGTTAAAAGACAATGATTACAGGTTAAATTACATAAACTGATCTGTTGATTGTCAAAATGTTGCATTTATTAAAAAAACAAAGCACATTTGTTGCAGAGTGAACTTTTCCCAATTTATTTAAAAAAGAACTAAATTTTTTGCTTTCTATACACCCAAGCATGCCATCAGAAAATAAGAATCTAAAACAAAACTGCTACATTACCATATCACTTATCCCAAATTTGTGATTTGGGATAAATAAGGGGGAACAAAGGGAAAAATAAACACTTATGTGAAACTGGCAAGTTGCGCTTGTGTATAAAAACATTTGTCCAACTGTATGGGAACAGACTTTATCAGTTCAGCTGGAGGTACGGCGAGCTGGCCATGCCTTCTGTCTGGCAACATGCAGAGAAACAAGGGAGGAGGTTGCTATAGAAACCGATATTTCATCATAACACACAAGACTTGTGGCAAAAGTGCCTCAAACTATTATCCAGATTTTCAACAATCAGATCTATTGTGTGTGCCGGTGCCTATCAGATGGTTACTAAGTGACCTGCCTGATTGCATATTCTATTCATACTCAAGCAATCTTCTCTCATCACTTCATCACATCTGAGTGACTACATGAAAGTGCAGCTTCAGCTCAAACTAAAATGCAGGAAATGATTTTTTTATGAATTTAACGCTTGAAGTCATGTCTGTGGGACTCACATCAGCTAGCTGTTCTCTCACCTCATGAAGAAGCTTTTCCAGCTTCTCCTGGAGCTCAGCAAAATAGCGGGATGTAACCAGGCCTTTCTGAGACTTATCCAGGCAGTCTCTGACCAGCTCTGCCAACTGGTGCTGGATGAAGCCAAGCACCCCATCAGCCAATGGGAGGGAGCTGTCTGACGAGCAGTGGGTGACGATCTCCATCAAACGCTCCTCCATCTGGGCCGTGGCCTGCAGGGTGTAAACAAATGCACAATTAAAATACTCCAAGGACTGGAAATTGTGATTCTCACTCTCTTGGTGGCACCAAATGTCCTCAAATCTTTTGTGGGTGGATTCATATGGTTGTTTATCATTACCAGTAATTGATTATTCTATTATTTCAGCACCTGCTATGACACTTTTAAAACTTGGTCTCAGCATCTCTGCTATACTCGGTCTCGAAATAAAAGATTAATCTAAAAAAATGTAATCCAATACATTTCAAGACACTCCAGTTGGATTAACAACTACCAAATCTTGTTACTATAAGAAGAAGAAAACAGATGGAAGTTTGTTGATGAAATGAATCTCGTCTACTACGTACCTTTGGAAAACGTTCTCTGTACACATGGTTCATCATGACTATCTCATTATCCACAGAGACACTTGATCGCCCCGGGCTACAAGGGAAACAGAAAATAATATATATTTGTATTGATCAACATTGCAACACTGATCAATAAAGAACCCAACTGTCAGTACATTTTAGTCCAACTAAACATTAGTTCATAATGAGCTAGCCTCTGAGCCACATGTCTTATTTAGCAGTTCTTAAACTCCTCGTGACGCACCCAAGGTGTCTGTGTAAACCACCAATAGAGGTTTCTTCTGATTGAACCGTTTGAATAATCAACATCATTTATAGCTTCATGAGTTTAGTAATAAGACTGATAACAGGGATGTTTTTTTGTTGAAAGATATTTTTGCGGAACAGACAGAAGGAAACCCTATCACATGAAAACACAGTCCCTGAGCCATTTTTTTGTCGTGAAAGATGCCTTTGTTCCTCTGGATGGCTGCTGCAGCTCACCATGGCTCTCAGCATCAGGCCCCACACCCACTCCAAAACCAACCCACCCCTGACTACATTTCGGCAGCTTCATCCCTGAGGCGCTCTGTTAGCTAGCACGCCCACACACTGCATACCATGGTGCCAGAACACGGAGCACTCAAGCATCACACGAACAGCACAGAGCAGAGCAGAGCCAACAGACAAAAGTCATCAAAATAACACTGCTCTGCAGTCTCCACCTGCCTGTAGACCAACAGGAATGAGTAGTCACTCTGAGGCCCTCCAAGATGATAAAAGCTACATTTGCTTTGGAAATTGTCTTGGTCATGCCGGTGGGGAGACAAATCAACATCTGACAGTCTACAAACATGTTAGGATATCAACGATTGCATGCACATCAAAACCTGCCATCAGTATCTGGGTCACCAAATTTAATCTGAAATGCTGCCTTGTATTAAGAAAACAAGAGTTAATCCCTTGAGAGGGATTACCATTTTTAATCTGCATAAAATATCAATCTAATTAATGTATTGATCGGCCAACAAACAATACATTTGATTTTTAGACTGGGATCAGACTAGGCTGTCATGAATGAATGAATACTTTAACTAGCTACAAAAAATTAAGAACAAAATACAAAATACTCCCCATATAAGCCCAATTCTTGTGAAGATGTAAACTTTTTATTTTAACCCTGAACTGATATTGTCCAACTTAGTCAAACTCAAAAGCACTGATATAGAAGGGAACAATGAGTAGGTCATATTCAAGATAATATAATCATATCTCAGAATATATTGGGATGAACAACCTGAGGCTCCTAGATCGAGGTCGTATGACCGGTGTGGGTCGTCCATCCTCGTCCGTCATGCTGTCCGTGCTGCGAAAGTGCTTGAAAAGGAAGTGCAGCTCATCTTGTGTCGGCTGGTAGGGAAGTTGGTGAAGACGCTCCTGAGAGGATGAGGAGGACTGCACAAACACATTAGTCAAGAAAATTATTTAGATTCCACTTTCCCCAGCTTTAATCTCATTCATCTGATTGATCTGCAACACAAACTGCATTTACTCTCAGGGAACCTGAGACAGATGCAAGGACATAAAGAAAAGTGAATAAAAAAACACTAATACTATACTAGGCCTTTATGTCTTCTATATCAGGATGCTGCTGCTGGCTACTAATTTCTTAACAATCAAAAAAATATCCAGAATGAATTAAATAAAACAGATTGGTTGACTAAAGCGTCAAAATGCCTTATATTTCCAACATTTGGGTCAAACACTTAAAAGAACATTGTTACAGCCACACAAATGCTGCGATTACTGTAACCAGTTCAAACCAGAGAGATTGTAAAGACGCTGTAAGCACTGAAAATGCTCTAGTTAAGGTCTTTAATGATATCCGTTTGAACACAGATAGCGGAAACATTTTAGTCCTGGTACTACTGGATCTCAGTGTCCCATTTGACACGGTCGACCATAACATCTTACTATACCGGCTGAAAAACTGGCGAGGACTTTCTGGCACTGCAATTAACTGGTTTGAGTCCTATCTAAAAGACATGGACTACTTTGTCTCTATAGGTAACTAGGGGTGGGTTTAAAAAATCGATTAATCGATTTAAATCGATTCAAGTTAAATTAATTCAATATCGATTCATAA
>JBBBVU010000015.1:10618599-10629711 GCA_037177055.1 Atherinosoma microstoma | reverse complement strand
ACCTGAGAAGTTAAATTTAGTGTCTTGTTATTGACAGTCCTGTCTTCTGTCCCTCTGTAGGATCATTTCAGCTCCACCAGAAGTTCCGACCTGAACGCTGCAGAAGACGCTGTGCATCATGGGAACTGTAGGACCCAGGCTATTTATGAGTTTACCAGCAGAACTTTTTAAAAATTACTTTTTCAATAAAATTGTGCCATTCCAAAAATATTAAAGGCGTAATCAGGAGACAGAGAGAAACAAAAGACAGTCTTCAGAAGTTTAATAATAATAATAATAATAATAATGATTCTGTTGTTTTAATTGATCCACAAAGTAGTTAATGATGGCGCTTTAAAGCAGAAGTTGCCATCAGGATGTTTATTTCTGATCACTATGGTGACTTTTAATCCTCAGCCTACCTTCTGTCAGTGTGACGGTGGCGGCAGCGTTGACTGTAACAGGTAAAGTTATCTCAGCATCCGAGTCTCCTGCAGGGAGGCTGATGATGGTCGCCTCCCCCAGGAGGTTGCAGATCCTCTGCTGCATGGCCGTGAGGATGACGGGGACCGGGGTGCAGTCCGTGGATGTTCCCTCGATGGCAGCCCGAGCCTGGGCGACCTTTCTCCGGACCTCCGTCTTCATGTCGGACCACTTCTTCTTCACCTCGGGCAACTCTCTGGGACAGGTGGTGACAGCGTTCACCTTCTTCAGGATCTCCAGCCAGGCGTTATTCTTGGCCATGTGTGTGACTCCAGCATTGAAGTGGTTAACCAGTGTGTGCTTTTGTTTCTCGATTTCTTCCACAATAATTTCCACCTCTCTCTCCGAGAAATTCATTTTTCTCTTTTTGGCCGCCGATGCCATAACCGCAGAAAACGCTCTTAAACGGAGGTAATTGTGCGTACTGTACGCAAAAATAGTGGGATTTACTCAATCGATGTGCGCAGCGTAATGGCTTCCAGAATCGGCTTCTTCTTCCGAGTAACAACGCTTACGTTAGCCAGGCACGGAGCCCCGCCCCCTAAAGCCTCATTGGTTGGATGTCCGGTTGTCTGTCAGCGTTCTCTGTTACTATTGGATGAAAGGAACGCCACTCAAATGACGAGCCAATCAAACTATGTTTTAAAACCTTTATAAAAAGCTTTTCTCTGTATTTCCTCTTCATCTGGTGGATTAAATGTTAATAAAATAAAATTAAAAGTAAAAAAAAAAACAAAAAAAAAAACAAAAAAACATCTCAGCTGTTTGTGGGACGGAGAATGGTAGGGACAACTCGGGACTTACTGCACATTGGTAGGGACATGTCCCTACTGTCCCTACCCAATTCTACGCCCTTGATCTTCACCCATTTCCCTCCATTTGGATATAATAGTTCTGTAATGCTTTGTTTGAAACATTCAAACAAAGAAACAAGGTATACAATGAGTCCTCATAAGATGTTTCATTTGGAAAGTTTTGCTCTGAAATAGTAATAAAAATAAGTAAAAACGGTTTGTAATTAGCCTAACTTTATGTCTATATTTGATCAAAATTGCACTCTGTGGCCACTATACAGCAGTAAGAAATCTCATGATCTGAATTTGACTGAAACTATTATGTGGATGCTTTATGAATGTTGACATTTAGCTAGTTATGGTTTATGGAGTTGCATCATTTCTATACTACCACTACTGTAAGTATTTTTGAGTTAAAAACCATCACTACTTGACAGTTGTAAAAAAAAAGATAAAAATTACACAGTTAAAGTCAAATACAAGCTGTGACACTGTAATTTTCAATAAAAAAAAATCTATCCATCCAGTTAAGAGTCTTTGTAATAAATAGCATGTTTTCACATGAAGTTATATTAACACAAAAAAATTAAACCAGAAATATCACATACGGTTTTACTAATCACGCCATTCCTAAGCTTACCATTTCTTCACATTAACCCTGATTGGGTTAAACATAAAACTGTGAAATTAATATAATCAAATGCAGTATCATCTCAAATGATTCAGACATGAGTTTATATGTCTTTACATTCAAGTCATGAGTTGTGTTTTGACATATGAATACCAGTGTTTGTGCCATGTATCATGACAGCTAACAATTTCTTTTATTTCATCTCTGACATTTCCTGAAAAGTGCATCCAAAATCTGTCCATAACTTTTTCAGATATGTTGCTAACAGAGTGCTAAAAGATTCAGATCATTAAATGTGGGCAATAATAACAGCTTTGATTTGAACCTGCTCAGAGCTGCCAGGATGTTGGAAGTACGTGTTTCTTTTTATCCTTCTGTTGTTAGTCTTGGAGCACATGGGGAAACATTAAAATGAACATATTTGTAAGAACAAGGGTCTATTTGGACTCACTCCTAACTCGTCCATGACTGCTACTCTGTCAAAACCCCTGATATAAGTCTTTAAAGGGTTAATGTGCTGCTTTTTGACTTTTTCTTTCAGTAGAAACGATCAAAAATCTTTTCCTAACCCTAACCATTTAGTTACACCTGAGCAAACAGCTAAAGTTAACACTAAAAAAGTATTTCATAAAAGATAAGGGGACTTGTGTAACTGTGTCATAAACTTCCATGTAGGCTAAACCAAGTATTGACAGTCCAGTCTCAAGGGAAGACTTAGAGTGCATATGTTTGTCCACTTGTCTATAGTGTTGTTGTTTTACAATCCATGGTTTTAAATTTTTTAAATATCCCTCGGCATTTTCTTCTCAGATGGATAGTGTCCACTTGCTTTTAATGCCAAACCGTGACCAATCATGGGAGAGAGTGCAGTAAGGTAGTGTAGGTGGGATGGGAGAGGAAAAGTGTAATGATTGTTGAAAAATGGAAATTGTGCTGGATGATTCTCGAAGCAGGGATCTTTGCATGAAATTATTCAGTGTCAAAGTATGTGGATTAGCGCTCCTCACTATTCTGTCAGACCTACTTTCTCATAAATATTTTTGACTAAGTAAACATTAGCAAAATGTGTAAAGTGTATCATCAGGCATGGAAATGTAGCATGTTGACCTACTACCAAAATTATACTTAACTATGTAACTTTCTGACCATAAAAATATGTGTTTCTGACTCATTTTGATGTCACAGTGACATTTGGAGCCGTCGTTGTCCAGCAGAGTGCTGAGGCTGAGAAGCCACACTCTACACCTTTTGCTTCTGGGACTTTGCTTCTAGGTACGCGCTAAAAATCTTTAAAAAACAAAACCAGACAGGATGCCTGTACACACGGTATCGCAACATGTTAGTTTAGCCGCTACCATGTCATACCTACTGGGTCCGCACCATTTGCTGCCCAAGCGACCCGGCGGCCAGCCATTGGGAAGAGTTTTCACTCCATTTAAAAGAGGTGGTCAGTCGGGCATCAGCAGAATGACCCGTTCAGATCCGTAGGCTTGTTTGGCGAGAACGCCCCTTTACCACATGGGTGGAACGAGCAAATCAGAGTCGGTTTGCAGATAAAGTTTGAAAATGTTCCAACTTGATAAATAATGATGTGTGGCTTTTATTCAAAATCAGTAGATAACTTTGCAATAATGATTCCTAAAACTACTTCTGCTGATTCTATGATTCTTTTCAGCTGCTCTAGGTGGCAAAGTTATATTCCAATCCAACTTATTGGTTAAGAGACCTCCAATGGACACGGATGCACATTGCAGACTACAACCTAAAATAAATGTGTAAGAAATTGGGGCTTTATTATTAACTTTTATGATCAATTTTGTCCAGAAAGAACCATGCTTCTTTTATTTTGGCAAAACCTCTTTCCACCGGCAAACGCTCTCCCCTCCCTTTAAGCGGCAAACTCCTCCTCCGCTGCTCGTCATTACTTCTTCTCAGGTCATTGCCTGGCTCAAGGTAAAGGAGTACCATACCATCATACCACCATACCATCAAAGGAGTTTAAAATTTTGAAATAGAAGAAATAGAAAGAAATGCATTTTTTAAATTAGGGACCCACTGAACTTCCCAGGGACACACTCAAATAATCACTTATGGGTCCAGGGGACTCACAACATTGAAAATCTATGAAAAAAACAAATAAACAAAAAAAATCCTATCGACATCACTGCACCTTACAGTAGAATTTCTCTTTATGGCACCTTGTCACATGCCAGCAACTGATACGAACACACAGTTTTGAATGCACTCCATGGTGATTTATCATAGAAACGCAAGAGGACATTATTGGAGGAAGTGAGGAAAAGAGAGAACGGGACAGAGCAAGAGATACATCGAGTCACATCAGACTGACTTTGTCTGACTGGAGAGAGCCCAGACTAGATGTAGGGTGCAAGATGGATGCTGATTTAATCTACAATACGAGAACTTTGATTATGCCTTCTAAGATGTAAACAGGTTTAACAATAATGTCCTACCTAAACAAGCACACTTATATATTTCATGATATGTCTTGGGCATTTACAGAGGAGTGGTAACATGAATGCTAGTTTGTGCTCTGGCTGAACTGGGGGTTTATTACTACTCATCAGCTGCGACATCAGCACGTTGGAAGCAGATGGCTGGTGGTGCCTGCAGTTAAATCTCTCCGTCTCACACCAGTCTCTCGGGGTAGATTTGACATAAGCTTAATTAATGATTCGATAACTACAGAGATGCATGAAAACAGGCATAAATGTAGGAGGTAAACTAATGAGTATTGTGAGGATATTTCTTTGCACCAGTCTTTTACACTTTGTTTTGGCTTAGTTTGAGCTCCACAACATAAAGATAAGATAAAAGCTTTAAAAGAGGTGAATAAAGCAAATGTTTATTGAGGACAGAGAGCTAAACCAAAATGGGGTCTGTTAAACATGGCAGGAAGTTTGGATGAATAATGCAAGTTAGATATCTCTCTTTAGTGTTTAGGCTGTGTTAGTCTAAAACATGATGGATGGATTTCTGAGCATGCTTCCATGGTGATTATCCAGGGGGTTTTCATTGATCATTTTCAGGCCATTCTTCAAACCATTTGTGGAATATGCACAGAACAACATAAAGGGATGTAAGACTTTCCAAAACAGGACGTTCCATTTTCAGTCATTATTTATGTATTTCACTTGATGACTTTTGTCAAAACCTTCTTGATTGTTTTTAAGCACTTTTCTCACAAAAAGCAGTATTTCAAAGTTATCAATCACCACAATAATTACTGATTTGGGATTGCTGGGTATGTTTTGTAACACTATTTCAAATCAAACCATTCTCCCACACAGCCCAGATTAAATAGGTCAAAATAATTGCCAATACTGTTTATTTCCAGCTTTTGTGATACGTTTTTATTTTTTCATAAATAATAAGCGATAATTGATTAAAATAAAGCCACCAAGTAATCCAAAATATGATGATAATAATTACGTTCCAAATTACATTTCATGATACACACGCACACACACGCGCACACATGCGCACTTACGCATACACACAAAGTAAAAGCAAATAATTCCTTTTTGCCTTTTTACACTACTGAAGAAAAAAACACTTATCCTCTCCGATGGGGAGACTGGTAGGAATCATGTTTGGCACTGGCAAGTCTCTATGGCAACCACCAATTTTATGAAACACACCACATGAATTCCTTACCTCTTTACAAGAAAATAACCTCAAACAGCCACCTGTCAGCAAAAAAGAAAATCTAGGGCTGGCATATATGTGGGCAGTCCTCGGAAAACCTCAATCCAATAGTCAGCAATACAATCCCGCTGACATTCACAAGCATAATCCTGACCCCACTTGGCTCAGTTTGGAGGCTGAAGGCTTCAACCTGTATCTGTCCTTCAACTGTGTCTGAGGCTTTGTTTAGGTGAGAGCCATCTGTTGCTATTCTCATACACATCAAATACTCCTCTTCATTTAGCATTAGGGTTATTGCTGGAATTAATATGAGAAAAAGCTCTGATTGGGGTTCAATATTTTGCCCTTGGATACTTTGGTGAAGCTTGGGATCAAACCGCCAACCTTCTGATGAACAGCAATGCAATGTATGCAATTATGTAATGAGCCACATTTTGCAGTACTTGGCTTCCACTGAAAATGCTTTCAGTATGATATCATTTTTATTACATTACGATTCTGATATCGGTCGATCTATGTTCCTACCCTCACAGGTCATGAGCTCTGGGTAGTGACCAAAAGAACGAGATCGCGAATACAAGCGGCTGAAATGAGTTTACCTTGTAGAGTGGCCAGACTATCCCTTAGAGATAGGGTGACAAGTTCATTCATCCGGGAGGGGCTTAGAGAAGAGTAGAGCTGCTCCTCCGCATCGAGAGGAGCCAGATGAGGTGGCTCGGGCATCTGGTCAGGATGCCTCCCGGACGCCTCCCTGGGGAGGTATTCCGGGCACGTCCCACTGGGAGGAGACCTCGGGGTAAGGCCCAGGACACGCTGGAGGGATTACATCTCTCGGGTGGCCTTGGAGTGCCTCGGGATCCCCCCGGATGAGCTGGCTGATGTGGCCGGGGAGAGGGATATGGGCTGCCCTGTTCAGGCTGCTGCCTCCATGACCCGACCCTTGATAAGCGGAAGAGAACGGTACGGTACAATTCTGATATGAACATTTGACATAGGAAAATACATGTGAAGATTATACCGTAGCTCCTCCTCAAAACAAAATCAATAGTTCACAACCATTTAGCATTCGCTTGTCTTGTTGGGACCCTTTGCCACATCATCAGTTCCTCCTCTGTACATGAGGTGAGCTATGTAAGAATTTGACGTCAAAACTGTGCAATCCTATAAAGGTAAACATTAAAGAAAAGTTTAAAAATGACAGCAAAATTGTGTCAGCTTTCCTTTTTGTCCTGCCTCATAGCCATGACGTTTATCACATTTCTTGCAGCTTTTTGGAAGACACCTGCCAACTAAGACAAAACTTTTCCATAAATACAGTAGATGAATAAACTCTACTTAAAAACAAGGCAGCTGTGTTATATATTATTTATTTATTTATTTAGACACAGGAAAAGTTCTATGCAAAACAGAACAAAGCCATGATATGTTATAGTTCATAATGACATTTGGCCATTGGGTTCAGGGAAACTAGAAAACTTACTTCAATTCAGAACTCGATAAATAACACATAATGATAAGCGCTACAGCCAAGTGGCCAAAGAAAAGAAGAGAAAACAATGTTTTACTTAAACATCCTGTGACATTCACCAGGGTGTTCACTGCTGAAATATGACATGTAAGTTATCTAAGCTATTTACTTTTGAAAGAAGTTATACCTTTTTAATCCCAAATGTCTTAGAAAAAATGGGATGATTAAAGGAGAACCTACAGAACAAATATGACAATAATGTTTCAGTATTTGATGAATTGCATAACAGGGATGACCATGCTGGATTGTAATGTTGTAATGACATAAATAATGTCTAATGTGTATATAATAATTTCTATGAATTTGCATAGAATTAATGTTATACATAAACAATGACAATGAGAGTCCTTCTAGACTTTTCTTTTAATCAACCACCGCTTTACCCTTCTCTGATTTACAACCATAGGAAAAAGGAGGGAGACTGCTTTCCCAAAAGAACCAAACACCTGTTAAATAACAACAAGGCTATTTTGGCATGTTGAGTCTTGCCTCCTGTTTCTTTTACAAGTTTCCTCCAGTGGCTAGAAGCTAATTGGATGTTCAATTTGTACCGTTCCACCAAAATGAGTAAGAAGCACATATTTCAAGATTGTTTTCTTTTTCTAGTGCCGCTCTAAGATCAGGTGATTGTGCTACACTGAACTGAAGTTTGACCCTCAGATGTTCTTTTTCCCCACTTGCCAAAGCTGACTGTTTGTGATGGTGGCCTGACTCTAAATTAAAGGAACATTCTTTTAAACACTCTGACTGTTGTAGGAATTTGAATTGATTTCAGTTTCTCTGGTCTTTGTTAAAACACCAGACCCCTTAGTTGTGATTCATATAACTCTAAAATTCAAGTTTACTTTGAATTGTCTGCCTTATTTGCTCATATTATTGCCCAATTTCACTGCCCTATTTACTTTTTTTTAGGTCAGTTTCATTTGTTGAGAGTAGTCACTTAAATGTTTTCACAGGCTCTTTCTCTTGTTAAAATTGAAGAAGGTGGTTAGTGTGTCTCACAGCAAAGTAATTATCTACTTCAAGCTCCTATTCTAAATGTATCTACCTCTATGTTATACTTTTTTTACAACAAGCTTTTTTAATAGCCATGAAAATACCATCTTGGATCTTTTTTTTTTAACTCAAAGCTGGACAACCTAATACGTGTCGTGCACTGAAGGGTGTACTAATGATTCCAGTTGTATGTGCAAAGCTGTAAAGTTTTGGATGTAAGAGTAAAAAACAAAAGTTAAATCTATGTAAAAGTTAGATGATAATGTTTAGTCATGGTTAATCAATACATCAGGGGCTTTAAAAGACAGCAAATTAAAAGTACTAAAAGGGACAGATAACATATAGAACCAAGGCTGACACCCTGAGGAGGGAGACGGGTTTAAAGGCAGTCAGCAAGAAGGGGGTAAAAAATGCAGAGGGTGTGAAACTTAATGTATGACTATCCAAATCATGAAGAGCCAAACACAAATTGAAATACGATGCTGCCAGTGTGAGATATATGTGAGAAAAGTTAACATAAACCGGGATTTAACTGTGAATTTTCTCCTCCAATTCAAACATGATGTAGCTACAACATCAGTGTCTCGCAAAACATCATGATCATTTAGATAAAGTATCACTTCTTATGAGTAAGCGTTGCTGGAAATCACCACAGCTGCTGACATAGCTGAGTCTAATCATCATTTGTCTGAAGAGAAGAATTTTTCAGTATTTACTCTCAAGGCACATTCGCTATTACAAAAGGTGAGTGGGCATGGGCTGAATAATGGCATGATCTGAAGTGTGTGCAGATGGATACTTTTGGACATTGAATTTGCATCCTCCCTGAGGGAGATGACAAAGATCCCAGGCTGCGTGTGAGGCTTTGACTAAACTAAGGCTGTGAGGTTGTAAAAATCTGATTTGAAAATGTTTAATAGAATCATAATATTGCATTCACTAGATGGTCTTCATCTCATTTAGCTTGGCTGGCAGTTTGTCTGTGGGAACAATGGCACTTTGTTCAAAGCTTCATTATGCCCTTCAGACATTTTGGTCTCTGGCTTTCTGAAATAAGCTTGTTGACATAGTTCCCACTGACCAAACAATTGTGAATAATTTGTCTGCTGCCTGTTTTACCTCCAGCATTAGACATGCAGTACTCTGCCCATAAACACATGAATAATGCTTACAGTTTTTTTTTTTTTTGCTATATTGCGAGAAAATAAACTAAAGACAATGCTTTGTGAGAGAATAATACTTCTCAACATTACAGATTGAAAACATTTACTGCTTATGTCAACAAACTGGGAATATAAGATGTATTTAGTTTCTTTCAAACCAAATTTTCAGGTTCAAATTTGTAGTACAGTTTGGGAAGTGGTATTCTGCCGGTGCAGACGAAAGGCAAAGCTATATTTTGAGCACCATTTGCCTTGCCGGTTGGATTACACAAAAACCACCGAGCCAAATGTAATGAAACTTGGCACAGAGGAAATTCCAAGGGTGCTGATTAAAATCACTTTCTTTGAGAAAATGATCAGGAAAATACTCTGGTCTTGGCAGAAGACTGCTCTCAGTTTCTAGTTGGGTTTTAACAAACATAAGACACTTTCTCGATTGCTCAGGATATCAAGAAGGATTTTGCCAAATGTCATGAAAAATACTGGCCTTCCTCATGAACATATATTACAAATGATATTTCACAGAAACTGTTTTGGTACCTGTATTATTGGACCTCTATAGCCTTCAACTATCTTTAATGTTCATATTTTGTGTGAACATGGGAATATATGATGTATGTTGCATCTTGTTCAGATGGCAAGCACTAATTCCTGGGAGATGATTAAAGATTATATGAGAGTATACTATTGATTTGCTAATTTTTCTCCACAGAAGAAATGGTTGTGAGGCATTTTGATTGCTAAGCTTATTAGTGCATACATACGTAGATGAGTTTAATTAAAAGATTTAATTTTAGATAAAGATGAAGCAAAGTAGAAATTAAAGAGATGAGTTTATTTTCACAGTAGTTGACTCCAGATTATTACCACTGGGCTACAGCTTTAAATCACATAAATATTGATCAAAGCACATATCCGTTTAGGATTTAAACTTTGTTACTCAGAGTCAGGGTAAAGCAGAATGAGATGGGGAAGGAGACGTCTGGGGATGTTAAAGTCCAAATGGAATTTTTGTGCATTTCGTTTTTAGTGCCAGCTCATCATCCTGTCTAGGTTTTAACCAAGGATGTTTATGTATGCTGTCGTCTCCTCTGTAGTCAAATCTCCTGATCACACACGCAGACACAAAGGGAAAAAAAAACTGAAAAAAAGATCCACCTTCTAGATGACTTTGGGTTTGTTTGTTACTGTCAAGCATTGAAACAATGTAGTGGCAAATCAGGGGACTTGGATTCTTAAGACTTTTATGAAACAATATTAAACAGATTAAGACCCCAATGAGGTGTATCATCAGGCCTGTCAGCTATTCTATTTGTGTGTCCTCTGAAAGGCTGCAGTGTTGTATATTTTTCCACCAATTCTAAATACTCAGGCTTTATTATCTGCTGTAGGTTACATAGAGTACATTTAACAAGCCAACATTAATGTAAATGTCACACGGGGTCCTTTTGATACCAGCAAGGGAAACCACTGTTAAAAGAATGAGACAACTGCTCAGAGTTTCGACTGGAGTTCTTTAGTTTATTGAGTTCTTTTTCCTTACTCAACACAGTTTCCTAAAAGTCCTCAGCTTTGCGATGGAGAGGAGGGATGAAGATTCTTTTGACTGTCCTAGTGAGGGAGGGGGGGGGGATTCTACTGTAGTAAGTGAGGGAGACATGTCCACCGAGGGTCCCAAGCGTTTTCGTCACGGTCTGCTCCCGGTCAACCACAGCCGTTGGTTGACTCCTTTTCCTTTCTGTCCAGGTCAGCAATCTCTCCAGGCACCTCCAGCAGTCAGATCCGTTCCTGCGTCCTGAGCTCCCGTTTTGCAGGGCTTTCCTTTGGACGTAATCCAACCTGCCAGGGACCCGCTCTCCAGACCGTTCC
>JBBBVU010000015.1:10597011-10608700 GCA_037177055.1 Atherinosoma microstoma | reverse complement strand
ACCAGTATTATATGACAAAAAAACACCAAAGCTAGATTTTCCTCCTCGGCGGGCATCGTCTCGCAATTTCCACATGAACACCTACAAATGCAATCAACAGTAGCCGATAACAACGAAAATCTGCTCCAGATACACTGAGGAAAACACATGCAGTTTAGTTTCTTACCAATAAGAAACGTCTATGTGTCAATGTGTCATTTCTGCACTTCAAACTCCAGGTCGGACTCCGGGTCGGACTCCGGGTCGGGAGCGTAAGGCTCCACAGTCATTCGCTCAGTCATCTTTACTACAGTGGGTTTTTTTGTTAGTGTTTACAAGCATCTTCATGGCTGCTGTTTTCTCGGTTCCGAGAGGCGTGGTTTCAGTCGCCATGGTTTCAGTCGCCAGTGTGGAGAGAGGCGTGGTTTCAGTGGGGTCGAGTTGTTATGACTTCCGTGTTGAAAACTGGCCATAGAAATGTACGACTATTTCGTAATAGAAAAGTACTCCATAGTGCTGTGGGTGCTAAAATAGCATATAATTGCCTAAAGCTGACTTTGACAGGCTTGGAAAAGCATGATATAGCTCCTTTAACTTCCCCTGATCTAGCACAACAAAAACACTTTAAAGGGAAGGCCTTCAACTTCAGAGGCTGTTCATAAATCCACAGATTAACTCACAAATGGTCCACACCGTTGCCTTGAAGCTTTTATTCCAAAACATTAACCAAGAGTGCGTTGTTCGTCATTCCAAATCACCCTGCTTAGTGCAGCGTCTTTTCAGTGGTGCTTCACTTTTAGCACATTGAGGACCAACAGTAAAGATTGCCCCTACCCCCACAATTCACCTCCCCGTTTACAAGGTGGTGCCTCCTTAAATATTTATATATATATTAACTCAAGCAAAGGAGAATATAAATTCAGGAAAAAAAATGGAATGATTATAAAACATTATTGTAGTCTCCTTTGCAGTGAGATAGAAGAGAGAAACATGCATTTTTGACATCTAAAAGGCCCATTTCTTAACTTTTCGACCTTAAAACTCTGCCTTCCGGGCTCAGATCATAGCACAATGTAAAGAAGGAAGGTTCCTCGTACAAGACAGGGAGTGTAGTGGTACAGACCAGTACACAGAGAGAGCTGAAAGCCAGATTGATATTATAAATGCGTCAGAAAAAAATGGAGAAATTAGTGAATTTAAAGAATCATAATGTTTGACTTTGGTCTTTATTTACTTGATTTACTTGGTGTGGTTCTGTGTCCAGTTTTTTTTTTAAAGGTTTGATTAAAAAATTAAACACAGCTTTATTTACTAATGAAAAAAATGCAAATAAAACCAAGGCTCCCATGATAAAAAAACAGAAATAAAAAACTGCTTACCAACAAACAAACCACTTACAATTGCTCAATTAGACTAAAGTAAAAGCTCTGAGTGAAACTAAATGAATAATACAAAATTTTTAACTGAGCGTTAACCTGGGATGGACCAGTGTTGCATTACTTTTTAAAGATGTAGAGAGTAACGAGCAAAATGTATTTTTTAAAAGTAACTTCCACATCACTGGACGCCACAGAACCAAGCATTCATTGATGGATAAAAACTGACACTTCTACTGTGAAAAGGAACAAACTTCTTCTCCAGATGGACACTCCCACCAACTTCATCCAACTTCATGATAAGCCCCTTGGACCACCTCTTTCAGCCAGACCTTTTATCACACCTCTCCCTATTTTGATCCTGGAGGATTAAGGTAGCAGGCTCCAAGGAACAGCAGCTCTGCTTTCTTCCTGCTTTCCACACCAGAAGACAAAGCCTGGTAACTTCACCTTGCTCTCGCCAGTCCCCAGGAATAAAACAAATGATTAACAATAAGTGTCACTTAGTTACCACTTTGTTACTTGCATTGAGACTTTTTTTTGTTTTCAGTGTGTGCAATGCCAGTTTTTCTTTTTTTAAATATATGTTTAGATATGCAAAGTTAAGGTAATACTTTGCCTGCGATGGACTGGTGACCTGTTCAGGGTGTTCCCTGTCTTTCACCTAGCTGTGATAGATTCCAAATCCCCTCAACCCTGCACTGGAATAAGCAGATATATGTGTTGTGTGGTATTACTTGTGCCAATGCATGTTCAGGAAAGAATCTGAACACCAGTCACAGTCAGGTTCAAAGTTTTTATTTCTTCTCAACATGCTACAATCAAAGGTTTTTTTTGTTTGTTTTGTTAATTAAATTTTGTATTAGTTTAACACAGTTTTCAAGACATGTAGTGAACAGAACATACACAGAACAGAGAGAACTTCAGAGTCACACCGCTGCCTCAAATAAAATGTCCAAAATCATAACTGAAGCTCGATCTCGTTTTTTTTTTTTCATTTCAATTTCAAGCACAAAATAGGATTGAAAAACAAGTGGCTTTCCAATTTTTCATTTATTGTTTCATTTATCATTTATCAAAATAACCAACTGCCTGAACGTACATAGACTCACTAGTGCGTCAAAAGCCCAAGTAGGTCAAATTTTTTTGTGTACTAGTATGGAGCTTCGTTTTACTAGTGGTTCTTCTGTTGTTGTAAGTAGTTGGACAATTGCCACTAGTTGTTGAAAGAGTTACTAGTAAAAATTTGTGCACCACTAGTCTAATGCCAATAAAATATGAACACAATTATCCACAACACATTAAGCTGCAACACAACAGCTTATTGTGTTGTGTTGTGGCTGAATGTGTTGTGGCTTTTGTATTGCTGTGACACTTCTTGACCACTGTACCAACTAGTTTGTGCACAGTGTGAACTAGTGAAGGAAGGTGTCCAAAACTGAGGATATGAATTAAATGCTTAAAAGGCTTGCAATATGCCTGATTTCTTATTTACCCTGGTGCAACTTAGTCACGTTATGGTACTGCACCAAAACTAAAGAGGGGTAGGAGGAGCAAAGTGTGACTGAGCGGCACTTTAGACACGGACACGGACAGACAGGTCACTGCTTTGAAGAAATACAGCAGTAGGAGAGAAACTTATTACACAAGTACAATATCCATATTAATATCCAACATTGTACCAATATTAGTATCAATATTTGGATTTACCTGCCCACTAGTTTTGTGAGCTTCTTACCTGCACTGCTTGAATTTTGTAGTTCTCTCACACGAACATCTGTGTTTGGGTACATGGCAAATGCTCTAATATCAGTGGACTAGAGCTGAAAATAGACTTGATGGGATGCAGAAATTAACCTACGACTGGGATTATCTT
Organism: Atherinosoma microstoma; assembly: GCA_037177055.1. Classification (NCBI taxonomy): domain Eukaryota; kingdom Metazoa; phylum Chordata; class Actinopteri; order Atheriniformes; family Atherinidae; genus Atherinosoma; species Atherinosoma microstoma. Next base: position 10,605,469 of record JBBBVU010000015.1, on the reverse strand, counting down.
GGAATGAACTGAAATGCAAAATGCAAATCCAAGTTGTGTTTAAGAACTCCTATAGCCTAAAGGAACAAAACATGAATTAATATGAACAAGGTTCTAGGATGGAGGATTATTTATTGCTAGATGGTTGTCAGTTACTCATGTTAAACTTCCACACAATGAGCAAAGTTTCTGATCAACCTAAAGAAAACTTCCACAGAGAGAGGAAGCAGATGTTAGAAAAGTTGAGAAGTTGCTCAGTGTATTTTGATAACACTGACTGAATGTGAGAAGAGCTCATGAATATTGCATGGAATCTTATGACTCCATTAAGTATGATATATGCAACTTTGAGTCAGTCAGCATGAAATGATGCAGTTTAATGCGGCTTAAACGAGTATTTATCATCTTAATGTCAGGGAGCGCAACCATAAGATGGGGCTGTTTGAAGATAGCACAAGAAGGGTCTTTTTAACGCAGATATGGGCCAACTAGGGGAATAAGGTTTTTAGAAACACATTTTAAACCCAGTAAAAAAAAAAAAGGGTTGGCTAAGCTTTTGTACACTTGCATTAAACATCAACATTAAAAAGAAAGATACTAAATAGTGAGAATACTAAAACTAATTTTCTGCTCCTTCAAATATTTATTGCTATAAAATATAGAAAATACACATTTATTTCTCTTTAGTTATCACAGTAAATGATGAAAGTAAACTGAGCCTTGAAGCTAGATATACAAACTCTATTTGAATGCACATCATGAGACATTTTGAACCGGTTGATGTATTCAGCTCATCCATAGCGTTGCACAGTCAGTGCTCTGTCAAAGTGAAACAAAACAAAAACAACCCAGCTGTACAAACTGGGTAATTAAAGTTAATTTCACGCATCTGCAGTTTGTGATCCACCAGATACTGAGGCATTAATCATAATTTAGCTTAGATGCCCTCCAGACTTATCAACCAGCAGGCCACTTCTGGCCCGGATGCTGAACCACAGCGTGTTGTTTGCATTGCTGAGCAGATCTTAAGCTGTCAGCGGACAGTCACTGAGGAATTTAGTGCCAATGGTGAAAGAGAAGATGCAGCCAAGACTGTCACTAACCTTTTTCAGCCCAGCAGCCACCTGCTTAAAAAGCCTGCCTCTGGGAGAGGGCAGCTTTACTGAAGGACCACATCCACCTGGTTTTCAGAATCTTTTTGCCAAATGCTGCCACATCGCTGACATCCAGCTCTCATGGGATTCACCCAGTCCAGACCAGTTTGTTTCATTTCAGTCAAAAATTATCATCCTTCTTTTGTCAACAAACTTGCATTTGTTGTTGTATACATTACATGCACTAGGAAATAATCAGATGACAAGCTCGCTCTGTTTATTAGATATTTTTCCAGTTACAGTTCTACTTAAATGTTTCAGCTTTAATAGCGTTATACTTGTCTCTTCATAAAAACAAAACACCTTTCTAAATTTTTTCCGCCCAAAAAATAAAAATTAGCCACTTTCTCACGACTGCGCACAGGTTATCAGCTTGTCTAAGGTGCTTTCATCAATACTACTTATTCCAATTCAGGGTTGTGGGGGCGCTGGAGCCTATCCCGGAAGCTAAGTGAGAGGCATGGTGCACCCTGGGCTATTTCACAAGGTCAACTCTAGGGCTGGGCAGATCGATCCAAATATTGATAGTATCGATACCAAGATTAGTATCGGAATCATTCAATGCCAGCGTGATGAGATTGATATTTTCCTTGCACATGGCTTTGGAAGCAAAAATGAAATATTGTAAATTCTCGTATCAGTAAAATCAGACATAAAATGTTGCCTGTTTTGTCTGAGAATATGATTAAAGAAGATTCAACTTAAAGAATTACAAGTACGAGGTGTAATTTATGATTACGGTGTCTCATGATAAATTTACAAACCGACAGCTGTGAGATAACTATCAAACTTACGTCACATGGTCACAGATATGTCATTTCATTTAGGAGTACTACCAATGGAAATGGAAAAAAAAAACAGTTCTCAGAGTATAGTTTACATTTGCATATTGTTTTCCATTGATACATTATTTTGAAGAAAACCACAGAGATATTGTGTGGGGCTGGACATCAGCAACAATGTTTTAATCCAACATTATCTGTGGATAGAAGCATATACTGGAAGAAACTTGAACTGTATCAACGAGGTGAGTTGCTACTAGATAGCAGATACCTGCTGTGGACTGTTTTTTATGTTTCTCTCCAAACTGAGTTTCTTGCTGGGGAGGAAACTAAGTTTCTGCTGTGTGGCTTTTGTCACAGACTCAAAAACTGCAGTGCATTTCATCTCAGACTCTCTCACATTCCATGGATCAAATTTGTAACAGTTACACCTGTGTGTTATGTCAAAATCCAAACACGGTATAGGCCAAACGTCTCTCTACCTAACATCTCAGCACACAGGACCTGCAATGATGCACAGTCAGTCAGCAATATCATGAGAGTGTAGTTAGGCAGATATCACAAGATAGCCAAAATTTGGCTTGGGTAATTTTTCTGGGACTAATGATATACACTGTATATGTCATTTAAAAAAAAAGAAGTTATATTTAGGATTAATATCACCACTTATGTTTAACTGAGACTCGAATTTGAGGCATTATTGGAGACATCACTGAGTGTGAAGAACAGGATAATTAATGACTTCCTGAAAGTTTTCCATTTCTGAAATACAGTCAGCACTTTTAGCTTTGTGCACTGCGTAGGTAGCTTGCACATGATGAGCTCACTGCAGGGTAACTCCAGTCTGTGAATTGCTATTGATTGCCAAGACCCTATCTTGTGTAACCAGGGCTTGTAAAATTGTCTTGATAATGAAATTTAGCTGAAACATAGTTGTGTTTAAAATCTGGTTTTGGGTTCCACACTGTACTTACAGCACCCTAATAGCCACCGTTACAATTACTGTTTGAGTTTGATAGCATTGATTCACATCCAAGATTACAGATCATTGTCAACAACGAGGTAATAGTTTTGTTTCTGACTTCCAAATGACCTTTTACATCTCATGTGTAACTGAAACCCTGAAGGTGTGTCTCAACAACACACCAAATGCAAATGGATGTTCTCCTTGAAGAAGAAACTAAGTGCATCATAGCCATTGCAAGCAGGGCCGTAGCCAGGGTTTTAGAAATACCGAGGTTGATCACCTAGCTCGCACACCTCAAAAGATCAAAATGATTACCAAAATCTAAAATGGAAGTAACTTATGTTTCACACAAACCACTCCCTCTCTCTCATATCCAGTCTATTTTCTCCTATGATGTCTTCTTTCCTCTGAACATCTTCTCCTCCCACATCTCTTCTGCCAAAGTTCATCAAACATTTAAAGAAGTTATCTAGACCTTGGTTTGCCATTTATTTGGAATGATAAACACATCTCTCTGTGGTCAGTAGCGACACTGAATGGATGAGGCCATCCGATTTTTCATGTTTTGAACAACTCAGTGACATGCTCGTCCATCCGTCTGTCTGTCTGACTGTCTTAACCATCAAAGTTAACCAACTGAGACTGCTGGTGTTATTTTCAATCCTATCAAATGTTTTCTGTTTTTTTTTTCTTTTAATAAAGCTCCCAGTAGCTGTTTTTATTTCCAGTAGTGAATATTTTAATGCCGACTGTAGAAAAACCTGTAGAAATGATGTGAACTGATCTCAGGGACATCTCAGGAAAATAAAAAATTACACGATGACATCATGGTTGAAGTTATAATCCAGCATTGTTTGATCATGTTGATATTCTGGATCAAGTGATCCAGAAGGTTCAAAATACTGGGTGTTCCCTGAGTGCTTCTAGTTGATTTATACTATTGTCTCCAAAAGTTTTAGCTATTTTCAAGAAAAGATTTAAATAGAATAAAAGACCATAATATAATTTTCTGTATTTTCACTGCAGTCTAAAGACCTGATTAATCAAATAAGTCTACTGATAAATATATGTACAGAATAATGGCTGACAGCTCTTTGACATTTTTGAGAATGATTGGTGGAAATAAGATGCTGAGTACTTGACCTCTCAAAATATTCAGCAGTGCAAGTTCCAACCTGAAAATATTACCTCCCAAGGGATATTCTTAAGGGATGAAATATCCCCCCAGCCCTTTGGGCAAGTCCCACTCTCTGCAGGAAGAAATCAGATTGTTAAAGACTTAGATCCTCCAAAGATTCCAATACTCAAACTCTTCAGTGTATTAGTTTCAATATTGATGGTAACATTAACAAAAACAACAACAATAACAAGCCACTGAAGATGAGGCCATAAACTGTTATTTATACCAGAATGCCATCAAATAATGATAACTAGTAAAGTGAATATCTGCATTCTATAAACAAGGGTTTACCTTGATAAGTTTTATAACATTATTCAAATGTTCATATTAACCCCACATGAAGTTTGTTTATAGTAGAAATAATGTTGCTGACAAGAAATCTCTGTGACTGATTAAATAAAATTACTCACCCTTCAAGTCTGAATATCACAAAGAAAAGCCTTTTGCCAAATTTCTACGTTCAACATCATAGGCCCACAATGATTCATTAACCCTTAACAAAAATGTTACTTTTAAATCACCTCACTGTCATTCGGAAAAAAAATCCTAAAGTTACACACACATATATAAGAAACTCCTTGCCTGTCTTCAGACATGCTTTCTTACTCTGTGGAGGAAATCATCTTGAAATCTTCTGTGAAAAAAGATGAATGGTCTATGAGGACAGGAGGATGAGCAGGTATTTATGGATTCCAGGCAAACCAGTCATTACTCTTATAGCAGTTGGTATAAGAAGTGAAAATAGCAGATGTGACAGGAGCGTACATTTTGGGAATGTGTGTATGTATAAATGTATGCATGGCTCTTTGTGTTTATATATTTCTTAACCTTCCCGTCTATCTACAGTACTTAGTTTTGTGCCTGCATATTTGCAATCAATCACCCCAGTTTGCCACCTACGTATCACATATATGTGGCTCAATGGTTGACAGAACAATTTATTATAAATCTGGTCCAAGTGGCTTTTGCATTTTCATCAGTGAGTTATCCACAGGATGCAGGGATATTTTCCAGTCTGAAGACAAGAGACTCAGTGTAACTATATTACTATGTTTCGTGAGGCTCCAAGTGCATTCTTAATCCTGCTAATGCAGATAATTAGCACTGGGATCAGGTCTGCTATTCTTTAAATTATAGCAACTTGCTACAAAAGAATGTTATGGAAATTCTTAATAAAGATCTTTGAATGAAAACCTGGAGAGAGATTTCTTCCTTCAATCCTAATTTTATTCAACTGCAGCAGTTGGAGAATTCATGCAGAGCAGAAATGATCTGAATGTCTTCTGACTAACAAGTGTCAGAATCTTTCTTTTATCAGTGGGTAGAACAAAGGTGGATGAAGTCCAAGTAGCTAACACAGCTGTAAAGTATCCCTTAGATGTTACCAAAAGCTAGAGAAGGATTCTATCAAGGACACAGAAAACTGGAACGTACATAACTCACTCCCTTGGGAGTGAAAGCTAAACCTGTCGAAAACCACCAAAACATGAAGATTTAGAAGATCATTAAAACATTCCTAAATACGTCTGGTACCCATCCTGCTAGCTACAGACCTACAAGGTTGGGTTGAGAAGTTTAAACTCATAAGACAGAAAACAGACTTCAATGGATTATATGAGTTTTCATGATGAGTAGATACATTAATTCTTATTTCATCCTTGAGCATGTATTATATGAAACGTATGAATTAGGACAAAAAGAAGTAACACATTGATGATTATACAAGTTATGAGTTTTCACATATATGAATGAGTAATTATAATGGTTAGCATAATGAAGGAATATAACATTTCCATCACATAGTTGAAAAAATAACTAATAAAGTACAGATACCACATTTTACTAAAGTACAGTAGTGAAGTAAGTCTACTTTGTTACGATACATCTTTGCACAGGAGTGGCAGTTATGTGTGGAGAACCATAAATAAATTACAGTCTAATGTGCAGGAAATGATGTCAACGTTAGCAAACTTCTCCACAGCTGCACCACAGGATGCTCCCTCGTTCCAGCCCTCTGGATCCTCCTCTCATTGCCATATCTCATCAATCAATGAACCACACCTGAGTCCCGAGGTTTTCACAGGTGAGCAGAGTCTCTGTCGACCATTCATTACACAGTGTGAAATACATTTCCAATCACAGCCCTCGTCCTTTCCCACCGAACAGGCTGCGATTGCCTTTATGATTTCTCTGCTCTGGTAAAGCCACGTTGTGGAGAACATGTGAGTGGGAGAGGGACTCCCTCATCTGTTACAAGGGCTGCACCGAGGAGCTCATCAGAGTCTTTGATCCTGTTTTACCAGAGAGGGAGGCAGCTCGGGGTTTGTTATCTTTAAAGCAAAGCAAAAGACGAGTCACTGAATATATTATTGATTTACACTCTCTCTGCAGAAAGTCATGGGAATGATGAGGCAATATGTGAGGCTTTTTACCAAGGACTCAATGAGGAGATTAAGGATGAGCTCGCTACCCCGGACGCTCCCAAGAGCCCAGACCAGTAGGAGACGCTCCCGAGAGCCCGAACCAGTAAGAGACACTCCCGAGAGCCCGGACCAGTAAGAGACACTCCCGAGAGCCCGGACCAGTAAGAGACACTCCCGAGAGCCCGGACCAGTAAGAGACGCTCCCGAGAGCCCGGACCAGTAGGAGACGCTCCCAAGGGGCCCGGACCAGTAAGAGACGCTCCCAAGAGCCCGGACCAGTAAGAGATGCTCCCAAGGAGCCCGGACCAGTAAGAGATGCTCCCAAGAGCCCGAACCAGTAAGAGACGCTCCCAAGAGCCCGGACCAGTAAGAGACGCTCCCAAGGGGCCCGGACCAGTTAGAGACGCTCCCAAGAGCCCGGACCAGTAAGAGACGCTCCCAAGAGCCCGGACCAGTAGGAGACGCTCCCAAGGGGCCCGGACCAGTAAGAGACGCTCCCAAGGGGCCCGGACCAGTAAGAGACGCTCCCAAGAGCCCGGACCAGTAAGAGACGCTCCCAAGAGCCCGGACCAGTAAGAGACGCTCCCAAGGGGCCCGGACCAGTAGGAGACGCTCCCAAGGGCCCGGACCAGTAGGAGACGCTCCCAAGAGCCCGGCCCAGTTGGAGAAGCTCCCAAGAGCCCGGACCAGTAAGAGACGCTCCCACGGGGTCGACCCGATGGACGACGGAGCGTACGGATTAATCTGATTGAATAACAGAGTGGATGTGACGGTGATATTCTGCATTAATGAGTCTAAAAGACAGTTTATGAATAATTTATCACAGACGTCCACCGTCCTCAGTAAGGCTGTGTGATTTATTTAGAAACAAGTTTTCACATTTTCTCTGCGCCTGTGGGAGTTAGGAGAGAAAAGAGAGAATAACCGCCCCCCCCCATCCCCCACCCCCCCACCATGCTATTTTCTAAAAGCCAAACAGAGGGACTCTGGCCCAGAAACCCAGCAATAAAGATGCAAACCAATTTACTGTCCAAGCTCCAGGGACCTAGCCTGATTACAGCACCATCACTTGCTTTCTCTTAGATCTGGACACACACACACAGACACGCACACACACACACACACACCATGCAGAGCATCTTCATAAAAAATTCCTTTCCAACTGCATTATTATTTTCCTGCAGCTGTGGACCTGCGTGTCCCCCGTTCCTGGTGTCTTCTGTCGGAACACGTACCCGGCGAGGTGTCGGCGAGGTGTCGGAACACGTACCCGGCGAGGTGTCGGCGAGGTGTCGGAACACGTAACCGGCGAGGTGCCGGAACATGTACCCTTGCCGGGAACCCATGAAACCCATTTCAACACTACACCGGCACCACGCAGCGGTCCCTCAGCTGCTATAGGTTCCTCTTTTTCTTTTTTCTTTACTAACCAGCTGGTAGAAACCGAATGATTCATCAAGGCATCGATATCGTCTGTGATGTCATTATCAAGTTATTCTATAGAAATATCGTCATAGCATTTTTGGCGATATCGCCCATCCCTAATTCGGATTGACTATTTCCATGTAAACGCGAAAAAGAAAACTTTAGTTCAGAATATTAATTCCTTATGAAAACATCATGTAACCATGGCGATGGTGAACTCTACACAATGTTCTTCCTGCAGGGCAGACGTCACGAAACCCGGCTGTTCGGGCTCCATGTAAAGACCAGCACGAGTCGTCCCCCCAAACCCCCCTGTCATCCCCCCCCGTGATCCACTTTGATCACAGAAGCGAGCTGAGAGGCCGACTTCAATCATCCAGCAGAGCTGTGTTTGTGAAGTGATTCAGTGTCGCGCAGCATCGTGTGCTCCCAGACTTCTGAATGCTAATTTGTTATGGGTGCTGGTGGAGTCGGGTGTGTGTGTGTGTGTGTGTGTGTGTGTGTGTGTGTGTGTGTGTGTGTGTGTGTGTGTGTGTGTGTGTGTGTGT
>JBBBVU010000015.1:10572760-10584393 GCA_037177055.1 Atherinosoma microstoma | reverse complement strand
GAGAGGGAAGTCTGGGCTTCCCTGCTCAAGCTGCTGCCCCCGCGACCCGACCCCGGATAAGCGGAAGAGGACGGAAATGTATAGAATATCCCCATGTCTTGTAAACAGCAAATGGCATATGCACACTTTTCTTAGTGTGCCAGATTATGATAACAATAAAGGCAGAATCCATCTTGCCAGGCTTCAGGATATGTATTTCTGTCCAATTTCAAACCAGTCTCCATCCTGTATTGGCAGCTAAAGGCAGGTTTTAGGTATAAAATGGCCACCCTACAAGTTATGCAAAAGAGAGTAGAATCATTGCTTATTTCTCAAGTTTTATGCATCAGGACATATTTAGTCCTCACTAGGTCTTAGAATTAGATTAAGTCATAGTCAGATTAACAAGAACAAACATTCTTTGATGGCTACTTAGCCAAAATGCCGAAGCACTGTGCTGAAAAATTGGTACACCATAATTCAAAAGCATGTGGAACAAACATAAGCAGGAATAGCTTGAAGTAACTCTTTTCTATTTGATTCTAACAATCTCTCACATTGTTGGAGGAATTCAGCTCAGCTTCAGTTTATCCCACCAAACCTTTTTAATCAAGTGGAGGTCAGGACTTTCAGACATTCTGTTATAGATTCGCTCGTATATTTGGGATCAATATCCTGCTGTCAGGCAGATGGCCTCATATTATAATACCTTGCAATACAAAGAAGTTTGTGGTCATTTCAGTGCCTGCAAGTAGCCTAGAGTCTGCAAAACAAGCCCAAATCATCAACCCCCCAACTACAGTGCACAACAGTTAATATGAGATGATTTTGCTGATATGCAGTGCTTGGCTTCTGTTAAAGATGGAGCTGTGCCTTATTGCCAAACATCTCCACTTTAGTTTCATCTATCAAAAGGAAATTGTTCCGGAAAACTCGTGGTTTGTCCAACTTTAAAAACTTAAGCAATTCTCCTTTTATTTTAGTCAGAGAAAAGAGGCTCTCTCCTGGCAACCCTTTCAAACAAATGAAAATCAAAACATGAATACACACACATCCATGCCAAACCAAATAGTTGGTGCCAATCTGGAATGTAGACAAACCATCATAAAGAAAAAACAAGAGAGATGGTTTGCACTTTTTGCAACCTTCCCAAACAACCCACATTTGTTCAGTTTTTTACTAATTGTCCTGTCATGGACTTTATCATTTTGCTTAACTCCAATAATATAATGGGTTGTTTTTGTGTGTGTGTGTGTGTGTGTGTGTGTGTGTGTGTGTGTGTGCGTGTGTGTAATTTTCAAACTTAACCGTGCTGGGCAACTGTAAAGCCAAATTACTTTTAGAAATTTTCCGCAGCATTGATACAAGCTAACAACAGGCGTCTGCAATATCATTTATAATCAGACATATGGTGGTGGGGTTTCTTTCTGCAATGCTGCACTCTCATCAGATCACTAATCAGGAAGGTTGCTGTTGGTAATTATTGAGGCCACCTCCACAGTGCAGCAGGCAACAGCAGCACTATCTTCACCCGCCTCTTTTACTCCTGATTGCTGCTGTTTCATATGCATGAACAAGCATTGATTAGCTCTCGTCATGTAGGCGACAGCATAGCCATTCTCAATTCCAAACCTGACACAAACATTGGAGTGAGCAGCATGTTTAATTCAGTAATTATATCAGTGAGTTGTGTAATGCTCATACCCACGTGTTAAATTAGAGATCAGCAGAAATCCAATGAACGTTAGGTTATGTTAAGTAATATAGGTAGGCAGTATTTTCATAGTAACAAAATGGGTATTGACAAATTAAATCAGTTGTTGAGAAAGGCCTGAACAATGAATAAAAGTAAATACATTTTCAAGGGGAAATCAAAATGCATTTTCAGTAATTTCTCAGGTTCATCCAAATTTTTATACACAAATCACTTTTTTTCTTCTATCTTCTATCTTCAGTGATTTGAAATTATAGATGAGTTACAAAACTGAGCCTATATCTAAAGGCAATGCCACTCCGCAAGAATTCTCCACTGGATTTTTGTTTACTTTTGAGGGAGTTGCTGAAGAGGTCCTTAAATTACTCCCACTGGGAATATAGAATACCTGGACATCCTTTGATTACAACATTCTGCATCATCTGATAAGGTCCAGAGGGAGAGTTTCTCCTGTACATATAATCACAGAAGACACAAGAGAATGAACAAAAGTGAGCATAAAGGAACAGTGGTCTGAGCCGTATGAGTCTTCAGTTTCTGTCACATTCAGGTGTACTTCATCTATCTGAAATCTATTTCTACAAATATTCACTATGCAGTGTTAATATACACATTGAAATAAGTCAAATACTTTCCACTAATAACGCAGTACATCGCCAGAAAATAATCAAAATTGAATATATATTTAAGTTCATATGAATTGGAACATATACAAATAAATAATGATAAGATCAAGAGCTGCCACTGTACCAGATTATGTAATTTAGAAGTTAATTATCATACGCGGTCAAAATTCATTCAGCACCGCTGTCTCCTTGAAAGACTCCAGTTATGAATCTCACACATCATCTGTATCACATGTTTACATAATCACCGTGCAGATCACAGTTCAATGTTGATGTGTGTACATTTTTTTCAAAGTAATACCAAACGTTTAAAAGGCGGGGTGACTGAAATGATCATACTTATTAGATTAAGGATGACAATACCATGAGTTTAAAGACCCTTAGAATAGGATTTTACCTTTTGGACATATAGACAATATTGTAACACAGTTAGTTTCCTCCCCAACCATATTTTCCTTTTAAAGCGGACATTAAAAAGACTTGAAATTCCCATGATTTCTTTTCAAGGTAATTAAATGTCTTGGCAGGAGAGAGCACATTTCCCCAGTCCGGGCTTCTCTTCACTGGCTTGATTTGAGTTCCAGGATAAAATTCAAAGTCCTAGTACTACTCACATACAAGGCTTTAAATGGTCTTGCTCCAAACTATCTTAAAAATCTGCTAGTTTTATATCACCCCAAAATAACTCTCCGCTCCCTATCAGCAGGCCAACTTGAGGTTCCTCGGGTCTCTTGGAGTACATGAGGAGGTAGAGCCTTTAACTATCAGGCTCCTGTCCTGTGGAACCAGCTTCCCATCAGTGTCCGGGATGCAGTCTCGGTTTCTGTTTTCAAGACCAGACTTAAAACTTTCCTTTTTAAGAAGGCCTTCAGTCAGGCTCAGCTTGGTTCTGAGCCTAGCTGATGTCTCTGCAGCATTTCTGTGATCAATAAGCTTTATTCTAGATTTTATTATATATAGTTTTATTATTATATTATCATTCTATTAATGTGCTTTTAATCTATATTGTTTATTCCATTTACTAATACTTTTTATTATCATTGTTAACTTTTTGCTGCTGATTGTTTTGACTATTGTGATATTAATTGTATTTTTAAATCTATTTTTTGTGAAGCACTTTGAGTGAGTTGCAGTTGTGCTTGAAAGGTGCAAGATAAATAAAGACTTACTTACTTACTCATCCTGTTTTCTCTTTGTCTTCTGTTTCCTCTTCGTCTTTATTATTGTAACAGCGTCTTTACAGGTCTACCAAAAAAAATCTGTTAGGCAACTGCAGCTTATTCAGAACTCTGATGCTCGAGTCCTCATTAAAACTAAGAAAGTGGACCACATCAGTCCAGCTCTGAGGTCTTTACATTGGCTCACTGTCCATCAAATAGACTTTATAGTTCTGTTGTCTATAAAGCTCTGAATGGTTTAGGACCAAAATACATCAGTGACCTCTTGACTCAGTATGAACCTACCAGACCCCTCAGATCATCTGGATCCAGTCTGTTATCAGTTCCCAGAGTCAGAACCAGACATGGAGAAGCTGCATTCAGCCCCTATGCTGAGGCTTGCTGGAACAAACTTCCAGAAAACCTCACATCAGCAGAAACACTCAGTTTACTTAAATCCAGGTTAAACACTCACCTGTACTCTGCTGCATTTACATAGTTTTGATTTAATTGTCCAAATCTGTACCATTTCCTTTTAGCTTGAATTTTTAAATTTGATCATGTCTTTAATCTATTGTCCTTTCTTTCTCCATTTCTCTTTTTTGTAATTTTAAATTACTTTCATTTCTTCTGTTTTTATTTCATTTATTTTATTTCTTTAAAAGTTTGTTTTCTGTTTTTAATGTACTTTTTAATGCTTATTCTGCACCCCGCTGTAATGCTCTAATGTTTTATGTAAAGCACCTTGAATTGTCTTCTAAATTAAATGTGCTATATAAATAAACTTGCCTTGGCTTTGTCCTCAGTTTAACAGTATTAACCTCATGCAGATAATAAGCAAAAAAGGCAAAAGTGCTAAGTATTTTTGTTTTACATGAATTCGGGACAAAACACAGCTTCCAAAAACTGTTAGAAGCCATTGGTCCAGAGAGTCGTTATAGTTAGCAAAATTCAATACATGTAAAGTATGTGTAAATGTGATTGTGCTACATGCTGTTAACTAATGGGATATTTGGAAAATAATGCTGAAACTGAGATGCTTGACAGATTTTTCCTCTTTTTTGCTCAGTACACCACTAGATATGATTGGTAAACCTAACACTGAAGTAGAGTTAAGAAGTACAAAGATAGTTAAAAAATAAAGTATGAAGTTTGATCAAGTCTAATGATTTTCTTGGAAACAAGTGCAAAGCAATTACTCACTGCAAAATTTGATCATATACAAGATGTGTTTTTCTGTTTCATCCTGGTTGCCCTGTACATTTAAAAACAGAAAAAAGTCCTGGTATTACAGTGTTTTCCCCACAAAATTTGCATAAATCTATCATCACACCACACTTTTTACCCCTCTTCTTGCATAACTGGAGCAGTAGTTTCATATGTTGGTATGTTTCCAAATGTATTTAGTGGAAATTTACTTTTCTTGATTTGAACTAAATCAAGGATTTATATACGTCTTTGCTGCTTGAGCTGCAAATCTAGAAATAAAACATAAGCATAACAGAGATTGCTTCATCCCAGAAAGTCAATCTGATAACACAACACCTTGGAACCTATTTCACTGTAATATTAGTTTGCTTACGTTTTTGATTATTTCTTTCAGTGAAACATTTATACTTCCATCTCAGCAAAATGTGAAAAAGTGTTATGAGTTTAAGATTTTCAATAAGGTGGTGTTTTAAGTGCCATTTCTAGACTGCATTTTAAGAGTAAGCAGATGAAAGTTAATGTTCATAACGTGTTCCCAGATTCTACAAAACTGTTTTGCCAGAGTTGATACTGCAAGCTGAATGTGGACAACAGCTGCTGCTGATGGAGCAGTTCACTTTGAATGAACACAGGTGTTCTTCTCTTTCTTGCCAGGATAAGCCATCAACTGTAGCCAACTACAGCCTGCATGGCCTTGAGTTTAATCAAACTGACAGAAAGCACCTGAGCTAGTGTGCAGGGACTTTAATTACATCTGTTTGATTCCAGCCAGTATTCCTCACCTAGAAAACTGTTTTGTCTAACTTGGTGTAGAACTGTGACATTGTTGCACATCTGACATGAAATAAAAAAAAAAATCCAATCAATTCACTTCACAGTGAAGTGTGTCAGAGCTGCCTGCTTTCATTTAATATTCAATCTACTGTATTTACACTGTCCTGAGCCAAAGTTTTGAGCCCCCTCTTGCTTCTTTATTCTTCGCCTCTGATGAGCCAGGCTTTTTTGCAATCTTTTTAAGTAGTTTTGAGCAAAAACTTTCAAGGCTTTCTAAAGGTCTTTTGAAGTTTTTCTTTGGTTAGTGGCTGCTGTTTCATTTGTTTTCAGGCCAGACATGACCATTCTTAAAGGATAAGTTTATTTTTATTATTGTTTCTTCTTCTTTTTTATTTATTTATTTTCAACATGTTAACTGAGGCCTACAGCTGCAGTAACCGTCTCATTGGTGACTGAAAAAATTAATTTATGCTGTGAATAAGACACACACATTGAGGCATTTAGTCCCATTGATAGATTCTGAATAGGGCTGTCAGTCAATTAACATTTTTAATCAACATTAATTGCATATTAATCACAGAATTTTAAAAAATATATAAATTATTTAAAATTTTTGCCATCTTATTTTATTATATTTTCTAACAGGATATCTATCATTATATAATACTTATGTAAGCTGTTAGGAAGCCCATATATTCTAAATGCAAGGCAAGTTTGATTGTATAGCACATTTCATGTGCAATTCAAGGTGCTTTACATAAAACATTAGAAGCATTACAGCGGGTTGCAAAAGAAGCTTTAAGAAGTACATTAAATTTTTTTTAAAAGAAATAGAATAAATTAAATAAAAACAGAAGAAAAAAGAAAATGCAAGTTATCTGTTGTTTTGATAAAAGGCGGCATATAATTTAGAAAAGTTTTTAACCCTGATTTAAAACTGAGAGTTTTAGCAGACCTACAGAGAAAATTTAAACCTGATTTGTTTATTTCTAAATATTGTAGTTGTCCTTGTGTGATATAGACTGTTAGTTTTGTGATTTCCGAGCTGAATGCAGCACAGCATAGCTTCCAGCTGCATGTCACTGAGTTTCTCCTGCATTATTTGGAGAACTTAGTTGTTAAAACACCTCAGTCTTGTCCAGAAAACCATCTTGCAGAACTTTAAAGCTAAACTCTCTGTGTAAAATATCCATTCTGTGTCGATTTGTGCTGCAGGAACACAACCTGCTTTCTACACCACTTCTTGAAACTGTGTGTCCGTTAATCGCGTTAAAAAGATTACCGCCGTTAAAAGGACTTTGCGACTTTGACAGCCCTAATTCTGAATATAAACACCATATTTAGTTCTTCTATAGAATTAAAAAAAAAATTAATAAATGATGAAAACAATTATTATAAAGAAATCAAAAAGCCATAGCATGATTATACCCTTTTTAAAGAGGACAAAACAATCTTTTTAGTCTTTCTGTAAAGTTAGTTTTCTATCCCAATACCCTAATACATATGAAAAGGAAAGTGAATTTTTGATTAACTCAATGACAATGTGAAGCCTTGAAATTTTGTAATTATTTTTATTTAGTAATCATATATACAGTGTGGGATTTTTTTTCATTTTGGTAATAACAAATGGATTGTATCTTAGTCCTCATCCATTCATCCATTATCTGAGCTTTTCTATGTGAACCTCACAATGTCACATATGTATTTCTCTAGTCAGTAAAGTCCATCTTCCTGTATTTTTATTGCTCTGACATCCCAGATTTTTAAGGTTACAAAGGTTCCTCGTTCTCACTAAAAAGTGCTTCTGAGAAATCAGGCTCAAAGTTGAACAGTTGATTTTTAATCAGCTCCCCCAATCTGTTCCTCATTGTTCTCTCTAATAACTTACTTGTAATATTTAAAAATGGCAGAGAAATATAGTCATAAGCACACAAAATCACATCTCACTGTACATTTTCAAATATTTACACCTCAAAATGACAGTATTGCCAACTTCCACTAAAAGGTTGCTGGTGTACAACACATCTGCCAAAGTCCAAAATGTCTTGGAAAAAAAAAAAAAGAAAAAAAAAATCTGTGGCATCCTGTAAAGCACTGATTGGCAAGTTCTTCCCATTCTTTCCAGTACGGTGCCCCTGCTAAATGAAAAACTCATTTTGGCTTTCACTAGGAACGCTTGGGGAATTTGCCCGGCTGCTGAAAGGGAATTCCCGAGTGTCTTCAGGCTCTGTTGCTTTTACTTCTTGATTACGATACGTCTCTTTCCTTCTGCAGATGAATCTGGCCATGAACGCCAACACAGACACAGTGACAAAAATCCCCACAGCGATCACACCTGGAATCCAAAAAATAGAATTAAATTATTTTTTTTTTGTTTGTTTGGGTCTCTGTTATTATAACACCTCTAGTAATAATTATTTATTGCACATTCACAGAGAACAGAAACGTAAACATGACAATGTGTCTGCACTCTGTTTGACAGGCTTCATATGGCATGCGTGGCATGTTTATTGCTGAACTGCTGTGTCCTCCCTGCTTGCGCGTTTTCACACCACTGACCACAACTTAGACTTTGCTTTGGGTTATGGAAATAATTATATAGTTTTGTATAATCTTACTTCACACAGCATGATTAAAAAAGTAAAAATGTGAAGTTTACATGTGATTGCTGGAAATAAAAGAGAATTCATCACTAATCATAGATATAAAAGGTATGCTGTTATTGATATAAGATCAATATTATGACCAGCAAATACTTTAACAGTTAGTTAGCTTAGCTAAGAAAAGCTTCTTTGACAGCTTCTTTGTCATGAAAAACAGCCAACAAGATGAACATTTCTATGGCTCACAGCTGCCGCTCGCATGCATGTGGAATTTATTAACAGACGCAACATAGCTCATATGAAGCCTGGCTCTGAATCAAATTATAGACATAATTGGTGTGCAAGATTAGAAAAAAATTAAGTTCAATCAAAAATTCCTCAGGTACATTTCTGACATTTTATTGGGTTATTAACTTTTTCAAATAATACATGAAACAGACTGACAAGGAGAGAAGAACAGCCACAATGTGTCAAGTCTGATAGACAAACTTCCAAACATGGACAAGCCATGCAAACACAACTGGCAAAGATCCTGAAGAAGTTTTGCATATAATAATACTTTATTTATTCCTGCTTAAATAGATGCTACAGCATTACCTCCAATTAGAGCTGGGTCGTTCCTGATGGCATTGACTAAAGGCTGACCTGGATCCACTAAGTCAGGCTGGTCTGCAAAAGATAAAAAAGAAAAAATAATGTTGAGTGCGAACGAGAGGGAGAGAACAAGAGAAGGGAAAGCTGCATTAGAAAGAAGAATATCTAGAGCATAGATGGCAAACTCTGGCCTGGGAGCCAAATTTGGCCCACAGTGTAAATAAATTGTATTTAGCCCACAAGGCAATACCAAATGACTATTAGAGCTGGCCCGCCGGTATCATACAGCACATGTGCTGCTAATACTAAATCCCAGAATTCTCTGCTGATGTTTTGGTGCGTCAATCAGGACAGGACAATATTCAGAACATCTCACTGATCATAATGTCTGACTGATGAACACCTTGGGTCAATCCTGAGGATTTCCTCAGCTCAGAGCCTCTTCTTGAACTAGTATCCAAGAAGAGATGCAGGTATCTAGCTTGGACACATCAGAATAGATCAGTGTGAAGCAAACAGACCTATTAGTAACGTTTTCTTGCTACTCCAAGACCTGGGCTTGAATGGTTGCACATTCATTGAAGGATACTATTATTAGTAAATTGGTTTATCATTATTTTAGTTTTTAATTTATTATTAGCTTGTGGAAAAAGGTTTACTGTTGAAATTTTAATCAAAAGGCTGCAAAAAAAATGCATACAATATTTTTTACAATTTTATTTAAGAAATGAATGCCATTAATGTGTTTTTTTTTTATTTGAAATTGGATTTTGCATGTGTGTAATATTAAGTTATATATTGTATAGTATTTAGCTTTGCTTGTTCCATATTCAATGTTTAAGCAAAACTTGTTTTAGTCCATATGAAAAGTTTCATTGTCATATGTGGAGGAAGATTTTTTCAACAAATATCAATGTTGGCCTGCGACTTTGTCCGAGTTTTACATTTTGTCCCACTGTGTATTTGAGTTTGACACCCCTGATCTAGAGAGTTGAGGTAGAAGATTTGGGGGACAGAAGGTAGAGTTAGTATGAGAACCTTTAGACAGTGCATAGAGTTTGTTAAAAGCCTCCACAGCCTTAAAGGACTTTCCAACTAATCTCCACTATGGCTCTAACATCAGTCACCCTACAAAGGAGAATTCTTAATGAGACCATAAGAAAGTCTAATAATCAGCCTCAAAATAATATCAAAAACACACTAGATAAAATCCTACTCTAGGAAGAAGGATGTTTACCCAATGATCTATAGCACAGGATAGGGTAAAATGTAAGGGCTGAATGTGCTCCCTGTGGGGTACCTGATATGGAGTGAGTGGTTTCTGCTGCGTAGGGATCAACTAAAGAGGAGGACGCACAGCTGGATTGTACTAGTGGGCCACTGACAAAAACATGGCTGTCAGCGTTGAGCAGGGCCGCTTTCAGAGGACAGATGGAGTTAAATCGAACACCTGACAGGCAGCCAGTGAGCCCAAGAGAGGTCAGCCCAGCCAGCTCTGCATCCAATCCATCAGAGTCTGAACACAGAAAAAAAACAAACACACAAAGTGAACAGATATGCTTGTCAGTGCAACTCATTTTTTTAGTTTGAAATACAATAGTTGCAAGTATTATCATTTATCCTGAAAACAATCGTCTGAACAATGTACTGTGTTTAAACAGTTTCATTGTTACACATACATATATGTGTGCCTCCAGTTTAAATGATCTATGCTAGGGAAAGTGTCTAAAACATCGGGGAAGAATGTGTAGGATATTGTTTGAGATTCAAGATCTAATCAAAAACATTATAATGACACAGAATTGGTCATCTGTGACCCATTAATATCCATTGCAAAGTTCAGTCAAGTTCAGTGTGCAACAGACATAAAGCCAGTGTTGTTAGGAGAATATAAACACCAAATTACGTGGGACCCACGTTACACTCTCACACCGACACAGTAGAAAAACTAATATGTATCTGGGGACGATAAGTTACAAGCAATATATTTGCAAAGACTACTTAAAATGACACATTTTGTGTTTGCATACCTCCTTAACAACCCCCCAGAGAGTCTAACTAATGGTCAATGTGATTAAAATCCAACTACTTGTGACAGAAGGTCCTGTATTAAATCTTAAGGAACTGTATAACTGTTACAATGAGCCACAATTATTTCTACAGACCAGTTTGATTACACAGCATATCATAGCTTATAATCTAAATTATTACCAGGGAAAGAGAGACATCTTTTCAACACATAAATATACCACTGCAGCTCAGCTTGGCTGAAGAGGGCACTTTATAGGCTGCATACTTGATCAGGCTTTAACTTTTAAATTGAATGTGAGCCACTAAGCTGCAGAAAATGATTTGCTTTTGATTTATACATCATTATATATCATGATACATGCATGCACAGGGAAGAAAAAAAAATAGCTGTAATGGTAGATTATTTGTTTTGGGCAATATGCACATCCTTTTAATATCCTTTTAATAGTTAGTGGCTTTTAATAGTGCAAATCTGTGACACATTTGAAACTATTTAAATTAAGCATTAACCACTATATAAACAAATAAAGATATGAAACTCTGGAATAGACAGATCATATTCAGATGAAAGATGACATGAGGGATTTATGTTGGTCAAGCAGCTAAAGACAGTACTCAAGGCTAGTGCTAGTAGCAGCATTAGCCAAATATCAAACATCTGTTACATGAGCTGATGGACGACATGGCATATGTGGAGTGACACATCAACTATTGTGCTGCCTCTCTAATGCTGATATGACTGTGTGAGTCCTTTGGCTCTACAGGGATGACAGCTGGGTTGTATACTAACATGAACTAGTTGGCAACAAAAAAACACAATAATAAAAAAGAGAAATAATGTATGAATAGCTATGTACATACACACACAAACACACACACACTTTTGTTTTTACACAAACAGTCCCAAATGTTCTCACTGGTCCCACGCACACTCACACACTCTCCC
>JBBBVU010000015.1:10554281-10572660 GCA_037177055.1 Atherinosoma microstoma | reverse complement strand
CAGACCACAAACTAAAGAAGAAATGTAACAAGAACCAAAAACCCTTAAAGGGACAGTGTGTAACTAATTTGGCTTTTTATTTGGCTATTTTTGCAAAAATCAAGTATCGTTTTCATAAATAAGTATTTTATCTTAGTCTAGTCACAATCGTATCCAAATGAAAGTGTTCTTGTAGCTTAGAATGAGTCATTTATAAATACATAAGTGGCAGCGTACACAACTGAAAAGCTGCTCGCCATCTATAAATTCAGTAGCCGAAACAGGACAAACTTATTAGCCCTACATGTTTTAGTAGTGAATCCCAATGTGTTGTCGGGGGAGGAAGAACAAGCTGCTGACCGCGGCCCGTTCAACTTGCTGTTTTCCATTGAAATGGAGGACCATCCATACTCTTTGCCCCGTGAGAGGGACGAAAAATAACCAAGAAAAGAAAACGAGAAATTTACATCAGCCAGCGTAGAGTTTACCAGATGGAGATAATTCATGAGGTAGAGGGACATAAAAACTGACGCGGAGGTTGCAGCTGTCTGCTGGACAGGTAAGTTAATTCAGACTAACAGTGAAGTTTATTTTGCCGATATGTTAAAAACAGGGCAGAGTACTCCGGCAACTACTTTATCCTCACGTTCAGTCGGATCATTTACTGTAACTTGCTATATAATACGGCAGATGCTAATCTGTTAGCGGAAAAGCTCCGTTGCTACGTTACAGCTGGGGATTTCCTTCTTGCAGCTCGGACAGATTCACTAACCCTGCTTTGACTGCCTCTATCTCTCCCTCCTCATCTTCCTCTTCCTCTCCCTCTCACTTCATCTGATCATCTCTGAGTCTACAGGTCACAAAAATCGATTTCACACGATGACGTTAGCTATTTCAGTGCTTCCTCTAGGATCTTTTTCCTCTGGGATTTTTTTCAGCAGCGGGGGCATGCTCTCTTGGGAGCCGTGGCTGCGTGAACAAATGACACTATAGAAATTTTACTTTTCCAACATAAGCGGCAGAACATATGTGGTAACAATATATATTGCTATTTTTTATATAATATATATGCTTGTAACTTATCGGCATCAATAAGGAAACAGAATTATATCGTTCTGTGCCTCGTCACCTGACAGCACACTCCAACTTGTGCAAGTTGTTGACATTTTCACATTTATGACTCTCCACGTCTTCGGTAGTGGTAGTAACGCGCATAAACGGTGAGGCGCCAGAGAGCACTGCTAGGTTGTTTGGATTCAATTAGCGCATCACTAGATGGGAGTAATTATTACACACAGGGGCTTTAATGATTGATAATGATGTATTTTTTGTAATAATACCAAAACCAGATGATTCTGTAGCATCATAAAAAAAATCTAAAGATAGCATCATATAGTCATAGCAGATGAGAGTCACCATGACTGTTACAAAGCTTTTCATCTGTAACACAAGTAGGCAGGAAGGATGCTTAAAATGAAGTGTCTTGCAGAAAGTGGTTAAACATTACTGTCTGACTTTCTGGTTTACTTCGAGCCCACCTACAGTAGCTGACACTTATTAGTTGATATGCCGACTCCAATCTTCTGAGTAATTTGTTCTTTTCAATGTCTTCTCATTAGCATACAAAGTGATGGACCTTTTCTGAAGTTATTACCATTGTAAATGTCTGAGGCTCCACTCAGTTAGATGCATAAAACAACTGAATTATTCAGAACTTAAAGAAACCCAATTTATATTTTCTCAACTCATTCATAAGTAAAAAAGAAATAAACAAAAAAATAGTATTTACATCAATATGTAGCCCAGTGAAGTGGTTCTTATATGTGCCTAATGACAGATATCAGCATCTTACATGGGTGGCTCCTTCTTTCATAATGTCTTATTTGGTTCTCACTTTGGATCTCAAGGAAACTACAAGAAAACACTTCATTTTTTCCAACTTCCCAGAATGATGGGTGGCTGTAGCTCAGGAGGAACAGCAGTTATCTACCGACCAGAAAATTGGTGGTTCGATTCCCGGCTTCCCCTGACTACATGTCGAAGTGTCCCTGGACAAGACACTGAACCCTACGCTGCCTCCCGATGTGCCTATCAGGGAATGAATGGGTGTAGAAGCACTAGTATGTTCATATATATGTGCTGCATGAATGCATGTGTGAATGGGTGAATGTGACTCTATATGTCACATTCACCCAAAGTGCTTTGAGTGGTCATGTGACTAGAAAAGTGCTATACAAGTACAGTCCATTTACCATGATGAACAGAGTGAGGCCAAACCCGTCAGTGCTGTCTGAAAGTGCTGGAATCTGCTCAAAGAAAACCTCACTTACCCTGGACTCTGCCCAAAATGAGTGATTTGATGCTGTTGAATTCCAGATCAGATGTCAAGTTG
The DNA here is from genome assembly GCA_037177055.1 of Atherinosoma microstoma. Lineage (NCBI taxonomy): Eukaryota > Metazoa > Chordata > Actinopteri > Atheriniformes > Atherinidae > Atherinosoma > Atherinosoma microstoma. Next base: position 10,570,289 of record JBBBVU010000015.1, on the reverse strand, counting down.
AAGTCCTCTACTTCATTGTGGTCAATCTAAAATATTTTATAAACAGAGATACAATAGTAAGCAGTCAGAATGCTTAATCTTGAGTACTTAAAATGGGAAATTCTATACATGAAGAAACTCCATCATAGCAGAACTTCTACTCTGAATGTCAGTTTGATGCGAGGTAATCCTCAGGCCAAGAAACAAAATGGTAAGACTTTCTTTTTCATTTTAGCTGAGCAGGATTTCAATAATCTGTAATTCCAAACTCAACTTAGTTGACAATTTAGTATCAGCAACACTAACTGTATGTAGTAAGGCAAGCAAGAGAAATGTTTGTGGTAGTGGTAGTAGTGGTGAAAGAATTTCTTTCAAGACTTATAAAGTTTTTTTTTTGTAGAAATACCTGCAAATGTTACACTTAAAATACTATAAGATGTAGAATTCTCAGTAGAGGTATTTTATTAATTTCTAAATTATGTTAAGGATACATGTATGCACATCGTATACTGTTTTGTGTTCAATAATGGCATGTAGGATAGCAATATGCACATTCATCATCATTTGCAGCAAGAGAATCGACCTCAGGGCAACAAAAAAAGTTGCAGCTGTATGGAGAAAAAATAGACTCAATATCAATGTGTGTGTGTAATACATGGATTGTAAACTGTGTAAACTAATTTGTGTGTAACTTTGGCTACTTGTAAGTGCAACGTGTGGTTTGTAAACCGTATTAACCAAAGCTGGGAAGAACACTATCAACAGGATGAGGACATTTTTCTGCTCTCAAGACTATTGGGCTGTGAGACAAGACAACCATGCACGGATCTTTCAAGTCCACCAGTTTGGCCCAACCCCTCAATAACACCTGATAAACGACACGTTACTACGGTTAGACGCTTCTGAGGAACAGGGCAGACAAAATTGTCCTGTTATATGATCCTTTGAGAGATAGATTAGCCTTAACAGAAGTATTTCATACATTATAATGTAGGTTATTCGGCACAATTAATAATGTTTTCAATTTATAATAAATAGTTACTTTCTGCGCCATGACGATTGATCACATTTCCATCCTGTGACATATTTAACTGTTCGGCAGATCACTGTACTTCTGTCCTTTTCACCGGGTGAAAACTCACTGCTGCCCCCCAGAGGCCCGGAGCACTTCCGTTGTGTGAGTGAATATGCAGCGTTTTCTTGTAGTTTTTTTCGATAATGCAGCACGAGCAGAATGAGCAGTGTTTTTTGTTTGTTTTGATACTATTTTAAACAATGTAGTGCACAATTGAGATCTTAGTGACTTTTGAATCCATCCAGCAAGCATTGACAGGTCATTGTGCCTACATCTAAAAACAATCCTGACCTGTATGACAGTGTGTAAGATCAGTGTGTTTCTACCTGCACAGACACAGCGTCTGTATTTCGGCAGATGGTTACTGTGTGCAGACGGTCATCAGCCAAGTCCATAATGGTGCTGGTCAAGACCTCAACATTTCTGCTGCTGTGCAACTTGTACCTCAGTTCCAGCTTATCTTTAGAAACCAAAAACAACAATGCAGTCATTCAAATATGGAGTCAAAAGGTTAATGAAAAGTTTGTATTCACTGAAAAGACTAACGGGCAGACAAAATTACAGTCAATGTTTTTAATTATTATCCTTTTTTTTTCTTTTTGCAAAGACCTTCAGTGACATTCTACTACTTTATGCAAGTATAACAGATAGTTATTATTGGTCCCAAGCATATGGTAGTGCAAAGGCCTTTTGTAATTTGTAGTGTTTGTTTTTATACTTATTGCTAGTTTACACATAAATGGTTTAGTAGGGTGGCCTACAAAATGTCAAAGCAATAGAAAAGCCGTAACTTCTATCGTGGCGAATTATGTTGTGTTATGGTTTTTGTATCACTGTGACACTTCTGGGCCACCGTAGGTTTAGGGCCCAGAATACATCTGTGATTTGTTCAGAGACTATAAATCTAACAGGTTATACTTATATCCAAGCACTCAAGGCACCGAGACCAGAGTCCAGACTAAACATCGAGAAGCAGCCCTTCGATGTAAAGTTGCAAACAAGTAGATCAAACTATCAGTGGACCGTAACCAAATGTTCAGACTTTTAAATGCAGGTTAAAAACATTTCTTTTATCATGTGTCTATGCATAAAATTGGCACAGTATCTTTTAACATATCTAGACTTTTGCTCGCATTTAATCAATTTAAGTCAGTTCTTTCATTTAATTTATGTTTTTATTCTGATCTTTGCACAATTATTTAATTATGTCTTAATATGATTTTAATTGTTTCACTTTATTTTTCTTTGTTATTTTATGTAAATTGCATTGAATTACTTTTGTGTATGAAATGTGCTTTACAAATAAACTTGCCATGCTTTATTTTTCCCCCCAATAAATCACTTGAGGCCTGAACATGCCCAAAAAGTCAGAAATCTTTGTTCACTCTTCCAATTGAATGCTAAACATGTTATATTTTGTAGGTATTGCAAAAGGACAAAATGGAAGAAGAGTGCTATCTGTTGTGGTAGCCCTGACACTAACTCATACAAACTGATGAAATTTTGGTAAGCATATTTGCCCCGCCACAAAGGAGGAAGCAGCTGGAGGACACAAACAAACATTAAGGAACATGATGAAGGCCTTTTTGTAGTTTTGACAGAAGCTTCTCATTGAGATTTTCCTAGATTCCTTTTCAAAAGAGCAGATACATGATTATGACTTGCTCAGCTCTTATCAAAAATATTGCAACACTCTCCAGAGATGTGAGAAAGCAAAATTTGAACACAATAAATAACCCCAGTTGTAGGCACAAGGGAAGGAAACCCCTACTGAAAACAAAATGATCATTTAATGTAACTGTAGTTGGACGCATGAAAAACATGATGACCTGCAGGAAAAATCAGGTGAAATGCAGGTTGCAGTATTTGATAATAATAAAGAAAAAACTTGTGTAGTTCTTACCATGTTTGTTGATTAGCAGGATCAGGTATTCTCTGTAGAAAGAACTGACATAGAGCAGCAGAGCAGGACTTTTAATGGTTCTAAAGCTCAGAGAGATGTTTTCTCCTCTCAGCGTGACATCTGAGTAGATTGAAGAAGGCAGGTAGGTGGTGTTTCTGATCAGCTCATATGGCTCCTTGAGGATGTAGGTGATAGATGTTGTGGATTCAAAGCTGGCTGAAACCTCTGAGAGATTAAAAGTCAGAAGAGTTGTCAGACGTGCTGCTGACAGGGTTTCTGCAAAAACGTAGCCACAAGTGGAAATAAGGTCCACATTGGTTTGCATCAAATTTAACTATCAACACTCCTTCACCTTAGCAAGTAATTGAAAACACATCATGTGCAAACCAAAGCTGTACTGCTGACATGGGCATTTTAGTTTTCAAACCTTGGACCTTTGTGTTCTTTGAGGAAGATTACTGACTACAGCACTGAAAAGACATGGGTGAAATCAAATTTGAGCACTATTTGAAACATATATATCCAAAGAATGTCTGTATGCATTTTGATAGCATTTTAATTAAGTCATATGTAAGATGATTTTGCATATGTTTCAAAAAATATCAATCAATCTACTTCTGAGCTGATATAGATTGCTGTGAAGCACAGAAACATGCCACCACTCAGGAATCTCACTGAAAAAAAAATCAGCTCTCTTATACTTTCAGTTTTTATTTTTGAAAGGCCATCGTTGGGACAGTCTCACTTTAATAATTAGCAAATTTTAGGGATCGACTGAGTCATGGCTTTCGAGTCTGGAAATTAAAACTTTATCACATTCATTAGTCTGAGCAAAGAGAATTATTTAGATTATTAATCTAAGTTAGAATCGCTGAAAAAAATGGTCCTTTTCATTGTAAGATTAAAAGAGAAACATTACATGTAAATATACAAACTACAAAAGATTTTGAATGTCACAGTTGCAACATGAACACTGTAAAGTACACAATCTGTATTCTTTGTGTGAGCAAAAGCTTAATGTATCAATAACAAAAAAGGAAAATTACATTTAACTTACCATTTCAGCTACGCAAACTAAAGTTTAATCTTCAGAGCAAATCAGTAAATGCATTCATATATGCTGGAACATGCAAATAGAGTATGATGTTAAAGTGGGTGTGGTGTTGGTGTTATTCCTTTGAAAGTTTAGTTTATATCATTGCCTATGACTACAATACTAAACTGACAAACAAATCTTTATTAGGAAAGCCTCTGGATAGCATTTACAGGCTTGGCAGTCTGAATAAATTGCAATACATTGCAGCAAAGTAGATTGCAGTTAAAATAAACTGATGAATGAAACTGATATGAAAGAAATAAAGTCACATTATGTGCCAAAAACAAGCTGGTGTAATAACTTGATGCAGAAAATAGCAAGGTGTACACATCTGAGAAATAAATTCAATAAAGGAAAGCACAGAGGCATAAGCTTCCTCACAAACTTTTAATATATCTTGTTGTAGTTCTAAAATGTTACTGTGAATAGATTTTGGTTCCATTTATGGTATGGAAATATGATGAAACTATCCAATTTTGCTGTTAACTTTTCTGTCTTAATTCCATTGATATCCATCTACAGTAGTACACAGATTTCAGCCTTAGACTGCTTCCACACAAACCTGCTTCATTTAAAACTGCAGGCTGAAATTCATCTAGGAATTTAATTTTCAAAGCAACCGTTTGTATATAAAACTCAAGAAGACAATTAATTTTCAATTGCAGAGAGGATATTAGACCATGTCTCCCCAAAATATTTACTGCTACAGTTTATGATCTGTCACTTATTTTGTCTGGTAGCAGTCGGCTCTTTTTTTTCCGTAATCACTCAAATTTATAGGAATTTATATGAATCTATAGGAGATGGATAGTACATCTAAAGACAAAGATAATCAGTTCATGCAGTTTAGCTTTGCAGCTGGCAGAAAGTCTTCAATGTACTGTTTTTTGTACCTTTATGGCAGAATGTTCCAGTGTAGGCAGACTGGCTGCAGTCACAGGAGAAACCTTTAGCTTTTTCCACACATTGCCCCTGGTTCTGGCAGAGCGTACCATAACTGTTACAGTGGCCTGGGCATCCAGGTTGGACTCCTGGGGTGATCTTTGCCCTCTCCTCTAGGTCCAGGGTAATGCCATTCAGCTGCAGCGAGCGGATGCAGCCCAAAAATCCTTTTTGTCTCGATGCAGTGCCTCCTGTCAACCAAAAAAGAATAACACACAATAAACTTATTCAATTATTTTGTATGTCATAGTAAGTGTCAAATCAAATAAATCATCCTTCTCAATAGATCTAAAGTAACTAGAGAAGGACAAGAGCTGATTGATTATAATGGAGCACTTTATTTCTTTGAAGTGTTGATACAGTATGTTGCCAAACTTCCTCTTTTAATTCCATCTCCATATGATTTTAATTCTATAAATTTTTCCTTTCCAAGAAATTTTGAGTGACGACCACATGTTGCCACTACAGCGCAGCATGGACATGTCAACTCTCCAGGGCAGGAACTACTTTGTATGAAAGACGCACTACTTTACTCTACTGTAACTGTCGATTGATCAACCGCTTGGCTCGTAAGCCATCTGGTGTCTGATATTCTTTCCCAGACAAAAACAAGTAATATTTCTTTTCTCTTTTCACCTAACAAATAACTTTCTACTATAGTGACCTAACACACAGGTTGTAGACTTGACTGGAGTTTGAAGCTAAAAATATGTCATCTTTGTCCCTGGATCACTGTTGTTGTTTTCACAGACTGGAGTTGGCAGGGCATTACTCACACAGTTTGAGTTTGGAAAGACTTCAAATGTTCAGTCAGTTCAGTTTTTCATCCCAGAAAATTTCTAACTTCTATGTAGCTCTTGTTTCTTTTTTTCAATGAGAAATACAGAAAATAGACAACATTCCTCATTCATGCTGAGAATTATAATTGAGCATCCTCGAAATAACTCGGTAAAGAAAGGAAAAGTCAAAGTAAAAGAATAAAACGTTGAATTAAATCTTCAACTTTGAAACGAGTTATTTAAGAATCAGAGAGGCAAAGATAAAATGTCGTAAATCTCCCATAAACAGTGCTGGGGTGTGACTGTAAAAGAAGGGATTAAATCACGGTGCAGTTTGGAAAGAAAGACCAACAATAGCCTCCGAAGGAGATGAAACCTCTGACCAATCACATGCAACAACACTAGCAAAGGAGAAGGTCTTGATAGGGGCAACAACGCAGAGTCTTCAGTAATATTATCAGTCTTGGCCAATAATATCACAGATCATTGCTGTGTCATGGTGGAGCCTGAAGACAAACCCTAAACAAATGAGATGCTTTTCCAACTTGATATTACAGCACTTCAATTCAGCAGCCTGAAGCAGGTACTGTAGGTTTAAAATTTGACAATACATTATGACGAACTGGTTTACAGTATTTCACTTTTATTGCTCCTAAATGTCACATTATGAATGGCTATATCTGAAAAACAATATTACACCAACTTGTATTTATAGAATGAAACATGACATGTTAGTTTTGATGACATGAAGTCTGAAGTAACACAAAGAAAAGTTCTCATTATCTGAAAATTTCCACATCAATACTTGTGGCCTGTGCATTTCATTTAATTGATATAAATATAATAAAAGCTGTAATGGCACTCTGGCACAGCTCTACTATCAGATATTGCAGATTGTCAGCCCTTGCATCCTGCTGTCCTCAGAGGACTGAAATAAAAAAAAAAGAAGAAGTTCTCAAATGCAGCATGAAACAGCTGTGGACAACAGAAATTGTGAAAATGACTCAAGCACAATACTACTTTATACAACATTTCAATTAAAGCACACCTGCTGGTTTGGAAGCACACACTGAATACACCACTCTTTTTTCTCCCACAGGTGCATTGAACACTTGGAACCATCTATCTAGCAGAAAGACAAATTTCAAAGTGACTGATGTCTGTACATGAAAGTAAGGCTTGTGGTTTTACATATTTTACGAGTCTAAAGTGCTTTATTTACATAATGGAAAGACCTTGAAGGTTTTAGCCAAGCAAAAAAAAAGAAAACAGAAAGATGATTTATTGTTTAAATGTAAATTTAACATTAAGAAAATGTTCCATTCTGCAAATTGGCAGGAAGGAAAGCCGCATGAAGGTACACATCAGCTGCAAATGTAAAACCACTCTCCTTTGCACTCACCGAAAGAATTAAGCTGGAAAACAGAAAATTGGAAAACAGACTATTAAACATAAATGTCTAAAAATAAATGATAAGATGGTTATGAACACTTTGTGTAACAAATTTTTCCACTCACTAGCTAACTGTCTTCCTTCAGATCTTGCTCTCTATGAGCAAATATGCTGACTGTGTAATCAAAACAAACAGGAGCAGGGCCAGCTCCCTTTGCTCTGCTCTTATGCTTCTTGACAAAAATAGCCCTGAGTTTCATGTTTTTATTCAGCTTAGAAAATTAGATAAGTTGCATTGACACTTCCCTGCAGGAATTGAGTGCTAGGCACAAACTATGTGCAAATGTACAAACATAGATTTAGGTAAATCATTTTGACTGTTTTGAATTTTGTACATTCAATATTCAGCAAATAAAATCATAAAACTTTACCGGTTCCTGATTTTTCCAAAAACTATGCAAAATTTCATTTCAGTTTTGGTGTTTAGAATGTAAAGGACAGAAGAAATATGATAATTTCTACCTATTTTGGCCAAATGTGGTCATTTTGACCACACAGGATTTTGCACTGTTCTATGTTTAGTTTTCTCATGCTCTGGATAAAATTACATGGAAGTATTCTGTAAAAGGTAGTACACAGAGATGTCCCATTGCTGTATTTTACAACATACTGGACTTTGCGGGAATATAAATATAAGTATTCTTGCCTTCATTTAGCTCTTATTGCTGACTTTTGTCATGTTGTCTGTGTATTCGCTATCGCTTTATTATTCTGCGATAATTTAAGCTATAATTAATTGAGGTTTAAATGTTGCAATCAAAACGACTGTGTCTAATCGTTCCAGTAATTAGGAAATAATGGCCGCTCTAGTTTTAGAAGCACTAAACCTTTTTTAAATTTTGCCCTTAACGACTCAAAACTGTGTTTGTTAATGATTCATCTATTGTCTTTAGGAGATTACTAACTAATGTATTCTCTTAAGGACGGTGAAAAAATATTTACAGTTGACATTTCAACACCACATCAAAATATCACCACAGGAAAGTACACTGTGTCTTTTCGTCAAAAATGCATGCAACAGTGTGCTTTCCTGGTGAAACACTAGAGCAGTGGTTTTTTTTTCTTATTTCTTTTTTTTCTGTCAAGACATATTTGACTTTTGTCAAATTTACTATTTATCCATAATTGTATTGTATATGATGCATATAAAATTTTTCTGAAACTATTAGTTCAAATTGGCTTGGCCACTCCTGGTGCCTTCTGATCCTTCCAGTTGAACTAAATAAAATTTACATTCTGACCTACATATGTTATAGTCAGCTGAGGTTCCACTTCTGGACAGGAGATCTGAGCTTCTGCAGCTGTAGACACACCAAATTATTTGCTGTGAGTATGGCTCCTTCACTTTCCTCCATTTTTAAATTGTTCCGCTGGGACAGATAAAGTTTTATTGAACTGAATTAAATTGAATTCTAACTAAGTTTATCGTGACTTTATGTGGTCTTGATGATGAATGTGTTGGACACATTGATAATAACAGTAAATATTATCACCACAATATTAATATGTATATGTATTCATTACTTACGCTCTTGCATACCATATATGATCCAATGACAAACATACACACATACACAAAAGTGTGAACATACTGTAAACATCTGCTCTCTTAGGACACATATGCTAAAAGAATAGAACAACTTGTTATCATGACTGGCTAAAATAACTCCAGTTTAAACATGGACATCTGTTACTATGTATACAAAATAAATCTATTCCATGGCAATAAATTTCATTAAACCAATATAAACGTGTATCATATAAACTGAAAGCAATTTACAGTCTATTAAACCAAAAATTGCAATTATCTTTCTTATCAAGCCATGAGAAAAACCAATTTATTGACTTTATTATAGATATTTTTTATTTTTTAACCTTGGTTTCTTTTGCAGAGGACTGGCTTCTAATATTATGGATGAACATTCATTCTACAGAAACAGAAGAGAATCCAAGAGTGATGTTCTGTTGTGCAAACACTCTCGCAAGTCTTCTTCATAATTCTACTATCATATTATCATTTAAATATCCCCTCATACGGTCTGTAAACATAAGTCAGGAAAATATGATGACAACAACTAATCACATTTTTAAGTATTTTAGGGAGGATTATCAGTTTTACACATCCTGTCAGTCAATTCTTCATCGTGGCTGTTTACAAAAAGACGAATGCCCTTAATAACTGCAGATAGAGAAAGCCCCATCACACAAAATTAATTCTTATCTCCTCAAATGCAGTTAAGCCTCATACGTGGGAGATAAATTAATATACGAGTTTAGGAAAGTGAAGAATTTGTGAGTTGTGGATAACAGTGGTAAAGTTTGTCAGAGATGCTAAAAAAAAGTCCCCTAAAATGCCAATAAAAATGTCCATTTTAGAGCAACGATAGATGGAAAAATGTTAAGTACATGTGGAAAATTTCAATATAAAGTTCTGAAATAAAGTTCCTGCAGATCTCTGGGTTGATATATGACCACTCCACTTTGAAGCACAGTCCTCCTCAGTCTTATCTTTAAGACTGAGATTGGGACTGTGGGAAGGGCACAGACAAGCTTAATGTTAGTCTATTTTATCCATTCCACATTAACCTTTGATGTGTGTTTAGGGTCAAGGTCCAGTTGGAGGACTTAACTGTATTAGGTAGGTTCCCTAGCTGGTTGTTTAAAGTTATGTTGGAGAGTTTTAAGAAATTCCTCCATCGTCCTTTATTCCATTCACCACCAAGCACTGCCAGTTGCACTAGCAACCAAACAGCCTCAAAACATGATTCATTTTTACTTCTCCACACATACCTCTGACAACAAGACCACACAACAAAATTTTCTTTCTTATCTGACCTTAAAAGTCACCTGCAAATTTAGTTGAACTCAAATATGCTGGTTTTGAAGCAGGCACCTCTCTTTTGGATAGCAGCTTCTAAATCAATAAAGATGTAAAACTCACTTGCCCGAAGCTGAGTTGCTCCAGTAGTTTTCAGTTCATGGTATGCCTTCACCTTAGTGGTTTATAAGTTGTACCGTACGACCCCTTCCTATTTCCACTCAGTTAAGGAGAAGAGCTTAGGTCTTTTTTCTTTTTTTACGAGTCTTGGGGCAACATGGATATAAGCAATATGATGAATTGTTTGAACAAATGATTTTGGACTAAAATGACTCGAAAGAGACTTTCCTGACTTGTGAAAATCTACCATCTTCTTTCTGCGCTGAGTGATTCCATGTGTGTTCTCCTCTCTGTTAATATTCAACAGACCACAAAATGTTACTCATGTAGTTGCAAATAGGCTAAACAAATATACAGTTTTCTCCTACTCAGTATTAATTACTGTACATAGCAGCTTTGGATGACAGATAATACCAGTCTTATCTTTGAAATGAAAAAGTTTTGGAGGTCAGTATGGCATCAGGCCAAACACATGCTCAGAGTTCAAATATTAACCATTGTCTGGTTGAACATGAAATACCACTACTTCTGTTTCTGTGTAGTTTAATTACATTAGGTTGCATAAAATAGTTAAAGTCTATGCATAGGTCCAGCTATGCAGCTCACTGCATAATCCACTTGATCAGAACATCTTTTCAGATTATAAATTCAAAGAAATATTATTTGGTGTCAAGACGGCAAGGACTCGCTCTAACCTCAGCACAGCGAATCTCTCAGTCTAAGTGAATGCAGTATCAGGACTATAAAACATTTCCCTCATTTTCTAAGCACCTCTGACCAGCAGGGTTATTTAGAGCTTTGAGGATTGTTGTTATGAAATATAAAGTATGTATCAGCTTGTGACCGTTTCCTGAACTCCACTGCCTGCCCTACTGGGACTTTGGTGGCCTACAAGCAGAATTTATATTGCTGTTATGTTGTATCCCAAAGAGCTACTTAATGACAAATACATGACAGCATCCAAAATTTGCAATACTAAAAAAAAAAAAAAAGTATGTTAGGGTCTGAATTTAAATCTTTTATTCTTTCTGTGGCCTTCTGGTGTTTTTGTTCCATCCTTGCTGTGTGTGTTTTGTATGTGATGACAGGAAATAAAACATGTTGGCAGTTTATACTAGCACTGAAGTGCTAATTGGGTTAATTCTTCAACATTATAACTCTTTTTCTTCATAAATCAACCTATTACTATAATTCAATCTAAAGTGTAACTGCAAATTCATCAGTGTGTTCTAATTTTTAGTTGTCTTTATGTGGTCAAAATTGAAGAGGCATATGGAAACATTCAAACTTCTGCCTCTCACCTATGAATAATTGGCTGTTAAGCTGTAAATGAATGTGTCCGTCAGCAGGAGCCTCCTGTGTGGTAGCAGGGAAATTATCAACACGCAGCGATGCCTCCTTCACGTTACGTTCAGCTCTCACGCTGTGCCACCGGTTGTCGTTCAGTGGGAGGCTTGTCTCAACTCGTACCTCCAGAGGTCCGTTCCCCACATCAAAAGAGAAGACGACGTCCGTAGAAGCTGACAAAAAATGATGTTATATGTTAACAAAAACACACAAAAACTATGTTCACAAGAATAGTTTGAGAAACCAATACAATTTTAATCACTAAAGAATGCATATGCATACTGAGAAGCTGTAACTACCCAGCTTCACTTCCATATGTGCATGTTTAATCAAATGGAAACAGACACTCAACAAGCCATCATGGCGCTGTTCATAATCATTCTGACACTTGAAAAGATGAAATACAAATTCAGATTTATTCATTTGTTTTTCTGAGTGTCAAAATTAGATTTTCTCACTGTAGAAAGACAAGATTATAGATCCAATATGACCAGTAGCTCCCTGGTGTTTTCCTGAAGTTTTAAATGAAGTGTGTGAGATGCATCTAACAATGAGCAAAGGGAGTTCAAGCAAGGTGCACCTTTATTCCTGATCAAAACCCATAGGCAAGGCTTCTTGTAACTTATTTAAAAAGTCTGTTAATTTATTCAAAATAAATAGTTTTCTAAACTTATTGAAGGATAAAACTCTTCTTTTGGCTGTTTTTTGTTCCATTCTCTGTTAAGTCTATCACTGCTTCAATAATGTTGAGGCTCTGGAGAAAAGCTCTATAAGAGCCCTTGCCACTGATTTTCCATCTAGTTCTTGTGTTATTTGGCATACCTCAGCATTTTCTCCACGTTTCCTTTACTTAACAATAGCTGTTCGAGAGCCACTCTTCCATGGAGATGGAAGAGGCTTTTGTAAATAATAGATGGATCAACAAAAAGTTTGAATGCAGCTCTCAAGGTCCTGTCATGTTTTTGTTGGATTCTTTTCCTTCAGGGCATCACTTTCTGATACTGCTCATACCGTAGATAATTTTTTTGGGCCCTTCTTTGTTTGTCCTCCAATTTTCTATTTTCCTCAAACAAATTTTGGGGACATTTTATATGCAAAATTTTGGGATGTCACATATCTCTGGGAAATCACCTTATTGATGCAAAATTACTATTTGATGTCTGTCAAATTGTGTTATTTCTTTATATTTTTTTTTTTTACAGATGCAACTAAGGAAATGGAAACAGATTAGCCTGTGTTATTGCTACAAACTGTCAGTAACAACATTGAAAAAGATACAATTCAAGACAACTTCTTTTCGAAGTTGTATACTATGTAAACACAACAGGTTCTTTCCTTGAGCTATGTGTCTTTTTTATTTGTTAATGATTTACAGGTCAGTGTGAAGTGGCTTGATAAAAGAAACAAATGCATTCCTCTGCAAATCGTCTTGAGTAGTGGCTAAAGACTTTTCCCCTGTACTATAAATTGAAAATGTGCAAGTATCTTACTTGTTGCCTTATTGTTGTGCATCAGCTATTCCTCTAAAGTCCCACTTGCAGAGACACTTGTAATGAGCATTAAGCCCAGAAATCGGTTGTATAATTCAAGACTCAAGAAGATTTAGACGTACTATTAGGTCTCAGAAGAATCTGACAGGTTTTTTTTCCGCATGTTTTCTCTCCACTTTACGGTAAAAGCCCAGGAAAAGTATCTCTTCCCACTACAAAAGGTTATTTTCATTCAAGCCCCTAAAATCTGCTTTAAGGTAATCTGTATAATCAACTCAGACCAAACAGAGAGCTTGTGTATGCTGGTTGTATTTAAACTGTGACTTTAAACTGGATGAAATTCAGACAGAATAAGCTCTACAGAACACAACATATATTAAATGTGACATGCCAGTTAATATTATTTATCTTTTGAATGCTGACAGTTTAATAAAGCCATGAAATAGAAAAAGGATACTAATTGGAATTGGTGAAGGAAATCTATCCAGCATAAACTGGATTATGGCTGTCCAAATGGGAAAAAGACAAATACTGTATGACCATATGTAAATCAGAAGGTTTCAAATTAGTCTGATACTACCCATGACCTGTAAATTTATTGATGAGGCAATATTTTTGCAAGCAGCCTCATATATATGAACTAAATATGTTATGGCCAAATTACACAGGGCAGACTGTCCTGTTAATGAATCCTGCACATTTCTCTGTGTGGGTGGAGTGGAATGACTGTGATTCACATTCAAACCTAAAACAAATTTAACTTTCAACATCTTTTTCTTTAGTTCACATTTTTATTTTAATAATTAAAATGCTCATTTTTATTTTAGCTTTTTTTGTGGCAATCATATTATATTTTCTTTTTTGTCTCTCTCTCTCCATTCTGACCCCAGATTGTTCCATTTTTCAATGAACCCATTAGTCAGTTGTGTTCCTCCATCATCATATGTTGGCAGAGGGGCGAACTAACTTCCTTGTCCATCTGCTGGCAGCATAGACAGGCAGCTGGACACAGATATGTGATCATTTAGAAACAAGCCCAGGGCAGGAAAGCAAGACTGCAGCTACAGACTTGTTTGTTTGTTTGTGTGTGTTTTTGTGGTGTGTGCGTGTGAGAGCTAATGCTGCTTAAAACAAAACCTCAGCATCTTTACAAAATCATGAATATGTTTTGTCAACCATGTTTATGAATTTACTGGTCCAGTTCTGCAGTGCACACAAGAACCAGATTCAAACAAAAATTTGTGTTCTCAATGTAAAGCTGGTTTTTTTGTGTTTCTTTTTTAAAAGAAAAAAAGAATTAAGGAAGTTGCTCTGCCTGGTAAATAGTCAGTTTTGTGAAAGACATTAAAAGATGAACTAGAATAAACCCATTGACATAATTTCACTGCATAGTTTTCAATTGAATTTGAAGTTAGAAATGTAGTGATTGGTTTGATTGTCAAAATAAAAGTTTGACAGCATGTTTAAAGCTTTGTCTTATTTTGTGGCATACTATAAAAACCAGAAAGTTAAAGTGGTTCAACCTACTTTAGACAAATACCAGAGGCTAGATGAAACACAAAAGCAGAGTTTCACACATCAGTCTGAGATTACAGGGACTCGTTGGAATGAATTAATACGAAGTAGGCTGACTTACATACAAACATACATGGATTTGGAAACAAGACTTTAATTTTTTGTGTGTACCATGATTCCAGATATTGTTTTGAGGCAATGAAATTTGGCCTTCAACAAAATATGCCAATACAAGTCATAATAACAAAATAGATTTCAAGAAAAGTCATGCTTCATACTAAAGGCCCAGTAATATAAACAGTCAGTGTATGTAGAGACCTTGTTGTTTACTTGAGGAAATTCTGTATATAGCCTTTTGTACATATATAATGTTAGCAAAGTGTCAAACCTTGGGTATAGCAACAAAATGAAAAGAGACTGCTGCCAAACTGCTGAAAACACCTCAATTATAGTTTGAAGTTTAGATCCCTATCAACATGACCGTGTCGCCCATCTGCATATCTGCTGAACGGTTAGTAGAACAGCTGCTTCACACTTTCATTTTAACAATAAGCTGGCCAGGTAAACATAATAAACCTGTCTGAACATGGAATTTAAATAGACAGGAGCTAAATTGAGGGTTGCACTATTGCATTACAGCATTGGTACAAACCTCAGCTTGGGCCTTTCTGTGTGGAGATTGTATGTTCTCCCTGTTTGCGAGTGGGTTCTCAGGCACTTTAATTTTCTCTCCTAGTTCAAAGACACACATGCCAGGTTATTTGGCGTTTCTAAATTCACCTTAGGAGTGAGTGTGAACATAAATGGTTTGTTTATCTGCGCATGCCCTGTGATGGACTGGTGACCTGTCCAGGGTCCACCGCATCCTGTCTGATAGCAGCTGGAAAAGGCTCCAGCCCCCCTGCAGTCCTGAATTGTATTAAGTGGGTACAGAAAATGGATGGATAGAGGTACAGTAAAGTGTTTGCAACAGAAGGTGACAAAAAGCTTTAAAGCTTAAACCTTAAAATTATAACAGTCATAAAATTTGCTTTACAAATTTATAGAAAAACATTTTGATTAACACACTGAAGCCTGATATAGTTCGGTGAAAGATTGTTAGGGTTGAAAAAAGTTTAGAAGACATTTGTAACTCGTGACGTTTCACTTACACTCAGAACTGGCGTTTTGGGAGTTCAAACTGCTGCTCTTCTAAAATGGTTCCAAACGTGGATAACTGCAAATCCACTGTCCATTCCATGTGTACAACCTAGAGGCATCTTTTTTATGACCTGATGATAGGGCTGCACAATATATCGAAAATTTACCTTCATCGCGATATTAGCCTGCGCAATATACAGTCATGCACAAATTTATTTATACCCTTCCATGAAATAAACGACATAATATTAAATAACTGGAGACTGAAAAAAGTTATAATAAATATAAATTTGCTAAATTATAATTTAGTGAAATAAGACATTGTTTGTTAATTTAATTGAGCTGAAAAAAT
>JBBBVU010000015.1:10536618-10554181 GCA_037177055.1 Atherinosoma microstoma | reverse complement strand
GAAAACAACTGATTGCATTGATCGCCTCAAAGGATTGCTCAACAAAATATTAGCTTATGAGTGACGTAACGTATATTTTTTTCTCATATTTTTTGCTAATTTATTAAAAATATTTATATTTAACCACAATTGAATAACAATGTTGTGATATTCATCAAATTTTTTATATATTATTACTTTTGTCAGTTTCAGCTTATTTCAGTGAGAGCTGAACTTTTTCCTTCTTTAATGGAAGGGTATGAATAATTTTGTGCACGACTGTACATATCACAACAACTGTCTAAACTGCGATAAATAGCAGTCACTGTTTGCATATTTTAAGGACGTGACGCTACATCCAACCGTTGCTGTGCATTTACGCTTTATAGCGCATCAGATGGACTCCAGTAGATGCTAATGGCTGCAGCAATACAGCATAAAATTAGAGGTATGGCATCGGAAAGAGGAGCGATGAAAAAGCAGAAGAACAACACGGCTAAACAGAACTGTACGTCGGCTATTTGGAACTATGTTGGTCAGAAGATGGACACACTACTAACACCGGTAATTTTGCAAGACATGTCGAATATTCGTGCCAAGCACCAGAGTAAATACGTTTAACGCTGTAGGGCTACAAAAGTCTTGTAAGGTTGAAGTGGATAGAACTCCGGACAAATTTACTCCTCACCATCTTGGTCTCATGTAAATTAGCGCTGTTAATGCTTCACTGGAAGAACCACCATCCCCTTCGGGTCTAACTTCCAGCTCAGGTCTCTGTTGTAGGTTTTTACTAAATTAAATAATATTTGTTATTAAATATAATATTGTAACAGACCAGCTTCCACTGATCTGGTGGAAGCAGCTTCCACCAGAGGCATGCGAAGCAAAGCCGTGCAGTAGGTGAACTGCGCTGGCTGGGACTTTTAAATAGTTGTTTTAGTCTCATGGTAAATGTCATGACAGTATGAATATTCTTGCTTTATTTCAACGTGCACATGCAGCTTCGCGCAAAACGGCTGCGTGCACAAAGGCGGCGTGCATATGGTGGATATGACTGCGCTACAGCCAAATATTTCTGTCTGTTCTCCTTCATAATTTGATAAACAATAAGTCATTTAGTGAGGTGAATAAATGTGGCAGAGGGAGGGGGGACTCCCGGAGAGGCTTAAAATCTCTGCTGACACCTACAGTATAGCCACAGGAGCTATAGACAGATCCAGCAGACGTTTTGTGTGTTGCATCTTGCAGCGCCTCAATTACTGCAAGTCCTAATTACCCTCTATCTGCCGACATGGACAGCATCACAGGCACCTGGACTGAAGATGTTAGAGGTCTATGGTTATTGATGAGGACATCTTATCTGGCGATCTCAGTTATTCTGTTTTTCATATCAGGCAGACATCATGCATAAATGTTAACTCTGCTTCATCTGACAGAAACTGATTTCAATAGCTGGCAACCCACACTAGAACACTAATCTTCTTATATTAATCAAAAGTTGGTAAAGAAATAGCTTCAACCTTTTACAAAGGCTGTTCATTTTATCATTTTATTTCTAGTCTTCAGGCTGAAGGACACCACTGTACGTGATATGGTTGTGTTGCTGACCAAATTATCTGCAAGCTGTTGATGTTTACTTACGCGAGTACAGTCTAGTATAGGTTAAACTGGCGTGAACATGGGCCAGTTTGCAAGAAAGCACCAAAGTTCTGAGATTAGAGAACGGGGCCGGTGCCAGAACCAAAACCAAAACCATGTCTGTGTGAAAGCACTGGCATAAAACTCCCTCTTCTTCTTCTTTATTAATGGTGGTTTGAATCTTTGCATGCTTCATGTATTTAAAATTTTTTGTGTATTCCTGTGACACCATTACAGAGCCACTTACAGGCCTGGCATTGATACGGCAGTATTTTACTGGAATTGAGAGGACGCACACATTTCTAAAAAAGCTTCAGCCTGTGAGAAAAACTTTTTTGTTTTGAAATTGTTTCGTCTCTGTGTGGATAAGGCAAGAAACTCTACATTTACCAGAGCAACATCGAAACAAACTGCATGTCATTCTGCAGCCATACTCACACATAGAACTGAACAAACAATAACCCTGTTACAGCCTCCCAAATTAAGAGGCACTATGAGAAAACAATTGAGTACAAATTTCATTAATACTGAGGCAAAATGTTGAGCTTTTACTTACAGCTGAGTTCTATCCGTATGAAGTCCTTGATGCCCAGATTTTCAAGGAAGACTCCAGATGAAAATGTTGTTTTAAACAAAAAAGATATATCGGCATTCAGTTCTCCGTGAAAAGTGGGGAAGTGAAGGTAAGATGTCTCCTTGTCAAAAAATGCAGCATTCCAGAAATTCTCTGCAAGACAGAAATATTCCTAAGACTTTTAAAAACTTTTTTTTCTTTTTTTTCCCCAGACAAAATTAATTGTTCTGGAAGAAAGCTCATTAAGAGAAAAATTAATGATAATAGCTGTATAATGAAAACCCATGTGGTAAACAAATGAACTAACCGTTCAGCTAATTAGTTAAAAACAAAGCCACAACTAATGCTATATCATTTCTGTTGATTTATCCTATGGTATTTCTTCATCTACTCATTTGACTTAAGGTTGGCATCATCAGTAATTAAAAAAGTGAATATATATCATAACAATTTATTTATTCATTACTTGGCAATCATTTTTATGTGGGTCTGCTAATTATCTAGCATACAGCTGCTGTCCAATTTTCCATTAAAATGTTACTTAGTAGGAAGGAGGTGGAATACCAGGATGACATTTATTCATTGTATGGTTGGATAAAATGTACTCCTCGAATTATATCCCAATAAAACATCGTCAGTGTGAATCCTCAGCATTTTGCTGAGCAGAAGTAAGTATTGGTGGACTTACTGTCACCATGACAACGGAGGGGTCCCACCCTGTAGGCTGCTTCTGACCCCGGCCTCTGGATGTCACCCAGCACCAGAGACCTTACTGGGAGACTGCCTTTATGAGTGAGCAAGGCGGAGTCATCAGTCCTGAAGTGCGAGGTAAGAAGGAGGAAAGAAGAAAAATAGCAGGTAAAAGAAAGGGGAGGAGAGTGATGGTGACAAAAATGAGAAGAGGCAGTGAAGAACAGAAGAGACACTGAAAAGCTTGTACTCTCCTGAACTGAAACTAAATGAAAGAAGTGGAAAAAATTGTACTAAGAAGGCTAACTGTCTTGGCTAAAGCAATTTGTTCTCAGAGGTTTAATGCTGGATGTTCCCACAGCTGTCAAAACCTGTTAAAAAATTTCTTTTGTGCTGTTTTCTGAGCAAATGCAGCTTCAATGATCAAATTTAAATGGTACCCAATTAATCTGTGTAATTAATTTATGTAGAGTTTACACCATCCATCCATCCATACATACATACATACATACATACATCCATACATACATATAAACAAACAATATCAAGTACCATTCATCAGTATCAGCATTGCAGTTGCAGTAGTAACTTAAGTCCAGACAGTTTTCCTGCAGACCGCATCCACACTGCTGGCTGCCAGGTAGAGCTCCACCCCTGTATGTGTGGATCTGACTTGGATCTGGGCCTCCCATCCACCAACTGAATGGAGAACCATCTTAAACACACCCACAACCACACAAAACATTAACGAATTTCTATCAACTAGGCGTAAATTACACAGCAAAACAAAGTCTAATTCCAAATTTATTCAACATCAGCAAGAAAAAGAGTCCCGTGAGGACAAAGACTGACAGATGCTTTTACAACATAAAGTTCCAATAATCTATGTTTTCATTCCAACATTTTTGGAGATGAATATCTTCAAAAAAAGAAGATTTATCCATCTCAGCTACTATCTTTCTTCTCCTTCTGTCTGACCGTAACAATACATTCATCTTTAGGATTCCAGAAAAAACTCTACAACCCTGTGCCTGCCCAGCCTTGAACCAGTACTACTGTTGTTTTACTGATTAAACGGGACAGTTAATAAGCAGCTATGCACTCAAGACTTCTCTCCTCTGCATTCATCCCGATAAGTGAGCTTTTTTGGTCATTCAATACTGGTTCACAGGTCAAAGCATGATGAAATACTTTCTTACTACTTACATGGGTCCTTTGAACCATTTTGTGTTGTATATTTAAATCTTTGTTTAATGAGCATATACAAAGTAAAAACCCCACCCCGAAACAGGTGCACCTGATCAGTTAATATATAATTTTCAAGTAGGACAATGACATCTTAGTGGAGATAAACTTTTAGCTATAACAAAATGTAGAGGATATTACGCAAAAAAGAAATATAATTTGTTTGAATTAACACCTTAATAGACTGTATCAACAATTCATGCCACTCTGCTCTGGTTCCAAATATAAATCTCACAGATGCAGAAAAGCTGAGGAAGTTGACTGTAGCCATTGTAACTGCATTCCCTTATCCACAAACATAGGTCACACTTTGTAATTACTCTTACATTTCCTCTAAAATATGCCATTCCGGTATCTTAAGATAGCTTAAAATGTCAACAAGCATTGTCCCCAGATCTTACCGGGGGTGTTGAGGAGGTGAGACCTCCTGCAGTGGTAGAACAGCTCCTGCTCACAGTACTCTGACTGACCGATGATGGTTGCTAACTGCTCCTCTTCAGAAGAGTAGTCAAAGTGGGCAAAGTGTTGACTTCTCTCAGGAGAAGACTGAACTCTGGTCAGCTCTGTGTTATTGTGCTGTATTACAATCCATGTATTGTCCTCTGGTTGTGAAGCAAGGAGTATAGAAAGGTCCTAAAACAAACATCCAGACTCACAAATATCAAGGATTTGTATGAAAGAAAAATGTGTTTTACCTGTCATGTTACAATAAACAAGCTGGGGTTTGACTGGTCCACTACCGTCCACATCTATGTGATAGAGTCCAGATGTGCTGCCTTTGTGTTTGTACATCTCACATGACTGTTTGTAGATTGCTACGGAAGAAAACATAAACATAATAACTATCAGAACTTTAAAAAATCGTGAATCAATGACAACAATCATGCAAATACTTTATCAGTATTTTTTTAATTTCTAAAATCAAAGTTGGGAACTACTGTGCTTCATCTGTACTCCAAGATTTTAAAGCCTCCATGTTCTTCACAAAGCATATGCCAAAGTGGAAGAAACATCCTTTCAGTCTGAAGAGATTTCATTATACAAATTCAAAGCAACCATTGCTAATTAATAGCTGTTGTGTCACATAATGACTCAATCCTCAACCTTGTGTGCCAGTAATCCACCCCCTCCACCTGTCGCATATAAGCATGTTGCAAAGGAAGGTAATCCAAAGAGTGATAACACAGCTGTCATCTGTCAGCAGTGAACTTGTGCCTTAAATGACATAAAAAAAAAAAAATATCCACACATTTTTGCTCATGAATAAACTTTAAATATGTCTTCCCACAAAAAGCACAGGTTGATTGTGCAAGTTGATATTTAGAGTCATGATTATATTTCGATTCCAGTAATTGCCGGTAGTAATGTGAAGAAGTGCATATGATTCAAGGTTCAAATTAAGATGAAACAACAATAGGTATAAAAATAAATAAAAGAAAAATAGATAAATAATGATCTCACAAAAGACTCCATTTCAGATATCCAAATCAGTCTGGGCACTACATCCAATTTAATTTGACACACATTTTGACTGTGTGTCAGAAGGATGATGCTCCAGAACATTCTGAGCATGGATGAAACAAGCTAGCCCTGAGATCACAAATCCTTTGCAAATTCTGCTTTTTATTTCAACCCTTGTTAAAGAACTACATTGAGGTTATTTACAACATGGCCAAATAACAATTGAATAAACTGCTTAACACAGCAGGTTATAAGAGTGAAGCCAAGTTGTACCCATGTTACTGTTCAGCCAAATGAAGAATGATTGGACAGAAAAGGGATTTGCAAAAAGCACTAAACTGATGTGAAGCTCCACTAGTTATTCCAGTACTCACTAACCTTAACCGCATCAAAATAAACTGCCTAATGTAACAACAAGCTTCCTTACTCAGCAAGATTACTAATAAAAAATGTAGCATTAAAATCAAGGAACTAAGGGGTAAAGGTATATAAAATTTAAAAGGCGGCAAAGTTTTTTTTGTAATGTCAGGTTTGTTCAGTAGAATACTGACAAGGAGAAATTAGAGAGTTGTAGAACTCCACCTATTAGCAGCAGAAGAAATTTCCCACATTGTAAAACTTCTTTCCTCTTTTTGACTTTTCCCAAGACCTTTCCTTGTGAATTGGCCTGATCCAGCTTAGTGCTGATCTCACCACCAGAGCGCACAAAGATTCAATCAATGCTTGGCAGTATAATCAAAGCCACCGTCTCTTTCATTTCTAATTTAACTCACCTAAAACACTGTAGGCAGTGTCCAACGATGAAATCTATTAATGTGGAAAGAACAGGCTTCTATGCTATTCTATATGCCTATGTCCTAACTGCTGTTTGCAAGAGTCGATACTTAGTTTCATGTTCTTCACCTTTTACTCATCTATGTGTCTCATCTTTCTCAGATTGATATGTACAGACCGAAAATCCCTCGAGACTGCTAGTAGAGTTTAGTAATTAGTTCCCGGTTTTCATTTAATGCCCTTTAATGATTTTCAGTAATAGTCTTATTGAACATCTGTAACTGTCCTTAAATGCTTATCAGTAATTGCTAACAACATAGCTAAGTTCCCCATTTCCCTAAAAAAAGTCAACTATGAAATCTGGTAAAAGCAACACAGCACCAACAAAGAAAAAAAAAAGATGAAAACACAAGAACGATGCACTTCAGACCAAGGAACAAAATCAGACAGAAACTGGTTTGCTCTAAGGATAAAATGTTGAATGGTATTGTACTGTACAATCCAGGAGGAGGCCAAAGAATCAGCTACTTGGGTCAAGACTCAGTGGTTTACCTACACCTCAACAATAAGTGACTCTTAGAGGACGGTAGACATTTTGGACAGGGAAGACAGTTTAACAGAAGTGAAATAAGCCATCTTTGATAAAACAGAAAAAAGTAAAACAACATTAAACAGAGATCATTTCAGGTATAACCCACCTAACACTTACAATGCAGTCTTGACTCTTCTCCCCAAGCAGTTTCACAAACATTCTGAATCTTGGGACTAAAGAATCTCACATGTTGGTCAAGTAGGTGAACAACTCACAGATGGTTTACCTTTATAGGCCTACAAAGTTTACCCTGTACTGGGTGGGATGGACAGGTGGGTCAGTGGGACACGTGACTTCAACACATATCAGGGCCTGTTTCAGACACAAGGCTTAATGTGAACCACAACTAGGCTTTAATCTGTACTAGTTAAGCCAGTACATTTAAGTAACTTTCCCAATCTCAGTTTAAGGTTGTTTTAGTTAGTTTGAGACTATAGAGTCCTGGATTAAGCTAATTTTAACCTGGTGATAACAAAAACCTGTAATGGAGTTACAAAGATCATGAACCAGTGTGAATCTGAAAATAAAATAATAACAGAGGTAAAAAGTAGTAATTTAAAAATATTTAAAGGATTAGTTCATGAACCAACTTTGTCTTATATTAGCTCTAACCATCACTCTTTACTGGTTTAGTTTAATCCTGGTTTAGTTTAATCCAGATTAAGCCAAAACTAGGATTTATTTAAAACAAGTCCCTGCAAGTGACTTTGAGTGAAGTCAGCTATAACAAGCATTTGAGTGTGGGACTTGCCTTAAGCCCTGTTTCTGAAACTGGCCCTGAAAGTATCAATGTTCCAATAACATTTTGTAAGCCAGAAAACTCCCACTAACCAGTCAGAGTTAAAGAGACTTATCCGATTTGAGGTGAAATGTCTTCGGTAACAATGAAAAAAGTTCAGTTACCTTCTGTTGAAGTACTTAAGATCAACAACCTGGATGAATGAAAATCTGCAACAACATGTTTAAATATATCTAATAAATTTTACAGAAATATTTTCATGGTCTTGGTTTTTACTTGATCTCAACCCCCCAAAATCTTTGTCTTGCTCTGGTCTCAGTACACTAATGACTGAGGTCCAGATTTACGAAGCCTGGAAAATTGGTACTTGGCAGTACAAGGTTAATGTCCAATTCTGAGGTTTGGTGAGGTCTTAGAATTGTGCTGATACAAATACGGATGCAACCAGCTTAAATCATCCATGAGCACAGCGATCTACGATGAGCAGCAAACAAGTCATAAACAAGTAGACATTTTGATAAAGAGTCTGTAATTTACCAACAAAGTAGATGATATAAGTAAAAACCTGTTAACTTAAAAACATGAGCAATACACATTTTGTGCAAAAATGTGGCAAACAAAAGAAGTTATGGTACATCCAAATATGAAATAAAATAAAATAAAATAAAATCAGGATGTATGATATTTCCTCCAACAAGGCTTAGCAAACAATATGTTCTGATAACACCTTCTGATATTACCAATAAATTAACACAAATGGAGAATGTCTTCCTTCACACACTCTCTCCTCCCACCAGTCTTGTGCAACACTTATGCCTTCTCACAGCAACTATCACAGCCAGGTCAAAAGGAAATGCTAACCCTTAGCTATTCAGTGTAATAGCAGTGTTAAACAGCTCCTCCAAACGTTTCATCGGGAAGTATCAGCAGTAAGTTGTTAACAGCAAAAAAAGAGTTTGTGGCAGATAAAGTGATAATAAACCATATATAAAATTTCTAAGTTTTTTGTAACCTTGTCATAATGTGAATTAAGAATCAGTGTTTTTTCAGCACTGGAAAATCTAATAAAAATCTAACATTTTAAAATTTTAAACAAAAAGAAAAAGAAATTGGCAGGTGGGTACTGGAGCAGTGCTTGATGCATTCTCTTTGAAGAGAGAAGTGGGAGGAAATTGTAGCTTTCATCCACAGCAGAAAGCCATTCCTTTGTTCTTTCTTCAGCCTTCTCCCAGTGAATAAAGTGACACTTTATTTCTCCATTATGTATCACCAAGTGACTATTTTTGTAATGAACTTATCCACATCTCCAAAATTCAATGCTGACAAATTACAGGTAAACTATGCACAACTGCTTCTGCTTGATACATGAATCTTTTTCTTTTTTTTTTACTTAATTGTGTCCAACAGGACTTGAATGAAATGTCAACAGTCACATCAGTTTATAGACAACACAAACATATACAGTACATAATGATGTTGAATACATGTTTAAAATGAACAAATAAAATGAGCAGCCTAGAGATAGCTGGCTATCTGCAGGTGTTAGAAAACAGAAAATGAGACCTTAAGACTTGAATTAAACATGATTCTAATTTACTGAGCATAATGAAGTACAACCGATCAGTTTGGTCTATTCCCTACTGAACGCAGCTAATTAAAGTTCTGACATAATGGTATGAGGAAAAGGAGCACACAACAAAATTGATTGTTGGGGGACACATGGCTTCAGTCTTATTAAAGCAAATCCTCTGAAATCATGTATTGAATATCAACCTTATTTTGTTACATGAAATGACATGCAACTCAGTTTTTTCTAATAATATTGATTTAATAATGAAATACAAGAACTATGAATGCAATGTGTTTTAAACAATTTTCAAAATATGAAAAATATAAACCATAAATACCTCCACCTTGTGACTGCCTCACATAATTTAAGAGGTGAGAATGAAAATCAACTTGTAATATGATCTGATAAACACGTGTGAGATTCCTTTTATAAAACATGAATACCGCATCCTTCAGAACTGTGGGCTCATTCAGCTTATTGTTAGCCACAGTTCCAAAACCCAAATCCAAGTTCCCTCTGTGAGGAAGCCATCAGTGCTGAACAATCAGCAAACGTACTGCCATCCAGACATCTTTTTCAGGGAAAACTAAACATTTTTGAGCAAGACAAGCATCACATCAGCATTGGCTCTAGTTTAGTAGAACCTGGCTGCTGGACTGGGCTGCCTGTAGTCAAGACCTGCCAACCATCAGAGACATTTGGCTCATAATGAACTTAAAAATTCAAGAACCGAAGCCACAAACCAAGACCAGCTAAAATCTGTGACATGCTTACAGCTGTGGCAGGTGGCTCCTCTGTAGCCAGTGTTGGTGCAGTTACAATGGAAGGTACTCCATGACTGAGTGCATCTACCTCCATGTTCACAGTAACTGGGCGAACATCTGGAACACAGAAAAGAGATACAGAAAGGAAGCTAAATTGTGACATAAGAAAAATAACAATTGGTGCTCAACACACCAGACTGTGATGATAAGGAAAAGGAACAGAAAGGACCCAAATAAAAACAATCTCAACCTTTTTGTATGTTATTTTCATTTGTACGGTACAGTCAAAAGCAGCACGGCTGCATGCAGTAAGGAGCAGAACCTGGCTGCTGGACTGGATTGCAGAAACGTTCCTTTATTCATTTATGTTGTATCACACAGTGATAAAACTAAAACAACTCATTCGACTTGACTCAAAGAATAAAGTTACTTTCCTGCTTACAAACATGACTTGATGTGTTTGCATCAAAGGGGAAAAACAGCAGCTAGCAGTCATTGAACTGTAATAAACGTAAAGCTACATTTTCATAATTTGTTAATTTGGATTCAGTAATGAAATAATTCCATTATAAATCAGTATTATGGAGCCCATCTTTTTCTAAATGAAATATGTTTACATTGCATTGATAAATATAATAGCATTTTGATTTTCTTATATTTTTTAATTGAACCAGGTTGCTGCTCCATTCTTGTTGCTGCTATACAACTCAATTCCCCTTCTGAGAATTAAAAAGTGTTCAGGTTCTGATTTTTAAGCAGTACAAGATGACAAACCTATTGACTTAAACAGCATGGTTCAAGTCAAGCTAACACTTTTCCAGCCACTGTTCCAGACCAAGCTAGCTGTTAAATTTCTAAATGAGCATGGCTTAATACACAACATCAACAATGTCACTGACAGTTTTCACAAAGAAAAATCTGCATGCAGGGAAATCCTTACATTCATGCATGTATGTTCTCTGTGTGGTCTTAAGAAATAAGTCCTGCAGGATCAAAGTTTTGCAATTTGGGATACAAAGTTTTGCATTTTGAGATACAAAGTGAAAACTGCAGATCTCTCTGCCTCATTTTGCTATTTGACAAATCCAAATCCCCAGTCTTCTTTTGCTCCAGGAAAAGATTTTCTTTTTTCAATTTTGGAAATCATTCATCTTTTATACAGGCAATTGGTGAAGTTAACTGACTTGTCATCTCTATTTAGGAGTTTAGGCTGAACACTGCTTCCTACTCCCCGATCACACATGCACATCTGTGATGACGTTGGACAGAAACCTGTTTTTTCTTCAATTCTTTGGCCTGGAAAGAAACTTTTGTTCTTCCCCAGGATATGACCCTATTTCTCTCCTTCATTTGCAGACCGTGGTGCGAAGACGTTCTTATTTTAAACTCCCACATCAAATAATTCTATGAAAATAGATTCTGATCATTTTCTTACATGTTAAAAGAGAATATGCTACTTTAAAATGAGATGGCAAAGTGCAGCTCAGAGTTATTTACAAAGCAATAGAAAGGACATAATCAGGGATTCGAACAAATTTTGGAAGTAAAGTAAAAGAATGACCACACTGATAAAAAACAAATAACAGTAAATAACCCTAAAGTAAAACAACAACAAAATACAATACAAAAACTACAGGCAGGTTTAGATGATTTCCTTCTCTGGGTTTTGTGGTTTGTGCAATACATTTTCACTTATTTGTTGTTAACTCTTTTTCTTTCTCTGTACTGAATTTTCTTTGCTATGGCTAATCAATTTATTTCTTCTTTTTTTAGTTTTTTTAATTGTGCATTTCCCACCCAGTATAATTAACATTACAACATTGAGTACAATCACATGCTATAAGTCTTTCTTTTTTTCTTTTTCACTGCTTCAAAAACCTCAACCAGCAAAGAAACCCATTTCAGCTGATGTAGTGCATCTTGTGTGATGGTGCTATTAGGTCTGGGGAAGCTATAACATCTTAGAGCCAACTGCAAAATAACAATGTTGTATATATATTTAGTTGGAGCCATTTTCACTTAATTAAAGTGTAATTCAGGAACAGCAAGCTTTGTATGTGCAGTGTATTGGCTTGGTTTACACCACAGAAAGGCATTGTACGAACAGTATTACTACCAGTGTGTTTTTCTATCGTATATATTGTATATAAAATTGCAAATTAATGGATAATTCCAGTATTTTTGCTCAGTCTGTCAGTTTTTCAAAAGCTTGCTCGCTTAATTTAATCAATGAAAATATAAATAGCTATTTATCAGAAGTAATTCATAATCTTAATCCATAAACAGACTGAATTTATTTCCTGACTATTCTTAACTCAACTCACTATAATACAGAATTAACAATAACTGCCCACCTCCATTAATAATGGCATTGGTGTGAAATTGAGGAAGGTTTTTTACCTCGCTTTCAAAAGTGACCACTCATCATTGGTAAGCCATAAACATACCATTTAACAAGATAGCTTGAAGTACATCAGGTAAATACATCAATACATGGATAACACCCTGACCTGGATAATCTGTGTACTCACACATCGAGCAGAGAAAACATATTGCACAGAATTCAAGTGCTTGGCATGATTGAAAATCTATCAAATGCTATCCACATTGTTGTGTAATTTCAGTGCAGTTTGGAAACTTGTCATTGCAGTTAAGTGTTGCCTCCCACAGAAAACTATGAGGTAAATATTTCTGACACGTCCAGCCTATAAAGGAGGAAAACCCAATCTCTTTGGGAAGAAATATCATTTCTGAATCCTCATACATTCTTTAGTCTCATTTGATGCTCCTCTTGAAAGAGCATAATGTTGTAAATACAAACACTCCTGCTTTGAAAAAGCAAGCCGGGAGCAAGCACTGTTGTTGTAATGGATTATGTTGATTTCTATCCTGTACAGTGGATGTGAGCATAAGATTGTGGGTAGTAAGCGCTGTCGTCTCGTAATAGTGCGAGCATGGCCATATCTACCATTGAGAACACTGAGGTCTGGAATCTCTACAAAAGGTCTCTACAAAATAAAAGCTTTGGAGGTCCGTGGTTATCCGAGAAGACTAATTAGTAGTGATGTGAGAATCACTGAAATATGGATTCCTCCAAATATTTATATTCTAGAACTGACATACTAAATCTCATTCTCATATTATTAGTTATCATTAACAGGGACACAGTGGAAAGTAACTATGAGGATAGGCAGAAACTACTTCTTCCACCTGCTATGGTTATATGTGAAATAAGGCACATAGTAGCATTGTGGCAGCATGTCCCTCACTGAACACTTAGTCTGAAGTGCTGTCATGTGTGGAGATATTTCAGCTCCACAAACAGCAACGATGTGTGTTGAAAAACCATAAACATCCTTGTACATCTGAGGATCAATTATAGCCATAGACTGTAAAAAAAACCTGATCATAGCTCAGAAGCAGAGGTGATGAGGTTGTGATCTCAGGAGGAGGACAGGAGAGGGGCTGCTATAGGGAGAGACAGACATCACTCTCCAAGTTCTTTGGTGCTACAGGCAGGTTCTGTCATGTTACTACGAGGTACAAAGAGAGAAAATGTGGCCTGGAATACATGCAAATGTACATTTCCAGATAGAGGAATTTATTGTTAGGATGTTTTGTTTTTGATATTGCTCTTTTGTTTTCAAATTTGATTTGTGAAATGTTTATCTAAAGGTTAGCCCAACCTTTATCACCAAGTTGTTTTGGCATCTGTTTTGTTGTTTGCATGTCATAACCAGAGACCGGCTTTAGTGGAAAAGTTTGACCATCTCTAAACATGCAATTATTTATCTTCTGCAATCAAAGTAGCAAGCTGTTTCTTTTTAGGAAAATTTCTTCCATTGGTATTCAGTACGAACCCCCTAAAAAGGAATAAATTAACCAAAAAGCATATGCGAAGATCAAATAGTGCCGCACAATAGCTCTTAACACTACCCTAAATCTGCTATAAATTATGCCAGACACTTGATATTGACTTATAGTTTGCAACTTACTGCGCTTACATCCAGAGCCACAACTTGGATCACATGACTGAGAGAAGAGACTTTGCTGGAACTTTCTCATATGGTGTGACAGTGTGTTATAATGTAACTTGGATCACAGGACCATCCAATCTATTCGGTTTCTATTACTGCCTCTGGCTAAATCCGGCTAAATCAACACAGCACAGCAGCTCCCTGAATCTGCACACTATTACTGGACAAGCAGACCAGGATAGCCTACGAAAACTTCAAATGACTGGAGTCTACAGAACAGCATGAGCAAGGCAGGGGAAAGATATCCATTTCCACCCTTTCAGTTTGCCCTCACCTGCTGCTCGGTATACTGCCACATCTCTCTCTCTCTCTCACACACACACACACACCCACAATGTTGCAAGGTCCTAAGTCACACTGAACAACAGCTGTGTCAGACCAACAGACATACAGTCAGACACAGAGTGGACCCCTTTGTGACCTGTGTTTCTTTTATTTGAGAATGTGTGTGTGTGTGTGTGCTTTGACAAGCCATATTATTGAAACGCCAAATGCCTGACAGAGGCAAAGAGGTCAGAATTACAGCCTCCTGATGGCTTCATCTTTTGAGTTTCAAAACATTCGGTCTCACAAACCTACACTCTCTGAGGACAGACAACATGTAGGTTAGGTGGCAGTGTCTGTTTAGAAACCTTATTCCATTGGGAAAGCAATCATATCCTTTATGCTTCACACAGAAGAAGTTCCTGTCTGAAGCATCCTTCCCCAACATGTTCACCATGCAGCTCTGAAGAATAACTGTACAAAAGTGCAAGTAACTTTGGTTTCATAAGTTCCATATGAACCAACCAACCCTAACTGTACAGCAGTGTCCTGTTCCCTATTCTTTCCAATAGAAATTAGTACACTGGCTGCTTTCCATTTTATTTTTCGGTAGATAATAAGCCAAAAAAAAAAGGTAAAATGCCTGCCAATTAATCCAGTTATCTGTCCATGCAGTAATCATGTCAGATAATTGAAATGAAAAGAAACTGGACTAATAAACTACTGGTTTCAATGGCTTGTTCTTTTGCCAAAGGGGTTTGGATTTCTGTAGCTTGATCATTTCTTATTCCACATTATAAAAAAGCAGCTGGACCTCTCATGGGGGATTTTTCAGATATGGAGATTTAGAAGTGTGTGTGGAAGGATGAGGACGGGATTATGCTACTCTCATTCAGAATCTCTCTTTCGGCAGATTCTGATAAACAATAGCTCTCAGTAGATAAAAACGGAAGTATTTTATTTCATTTAAATTCATCTGTCAATCCAAGCTATTTAGGTATTGTTATGAAGTTGGAATTTTTATGCAGTACACAAACTTACACAAGACGCCTCTAAAATTGTATTTGTGCATGTTATTTTTTGATCAGTTTTTAAAGACAAAACAAAGTCCTCCAAACACAGGAGCATGTGACTGGAAACAGAAAACAATGACTATGCACTGTAGTAATGAGATCAGCAGCTGACCGGGCAGGTGGGTAAAGTCCAGGCAAAGTGTAACTATATTTGCCTGTTTGATTTGGAATGGCATAAATGACCCTAAATTTATTTTTGTGTTATCCTAGTCCTAACCTTATTACCAAATGTATCTATTTATTTATCTGAATTTTTTATCAAAATAATGAACACAGTAGAAAGACTTGTTAAAAAATTGGGCCAGTCTTGATTAGCAATTAATAATCAATGTGTCAATTTAGGAAATTATTTAGATGGTACTTTGTGAAACTTACCTGTCGATGATGCCACACATATCAATCTGCAGGTGACTGTAGTTTCCCAGCAGTCTTTGCTGGACTTTGATTAAATCAACAGGTTGGTTATCCAGAGTCAAAAGACGCATACATCCTTGAAACACGTTGAATGGGTTTCTACACTCTGGACTGTGTCTCTGAGCAGGACAACCTGAGGATGGAAAAAATGTGGCAATATTAATCTGCTAGGCAAGGCAAGTCAGGTTTATTTGTATAGCAACTTTCATGTACAAGACAACTCAAAGAGCATGACATAAAACATTACGAGCATTGCAGCAAGGTGCAAAAGAAACATTAAAACAAACTAAAACGAATAAAAATGATGAAAAACAAATAGAACAAGCTAAAAGAGAGACAAACAGACAACAGAATACATACTTTGAGGTACATATGATACGAACAGATGTCAACGGGAAATATATCATCATCATTATCATCATCATCTTCGTCGTCCACACCAACATCATCACCATCACTGCCAAAGTATATATGTGTGAAAATATATTTAAAGAGAAAAAGAAAAACTTTACCTTAATTAAAAGCAGTGACCAATAAAAAAAAGTTTTAAGACCCATTTTAAAAGAGCAAAGGTTTGGAGCAGACTTCAGGTTTTCTTGTAGTTTGTTCCAGATATTAGGGGCATAAACTAAATGTTGAATCTCCTTTTGTAAAAGAAAAAAATCCAGAACTAATAGTTGCAGTTGTATTAGTGATTTTTCCTTTTTTTGTTTTTAGATAGACCTGTAAAAACTCCATTCAAGTAATCAAGCCAACTGAAAACAAAAGCAGTTTTTCAAAATCATGTTAAACCATCAGTCCCCTTATTCTACATATTCCTCGGGTGGTAAAAGGCTGATGTGGTTACTGCTTTAATATGGCTGTTAAAATTGAGCTCAGAGTCCACAATGACACCAATATTTCTTTTATTCATTTATATACTGAAGATTGGGGATGATTATTAATTAAAAATGGAACTATATTATGAATACTTGAAACTTTAGCAATGTTTTAGCAGAAAGAAAAAAATTGAATAAATAACCATGAAAGCTTGATTTTTGATGAAAAGATTAATAAAATAGGGCACTTAGTTGAGCTGCATGGGTGCCTAATGTTTAAAGGCGGAAAGTCTTTGTCACAACAGGGCTAGGTTAGAGTCCTGGTCCATGGTACTTTGCTTTTTGTACACATCCATATACATTCATATACATAGATCCATACACATATACGTATATACCCACATTCATTCAATCTGCCACTCCAACATTATTTAAAAAAGTACAGTTTTTTATGATTGCATAAACACTAAAAACAAAAGAATCACATAATTATCAATACCTTACACTCAAGGAGCAAAACAATGGACCAGATTTTCACCACTATAAACACAAAGCCAGCTTCACACTTTTTGTAGACAGTGATTTGCGAAACACTAAACACATTTCTATACATTAGACACAGAAGTCTATCATGATGTCACTTTCTTGCAATTCCCAAGCACTGACTGACAAACCCCCAAATCCATGAGCCAGTTGCTTAAACACACACATCACTTCACATGATTGATTTATTGTAGACACACCAATCAGGTTTGAGCACTACAAAATGCAGCAGGTTAGTTCACCTGCTTTCAACCAAAATGGAAAAAGTCAGAGGAAGAAGAATGAGGATGAGAGGGGGAATCCAAATCAATATCAAAGCTGTGTAAGGATGTATCCGTCATTCAAGATGATTCTTTCTATGTTATCTTGCCAATGAGGATGTTGCCTA
>JBBBVU010000015.1:10505146-10518180 GCA_037177055.1 Atherinosoma microstoma | reverse complement strand
TCTCTTCTCTTCTCTTCTCTTCTCTTCTCTTCTCTTCTCTTCTCTTCTCTTCTCTTCTCTTCTCTTCTCTTCTCTACCAGCTGACTGTGGGGCATGCTGTTGCTGAGGATGCTCCAAGCTATTGATCTAAATTACATTGTCTGCACACTGCAAACTCCTGGGAGAATCAGAGGGAGAGATGGAGTTTTGTGCAGTCAGAAAGAGAAGAACATGCAATGAAAAAGGCAAATAATCACCTCTTAAGACAGAAAAAACTTAATAAATAAATAAATTAAAATCAGCACAGGTAGAACTGAGGTGACATTAAAAATGCTGGGATATGTAACTACAGTGATCAAAAAATAAAAAGGGGAGGGGGTTGGAATGAGTGCACCCGAATCGCCATATTATCATAGCTTAATCTCAGCGTTGCTTTGTTGCAACAAAAACCCGATTATATTTTCTTTCAGCACGTTGTTGGCTATGAGATTAGCAATCAGTTTAGTTGGAAAATGTGATAGACATCAGTCAGGGGTCTGATGTCTTTTGCAGATGACTCTTCTGTACAGATGATAGTCACAGAACAATAACATCAGGGAAATTACACTCTTCCATCACTGGAGGGAATTGGACAGTTTTGGGTTTTGTTATATGACTGTGTAAAGTAGGCGAAAGCCGGAAGTTAATGCAAGCGTAGAAAAAGAAAAAAGGTAGGAAGAGGAAAAGAGTGGAAAATAACTTTTAGAATTTCACTTATTTTTAAAGGAAAACAGTGCAACTTGGATTTTTTGCAGATGCACATTGAAAATTATATATGCACGATGCCTTCAGAATTTTCTAAACAAATATATGAGTAGTACGTCCAGTTTTGTTAATTACCTCAGGCTGTACTTTCCTAAAATCAGGACCTTTTTTCTAAAGTATTATGTTGAAAGAAGGGGCAATTTCTTTTTGACATTGGGTGGATATTTAATTTGTATCAAACTTATTTTCATGATAAAACTGTGGATGAAAAATAGCAAATGTAAGCAGTGAAAAGTAACATTAAAATTCTGGTGTTTAAAGTCTAACCAAAACAACATGCCAAAACTATGTAAAAGCATCTTTCAAACAGTAAAGACTGTTTTAAAATGCTGCTCAGTGCTTTCATACAGTAAAGTCTCAAATTTG
The DNA here is from genome assembly GCA_037177055.1 of Atherinosoma microstoma. NCBI lineage: Eukaryota > Metazoa > Chordata > Actinopteri > Atheriniformes > Atherinidae > Atherinosoma > Atherinosoma microstoma. Next base: position 10,517,031 of record JBBBVU010000015.1, on the reverse strand, counting down.
GAGAACCACAGTAGTCCAGTTCTCAAAGCAAATAACAGTTTAAATTTTTAATATATTACTGGTTCCAGTGGCATATCATGCTGTATGAGACATCATTCTGGACTTGACCATTTTATCACATCATTGTCTACCTTTAATCTTGTCTCTGTCTTTGATTGTTTACTCATCCATGCATGGTTTTCTGTTCTTAAAGTACATTAATGTCAACTCTACCACCTTCCTGCCACTTCTCTTATAATCTTATAAACAAATAAAGGCACCAAACACTACAAAGTGTTCGAAAAGAAAATATGAATAATTATGTAATCTGAGTTTGCCTATAGAGTCAAATGCAATTCTGACCACTCGCCGAATTGGAAATAAAATAGATAAATAAATCACAAAGTACATGCTCCTAGAATAGAATAGAATAGAATAGAATACAATAGAATACAATAGAATAGAACTTTATTTGTTATCGTAACAGGTACAATGAAATTAAAAAGGTATTTGTCTTTACAAGGAATTGAACCGGTAAGTGACCAGTGAATGTGATGGAAATTTGAAATGTGCATTCCGCAGCCTTTCGGCTTTTTCAACTATGTGCTACTCTATGGGGGTGAAAAGCACACAGCTAATAATGGGAACGTTTGCATACAAAACACTCCAGAAGTCTTGTGTTATTAGATACAGAATGGCAAAGCAAATAATTGCTAAAACATCCTTCCGTAAAGACAAACCAGCAGGCAGATGACATTGCTATTGTGATGTTTGCTGTAAGGTGATGATGTAACAGCCAAGTTCTCTAACAACATCTTAGCTTTAACCTCTTTTACACACATACACACATATTTCCTCCAATAGTCTCCTCAACACTCCAGTCTTTGCAGGAAGAGGTAATGTATCATGTTGTACATAGCCCACTGTGTACAACAGAGTTAATCTTTAACATATGTTGGTAGCATCCATTACAGACTGAAAAGAAACAAAACTGACGAAGGACATCAAGCTGTGAGAGAAATGTTGTGTGAGATGAACCCCTACCAGACTGAGAGGCAGTGAGGAAGAAGTCTGGGATAAAGTAATCAAGTACACTAGAAAAAAAAAGAAGAAGAATGAAATACGATTAAAAAAACTAAACGATAAACATGGTTCCATAACAAGTAACTCTGTCCTCAATTATAATAAATATGAAACGTTGCATTAACCTGTAACTTAATGCATTTTGGTGAAATACCAATTCCCCAAATTCCTTCAAAATCTGATTAGTTTTCTCTAAGACATTCCTTGAGACATGAACACTGTCATGAGTTAATGGCAAAATGGGACGAAGCTAGTTCCCCTGAGTTTCCGAAAAAATTGGATCAATAGTATCTTACAAAATCACATCTTACAAACAGCTTTACAGCAGATGGATGGAGACTGACTTCAAGCTTGCTCCATTTCATTAAAAGACAAAATGTGCTACATAATAACATTCCATCTATAAATATGAGATTGGGGAATCTTTGGAACCTGAGTGATTGTGTAATTATGCTGTACAGTTTGGGTATTTAGCTGACATTTTCTCAGCGCTCTGAACAATGAACCAACAATGAATGAACACAGAGATAGAACTGCAAAGTTTGCCAAAAAAAAATCCAAACTAATCAGTTTCAAATATTGAAAGTTTCAGTCGGTCGACATCAAAGTTCTTCAATTCCTGTCATTAGGAAGTTGACTATTTTCGCCCTTCCAAATCTTAATATGTGATTAGTGAACACGCTCCGCCACCTGAGCCAGAGTCCAATATACTCATTGCTATGCAAACTAAATAAAAGCACATTCTGCCTTTAAATATAGATTAATAATCCATTTAATTTTGACTTAATCCTGTTCAGGGTCTGTTCAGGGATGGAACCTATCCCAGCTGATATAGGACAAGATATGGAGTGCACCTTGGACAATATGCCAGTCCATATCAGGGCTAACAGAGATAAACAATCAAGCGTTCTCATTATCATGCTCTCTTTCCCAGTGACCTCTGGGGGTGGGGACATAATCAAATCAACAATCAATCAACAATTGATTCTTTATTTGTTCATTAATGAGGTACCATTTATTGAAGACAAAATGAAGAACTTAGACAAGTAGAAGAAAAGTACCTAGATAGCCTAAAGCATGCACACCATGGCCGGGTGAGAAATTAAAATAATAACCTCTAGCATATTAGAAATACAGTGGCTCCCACTGAGTTAAATTAAACATTTTGGAAAAACAAAAACATGAAAAATCACATTTCAAGCCAAGGAAGTGTGGAAAACATCCAGTAATAGCTGCTCCCAACCATAGGACCATTGACCAGGTGTTATCAAAGCTTAAGCCCAAATGGGAAAAGGCAAAGCAAATTAAAAGCTCTATCACAACACTTATGTCCATATTCAGTCTTGATGTCAGGGCTTTTCAGCTATGTTTCACACTTTGGAGCCAAAATAGAATCGTCATTTAACAAAACTAAATGGGAAAGCAATTAGGATAATACACTTCTGTGCCACAGAATCTTAATGTAACTGTAACTGCAGATTAAACTCAGATAGTTTCTCATGTTCTCCAAAGAAGAGCAATGAATGAGTGACTTTATATTGTTTGTTGCACGTGACAGGAATATGCTGGTTTGAATTTTGTTGGTTCATTTTTTGTTAGTTTTTCAGATTATGTTAACACCTCTATTAAATTACTACTAGAGGGGCACCACAGTGAGTAGTCCGGTGAAGACTTTTACAACCGGTCTGAGGCAAGAGTCTGCACTTTAAATTTTTCAATTTCAATTATATATTTCATTGCATGTTTTTATTATTACATAGTACTTTGTTTTTATGCTGCTGCTGAGTCATCAATTTCCCTTAGGGGATCAATAAAAACTATCTATCTAGCATCTATTTACATATGCTGCCACTGCATACTTTTCTTTTACAGTTGGTTCTTCAGTGCTGAGAAATATGCTGACAGATTCAACCGTCCAGTTAACTGTCCACTTTTTTTCTATTTCTTTTTATTAATAAACAGTATCTGAGGTAAATTGATTGTGGATTGTTGAAAATGTTGAAAACACTAAGTAGTCACACATAACAGTGGGAAAATAAAGAAATCCAATTAAGAAAAAACAAATGCACTATGATGTATTGTTAGGTATATTGTAATAAAAGTGCAGTACTCTGAATCATAAGTGAACAGAAATTGAGTTTAATGAGGTGAGTTTGGCTTACATATTGTCCAGTTCTGTATATGTCAACCCTGGCAAAAGTTGGCTAAATGCTAACACTTGTTAAATGTTTCAGCTAGGTCTACATCTTCCAGATTTTCACTTTGGAACCAAAATATACTGAGGGAGTTTGCATATTTATGAACTTTGGGGGGAAGCTGGAGAAAAACCACACAGGAAAAGGAAAACAAGGAAACCAGGAACCTTCTTGCTGTGAGAAAGCATTGCTGAATAATATTCTTAAATAAATGAGTTATAATCAAGTTGGATTTAGTTCATTACTGTTGTCAATACTGTTGGCCAGTGTTGAGGGTAATGTGTTAAAAGAAATCCATTTGAGTGATACATATTTTTTCTTATTCTATTTTGCTTTTGCAGTAACAAGTACATAACATCCTCGTTTTGAAATAGGTCATTCACTTACTTTTTATTTACCATTTACCACAATCCCAGAATTTCAGTGTGGATTTTTACTGAACTTGATTTGCTTTGTTATTCTGTGCCTTGAGATAACCTAATTTGTGATTCGTTGCTATATAGATAAAAAACTGAACTCTTATCAACATGCAAATATTCCCTTTCTGTGATTCATGGCTGTGAAGGACAAGAAAATCACAATGAAATGCAAATACAATCAAGGGGAATAGTAATTGTGTTTTGTTAATGTGAAGAAAACGCTCCCTTCAAAAGTAGATGTATATTTTGGTAAATTTCATCTTGACCATGTATCTGAAATACACAAGTAATTGCAAAGTGTGCATTTTCTATCACACAAGTGTATTGTAATAATGTGCTTTTCTTGGCCAGTAATACTGTACCCTACTTTTGATAATGGAAGTATTTCTTTAATTTTACCCAACACATATGTTGGCTAACCAAAATAGTAATTTCTTTCTTCATTTTTATGCGTAGTGAAATGCACGGTAAACAGGGTTAAGAATTCAGAACTAAATATGTTTTAAAAAAATGTGCAAAAAAACTGTGTGTGGCATTAATTGTAAGTTAGAGATCATTAAACTTTTTGTCAATGTAATGGACTAAAAAGTGGTAATCATTGTTCATGCTAAAAATAAGTCCATAATTGTCACATCAGGCATGAAATATTTCAGAAGTCAGCAATGTACCTTGTTGGTGGTAGAGCAGCAGCTTTCCCTTCTCCAGCACAAGATTGAGGCTGTGATCTCTCTGTCCTTCTGCATGCAGCACCGTCCCTGAATTTTTCTGGGTTTTAAACTTCAGAGAGATGATCTCCTTCGCTGTCCAACTTGGCCTGATGCTTAGTCTATAGACCAGGCTGCTGCTGCCATCAAAGCTTGCAATGTCAGAAACTACAAGACAGTAAAAAGTAGGGAGAGAAGCTTTAATTGTTACACTTCAATTTTTTCTTTAAACAATACATTCTGTGCCAGAGTTTTATACTAAATTCATGGTCCCACTGGTATGCATCAGTTATTGTATGTATTGCATTTTATTCGAAACAGCTGTGTTCAGAATTATTGGCATGACTGAATTCTGAATTCCAATTAAAAACACTCAATATCCTCAAATATAAAGGCAAATTAAACAGATTTGCACACACACACACACACACACACACACACACACACACACACACACATACATACATACATATATATATATATGTATGTATTTTTGTATATTATATGTATATGTAATGTATATTTGGATTATTTCTTCTTTTTAGTAACCATGGATATATGTATATATATATCCATGGTTACTAAAAATGAAGAAATAATCCAAATCCAAATTGTAAACTTTTCTATTATGTCACTGCAGAAACTTTGGGAGCACTTGTCTGCCAGTTTTAAACTGGACACTTATGGTCCTTTGGTCCAATAACAGATTGTAGTTGTCTCTAAAGATTCTTATTGGAATATACTTGCTGAATGAGTGCTTCAGGTTGGTGTCCTTCTCAACCGAAGACCTTCCCCTAAAACATCTGACACTCAGTCAGAAATCACTATTCAAAACATCTAAGCAGCAACACAACATGATAGAACCTCCACCATGTTTTTATTACAGAAATATAAAAGATAATCCTTTTTAATAATAATACATTTTGTTTAAAAAGCACCTCTCAAAAAACTCAAGGAAACTTTAAAGCAACAGAAAAAAACAGCATAAAATAAGAAATAAAATGCATATAAAAAAAGGGAGAACAGATGAACTTAAAGTGAGTAGGCAGTTTTAAACAGATGGGTCTTGAGTCTGGATTTGAAGATGGGGAGAGAATCAATTTTGGATTTCGGGTGGTAGGGAGTTCCAAAGTTTGGGAGCAGAGCACCTGAAAGCTCTGCTTCCCATGGTGCTGAGGCAGGGATATGGCACAATGAGGTGGCTGGAGGAGGTGCATCTGAGAGAATGGGCTGGAGTGGCAATCTAGATGAGGTCAGATAGATATGGAGGGGTTAGGTTATGGATGGCCTCATTGGTGAACAGGAAGAATTTGTAGTTGATTCTTTGGAGAAAATTCTGAAGAAAATAGTTTCAACTCAACTATGTGCCCATCTGAGCAGAAATAATCTATTTGAAGAATTTCAGTCAGGATTTATAGCTCATCATAGCACATAGACAGCACTGGTGAAGGTTAACAATGATATACTCATGGCCTCATATAAAGGACTCCTGTCTGTACTTATCTTGTTAGATCTCAGTGCTGCATTTGACACGCTAGATCACAACATTCTGCTACAGAGGCTTAAAGATGTTTTTGGAATTAAAGGAACTGCATTAGGCTGGTTTCAGTCATATCTATCAGATAGATTTCAATTTGTTAATGTAAATGAATCTTCCTCACACACCAGAGTAAGTCATGGAGTTCCATAGGGTTCTGTACTCGGACCAATACTCTTCACATTGTATATGCTTCCCTTAGGTAATATAATCAGTCAGCATGGTATAAATTTCCATTGCTATGCGGACGATACTCAGAGTCTCTAAAGCCTCTTTCAGACTTGGATTGCGGAATATGTGCGGTAAAGTCCATCCGTTCTTTAACCGGAGTTGTCTTTTCAAACATATCGCTTCCTTGCGGACTTTTAACATCCCGGCTACATTCACACATGGGGAAATGTTCTGGATAACTCGGTTGTCGAAACAGGGTGGGACTTCTTTGTGTTGCGACTTGTCCGAACATTTCCTTTGCGTTCAGGGAAAATGACGTGCCGCAACATTTCCGCTCTTATGACATGGGAGCTAGCCGGTAAATGTCCGCTACAGCTCCGAGGTAAAAGAGCGGAACGTTTGTCTGAATGCAAACAGTATAAAAGACAAAGTCTGCAACATTACCGCTTTTCAGATCATGTCTGAAAGGGGCTTAAGAGTCGACTGGGAGGTAGAGCCTTTACCTATCAGGCCCCTCTCTTATGGAACCAGCTCCCAGCTTTGGTTTGGGAGGCAGAGACTCTCTTTACCTATAAGATCAGACTTAAAACCTTCCTTTTTGATAGTTGTGGGTGATTAGCGATCCTTAAGTTATGCTGCCTTAGGCTTAAACTGCTGAGGGACATCCCATGATGGGCTTTTCATCCTCATCTCTCCTTATCTCCCATGTAGAAACATATGACAGTACTGCCATCATTAACATATTTCTCCTCTCTCAGCAGGTCTCGCTGGATCAAATGTGATGTCTGTTTGTGTCTCTTTCTGTCCTCTCCACCCCAACCGGTCGAGGCAGATGGCTGCCCTCCCTTAGCCGGGCTCTGCTGGAGGTTTTTCCTTCCTGTTAAAAGGGAGTTTTTCCTTTCCCTTGTCGCCTCTAGCATGCTCAGGGATGGGGATTGGATTGAAGACTAGATTCGATACAGTCTGTCGGTTTCCTTTTGCTAGGCTATTTGTTATGAATTGGCTTGTATGAATCAATGCATGACATTCAGATTGGCTCAAACTGATTGTCTGTGAAGTGCCCTGAGATGACATTTTCGTGAATTGGCGCTATAAATAAATCTGAATTGAATTGGGTAACTTGGAGCCAGTGAAGCTGTTGCAGAATGGGAGTGATGTGATGGGATGATGGGGTTCTAGTAATGATCCGGGCAGCAGTTGAATCTTGCGGAGGGACTTCTGAGGGAGACCAAAGAGGAGGGAGTTACAGTAATCAATGCTCAATTGACAAGACCATTGACAAGGATGGAGGCAGAGTGGACAGTTAGGGAGGGGCGGAAGCGGTTGATGTTGCAAAGGTGGAAGTAAGCAAACCAGGTGAAGTTATTGATGTGGAAATGGAATTAATCGATGCTCTGCATTCTGCAAGTGTACTACATCAGTTTCCTTTGTCCATGAAACAAAGAAATAAGCAAATAAAATGTTAAAAATCAGAAAGTTAAATTCTCCCAGAAAGTCTGCCCTTTATCTTTTGCTTAAATTAGTCTTTTTGTGCCTTTGTTATGCTATCCTTCTTGACATTTGACCATGTAGTCTTCATGATTCAGTCTGCAACATAAAGGATGGAGCAAAACCACCACTTCAGATTGCTTCAGTTCAGCTCGAAGCTATGCATATAGGCTTTTTTCCACAATTTTTCACACACTTTATACAGAGAGACATACTGTGTCTGACACAGCACATGTTAAAACATGACGTCTTTGGCTTACTTGTCCATAATGCCCTTTAACAGACATTCCAATGAGATTTAAGAGTTACTGTAAAAATCGTCAAGCCATCTACAAGTCCAACACTACAGCAAATGTATTTACATTCAGTTTAGAACATTGATAAAGCAGCTAAGTTTTCTTTTTTTTGTCACAACAAATATTGCTTGTATTTCAAAGTTAAGACATGTGTCATGTAAATTTCTATTATTGCACTTTGTAATGATGCAGCATCTAATAAGCAACAGCCAACATTCTCTTGTGTTTGGTATTATTTTTGTTGCAAACTGAATATTTCTGATGTGCTGGACAACTATTGTACCCTCTACTTCAAATATCACTACAAAACCACATTGCCGGATTTCTGCTCATATGGACCTTTAAAAAGACTAGAATGGGGTATTAAATTCTACAGCAGCGAAATACAAATATGCGTGAAAATTTATAACAAAAATAATCATGTTACCAGAAACATCAGTGTTACTGTTTGAATTGATACTGCTGTGCATGTAGCTATAGCAGCACAAGGCAATACTCTTGAGAATATCACAGAGGTCAAGAAGGACAACAGGCCTGTTACATGTTTATATAGGTAAAACAGGACAACTGAAAATCCTGATACAAGCATGATATCTTTATAAACAGATGTTGATTTTGTAAATCAAAGGCCATTTTCATAGCAGAAATTAAACATAGAAAACAGACTTACTATATCTGCAGCCATAAATTTCCAGTCTGAGTCCAATTCTCCCTGTAGGGTTCCAATCCAGAGGGATTAAGCGAAGATAGCGAGCGATCACCGGCTGCTCCAGTTTGTACTTGACCACAGTATCAGCATTACTGTTGCCCGGATAAGCCTGAAACAACACAAGTATATCTTCATTTGCTCAATTTTTACATTCTGCAAGAAAGATTTGATGTAAATTAATTTCATCTGATTGGAAATCTTTTGGTATATCTGCCTGAAGAAACTGCACTAAGGAGCATAGGCTTGATAAATGCAGTTTGATTGTGAGAAACAATATATTTGAAGTGTCAAAGTATTTTAAAATTTTTAAGGAGAAGCAAAAAGCTATAGTTTTTTAACTATCTTTACATAAAACTGTCTTGTGATGGACTGATGATATGTCCAGGATGTATCCTGTCTCTTGCTCACTGGAAACTGAGCTGGTATCCAGTCCCGTGACCCTGAATAGGATAAAGCAGGTATAGAAAAACAATGGATGGATAGAAACCAAACAAAATATGTGGATGGAAGCATTAGAAGATCTACAGATAAAAGAGATGCCAGACCAGTTCTCATCATTTTATGGTCTCCCTAACCAGCTCAGTCCTGAAACAATCCCTCTGCATTTTTAAACTTTGAGCTTGCAGAGGCCATTGATTTTATCTGATGATGATGTCTCTCACTCTCTCCTATCTCAGTCCAATAATCAATAACCCTGGGTCCTGTTCTGTGTTCATGCCATGCCTCTTTCGAAGGACTAATGGCTTCCATTTTCTCAATCAGCTGACTAGAAATCCAGGGAGACTTTATGGCTTACAGGCAGAGAAGGATTCAGAGAAACACCCGCAGTACAACCTATAAGGACCAAACAAAACAATCACACACAAAAATAAGCTACGTTTGCTGTTACGTGTGCAAATGCATTTGTTACTTATGTGCGTCCTCCTCATTCAAGAATGTGTAACATTGTCTGTGTGTGAGAGTCTACTGAGTGTGTACTGATGAGGCTTTGTGAGTGAGATTGCCTTCCCTGGCGCTGCATAATTGTGATATCTTCAGTGCTTTGACGGACTGAGCTGGCTGGGCAGTGAAGCGTTAAGCTCAACAAATGGCTCTGTTTCCCTGCTGAGAAGGCTGAGGAGAGCGGCATCTCATTTACCGGCCCGAGCACCTTTTGAAATATGAGCAGCCTCTTACAAGCTTTCAGCCAAGGAGAGGGATATGGGAGGTGAATGGGACAAAGAAGAAGAGGAAAGGACATGAGAATGAATGAGCAACTGTGATTGAGAAAGCACTCATCCATATTGATACAATATTAAAATTGATAAAAATTAAAATACAAAATCCTGCCGAAGCAAGGCATCAGCAACGGTTTCAGCTACATTAGTCAAAAAAGTTTTAATGTTAATTATTTATTTTGTTTGTATTCTATTTATTTATCTGATATACAACGGTTGATCATTTTTGGGCTTCTAATATCCAAATGAACACGTGTTGTTTTCTCTCCCTCACTCTCCAAACCTTTTTCTTTTTAATTTTCCATACTGGCTTTATCCTATTCACAGTTGTAGAAGTACTAGAGTCGATCCCAACTATCAGACAAGAAGAAGAGGTGGAAAGGTACATTCCAGGATCAAGCCTCCTTACACTCACCAATTCACCAAACATGCACTTATTTTGTCTTTGTTTCGATACCCAGAGATCATGCAAACTCAGCACAGAAAGGCCCAAGCCAAGATGTGAGCTAGAAAACTTATTGCTGTGAGGTGACACTGCTGACCACCACAGCACCTAACAGTCTTCTTTGAAAACATAAAAACACAAAAACTTGACTGTAATTATTTTAACAGCTATCATACAAACACCTTTCTCATTCCTTTTTTAGTATTTTACTCAAGATTGCAAGACCTGTATTGCATATTGAAATCTACCTTTCATAAAGAAAGGAAATAATGGAGCACATAATATCGAAACAACTCAAAAAGTTTGAGTTTTTTTACACATCCAAATTGCAGAGTTTCTTAATGTCTTCATGCTGGAATGGCAAAATCACATTTTTGTGTTGATGAAAGGCCAAAACACTAAAACTGTGTTTTAAAATATCCATGAACATGTGGAAAATGCTTTATTTAATTTATAAATTGTGTAAACCTTTTGTCATAATAAATTGCTTTATAGACACTTAAGAAACATTTGATTATATATCTACACTACCAGTCAAAAGTTTGGACACTTTTTTCCATTAAATCTAATGGGATGGGGTGCATGTTTCGTATGGCCTCAAAGTGTGTCCAAACTTTTGACTGGTACTGTATATTCCAGTGAAGTATGTGTGAATCAGTTCGCTGCAATGCTTTGTTTGAGACTGAAATACCCCAGTTATGAAATTTTAACTTTAATAAATAACTTTGGCCTCTAAAGTTTGAAGCTAAAAGACTTGGTGGTCTTCTTACTTCACCAGCAGGCCACCAACATATGGGCTCAATATAAAGTCATAAAGATTTCGCAAAAGTGGTCGCACAATTATCTGTCTTTACAATCTACCTATTCCCCTTTAAGAGCCTGCAACGGTGTGAGAGGACAGAAAACCAACTGTTTTCGGGTTAGACAATTTGATTTGTCATCATCCAATCAGATACAGGTATAAAGGCAGGGACAAAAATCTGCATCCACAACCTCAGTCTTGCGCGCAGTTTTTTCGCTTTGCATCCGTAAACAGATATTTGCAAAACCACGTCTATTTTTCTTTACAGATACATATCTGTTTTTACAGCCATGCAAATCCTTTTCTTCAAATTCATAGTCTCCACATGTGTTTCTTTAATACAGTCTGTGTTTTGTATGTTTATCTCACGGGCTTGCCACATCTTTGACCCATGAGAGATATTTTGATTTATTAATTGCTGGAGGGTTACCCCTAAGCTGTCTTCCTGCCGATGCTGTCTCCAGTTGTGTCCTGTGTCGCTGAACATCAACAGGTAGGCGGTCAGCCAATCAGAGCTGCCATAGCGACCCTGCGTGGCAACAACAGTAATTCGCGTTCGCCTTCCCAGATCCACCTCCAACCACTGGTATCTGTCTGAGAACAGAGGAGACCAGCCTCCAGCTCCTGTAGGGAACAGAGACATGTTGTTTTAGTGATAGGAATCTTCTGTGGCTACATACTTGGCACGAGTCTAATCAATCACATTGCATCAGGATTAGTAGTAGGATTAGAAGTAGTATCCTCTGAAATAATGGAAATCTGACTTTATGTGTGTGTGTGTGTGTGTGTGTGTGTGTGTGTGTGTGTGTGTGTGTGTGTGTGTGTGTGTGTGTGTGTGTG
>JBBBVU010000015.1:10476472-10487127 GCA_037177055.1 Atherinosoma microstoma | reverse complement strand
CTTTATTTATACCTCTTAGAGGGAAATTATTGTTGTAGCAGGGTATTATTCTTTTTTTTTTTTCATATGATTTGCTATATAACAGAAAATGTTCATTTTTATATCATTATTATTCTCATTTTAATTGAAAACATGTTCAAATTATTATCCTTTTTCAGGGATCTGAACCAAATAAATTTCTTTTTAAGTCTGTACAACATTATGTGAAGGTCAGGTAAACACTTTGGTATCAAACATGATGACTTTAACAACATTTTAATTAACTGTGTAGACACAGGCACATCTCTGAGTACTACAGCTCACCTGCTGTGGCCCTGTCTTTCCACCTGACTTCCCTCCTCTTTCTAAACTGCAGCTTTAATTGTGTCACAAGACAAACTATCACAATGATTCTTGCTGAGGAAAAAAGATGATTAAATTAGTGACTTATTGTCATCATTATTAATGACTCAATAACATCTGTGAATAGCAATTTCTTTGTGATTTAAACTTTTACATTAACTCACTCCAAAATACGTCCTGGTGTCCTCCTTTCTTTGCTTTGCTTCCGACAGTCTGAACTCTGCCGCTAGCTAGCACCGCGAGCGGTTTAAAAGCGGCACTTGCAGTGTGCTTTCAACATTGCAGTGGCCCATTTGAGGGCTGTACAGTTTGTTCAAACACATTCAATGCCCCCTTACACCACCAAGCCAACTAGCTGTATGTCGTTTTTTTACTTAAACAGTTTGGTTTTTGCCAAACACGGTGATGTATTATAAATAACATGTCTTTTCTGTTCAGATATTTTTTGCACAGCTTGATCTTGTTGGAATGTCCACTCCTGGGAAGACTGCCAATGTTCCACTTGTAAATTGTCACAGTACAAAAAGATGTCAAATTGTTTGGAAATGGCTTTATAACGACACCCTGAATACCTGATACCTGAATGCTTCAGACCAGCAAACAGCCAAAAGGTCCACAACTTCAGCTTTGATCTGAAGAGATTATCACACTTCCTGCTTATCAGTTAAGTGCATTTGATTAGCAGCACCTGGCTGGTACTCATGTTGTCTTTCTTATGTAAGCAGAAAGGTAAACCTAGTTCTTTTTTTTACACACTGCTTCAGCATTTTTCATTTTATTTTTTGGATAGAGTGTGAACCACTATAATGTCATGTGTTATTAACCTAAGCTTGTATAAGCCTTTATTGAGACCTAATAAGATTTTTTTGTGTGTATTGTGTGTATTGTCCTGGCATGTAAAAATCAGGATTAGATAGAAGGTGTACTTTCTTTAACTGTGCATACCTGTCATTACAGCCACCAAAGTGATATTTCTCAGACTGTGTGAATCTAGCTCAGGTATGCCTTTTATGTTTTGCGCTCAGCATTCTGCAGAGACACAGACTGACTCATGCACCAGTGGAAACAGCACAAATGCAACCTACAGAGTAGAATGCATTTCAAGAAAAAGAAAAAAACTAATATCCAGTCAAGGTGTGTTGCTTTTCCCTGAGTTTGCTCTGACCATTACACTTGTCTAAAAGTGCTTCTTGAAACAACTCACCAAGTGCATAAAGTTTAAAATGGCACACAACTTTTTTTATGGAATGCCTGGATCTCGACCCCCTCCCCATACTGCCATACTTCCACACACAACTGTGAAAAATATAAAAGGTCAGTGCTGCAAAGAAAAAGGGTAAAAAAAAAAAAAAAGTGATAACCATGGAGCCTGATAACACAGAAATCACAGGAACCTCTTGAATTTATCCCCTTCTGGCCAAAAAGGGCAAGGAAATATGGAACCATTCCTGTTTCCACATGTGAAGAACTATAAAGATTAGAAATATTTAAGAAATGATAGGTGTAAAATGCAACTTAACCACAGCAGAGAGCCATCCGATGTTCGCTTTGTGCTTGCCACTGTGAGTTTGTGATGTTTGATGTGGATGTAATGATTGCAGAAATATTCCATGGTTACTTTTGTCTACTTAAGTTTACTATGGCACAACAGTTTGATTGAGGCTTGATTCTTATTTTTGTGTAAAATATCAATGTTGGAAAAAACAACAGTGCAATACACCATGTGGACACAGAAATGCAGTAATGGAGTCTAAAATATTGTTTTTTCACAGTTGGTTTAATTTACTGGGTGGAATTTTGGAACAGTGTTGACGGCATGTGGTAAACTAGCTTTAAATTTCACCAGAGCAGTGGGCCACATTACTGCAAATCAAGACGGTCATGACGGTCATGAAGGTCATCCGAATAACATTCTGCCAGGTTCTCTGTTTGGTAAGACACATATTTTATCTTCACAAGATGGCGTTAAAAAAAAATTGTTTTTGACTTCCAAACTCTCTAGCTTTATGCTAAATGACTACAGCTATGAAAGACAATAATCATCAAGCAATAATCATTCTTGTGTTGCTGCAACTATAGTTGAGTCAGACAACAGCAAGTCCTTACCTTCTCTCCTGTTGACTTTAGCAAAGACTGGTCCATGACTGCTGGACAGCTGAGATGAGCTTCTGAAGGAGGATGATGGCAGACTGGACACCAACGGGTTGTCACATACTTCTGTTAATCACACAGCAGAAAATACACGGATCAGTCTATAGAATTATGAATGATCTTTAATAATTTAAAGTGTAGGTCAGTGTGTTATCTTATTGCTCTGCTGGTGAAGGCAGAAGTTAGTTTTTTCTTCTTTGAAAGGTTAAAAACAAAAGATTACAAAAGATTACAAAATAAAGTAATTCATTATAGGTAATTATAGGTTGGGAGTAGTTGTAAATGCAGCTGCAGGAATAAGACAAAATGTTTTCAATGGAGGAGGAAAGTGGCACACTTCAGTTTCTGATAAATGTCAAGGGCAAGAGATGGAGTTGAGAACATATTTAATATGAATGAAAGACTTGTGAACAGTAAATATCTGAAAATGATGCACGGCATAAAAGGAATAAGAGGATAATTTTGAATTTCTGAATTATTTCTGATGCAGAAACAGATCTGTGGCAATAATGCCTCAGATGGGATTGCACAAAGGTGCTGTTACATGGTTAACATAGTTTAATAAATCACATGCTGAAGTTAAATGCTTTAACTATAACTTTCAGAAATAAAGAAGTGGCTATTTAGAGAGCTGCTGTCAGCATTTTATGGCTCCCACTTGTTTTAACTCTTTAGGTGATGGCAAACTGAACGTGACTGACATGAGGTAACTAGTATAACTATTGACAATAAACTCTTTTTGAGACACTGTTGCAGAGGCAGGTTCCTTCAGAGGTTGAAATCTCTGTCAGTATTTATTATAGTTTTCTTGCAATGGTCACATTCCAGTTTAGCTATATTTGATTAAGCTTTTTCCTGACATTAACAGTTGTCTTAAGCAAGGCTGTGCAAAATTAAGAAAACATATATGCTATTTAATATTTGAATATTGAATGATGATGACCATGAATATTGAAATATTGGTATTTGGTCAATTCAAATTCTGCAGCTGTGCATGTTTGACAACTAACCACCATGCAGGACTGCAGAATTGGAATACAGCCATCATTATTTTTTGCTGGTGCTACTATTTTAAACATACAGTGTGTAGGAATTAGTGAGATCTATAGGCTACATACATATTTCCCTTTAATTAAGAGCATAAATGTTTGATTTGAGAGCAATATTTATTGTTTTCACGCTCAAATATCATATTCACAAATTTCACAGTGCCCATGGGGCCCAGTCGGGCTCAGCCCAAAAGGAGAACCTTCATTTACAGTCATTGAGGAGAACATGGGGCCCCCCCTCCTGTGGAATCACCACCTGTGGGAGGGGCTGTTACGGTCGGGTGCAATGTGAGATGGGCATCAGCTGAATGCTGGGTCCCTGGCGATCTGATCCTCTGCTGCAGAAGCTAGCTCTTGGGACGTGAATCATCACCTCCCTGCCGGGGAAGGAGCCCAAGTTGGTGCGCAAGGTTGAGCAGTTCCGGCTAGATATAGTTGGACTCACTTCGACGCACGACTTGGGCTCTGGAACCAATGTCCTCGAGAAGGGCTGGACCCTCTTCCATTCTGGAGTTGCTCCTGGTTAGAGGTGCCGAGCAGGTGTAGGCATACTCATTGCCCCTCGGCGTGGTGCCTGCCTGTGTGTTGGGGTTTACCCCGGTGGACAAGAGAGTGGCCTCTGCTGGTTTGGGTTATCCATACGTGTTTGCTGACGATCCCAGTTATATACCGATTTTCTGAGGGCACTGCCACTGTGTCAAGTAAAATAGTGCACCACAAAGAAGGCAGGGATGATTTGCTCAGTCAATATTTCATTGACTGAAGAAGGATTTTTGACAGACAGCTCATTCAGCAACCCAAGACAGAAGAAAATATATTCAAGAGCACAAGTTTTGAGAGTGCAGAGAATGCATGAGTGTCAGGGAAACAGACCAAGCTTGAGCGCAGAAGATTTGAACTTGCGACACTAAATTTGACAGGAGGAGCAGAGTTTTGAAAAGAAGAACAATATAGTTGAGAGCAATAAGGGACCTTTTGAGTATAAAAGCAGAGTTTTAAGAGAGAGCGATATGATGTTTGAACGTGAAAACAAGAAATCTTGCTCTCAAATAGAACAATTATGCTCATGATTAAAGAAAGGGAAATACCCCCATACTCAAACACCTATCAAATACAGCGAGTACAGCAGTTTTAAAGGGAACCCACTTCACACTCACATTTGTTTTTCGATTCAAGGACACCATAGAAAAAAATGGTAGCACAAAAATGCCTGCTTCCATTTATGTGGACTCACAGTCAGTAGAAGTAAATTGCTGATCCTAAAAAAATAAAAACATAACAGTTATTTTAGCATACAGTGCTCACACTGTACATGTTTGGGGCTTGGACAGAGATTTATTTATTTATTTTTATCAGTGATGTTACATCCATCAACTATCGAGGAAGCCCAAGAGCCAAAAAAAAAAAGAAAGAAAGACGGAAACTAAAGGCTAATCCCACTCCACCCCTGGGGCTTCTATTTCATAGAGCACCTTAGACTGGTTGTGAAGATTCTCTAACTATTCCCTCCACCACCAGATTATACCCTGCTGAGGTAAATAGCACTCCATCCTCACTAGTTGAAACAAACATATCAATTTTTTTCCAGCCAACGGAAACACAGTTTTTAATCATGTATATTTTTTTCTGTCATTGGCTTTTGGTTTTGTTACATGCTGCACCTTCAAGTCACTTTCAGTCTGCACTGAAAAAGATCTGTAACCTACCATTTCTTGCAGTCCAGTCTTTTTAAAACTAATATCATGCATGTTGAAATGTTAATTTTTTTCATATATTATATATTCCTGGTTCTGAGCTAATGTTTGTTAATCTTGCACAATGTTAGTTTTAGAAGAGCAGAGGCATCTGGAGCAAGCACAAGGAACACCCTCTTTTCCTCTGCATGGAATATTCATCCTGAGTTCTCTGTGAATTAATTAGTCCATAGACAAATCTATTTAGAATTACAGGAACGCCCAAACAAATAATAAATCTGTAAAATTTGGTAAACATGACAGTAGATCAGAATTAACATCTTAATTATGAGTTTATTCTTCTGACACTTAAGTCAGACTTAATCAGCTTTTATGTGTCTACTGGCAGTGTAATACAAGCAGAGCATTTACAGAAAAACAATCATTAATCCGTGAAAGGAAATTATTTGGGGACTGCATAATTCAACACTAATACCACTTTTTCATAGATAAAATTTAAAAAAGGCAATGTTGAGAATGATGGTGGTAGATTAAAGCTGTAATGCTTTTAATGTCTCCTGTAATGCACTTTGAGTTGTCCTGTACATGAAATGTGTTATTCAAATAAACGTTCCTTGACATGGCTTAAGACGTCCAATTGCAATGAACTATAGTTGAGATGAAGACTAAGGAAGCAGTCATATCAGAAACAAAACACTTTTAATTAACTAACAATCTGAACAAAAGACAAAGTTCTGCAGGGCATGAATAACAGGGAAAGAAACTCTTTACAAAAGCAGTTATGAAATAAGCTGGGACTATTATCAGTAGGAAAGCAATTTTCCCTAAACACCAAAGATCATCACAAATATTCACTCTTTTCCTTGAATATTAAGGTAGACTAATTCCTCTCTCTAATGAATTTACAATACAGAGAAGACTGAGAAGTTAACATTGCCAACAATATTTCCAGTTTTACACTCCTGGTTCCTTATAAGGTCTTGGCTTAGATTAAATTGTCAACATCATTGTACTTCATTTGAAGCACAGAGAGATTTTTAACACTTCAGGATATAAACCAAAGGCTACGACAGTCTTGAGTCATATCCGTCAAAGCGTATCCAGTCTAACTCCACTCTTATATGCAAGCACTTCACAGCTTGTGCATTTTCGTTCAAGCTGTTGTTATACTACAGTTCCAAGAATTTAGAAGAACATTCTTGGAATTGTATGACAGTATACATTTAAAGAGGATTCAATTAAACAAATGCATCTTCATCTCATGAGGACCCAGACTCTTCAGTTATTTAAGATGCTGACAAACACACTCAAAGTAAAAGGGTCAACAGAGGGAAATTCACCCACATAAGCAGATTCTGTTTGGTTGCTCATCTATGTAAATAGACAAGGTGAATGACATGGCAAGAAAGAAGTGAAGGATGGGCACTTATGAGATCTCAGAAAGGTCACACTTAAAGGCCTGATATACATGGAAATTGCAATCAATGTCTTGCATTAGGTCTTAAGGGTTTTAAAAATGCTCATTTTGTAGTTGTAAATACAATCAAGTCACACATTCAATCCTGTTATTTTCTAAGGCTGTGCAGATAGGAGGTGTAGAGCAGAAAAGGGACTCATTCTGACAAAATGAGAAGAGTGTCTTCTCTGAGTGTCAATATGACTCACTAACATCAATGATCTAATTGTTGTTGTATGGTCTAGAATAAATGTATTAACAACAAAGAGTAGGTCTATGAATGGCAGTACCAGCTGGTGGTACAAACATGGATATCTCAGTAAATATGAGATGTAAAAGCATGATTTTAGCACTTTTAGATATATATTATCCGCATAATATCTGAATTGGCTTATATTGTCTTCCAAATTTAATATTGGATATCAGCCTTTTCACCAATATAATCAACAGGCACTGGGAGAACACAACCCAAGTCTGTTTTAAGTAGAATAGGATGCAAATGTCTTACTTGTTTTGCTGAAAAACAATTGTCATGATTCAATTTGACATGTAGTACAATGTAAACAATGCCAGTTTATCGGTATCAGTTATCGGCCAAATGAGTTGTAAAATAACGGGATATCGGATATCAGCCAAAAATCTAATATCATGCATACCTAATATAAAGATTTAAGAGCAACATCTGCTCCCTTCTAAACGACTTCTATTTCAGGGAAGGAGTTTTGTATTTCAGCAGTACAATGATAAACCACATACTGCAGCTATTACAACAGCATGGCTTCACAGGAGAAGAGTACAGGTGCTGAACTGGCCTGCCTGCAGTCAAGATCTTTCACCTAGAGAACGTTTGGTGCATCATTAATTGAACAATACATCAAAGATGGCCACAAACTCTCAACAGCTGGAAACCTGTGTCAGGCAAGAATGGGACTGAATTTGAACATCAAAACTGCAGGAACTCATAACCTTGATGCCCTGACGTCTTCAAACTGTTCTGAAAAGAAGAGGAGATGCTACACCATTGTAAACATGCACCGTGACAGCTATTTTGAGACCTGTAGCAAGCATTAAATTTGAAATGAGCTCATTTTGTACATAAAGTTGTAAAGTTTTTCGGTTTAGACATCTGTTATATTATGTATGTTCTGTTGTGAATAAAATATTGGCCCATGTTATTTGAAGGACTTTTAGATTTCATTTTGTTCAGCTTTAAAGAACGTTCCAACATTTCTGGAAATCGGGTTGTATAATTATCACTGTTTCACAGTGGTGTGCATTTACCTGGTAATTAAATTAAACTGAAAGCTCAGCTACAGGGTTGATCACCAGCAATGTGAGAGATTTTTATTCCCTTTTTGCCAGCCTCTTGTCTGTATCCTAGCGACACACCAGGAAGACCTGTAATTCTGCTGACACCCAGCATGAACGACCTCGATTACATCTTTGAATTTATGTTGATAAAGTGTTCTTTGATATGAAAGGAATACTGCAAAGATCTAAACAGCAAATTAAATGATCATAAGAAAACTGCAAAACGGCAATTAAAACCTTAGCAGGAACCCATGAGGTTTGATACTCATCATTGGAATAAATATGTTGGGTGCTAAAAAGGGAACAAAGACAAATCCACACATTAGTAATGAGAAGTACAAAATTAACATAATTTACAATAAAATGTCAGTCTTATACTGATGTGGAAGAATTGCTGCAGGTTACATCAGGTCTACTAATGGATCCAATGTGGAGTTTGTGATTAAGATAATGAATGGATCATATTTTCATAAAACTAGTGAAATACATAAAATGGTACGTTTCTCTTTGTAGATATTCAAATGGGAAAACATTGAGTCACTTTATTAAAAAAAATTGAATGTCCTTCAAATTATTGTACTCTGTCCTTTTCCATTGCCTCAAGCACTGAGACGTGGTTCTTCCCATGAGTGGAGAGACTTTTATAAACATTTTAAGTAATCATGCAAAGAATCACTTTTTCTTCTGAAAGATAAAACACATTTGTGCATGAAAATCTTGAGCTAAAACTTTGAGATTTTATCGTTTAGATCAGCTGCAATAAAGTGTTCAAATTAAAATGACAAATATCTTTAAGAAAACCTTTTTAGACCCTGACTTTCTCCATACTACAAGCATATATGTTGTACACTGCTTCCTTTTTTGCTGGAAAAGAAACTCTCAAATGCTTTGAGTGGTTTATGAAGAAACATACAATGTTCCAGGCATTTGCAATACAATTGACTGTTGTTTCTTTTGTGAGAACTATCTATTACATTTGGTTACTATCTATTAACCCTATGAAGATATGATATTCAATTAAGGTATGAACATTTCAAGTCAGAGTCGTTAAATAAAACAAATCTCCCCTGGCAGAATATAGTAAATGTATTTTAAAGCAAAGCAATAAACAAAGTATTGTGTTCATTTGTGAAATAATAATATGATATCTATTGTCAATGTAAATATACACAAATATTGCCCAATGGTTGAGTTGTTTTATACAGCACTTGAGTCTCTTGTCAATCATTTGTAAGGCCAAATTTTACAGTTAGTTCGTAACTGAGGCATCTAGCTGGGGTTAAAGCTTAGCCCACATTGCCAGCAGTAAGTTGGATCCGTTTCTGGTAAGGGTTAGACTTCAACAGAGCTGCCCTTTGTCACCGATTCGGTTCATAACTTTTACAGACAAAATTTCTCGACAGAGCAGGGGTGATGAGGGAAGTCAGGTTTGGTGGAATCAGGAATGAATTTCTGTTTTTTGCAGATGATGTAGTCCCATTTACTTCATCAGGCTGTGAGCTTGCAAATATCTTCAAGTATCTCTGGGTCTTGTTCAGGAGTGTGGGAAGAATCGAGCGGAAGATCAACGGGCAGATAAGTGCGGAACCTCCAGTGATGCAGGTTTTGCATCGGTCTGTCTTGGTGGAAAAGAAGCTGAGCCAAAAGGCAAAACTCTTAATTTACCAGCTCTATAGGTTCCTATCCTCACCTATGGGCTATTCATAGTGATCGAAACAAGATAAGCAACCGAAATGAGATTCCTCTGGAGGGTGTCTGGGCTCTCCCTTAGAGATAGGGCGATAAGCTCAGTCATCCAAAAGGGGCTTAGAATAGAGCCGCTGCTTTCCTGCATCAAGAGGTGCCAGATGAGGTGTCTGGGGCATCTGGTTAGGATACTCCGTGGTTGCCTTCTTTGTGAGAGTTTCCAGGCATGTCTCATCAGGAAGAGGCTCCGGGGCAGACCCAGGACACACTAGGTTTTTCAGCTGGTGTGAGAATGCCTTGGGATTCCCCTGGACAAGCTGGAAAAAGTTGCAAAGTGGCAAGGGAAGTATAGGTTTCCTTGGTGAAGCTGCTACCCTCAGTTAAGCGGTAGAAGATGGATGGATGGGGTTGGGAAAAATTTAATCATATTACGGTACAAAATGATACTGGAACATTCCTCAAAAAGAGTTGCTAACTGATCATTTAGATGACAGGGCTGTCTCATTTAATGATGATGTTTAAGCCATTATTTAAAACGATTTTAAAAACAATTCTAAACTTAGAAACCACTATGACAGCTTGCATGGTGGGAATGAGGCAAGGCAGGTTTATTTGTATAGCACATTTTCAGGTTCAAGACAAATCAAAGTGCTTTACATAAAACATTAAAAGCATTACAGATAAGAAATAAAGCAGCTAGAATTACAATAAAATCATTTAAACACACAAAAACAATTATTAAAAAGATTGAAAGCAAGATAATTTAAAAGTTACCGTGTGGGTTTCATGCATAGATGCATGAGAACAGAAATAGTTTTAACCTGGATTTAAAAGTTCTACATTTGGTGAAAGTTTAATCTCTATTGGCAGTTTGTTCCACTTGTTTGCCGCATAACAGCTAAAAGCTGCTTCTCCATGTTTAGTCTGGACTCTGGTCTGGACTAGCTGACCTGAGTCTTTGGATCT
>JBBBVU010000015.1:10465733-10476372 GCA_037177055.1 Atherinosoma microstoma | reverse complement strand
TTCAGTGCTGTGATGGTGTCGGAAGCCTGACTGAAATTTATCAAGATTTCCATGTTCATTTAAAAAGTCATTTAGCTAGTTGAATACAACATTCTCAATGATCTTGGATATAAAAGAGAGGTTAGAAATGAGAAAAATGAAAGGACAGAGAAAAGAAATCCCAGAATACAATAACAGATAGTGGATGAACATAAGTTCAGTTAAAGGTAATGATAAGATTAATTATTATCAATTTCCAGAGGCTGTTATTAAAGCCTCCTTTCACTCTACAATGTTCAAGGTAACAAATACCTGATATCATTAAACTGTAAGCTGGGGAGAAGAAAAGTAATGATCATTTTCTGTAATAAAAACTAATGTGATGTTGATTTGTTGTTAATTGATTGGGAGAAGGCAGACTGTTAAGGGAAAATGCTGATACATTATACTTAATACAAGAAAAGCAGATCAATTTAAAATGCTCAAGTCTAGCAGAAATATAGTACTACTTTTTGAATTACCTGCTACAGCTTTATCACTTCCAAACAAATTTGATTAATTATGAAATTTAAATAGAATAAAAGCTGTTCCTCATGTCTGTCAGGTTTGTTAATAAACCTCTTGGGGTTATCCAGAGGCTGATTTAAACACTCCCATTGTTGGCTTTTGTGTTTGATGCAAAGGTGTGGTGCCTTTCCATAGACTCTCCCATCGACACAATGTTTAAGCCTTGCACAGTGCAACATCATAGCTCCTCTCCCACCTTGGTAGAGATATAATCACTGATCTTTGTTCATTTGTTTAAAAGATTATGTAAACCCCATCAAGCCTAACTTCGTGAAACTTGGTGGACAGTTGGATTATGTGAACAGGAATCCATTAATATTCAGGGATTACGTCTATTAAACTGTGAAATGGAGCATTGTGACCATCTTTACAGGAGGGGGCAGAGCAGGTTGTATTTCCCGAGGAGGCTGGCAGCCTTTAACCCCTGCAGAAAACAGCTGCAGATCTCCCACCAGTCTGTGGTTGCCAGCGCTCTTGTTTATGCTGTGGTGTGCTGGAGAGGAAGCACCAGAAAGAGAGACACCAACAGACTGGACAGAGTGATCAGGTGTGCTGGCTCTGTGGTGGGGATGGAGCTGGAGTCTGTGGTGAAGGTTGCAGAGAGGAGGACGTTGGACAAACTGCTGAACATCATGGATGATGTCAGCCACCCTCTGCATGCCACCATCACTGCACAGAGGAGCTCTTTCAGCAGCAGGCTGCTGTCTCTGAGCTGATCCGGTTAAGACTTTTACAACCGGACTAGGGCAAGAGTCAGCACTTTTAATTCTTAATTTCAATTATATATTTTATTACACAGTACTTTATTTGTTTTTTTGCTGCTGCTGAGTTGTTACAATTTCCCTTGGGATCAATAAAGTATCTATCTATCTATCTATTTATCTATCTATCGACCTTTCTGGAGGATGTGTAATATTGGGCTCTCTCTCCACATCTCTGCTGGATTTTATTTCTTAAGTGACAGTTAAAAGCATTTCAGAGGTTATTTTAACAGCTTCTGCATTGTTAAGCATCTTTGGCTTCATCTGTTGGATTCTCTGTTCTGAAACTGTCATCAGAATACTAATGGCAACTGTGAACCAGGTCACGTGTCCTAAAAAGTAAATTAGTTTTGAGTTGATGAGACTCAGAGATTTTGCAATTAGCAACATGTCCAGACCTTTGCACTAACGATCACAAAAGGCAGTTATGAAATTGGTTAAAATGATTTTTCACTCTTTCAAGTTAAGAATTTTTTCTGTTTGTTGTCTAAAGGTCAACGGGTCTTTGGGGATTCACGAGTTGTCCTCTGGGGTTAATTACATCCTGAATAGTCTGTTGCTGGCCCACCTAAGTAAGCAAATAAGTACTTTTCAGGATCCGCTGCAGTTGATGCATTGTATTGGGTTTTACTTAGAAGTGCAGGCTTTAACACAGCGCTGTTAGAAATATTAGAGAAATCAAAGACAATCCTAACACATTTCATCAGGCAATAACGTCTTGGAATATTGACTGCTAGACAGACTGACCACAATTTGTGTATCTGAGGTATTGTGTCTGAGCAGTTGACCGACAGCACAGGAGTACTGCAGGGACTTACCGTTTCTCTTCACACTATACATTTCCAGTAAAACTTAAGACTCCTGTCGTCTGCAGAGTCAGTGTGGCACATCAGTGGACAGAAAGCATGGGAAATTGGGGGACTGCTTTGTGATGTGGTCTGAAAACTATTTATTTTAATGAAGTGTGGACAACAGAAAGAAGGTGATTGTGGGTCTTCAGAAGGATAAGGAATAAGTCAAATAAATTTTCACCGTGGGGAAAGAGGTGGAGGGGGTGTGGGAGTACAGATACTACTGTGAAGCAGAAAAACACAACTTTACAGCTGAATCTTGTGTTGCTGTGCAGCACAAAGCAGCAGCTGTGTGAAAGTGAAAAGAGGTGAGTCAGACAAATGCATCACACAACACTCACACAGGCACACACATGCACACAAAGAAAATCCACTGATGGGTGAAATGAGAGGAGTTGGGAGTGTCACTGCATGACTTAAAGACGAAGGGCAGCACCAATAAGTGTCCACACAGGGCACTGAACCTAACTCCTCCATTTTTTGTTCACTTTTCCTTTTTGCCTCTCCTACCTGCTGCTATCCTATTTTTCTTCTCTCCCACAACACTGACAGAAATATGGAGTTTTTTAACTTCTTTGTCTGCCTTTCCCCATACTATGTTTGGCTTAGTTTAATCTTTAATCAACTGCCTCTTAAACAATAAATGTAATTGTCGTCAAATGGTGCTTTGATTTAACTGATGTTACATGATAGAGTAGAGTCTCAAAACCAGGTGGTTGCACAAAATATTTTGAGCATAAATTCCAGGAATACATTTTGGATACATTTGATTTAAATGGCTGATGTCTAATTGTTAATAGTTATAGAATGGGTTGAAGACATCTGTTGGCACATTTGTTTGACATTGATATTATACAGACAAAAATAGAGTCTGCACTATGGTGCAATTATCCACATCACAAAAAATGGACTTTAATCACACAAAACAAGAAATACTTAAATTCATCAACTTCACAAAACCTTGATGGAAAATATGACCATTAAACGATACAATTGCAAACACAGTGATAAGCCATTGTTACAGAAAGCATCATCATCTTTATAGCTGTAATAATTTTGAAAAACAAAAATCTATATGTGATTACTTTGACTCATTCAAACTGAATAACATTTGTAATGTTAGAGAGAATGTTCATTTTTACCTCATTATTATTCTGATTATAATTAAAAAACATCTTGAAATGATTATGCATCATTTTTGCAGGGATCTGTACCAAAGAAAAAATATTTTTTTTAGTCTTTAAAATATTATGCAAAGGATGAGGTAAATACTACAGTATGTCATATTATGACTTAATTCAACAACCTTTTTTACTTTGTGACTATTATTATCACCATGATTAATGACTAAATAGCAGGTGGGAAATAATTTATTAGTGCCTTAAACTTTTACGCTAACTCACTCTAAAATAACTCCTGATGTCCACTTTTCTTTTCTTAGCATCTGAAGTTCTGACTGAAGACACGGCCATCATGGTTAGCACTGCTATCTACCTCTAGATACTGCTAGCCAAAAGCGCTAGCTCTTTGAGCCGAGTGAGTGACAGGTAGAATTTACAGCAGCAATGTTGTCAATAGAAAGCAACAGAAAATTATAGAGAAAAAACTCACAAGTTGCTGGATATTGGTATGGACATGTCCCCTAATATCCCAACCCATTTCTAAGCCCACAATTAAGTGCCTTGCTCAAGGACCCACAGTGGTTCTCCTATGTGTTACCAGAGACTTGAACCTGGGTCCTAAATTTAAAACATTTATTATGATTTAGCAACACATATACATCTGCTACCCTCAAGACAGAGTATATGATAATAATAACAACATTTGCTACAGTAATTTCCCTTTGAATACAGGGAGACACAATTTGTGTGTTGCCGCATGACTACATCTACTTCATATAGCAGTAAGGGATGACATAGACGTTGGATTTCTCAGGTTTTTGACAGCACAATGATCACTTGCAACAGCTTGGTATGAAGCAATTTAGCTTTCTCGGGAGAATTTCTTTTTCATGCTGAAGATATCCCTTGTTGTTTGGAAAGGAGAAGAAAATATGGATCTTGGGTGAAATACGGACAGGTTCTTACAGGATGTCACAAACATTATTTTCAATTAAGCGTCTCACCTCACATTAACATAAAGTGTGTTTTTGCTAATAGCTGATGCTCAAAGTTTATGCTCTGCTGCTTCAGAGTGAGAGTGAATAGTGACCTCATCAGAACGTAGGCAATTCTTAGATTGATAAAAAGTCATCTGATATAATGGCAAGGCCATTTGATTAAATGGTCGGTTTTTAGAGAGACAGACTTCCGCGGGGAGAGCCGGCCTTGGGCAAACACAAAGTCCCACAAGTAACAAAGGCAGATGGATGGGCTGCAGTTCTCTGTCACTTTTATCGCTTAGGTATTTGTCCCCGAATTGATAAATCTAGATGCATGACTGGCACCTCCAGGCTCACAGCGCCAGTGATTGCCACCTTTATCTAACCTTGACTTCACAGAAACTCTATGTGATTCCACTTCTCCTGAACACGTGACAAAAAATGAGGGCGATTTATGCTCCACCACTTTGCTCTGTCCTTAAACTTGTTTATTAAAACACCATCATATCATGAGGAAAAATGAAGGACGGGTAGTGTTTGCAGACAACAGGTCTCTCTCATTCAGATCAAATAGAATTTATTCTGAGATTTATACCATCTCTATGCAAACCACCGGCTCATTGAAAAGTAATATATTCAGATGAGACAGGCCTGTTATGCAGCAGGGAGATATAAGACCAGATTCAAATCAACTTTTCTTCCAGCATATTTTTTTACCGGCTTATTCTCTGTCTTGCTGTGGACTGGAGGAGATGAATTTCAAACACTGGGAGAAAATAACAACACCTCAAAGTTCCGCCCTCAGCCTCAGCTTGTTAAATAATCTAACCCACCCCACAGTCTCAGCTACCCGAGAGATGAGGCATAACCCAAGTAACCTTGCCACTTATGCGTGTTTTGTTTAGAGCAGTACAAAAGAAATAAGTGTACCTGCACATTGCTTGTGATAGAGTGGTTTTGATTGTAATTACAAAATTATTCAAAACAAACAAGGAGATGTTTCTGTGGGAATGCTCATGATTACCAACGATTATCATGATAACGGTCTGTGATGATAATAAAGATAGAAACCATGATTATTGTGACGTGCTGATAGTTCTCCCTAGTAAAATTGGCAGCAATAGTCATGTATTAAAATGGTTATAGTGGCTAAACATTTTCTAAGTTACCTCTTGCTGTTATGATGAGTTATTATTCTCACTCGCAAATGCAGTTAATAAACAGAAAAAATAATGGTGAGAATTTTAGATCCACGATTGAAATCAATACTGACTTTTCGTTGAAAATAGAACAATAAAACAATTACTGACACCTAGTAGTAAAGATGGACATAGAAAGTACTTGAAATGGCAAGCGCAGTTGTGATTGGACAGTGGCTTCCAGTGGCCAAAATTCTTCCAGACATAAACATGTTTTTATCTGCACCGCACCGTTAATGTGTCTGAATGAAGTACATAGAACTATACAGGCTGTATGCTGATAATAAAGAGTCTGTTATTTTTGTCAAAGCATGTCAAAAAGTGTGTTAGTTTGTGAAAGAAAACGGTATAATTTGTCTTCTTTAAATAGTAGATAGTGCCTGAAAATCTGCAACCTGTTTCACATGCGCATTATGTTGTGGTTACTAAATTTGAAACACCACGGGGCAATGACCTGTCTCCATTACTGTTTACTACATGTCAGATCTCTGGTATAGATCTGAACCATGATGGGCAGAACAATCATACAGTTCTTATCCCTGTCACCTCACAGCAAGGTTTGAACCTCAGCTAGGGCCTTCCTGTATGCAATATGCTCTGCCTGTGCATGTGTGGGTTTTCCGTGAGTAATTCGGTTTTATCTCTCAGTCCAGTCCACAGCTGTTTTCCTTTTAGAGTATAGTTTACAATTAGCTGTCAAGTCTGCAAGTAAATTTCCAAACAAATATTGGGCTGAGAGAGATATAATCAGTGACATATTTTTCTTTGGATAATCTCAGAAGAACTGCATAAATAATGTCCTCTAGAAAAATAGTAAGTTCTTCCTTTTTTGATATGAGATCACCTGTTGCCTTGTCTGATTCTTATGAGCAGGTTTGAGACTAATGTCTCAGAAAGCTCTGAATGTTTGTTTTCCTTGTAAAATGTACCGTTGAAGTCTGTGTAGCTGATAGGACGCACAGCAGTTTTCTCACCTTTCAATATCAGGGTGACACTGATGATGGGTTGGCTCTGACTCCAACACACAACTCCTTCCTTTCTGTGTTTCGAATTATATTTCAATTCAGTCTCACAGCAAGATAGGAAATAGTCACCGAAACTCCATCTATTGATTTATGTCCACAGAAAACATTGCTGTTTTTTCATGATACCGGACAGGAAAACATCTCTACAGAGGAACACACAATTACTGCACCTTGTAAAATAGTTATAAAAAGACAGTTGCATCACACTTAAAGCACCACAATGTCTGCGTAAGTAGGCCAGATGGGTTGTCCCAATCACCAATATTTTAACCCAATAATGCAGCGATTTCACCCAAAATGGGGTTTTATGGATAGAAGACTCCTTGTGGACCAGTTATATCACTGGACCCTTGCCGATATATCAGGACTCTTTTTGTTGCAGTATCATCTGCTACTGGCGTACAGTAGGGCTCCAAAGGTAAATTGCATTTGCGACTGGTCTGAAATAAGTGTTTGCTGAATCTACACTTATTGTTGTAGCCTGGAATGGTACATCATTCTAATCTGGAGAATCTGAGCTTCCCAATGGTGTATAACATGTGTAGGCACTTGGAATGAAGACTGAGTAAAATACATATCTATTTGTCATGTCTCACACATGGGACGTCTGGTACCAATGGGTTAAAGTAACTTATTTCATAGTGTTTACTGTTTACTTGTTCTTTCAGTCGCAGTTTGGTTTAGATCCTACTTGGCTTAGGTTCCACATTACATTGTTTTTGGTTAAGGTTTGGTATTAAAAAGTACTTGTTAAAGTTGTTAAAGTTAAAAGACGTATTGCATCAAAATATTTGTTACGGTTTGGCTTGCTAAATCCTGGTCTCTGTTGTGTTTCCACAGCCAACTGTGCGTCAGGCGGCGTATCGACCGGATAGCGATAGATGCATCAGCTACAAAATGGCGTGATATCATTATGGTCAAAATCCTGCAGTTTTTTGGGATGTGGTTTTAAACAACAAAAATATCCATGGTGTATTTGTACATGGTGCTGTTGCCGCTTTGTTCTTAGTCGAGTGACAACTCTTTCAACCAATCAACAGATTGCAGTGTGCCAAGCTCCACCCTTTTAGGTCGGATCAGGTAAGACTGGCAACCCAACAGATGGGTCCTAAAAGAGTAGGACAGGTCAGATCGGATAATCCGGCACCCATTCCATTTTTTTACCTGTTGAAATTTTAAAAAATGCGTACCCATCCAGACACGTTGGTGGAAATAGGGCTTTTTTGAGTCTTTTGGTGTCCACTTTAATGGCGGGCTGGATTGATGGATCCACACGAATGCAGTGAACAAAGAGGCGGGGGAGCATGACTCAGAAAAGGTCAGATGTTTGCAATGCTGAATGTCTTCTACCAGTCTGTAGTCATTGTTATCAGCAGTGCTGTTGAAAGTTGGGAGACCAGGATGATTTTTAAAAAAAACGAAAGAAAAAAAACCCTCAGTCACTAGTGTAATTTGTCAGATCATAAAGACACTTCAGTCTGTTAGGAAGAAGAGATCAGAAAAGAAAACACTTTGCATCATTTTGCAACAATTTAGGGAATCAGTCCTCCCTTTTGCAATGTTGTCAATTCTTACTTTCTATAATATCATGGTCTGATGATCCAGATTCACTTCTGATGAAGAAGTAGCTAATGGATGAAAGTATGCAAAAGTATGTGTAAAATATGAGAGCATATTAACAAAATAAAAAATCTGAAAGACTGCCATTGAGTATTTGGGTGTGACAAACCTGCCCTGCCTCATTGTACAGCTTATGATGAAGAATAAGAGTTCTTCACTGAGCTGCAACCTTTTCATTGTTAGGAAATAGGGAACTGGCCAAAAAATAATCATTCCCAGATGACAGCAGCCCTGGAGAGCACAATATATGAGACAGCAAGCTTTTTCCATAAACGTGACCCTTTTCCGATTGTCTTTCTTGGGTTTTGTGTGGCGGGTGACATTGTGTGAGAACACAACTTTCATAGTTGATCAAAATTTGGTTTCATTTCAGCCAATTTTATTCTTTCAAACTGTTATTTTTTCCAAAATAATAAAAAATGACTCCTTCCTTCTTTTTCTCCAACCTAATAATACAGATTCTTGAAATCAATTTCAAAACTTTGAATGTCTGTGAGTGAATTTAACACATATGAGTGAAAACACTATGTAATTACAGTAAGAAGGACAGGCATGAAATTTTAATGAGCCATTTCAAGTGCGCAGCTCCTAAAGCTATTCATTAAAACATCCCGAGAGAAAACTAACAGCTCACATCTACTCAAAGGTTCAATAACAGCATGGAATTAGAGATCTATCATACTTGTTACAGAGATTATCAAATAGACTGTCATCAACAGTTTCTTTTCTATTTTTTAAAATCATGCCCTTTCTAAAAAACAAGATGAATAGAAAAAAAAATATATAAAAAAAGAGTCCTACTTTTCAGGATCTTTCCTGAAATTTTATTTTGAGACTAAAAGTGGAGCAGAAGCAGCAGCAACATCCCTCTCTGAATCTTTCCAACATCTCCTTGGACGGACCACAGTCTCTCATCTGCCTGGCTTGGAAAACATCCAAATGGGGAAAAAATGAAAATAAAAAGGCAACTTGGGGAATTTAATGTCTCTTACAACTTGACAGCTGCCAAACCATGGAGGAAGAGTGCTCCCTTTCAACAACCAGTATCCACTGTGGTCAAATCAGACACCAGCCAATTCCTAAGTCCCAATACACAAAATGTAATGCATGATTTATTTCTATGCAAATTTGGAGAAACAGGTCACATATAAGATCCAAAACAGACTTGTAGCTGCAGCCTGTACTCCTGTTGTTTTGTTCTTTGTGTTTAGTTGTCTTAAACTGATTCTCCTTCTACTTTTCAGGAATTGGCCAAGCTGCAACAATATGTCAGTAAGTTATTTATAAACCAAAAACTATTGATTATCAACGGTTAATTAACTGCTTTTCTCTGGTTTATATTTTCAAAGCAGTAAGTAATTTAACATCTTTTCAGATACTTTTTACAGATTTTAGATCATAATTAATGAAGATAAAAATCTAATTAACTGGAAATGATGATGCATATTTCAATTATTTATTTTATTCTTGCTTTGTGAAAAGTATCTCTTATGAGAAACACAGTCTACCATAAATAACAAGAAAACAGATTTTTTTAAACTTTTTTCCTTCTATATTACTTGAGACTCGTGCTTTGTGTCAGTCGCCAGCATGCTACCCATTGTTAATTCATACCCTTTTAGCTGACTGACATAATGGACCATTAGGGTCTCCTTCAACAAAGAACACACTCAACATCCCACTTAGGAAGCACCAGAAGCGCACAGAGATGCTCACCTTCTCCATCTGTCCCATAAGAGCCAGGCAGCAGTGAGGCGATGAGTACAATAATCCCACTGAGTCTTTTACTTCCCAGAGGCATGTTGAAGCGACAGGATGCAGCAAAGTGTAATCCCGTCTGTTGGAGGGTGGCTGTGCCGTCCTTCCACTTCCTCCTCCTCTTCTCTTCTCCTGTACGCTTCTCTTGTTTGCTCCTCTCCAGCTCCACTCTGGTGCGCTGTGCTGCAGCAGAGCCTGCAGCAGTGTGTAGAGGCTGGCTGGCACCCAGTGAGGAGGAAGGATGCTCTCACGCTGCCTCCTCTCCACTTAGTGACGGAGAGAAAAGAACAGAACAGGAAGAGAAGAAAGGAGCTGTGGCAGGTCAGAGTCCAGCGCACTCCTCTCTCACTGAGATCCTGAGAAAGAGCTTGTGGAGTAAGTCCACAAGTTTAGTTTCACTACAGCACGGTGACAGGATGTTGTAGTTAAGATGTTTAACTCATCTGAGGAAAGAATAAAGGGGAAAAAATCAAAGTTGCTGCCACAAAAAACAATCAATTGAATATTGGAGACAAACTCTTCAGATTTAGTTTGTCCATCTATACAATTACAATGGCATTGTAAACATATCTGACATTTAAACACAAGGCTGGGTTGCTGTGTTTCTTCTTCACAAAATTCAGTCAGTACCACCTTCACAACTGTCAAGCAAAATGACAACCCAGTTGTCAGAAGTGGCTGTAACTGTAAGTTTCCAGAAGCCTGGAAAAGGTAGAATATCTGTTTTCTCACATTGTTATTCTATATCCGACTATGATTGTATATATGTATGTATGTA
>JBBBVU010000015.1:10445691-10463914 GCA_037177055.1 Atherinosoma microstoma | reverse complement strand
ATTCAAACATGGTTATGTGTCCCTGTTTTTTTAGAAATTTATTAACAACACTGGTCTCTAGTAGTTGGACTAGTAAGTTCAAAGAATTTGGAAAAACAAATGTTCCTGTCCCCATTAATAAAACATAAAGCCTTGTTTAGAAATGTCTAGCTCCGGCTGTTACTTTACTGTTATGTAAATAAAAAGCACTAATGCGTTTTATTATTAATTATTAGTTCGTGGATGATAACCATCATCCACCCACTAATAAGCATCCTTGAACAAATGAAAGCAAGTTTCGATTTGGATAACAGAACACATAACCATGTTTGAATTCATGGACCTTCTGATCAATTAAATTCTGATTTGAGGAGAGCACATCATAACGTTCTAAACTACAGTGGATGAACATATCCTCCAGCACCTTTCTAATATGAAAGTCTGCACATAGAACCATATTTCCCCATGGAGGTGTAACATCCAGGTTTAGTTAGGCTACAAAAAGCAAACTGAATATGTAAATGAAGACTGTTTCAAATTTTAGACTGCATCACCGCTTAAAATACAGTGTCAAATAAGGACACTACACAATGAAGCTGAGTTCTCAAGTGTCCCTTTTTCTTTGTATGCCTGTGCCCTAATGTTGCACTTCAGTGAATCATTTTTGCTCTTGTTCATTTCTTCTAAGATCTCTTTGATAAAATATGGACACCTTCTTTGCATGCGAATGCATAAGGGTCATTATATAAGGTGAACATTTTCCCCTAAAATTTTCCCTTCTTTTCATGTCCTGCTGAAAAGTTTGAATTGGTTTGATGTAAAAATTCCAATCATTACAGCTATGTAGGAATTACTCAGGTTACAGGCATTTTCACAGGATGGCTCAGATTTACAATTTTATGCCACCAACCGTTCTTACGAAGGAATTTGTTCTTAAAGAAACAATATTGAACTTTGGCATTTTTTTTTCAGTTTGGGATCCGTCTTGTATCCTACCTGTACCAGTCAGTAAAAACCAGTCTGATGTTGACTCTTGTCTTAACTCTTGCTCTGTCCCTTTCTCTATTTCTTTTCCTCTCTACTTCCAAAAATGTCTTATTGTGACACACATAATAAGACACACACAGTGTCTTTGTTGAATCAGCCACTGTGATCCACTGCCAATCCTTAATGGAATGGGAATCCCTCATGTGGTCCCGCAGGAGCGCGCAGGGAGGCTTTAGGAAAATCCTGTCATGTGCAGGTCTCTAAAAGATGCTTTATCAAAACAAAGAAGGCATGGATCTTTCGGAGCGACTCTAATATTAAAAATGATAAGTTAATAGTAAAGTGATCATTTTGCATCCATTTGTGTCTGGGTGTAGTCTGTAAAGTGCAACAGTGTTCATTGGAGTCCATTGGTAACATATAAGGACAACGTAGTGTAAATGAGTTGGATCCAGACATAACTTTAGCTACTGCATAGAGCAGCTGAACAGAATCATAATATAGGCAGAAATTGCTTGAGGAATCATTTTAAAGGTAGGTCGGGAAATGTTTTCCTGGAGCATTTCTTACTATATTGCTTAAAGGCCCACTATGTAACTTTGACCTTAAAACTCTGCTTTCCGGGCTCGTTTGATGGCATAGTGACATCTATTATGTACATTTCTAGGGCTGTCGTGGCCCAGCACCGCCCCGCGGCTAAAAAAACACACTATAGAACTTTCACATCCGGGATGCCGCCTGCTAAGTTTCGCTTTGCGCATGCGTTACACACTAGCACGCGAATGTAAACAAACAAGAGAATGGTATATGTGCACAAGTGGTGGTGGTTCTGCCTAGACATACCTCTGTCTTAACATTTGTGAAACTGTTCAGGTAATATTTTTTTCACAACCACTTTTGCATATTTATTCATTAGATATAACTTCTTCTTCTTCTTCCCCCTCTTACATTTTGTCAAATTGTTATGTTAAAACCCATGTTAAAATGTACATTAGAGATATTACAATTCTAGTGTTGTGTGTGTTGGGTGTCATGGTGTCATGGCAAGCTGCTATAACAAGGGCCAAATGATGAATCGCCCTCTCACAACTTGCAACTATGCATTGTGACACAACTGTAAAAATGTGACAAAAAGTACCAATTGCAACTTTTCCGGTGAGACTTCACTCACACTGTTGTCCTTGAGATTTCAAGGAGAGGGCTATTTTAATTATTTTCCTGAAAATATTCTGCCTTAAAAGGAAAATCTGAGTAAGATGAGAAAAGAAGAGTGAAGGCTGAATTTGACCCAGAGACCTCGCAGCTGCAAAGCTCTTGAGCCAAAAAAAAAGAGACTTCACTTGAGAACTGGAGAAACTGTCACCTCTTAGCTGCTCTCAAACTCAGCGTCTGAATATTTAGTCAGACCCTGAATATTTAGTCAGACCTCGGGTTAATGAATATTCAAGTCTGATTCACCTCATCAGTCATTTGGATGTGCTGGAGGGAAGTGAAATGCTGATTAGATTGTTTGGCACAAAATACCATAACACTTTTTTATGTATGTATTTGTCAGCATGTACTCAATGAGAGAGCCTGAATTCTAAATTAAGATGTCCCCCAATCAATCAAACCCAGAGGCCAGATGTATGGCAACACAAATACAAAAAAACTCAAAGCACAAAACCATACCATTGACCTTCAGAGTGAGTAAAACAGCTGTGGAGCTGCTGATGTTCCTTGTGAAGGTCATGAGTGGGTGCGACAGTAGTTAAGCTCTGCCAGTGTTCACCCACACAACCTTTGATCTCTGCTCTCTGCATGCTGTTTCTTATCAAGGCCAAAGGCTGCTACTGCTTTTTGAAGAGGCTCTTTTTTAGAAGAGGGCACACTACAAAAGTGATGGATTTTCCACACAATATTATACTTACGGTTGAAATTTACACAAGAAGGAATCAAAAGATCACAAGCAGTGAGAATGATCAGAGTCAGGTGAGAGGGCCTTATCTTATGTGATGAGTTTATGCAAATTTACAGTTCTTGTGAAAAAACCAAGCTCCTGAAATGTACAGTGTGGCTGCTTCACCGGACGATTGCATTTTATGTCTAAGATTAATGCTCCACAGAGGATTGTTTGCTCCCGGGTCCTTTTAAAATGTATTTTCTTTCATCTTCTTATGTTTGTTCACAGCAACAGGAAGTGAACAGCGCTGGCATGATCCCTTAAAAAGTCAATGAAAATATTTAAATAAACATATTTTTGTGTTGTGGAAAGTAAGTGAACCACTTTCACGAATGTTTAAAATCTTGCAATTTAAGCAAATACTTTGCATGACATTTTGTCACAGCTCAATAGCAATGATTTCTTTTTTTCACATCTGAGTAAGTGAGAATCAATAGACCTATTCATGAATGAATGACAGCCATCAGAAGGCAAACTTAGACAAAACTATTTGCGGGTTTGGTGAATTATTAAGTCTAATGAGTCTTAGTATTTTGTTAATGTGAAGAAAATGTCTTTAAAGTTACAAAAAAAAGTTTGACATTCGTGAATAGTGTGTGGGCTGTTTTTTTCAAGGGGGACTGACCTTATAGCTTGGCAAAGGTCTGCGCTCTGTGATTGCTTCTAGTTCATGTTGAAATGATCTCAAGTGAATATGTAAAATACTCCATTTGAGCGGCATCCATCTGGCTATCTTTTTGAAGCTTCAGCTATCCAACAGGTGGCTAAACTGAAAACAGCAAAATGGAGCAAAGAAAGCGCAGCTACAGGACTATGAGGTAAGTTATGAAAATATGTATTTCTGATTGGATTGAGCTTTTTGTTGTGCTTTACCATGAATCAGCTTGTGTTAAATTCAATGTCAGTCAGTCAGTAAATATTTCAAAGCATTTAATGTCACTGTGTCCATCAAGCGTGTGTGTGTTGCTGACCTATTTGTTGCCATCTACTTAATCTATTTTATTGTATAAAGGCAATGATATATGCAAGACTTATATCTTCTGCTATTCTCAAGAGTTGTAAAGAACACAAAGCAAATTCTACAGTCTATTTCTGCTGATTTCTACGTGCTCAAGGTAGCCGTTCCCCTGCTGATCCTCCTCCCTATTTACAGCTGGGAGAGCGTTTCAACAGCAAAAGGTCTGTGCAGTGCTTGTGTGAAGAACCACAGCAAAAACAGACCAGTCTGCACATTCTCATCTCTGATGATTATGTGTGAGAGCAGCTTTAAACCAAAACTTATGGATGAGGTAGGTTGAAAGGAAGTAAAGTTACTGGTTAAACGTTTGGCTCTGAAAACCAAACAAGAATGCATTATCAGCTGACAGTCAACAGCAGAATATAGTTAGTTTCTCAAAACATACATCCATTTTTCAATACAATATTCAATTACGTTATGTGTAATAAAAAACTTCTTATGGTAATGATTCCACTATTTCATATTGACAATAAATAGATATTTTTGCACTACTTAACTTTGAGAAATTTTGTGAAAAACAACAACGCTTTACTATATTCATTGTTTTAATGCAGCACAGACACATTTATATAAATAGATTACTTACTCAGAGTTTATATTCTATGTTTACTTATTTTTTTGCATGCTCAAATTGTCTATTTCTTAAATTATTCTATTCTATTTTTTTATATTATATACTATTTTTTATATAATCTTTTATGGAATTCAGTGTGGACGGTAAAGTAAGAATTTCATTGTACAGGGAAACTTGTTTCCTTACCATGCAAATGACAATAAACTCTTTTGAATCTAAGAATTCTAACACATCTCCAATAAACTACAACTGAAATGATCAAAACATGATTGCAACAATGAACAAAGTGCAGCTTCTGCACATCTTCTCACAGAGAAATGCCACAGAGGCACAGGCACAGGCACAATATTTCAGTGTGTTTTAGCTTCATTAGCACCACAGCATGGAATAGAAACTACAATTAAGTGGATCAGAGGACCTTGCAGTGGGTCTTTAGGATAGCGCAGAACAGCATTGGCACACAGCTGCTTACACGTGAGGAAATCTACCTGTCCAGATGTGGGAGCAGGGCCCTAAAGATTTTTATAAGACCCCACTCATCCTGCACACCACCACTTTGAACTCATCTACTTTGGCAGATGTTAGGACTCACACACCACTAGGATGTTGAACAGGTTCCTTCCCTGAGATGTTAAACAATTTAACAGTGCCTGACCTACACCACTTTCTCCAAAAAGAAGACATTGAATTTAACACTGCTTGCACAATTAGTTTTTTTAATTGATTTTGATATTATTGAATGTTGCCTTTTACTAGTTCTACCTTTTATCTAATTGTGTCTGGGTTTTTTTTTTTTAATCTTCTGTTTTTACCCATTTCTCATAATTTTGGCACAGCAGTGCATTAATAATTACATTTTTTCTATTTCAACTGTACTGATTCAAATTTATTCACATTATCAGATGTTCGGGGTTGGAAAACAATCAAAACAAACAAACAAACAAAAAACCCCAGAGTAATGTCCAGATTTCCCCCACATTCAATCTTTTTAATACTCACATATCATTATCCATCCAAAGGCCTTTTCTCTAAGGCTGGCACTAGGTTTGGTGGTTTCAACTTGAGCTACCCATTATCTGACATCAGTCTTGATGGTCCTGAAGAATTGCACACTTGTTAGAAATTTAACAACCAGGACAGGTCAGGTGCTGCAGTTCTTCTTCCTTTAACCATACAAAGTAAAAGCTCCTCCCAGACAGGGTATAAGAAAAAAAAAAGAAAAGAAATCTCCCTATACCAGCTCTTTTTTCATATATACATTTTGATTTCCAGTAGGAGAGCTGTTAAAACAGTTTAGTTAAATAACTGCTGTACTGTTAACAGAAGTAATGCCTTCAGTGGTGATATTGTATTTTCCATTTCCCTCTCCTGCAGAAATGATTTAATAATGACGTGTTTGAAATAAGGATCTAAACTCAGGCTCAGGAGGCAGACTGGTGAAGAAAATGGATAAATGTATTTAACAAAACTAATAGTAGTGCAGTGGCAGGGAGTGTAGGACATATAAATCCACAGTACAGAGAGGAGCATTGCAGGAAAAATTAACTCAATTTGGCATAAGGAGAAATGCACACAGTAGAAATGGCAACAAAGATCTGGCATTGAATAGAGGAAACCTCAAACTAAATATTATGAAGGAGATCGTCGCAGTCAGGATGAAGTAAAGCTGACTATAACATGGTGGTTTGGTCAAATAGTTATGAACAAACAAAAAAAACCTATTGCATTTCCCTTTGCCTTTGTTGGAAAAGGTCATGGGTCCAACAAAAAACAAAAAAAAACAAACAGGAAGAAGTTAGTGCAAAAGGAAAACGAATACAAAAACAAACAGAAATACACTTTGACCTAAATACACAACACAAATCTAAATTTCACAGTAAAACTAAAACAAAGAACATTGTGATAGTAATCTAAAGTCTGTGGTTCTTATTAAACAGAGACAAATACTGTAAAATGAAGAGATGTTTCTAAAGCCTTTGTTCCTACAGCTCCCACGAAAACAGCCATTGTCGTGAGGTCACTCACAAACTTACTGCACTTTTTACACTCCATCCCTGAAATGATCTTAACCTTGTAACAATTATTAAGTCAGCTGCACACTAATGCCTAACAGTCAATCCTAGAATGATGTATCAAGTAAGAAAAGGACAGAGCTACCACAGTATGAAGTGTTTATTCACTAAAGATACATACATATATCAAATTAACCACAAAAGATGGGATATTTTTATTTCCTGTAACATAAAATTAATTTTGTGAGGATCAGCTATGCTCATATGGCAATGGCACACATGAAAATTAACAGGCACACATAGGGGATGTACAAAATATGAAAGAATCTGGCACA
Organism: Atherinosoma microstoma; assembly: GCA_037177055.1. Taxonomy (NCBI): domain Eukaryota; kingdom Metazoa; phylum Chordata; class Actinopteri; order Atheriniformes; family Atherinidae; genus Atherinosoma; species Atherinosoma microstoma. The sequence continues at coordinate 10,457,067 of JBBBVU010000015.1, read as the reverse complement.
GAGCTGCTCGATAATTGACAGTGGGAGAGCTGTGAGTCCTCCTGCCCTGTGCAGGAATCTGTTTCAATTTCCATGAGTGTGGAAATTGGGTGCTGCTTGCCTGCCTGCCTGGGTGTTTGATTCCACAACCTCTGCATCTGAGCTGTTTGTGTCTCTGCTGCTCCCTGCTGGTATTTCAGGGTTAGATTGTTGCATCCCTTCTCTGCTCCACTCCATTTGAGCATTCATCACAGAGAGCATTTATGGCTCCTTCTATTGTGCTAATTAGTAATCCTGCTATACAGTACATCACAGAAAAGATGTTCATTTGAGTTCTTTCCACCTCTTTCAGCATTTCCATTAAGGAATACTTCAGTACAGTTCATCATTGAGCCTTCAAATAAAGATGTCTCAATGAGCCACAAGTTATTTAATTCTTCTTAAACTTCATTTGACTCCATCTTGCCTGTACTGCTTTTACAGGACACAGGTAAACTGCAGCACTCAGTAACTCATATAGAAGAACTAGAAAGTCCATGAAAGTCTCACTTCATCTAAGTAATAAGCAAAATGTGGGCAAACCAATTTGCAAATTATTTGCATATGCATAATTATACTAGTGCAAAGAGGCTTATTTTGGCATAAATCTACTCTGCATAGCTCTATTTCCCTGCTGTTATGTACCCATCAAATGCACACTAACAAGACCTCAGTGCTAAGCCAGAATAAGCTGCATGATGCCTGGTTCATTTCCCCACTGATACAGTGTGCTGCCAGCACTGATGAAGCTGCTGCGTGATCATATTCAACAAAGCGTGCACGGTAAGGCATAAAAGGTGGGAGCATAAATGAGAGGAGGCACCTGCTCATTTGTAGCAAAGGAGGGATGATGAAGAACAACGACTGAAATGATACAAGAGAAGAAAAAAACTGCAGTGAGAAACAACAAGTAATATCAGCCGGGAGGGCGGTTGGAGTGTGCGAGTGACAGCAGTTTACTCGCTCACACACTGGACAACTGTTACGACTTACAGATATGATCACTTTTTATACTCTTATTGATAATACTCTATAATATTAATCAACAAATACAAACACATGTAACTTAAAAAAAAAAATCAAGTCATTCTACATTACTATCAGGCCTAAGTTTCTAACTTCCTTCTTCTTTCATTTGTTAAATTTATCATTATTACTGTGAAATAGGAACCTGGTGAGCTGGACTGAAACATTATATACTTTCCATTCTTTCTAAACTTATTTGCATAAACTAAGACAAGGGGAATGTTTGCATTATTTCCATGTTAGTGATAGTCAGGCTTTGTTTCAAAGCCTGATAACCAGCAATAGTCTTTCCCTTTCCTTTTATCACTCTTTATCCTCTACACCAGCTTTTACCTTTCAGGACTTCATCCTTCCTCTCCGTTCAGAACCCCCTCACACACCCACACACACACACCCACACACCTCAGAAAATGCAACAGACATTGTGCCATAGATGTTGATAGAGGTTGGTAATGCGACCTCTGTCTTTGTAAAAAAGCCCTACTGAGAACTGGATTGATTTTATTTCTTCTCGTAAGTGAGATGTGATGATTATGATTAACTGCATTGTAAATACAGAGAATGTCAAAACATTCTGCACTGGAGGTGCGAGAAAAGCTATTTTTTGAACATTTCTAATTTTGGATGGTTTTGCTGACTATCATGGAATCCATCCTTCTTGTCATTTACAGATGTTTTTTTTTTGTTATCGTTATCTTAATTTTAATTTTGAAGCTTTATCATAGTAAATACAGTGGTGTGAATTTTATATCACAATAGCTTATTAAAACAGAAAGTCCACCAGAAGCTCCAAAAAGTACACAATGGGAAAAAAAATCTGTCACACATGTGAATAAAACTTAAAGTCCTGTATGAAAGCCACTGGACTGTTCCCAGTAGGCAGAGAGCAATAGCCTTCAAAGCAGATTGAACATATCCAGAGTGTTTTATAATGGTTCGGTTTAATTAATCTAAACCATAGAGAACTCGCTAGGCAGTACCATGAATCTGATTATCAGTTTGATCAGTCAACCTGGGTTTTCCAACTCTGGGTACATTTGTATTTATAAAACAGGTGGCATCAAATGACCAATCACCATCTATCCTTTGCAGGCTGGAAAATAAAACAAAGTAAGAAGGAAAGACAACAAAGTACAGTCCCTGGATAAAAACAATTAAATTAAATACAAAAAAAAAGTTAAAAAAAATAAATTAATAAAAAAAAAGGCAAGTTTATTTGTAATGCACATTTTCTGTTCTAGACAATTCAAAGTGTTTTACATAAAACATTAAAAGCATTACAGATAAAAAGCAGCTAGAATTAGAATAAAATCATTTAAACACACAAAAACAAATCATTAAAAATAATAACGGTAAAAGGCACCGGACATTTTCAGTATTTTATTGACTAAAAATGTTACTGGTGTACTCTTGAGGTGGTGACAAAGTTTCACATCTTATTCTGTCAGATGTGATAATGGCTGTTTTAAATGTTTTTACACCAAATAAAGATCTAAAAAAAGGCAGAACATGGAGCAATTTTCTTGTAGATGGAAGGGAGTCAATTGCATGATCGATCTATCTATCTATCTATGAAGGAACTTCCTATAGGGACTTTTTTCCTGATGCATATTTTCCTCAACTTACTACTATTACAAAGTGTGAGTAAATGTTTAGTTTTAGTTTAAAACCTTTTCACAAAATAGATATTAGAATGGTAAATGGACTGTACCTGTATAACGCTCTAGTCATGTTGACCACTCATAAAGCACTTTGACCTGCACATTCTGCCACACACACACACACACACATAGCATTTCTATTGTTACATACTAAGTGCTTTCTCCTATCATTCGCATTCATACCCCGATACACATCGGTAGGCAACGTGGGGTTCAGTGTCTTGCCCAAGGACACTTCGGCATGTAGTCAGGGAAGCCTGCAATTGATCCGACTTTCCGATTGGCAGATGATTGCTCTTCCTCCTATGCCACAGCTGCCCAAGAAAAGGCTGAGCAAAGAACTTTTAACAGAGGAGCATCACACTGGACTGCACTCTCAGTTTTTCTTCAGTCTCCAGACCTCAGACTTCCTCTTCAACTCAAGAGTCCTGTCATCTCCAGAGATGCTCAGATGACGCTGCAGCTGTGGGGTGTCAGTCACGGACTAAAGGCCGAGTATAGAGAATTGGCATGGTAAGAGAGCAATCAACTACATTGAATGTGAAAGAAGTTAAAGGAGATGATTGTGAATTTTGGGAAGACCAAGAAGGAGCCGAGCATCTTTTCCATCCTGGGAGAGTAGGTGGAGAACCTGTGTGTTCACCTGTATAGCAGACTGAACTGCAACATTAAAGCTGTTTACAAGATGGGACAGAGAAAATTCTACTTTTTAAAGAAGCTCAAATCTTTCAATGTAGGCAGCAAGGTATTACCCAGGAGTCTGCGGTAAATAGTGTAATCTCCTTGGCAGCATTTGTTGTGGCAGAAGCATCAGAGAAGAAAATGAAACTGATAAAGATGGATGGCTTTGTGCTGGAGACAATTATGCAAAGAATATTGTTGTAAAGAGTCGTTAAAGTTCATGGACACTGCACACCTTCTCCATAACACAGAGATAAAACAACAAAGTGTTCTCAGTAAGAAGCTTCTTGAGCTACAGCAACAAAAAAACATTACAAAAGGTCATTCCTATCTACAACTATGGGGGTCAATAAAGTCTTAGCCAAAGAAAAGAGATTATAGATGTGCAAAGGAGACAGTGTAACATAGTCCACACCCCTCTTTAACTCAGTTTAATGTTCTTTAAATCAGTATATTGTCCTTGTGGTCTCTGTACTAAATTAATTTGACATGAAAAGTTCTATATTGTGTACAACCAGTTTGGCCATTTATCTGTTACATCTGAGTTAAGTAAACTTTCTCACTTGCTCTAGCTAATTATTTCATTTTGAACCAATTAATTTTAACTATTTTTTATCACCATTTCATGTCTATTAGTATAAAAAAAAAAAATTTAAAAAGCTGTTTGTTACTTTTAGCTAGTTATTCAACCTTGTGAAATAAGCAGAAAACTATTTAACCCTGCAGTGATTGTGGCAAATTATGTGTGCACCATAGAATTTTGATTAATTTAAAACAAGAGGAGAGAAACATCTTAAACCTCTAGGACAGTGGCCCTCATAGACCACAACTGGACATCCTGGGATTAAAGGCTACAGGATAAATATCCAGGTTTGAGGGCTTGTTGGTCTAAAAGAATGACTGTTTTAAGTGTAATACAGTACATGGGTAAAATCCCAGCCTACTTCTATATATTTAACAAAATAGAGGATTTATTTCTCACCTCATTCAATGCCAACAACATGGAAACTTTCAAGACTGTTGGCTCACATAATAATGTTAAGAGACTACCTCCTTTTCTGCCACCTTGTGTACAGTTTTAACATGTGTTTGAGTTAGCAAGCAATTGATCAGCTGCTAAAGAGAAATAGTGAAATCATGCCATATGTATTCAAACCTCTACAAAAATCTCACTGTTTCATATTTTACTTTGTTCATTTCACTTCAGCATCTCCATCTGAGACAAAAGACCATGCCACTGCTTATAAACAAGAATATTATACCAATGCTTCATAAATCTACCAGCCATGTGATTATTTCCTGACATATCTACTTTAATATACGTTTTGAGTTAGCAGTTTATTTCAAGTGCTCCAAATATTGACAAGAGAAATAAAATGTTAATATTTTAGCTTCTATTCATTAAATTTCTCCCTTAAATAAGTACACACATAAGAAGGGGGGAAATCACAACAGGTCTGTCTTGCACGGATACCTGTAGACCATTTGACTTTAAAATGCAGAAATGAAAAGGCAGTCTCATGGAAAAACAGACATGTCTTTTGAAAACGTTTTATTAGAAAAAAGAAAAAGATGAAGAAATAACTTTTCGATTACAAAAGGTCAAATAAACCTAATAAACTGAAAAAGGTCATTTGTCACCCTGTTTTAAACTGAACATTTCCAGCCTGAAAATAAAAATAAAATAAAAAATGATGGGAAGCTTAGCTTCTGCTCCGTTCATCCCCACGTTCTGTATGCAGTAATCCTTCTGAAGAGTGTTGTTTTTTACTCTTAGATATATTAAACAGTCTGGTGGCAAGTTGCAGTTTATTAAATCCAGTCCAGGGGTCATGTTCTGCACATCCAGGCAGACTGCCAGAGGGATTCAGTCTAAAAAGTATTGAGTGCTTCTGTGGGTCGATGCTGCTGAGCCAGCTTACCGTAGCCGCCTCTGGCTGGGTCATAGTCCTGCCTGTACTCATCTCTCACCTACACAAGAATGAAACAGACCCAGAGTCAACTGTAAATGAATAAAACATACATGCTGATGCAAACAAAGAGGAAAAAATTATATTACAAAAACAATTTTGAAAATGGACTCATTTGAAAAACAATGAAGAGCGAGCTCCTACATAGCATATACGAGTCCAGAACATGGTCCTCTCTCACACAAAATCAATATACAGTAAGAGTGAAAGTTTAATTTCAAAACAATACAACTCTTTTATTTAAAGGGCCTAAAGTTTAATTAGTTTTTTTATGAGAGTGTGAAAACTGACCTGCTGGATTATATCTACAAATAAGTTTTTTTCTGTGATTTTTAAAAGAAAAACTGAAATCTGGTCTTACATTTGGATAAGTGATTGTGGGCATATTGACATGAACTATTTAGAGTCCATTAACTTGATCATGTTGGTACAAATCGAAACCCTGTAGAAAATAAAAAATAAAAATAAAAAAGATTCAGTGGTGAGCGACAGCGCTTGCATCATTTCTCTTTTGTTACGTCTCCATCCATCACACCCATAAATGATTCAGATATGCAGAAAATGTCATTATAATCTAGAAAATGACTGTAGATATATTTTTACATTTATTTATTTCCTGCCTCTGTCCCTCAGTGAATTCAAATTTTTTGTAAATAAATCTGATTAGCATCTTATTTAGGATTCAAATGCAAAAGATGAAACTTACAAGTCCATCTCAGGTAACCTAACAGCCTTACCCTCTGGGGACGACGGACGTGCCGGTGCGTCCAGAGCGCATATGTGATTTAAGACGACCTAGCAGCAAGACGCAGCCACATAGCGTCTCCATTCAAACTTCAGTCAACAGGGCAGACTTCAAACTATAAACCGGTTTTTAAAATCGTGTTGTTTGACCAAGTAAAACCAGAGGGATGATAGAAAATATACGGCACACTTTTTCCTGTATATTACCGTCAAGTTTGATGCGCGTTTGTTGCAGAAAGAAACGGTAAAAACTGACTTTTCTAACGAACATGCTAGCAAGCAGAAACTCAAATACTTGCAGCAGCAGTGCTTCCTATTGGTGGAGAAAAGCACAACATCAAGCAATCGAAAAATTGTTTGTTAATGTGGAGCAGGAAGTCCAGCTCTTTGAGTTTGAGGGAGCATTGTGGTACAAAAACACAAAGATCTTTATTTACATTCAGTTATAAAAATGGTTCGTTAGGCATATTTCTGGCTTTGACAGTAATATATTAAACTTTTTTCCACTTGGATTTTGTGCTTTTTGTGTGGTTTTAGGTCCAGTGTTTTGATAAATTAGATCAAAATGACAAAATAACTGTAAAATCACACATGTGAGGTTGTGCTGAAAATAATACCAACCAAGGCAGGTTTAAAGTGTTTTTAAAGGCGAAACATAAGGATAAAATCAAAAGTAGTGGTCACCACGGTGCGCCTAACATTTGACAGGTCTAGGTGGAGGACTTATCTCTCTGCATGTCTGTCTGTGTGTTCTATGATCATTCCCTCCTCACATGAGCTCACAAAAGAATAAGACCACAATAAAAACCCAGAGAAAGGGTGGGTCTTCACCTCTGATTGGCTCTGATCCACAGTTGTACACCGCATCCTGTGCTGGTTTGAAATTAAAATTGGCGAGCATTGGGGATCCGGTACGGCAAAGAATGACAGACAAAAATGGCAGGAAGTGGAATCAGTTGTAAAAGGTGGGATATGGTGGAATTTACTCAAATGGGGTTTATATCTATTATCCTCACTAATTTACTAAGAGTTTTACACCGCGCCTGAGCAAAATGAACCGGAAAAGCTGGATGAGAGTTGAATGCGTTTTGACCGCTACACTTTCGCTAAAAACGTTAATTTGCTATATCAAGCATTTAAAGTGGAGAGAAAATCTGAACAAGCAAAAGTTTGAGACCTCACCTGTGACCCTGCCTCTCCACCCGTCTCTCCATCTCCCTCTGCTCCTCTCATTACTACCCATCAGCCTCACTTCTGTCACCTGACCAAATGAACATATTGATACCACACGGGACAAAATGTGCCCATTATGAGTTTTAATTTAAAACACAATTAACTATTTTTTATATCGTACATAATTATCCTCATTGTTATGATAAAAAAAACTTAAATGTGACCAATTTGACTCATTACGATTGCATATGATTTGCTATACAACAGAAAATTATTTATTTTTGTATCATTATTATTCTCATTGTAATTGAAAACATGTTAAAATTATCACCCTTTTTTCAGGGATCTGAACCAAATAAATGTTTTTTTAAGTCTGTACAGCATTATGTGAAGGGTATCAAACTTTGGTATCAAACATTATGACTTTGGCAAAATTTTTATTAACTATGTAGCCACAGTCACGTCTCTGAGTACTACAGCTCACCTGCTGTGTCCCTGCCTCTCCACCTGACTTCCCTCCTCTTTCTAAACTGCAGCTTTAATTCTTTCACCAGACAAAGGGTCACAATGATTCTTGCTGAGGAAAAAAGATGATTAAATTAGTGACTTATCATTAATGACTCAATAGCATCTGAGAATAATTTCTTTGTGATTCAAACTTTTACATTAACTCACTCCAAAATACTTCCTGGTGTCCTCCTTTCTTTGCTTCGCTTCGTATATTCTGAACTCTGCCTCGAGCTAACAGCGCTTTCAACAGAATGAGTGACAGCGGGAACAGCCAATCACGTTGGCAACAAACGAAACAGCAGGACCAATCATATCAGCTGAAATATGTTATGAGATGGGGCTTAGAGCAACGACAGAGCACTCTGATCTCTCAGCTGTTTGTGGGACGGAGAATGGCAAACTTGCACATAGTGAAAGGATTACAGCTTTGGGGCCACAAATTTGAGGCTGATGGGCCACCATTTGAGGGCCACTGCAGTAGAGAATATATTGGCTGGTAAACGGTGCCAGAAAACGAGAGCAGTCTCCATCAGACTCACTCTTTGAGTTTGAGCTGCACTTGGAAGATGTCATGACGAAAATCCGTAGAGAATAAATATTAATTTTGGTTGACAAAACTACTAATATGATAGGCTGCCATATAGTTAAAAAAAACAGAATGACAAAAGCCCTGTTTGAGCAGCCAAAAATGCAGCATTTAACAAAGCCTAAGAGGAGCTGCCTTGAAAAAATTCAAGTCCAAGCTGATAACTTCAGTTTATTTTTTAAAAATGTATTTTTTTTTCCCCGACCAAACATTCATGCTTCAAGTAAAGAAACATTTTCCTAAAACATCATTATTGTTCACCATTATGCCATAAAGAAAATACATTGGTAAATCTGTTCCAATCATTTTTCATTTAACTTTTGTGTGTAGAGGGAGTTACCACTTTAGTGGGCACTTACTGAAATACTTTGTAAATTCTAATTTTCAACCATATTGAGTGTTATTGTGATACTGGAGGATATTACAAGTCTTTAAAACTTGGTTACTTTTCTCTAAAACAATAGCAGTCCTATTCTACTAACTGGTCAGTACTAAACGTTTCTTCTTATTTTATGTTGAAGGCTAATCTCAGTGAAATATCTGAAACGTAGCCTGATCTTTGATCTTTGGTGAGGAGAATTCCATGTGGTTCTATGATTTCATGGAGTACCATGAGGGGGCATTTTGTATGTCCTATGAAGTGATCAAAAATGCTCCATCTCCCAATAAAGGGTTAAGGGAGTGGATCATGTTATAATGTTTTTATTTAACATCCCTGTAGTATAGCAGCATGACCACACAATCATCAGTGGGTCATAACCCTGACCTGCCCTCCAGATTTGCCGCGGCCGTACTGCCGTCCCTCCTTGAAGCCTGCATCCCAGTCCGTCCTGATGATCCGATCGTCCAATCGTGTGCCATTCACGAAGCGCATGGCATTTTCTGCATCTCCTCGTACGTAGTATCTGGTACAGCTGGAGTAAAGGAACATCTTACGCACTTTATGATCAATCTCATAATGATGTATGGCACTCTGGCCGCCACCCACACTGGCAGGCACATTGCTGGCTCTGTAGCTTTGTGTTTTTCCTGTTCTTTAAAAAGGTAACTTAGACACTTTTTCATTTGGGCCTGATAATTAAAAGGATACTCTACAAAGCAGAATCCGCAGGCTGTCTTCTTGACTTTATCCAGCCCAATGATGATGCGCTTGACGTCTCCACATTTAGCAAACAGCTCGTGTACCTGTTCATTAATTTCAAAATGAACACATTACCACATTAAAAGAACATCTTCATCAAAAATACCTGAAATGCATCAGAATTTTAGACCAGAAATTACTCTGGTTGTGAATGTAGAATTAAAAAGTATGGAACTCTCAAATGCACAAGATGACTCAGGTTAAGTCATAAGAGTTGAGCACAGGAGGGATATGACCAGAACTAAACTAACCCCCAAAGAAGCTGGTGCAGGATTTTGACAGATGATCTTACCTGCTCCTCAGTGGTGTAAAAGGACAGGTTCCCCACATACAAAGTGTTGCTCTGTTTCAGCAGCTTCTCCTGTTCATAGCGGTTACCCTGTGACACACAAGCAACATCCCAAAGGTGAACGCTGCTCCTGGGAACCTAGAACACGGTTAGCTGGTCCCATCACTACAAGCACCACCTTGAACACGATTTCAGGTAGTTCTGATAAAGTCTGAGGTCTTGATGATTGTAGTTAAAACACAAACACACAATTGTGCACAGATATCGAAACACCCACACATTAAACTCCACTGGCAGCATATAAGAAAAGAAAATCGTTATTTTTCCATTCAAGATTATTTGGTTTTACAGAGATGAGTTTAGTGTTAATAATTCGTTGGGAAAATATTCTGGAATAAATTTTTAGCTAAATGTCACTTTGACATTTGAAAAATAACGTTTTCAAACGTTTAAAAACCCTCTTCAGCCTCATTAAAATTACTAAAACACGTTTTTTTTCCCACTCACTGGAGGAAATTTCATGATCTCAACTATTTATTTTTATCTTCAACACCGCACTGACAATCACAACACAACCATTTCTATCATTCACGTCACCATTCATAACAATGCAGCAACAAATGGTTGCTTTGCTTTCGACACCTAACATTTAAAAAAAGGACAAGTAGTGCCCTGGAACAAACAGTTATGTTTTTCACTGCATGCGCCAAATTCAGAGAAATGTTGCTAACAAGTTCAACGTCAATGTTCAATAAAGATTTTAGTTGTATGGTCTAAAATGTAAAATTTCAAATTAATCCATTGAAAGCTGGAACTGCCCTCGATATGTTGTTTGCTAACCACTGCCAACTCCTAGCTTGCAAGATAAATCTTTACGCTGTTAGACTTAAGCTGCTGGAAATTATATGTTATTTAATCACTTACCTTAAAGTGTTGATCTCTATATTGACTTATTTCAATGTAAGAATCACTAGTCAAAGCGTTTAGGTTAATGGACATTGTGAAGAAATCGCAGATACGCGCTAAAGAGCTGTTCAATTGTTAAGCAAAATAATGATTTCCGGTTCACGTGTCCGCTCATATAATGGCTCCGGGTTGAAGTTTTTCAGCAACTACTGACTAATGGCGCCACCTACTGGTTACAGAATGTTGTTCATGTGCTAAACATATATGGGTACATTAGGCTACATATAAAATTATTTCTATTAACTACTTTAAATACATGTTTTGGGGCACAGTGTATTCTAATAACTTGTTTCTATAAACCATCTGAATTAAAAGTCTGAGTGACTGTCATTACACCTGTGGTAATATTTTTCATACTGTTTCACGGAGTTCAACTACACTGAATAATAATTATTTTAAATGCATAAAATTATTTTAAATTGATACGCCAAAATCCTCAGCAGTCCGGTTTGAATTTAGTTTTATTAAAATATTCGACAAAAATTTTAAAATGAAATAATAAAAAGACATAAAAAATTTTTTTATTTATTTTTCATTATTATTATTATTATTATTTATATGCAGCCCTTAAATGTTTTCTGTAAAATTACCCCAAAAAAGCTATGTCCATG
>JBBBVU010000015.1:10429293-10444007 GCA_037177055.1 Atherinosoma microstoma | reverse complement strand
ATTATTATTATTATTATTATTTATATGCAGCCCTTAAATGTTTTCTGTAAAATTACCCCAAAAAAGCTATGTCCATGACATAAAATGATTAATGTAAAAAGAAAACAGTATCCTAAAATAAATGGGTCACATGACGACTATACTGAATGGCTAAAACCAGAGTGTAGATCGATGGCGCTGGTTAGGTTAAAACAGTCATTGGTTAAAACCAGTAAAACTAGTGGAGGCAGATGGTTTGCTCCTTCTTAGTCAGCCGGGCAAAGAACCGGGGAGAAGGGATGATGAACGGCGGAAAGAGGGTTTACCCATTGACACAATCCCGAACTATATGGCTTATATCCATCTTATCTATCTATATCTTGTTTCCGGCTGTAGTCTGTAAAGTGTAACAATGTCCACTGGAGGTCTCTTAAAAATTAAAGACAATCCAATATATTTGTGTTAGACTGGGACATAAGTGCTGCCTGGAGCAGCTGAACGGAAATCAGAATATCCGTTTTTTGAGGAATCATTTCAATCCGCAGTTAAGCAGGTCGGAACAATCTAAATTTATCTGCAAACACACTGATTTGTTTGTTCCGCCCATGTGGTTAAAGGAGGTTATTCTCGCCAAACGACCCGTCGGATCAATGCGGGTCATCCGGCTGATGGCCTGTTTTAAAATGGAGTGAAAACACCGCCCACCCGGCTCACTGCTTGATCGCCTGGGACTTAAATGGAGCAGACCCCGTGTGTGAAATGTGGAGCCTTACCATTGGCTGAAGTGATCGCTGGCTGCTTCTTCCATCTGATAATTTCCCCATTTTGTGTTTGTTTGATTTTTAACTAATACTGATTTCACCTATTACATTTTAATTTTGTCAGATATCTTATTTGCATGTCTTTATAGAAAGTTTGACAAGCATAACATTTTTTTTAATGATTTGTATATTTTTCTTGGTGATGCAAATGGTTGGCTTCTCAATAACATTTAATCAATAGTCTTTCTTCTCATATTTTACTTCCTTTAACAAGACAAGAATGATTTTTAACACACTGCAAGTAACATATACTGTATTACACTACATTTATCTTGTAATTAACTCGGATCTGTTTTTTTTAACCAATTATAAAAAACCCAAAACACAGCACATTATATATTGGGCCCAGAAGGCTGACTGCAAATCCTAAAGTCTTCTGTATAATTTTCCAAAACCAGGATATCATCTACATGTTAACATCCAAACACACACACACAAACACAAATCCACAGTAGTTTAAGTTTCTAGACAAAAATAAGTCACTAGGGTTTAAATTTTATTACCATAATACTCAAAAGTGAACAAAAACTATTGGTCTATCTCCAGCTTGTTGACTTAATGTTAATTATGAAGGGAACAAATGAAGAGATGTGAATGAATCTACTCAGAAATCCCAGACAGTTAACAACAAAAAGAGAAAGCAGCAGGATATAATTTGAACATTTCCCCCTTCAGCAAAAAACTCCATCTAACTGCTGACTGTCTATTCTCCTGGTGTTGAGCAGGAATATACGATCACTTCCTGCATCATAGGATAACTTCAGTTCAATACATCAGGTCACACAATAAACCAGTAAAAAGAGAAGAGCGGCTCTTCTAAGCAGTGTTGACTTGACTGTAATCTTCATCAGAGGTCAGATGTCTCCACTTGATGCTGCAGCACCTCTTGGAACCTATTAGATAAAAACAAGAGGGTGAATATTCAAATAAAGGAAAAAGCAAATTTAGTCTCAAGACATCTCAGAAATGTTGCACTAAAACAGCAACATTACAACTGTTTCCATTCCTAAAGATTAGGTTTGAGACTCAGGGCTTATTTCACTGAATATATCTGAAGCTGTGTTGTTTTCCAGGAGTTGTGCCCTAAGAGTAGAGGATAGAAAAAAAGCTCAATATTATTTTTATCCTAATAGGTGGCACAAACTGCCCTCCACGCGTTGGCAACACGCCTGTATAACCTTACGATTTAAAAGCTGCCATCTTTTCCATCTCTTCTTCGTCAAAGGTCGGATCTCCTCTCGATGCTTAGCAGCTCCACCTCGAAAATAAGCGTCGCTCCTCCGGGAATCTTCGGAGGAGCTCCCCGGTCTCCGTAGCCCAGCTCGGAGGGGATGACCAGTTTCCTCTTCTCGCCCTCGCACATGCCGAGGAGGCCCTGGTCCCAGCCTTTGATCACCTGGCCGGTGCCCAGGGTGAAAGTGAAGGGTCGGTCTCGGGGAATGCTGCTGTCAAACTCGGTGCCGTCCTCCAGCTTGCCGGTGTAGTGCATGTTCAGCACGTCGCCCTTGCGGGACTTGACGGGGCAGTTGTCCACGCGCTTCTTGATGCCGATCTGCAGCTTCTTTTTCTCGGCTCCGTCAGTCTCGGCTGGGCTGAGAGAAAGCACCGTCACCACGACCAGCAGGAATACCTGCATGACTACAGCGTCGGACAGTGAAAGGATGCTCTTTAAAAAAACAAAAACAAACTTCAGTTCAAAGTCCTGTACGCTAAATTTTGACAATGAATAAAGGAAGTGAGCTGGTAAACACTGAAAGCCGATGGGCGAGCCAAACGACCGGATGTAGTTCACCCAGTGCTGCTACCAGATAAAGAATCCGCCGGAAGTGTCTGAAATCGTTGTTTGTATTTCTAATTTAAACTAGTTCTAGTAAGGAATTAAATATCCAGAATTATTTTGCAGATTTGAATTTTACCCAGAAAATCCTGATGAATTAAAATAATGAAAGGTTACGTTTAATGTAAATTAAAGCAAATATGATCGGCAAATGATTTAAATCTCCAAGTTAAATTGGAAATACCACAAACATTAAAACTGAGAAATATTGTCTTTTCATACTTGTTCATTTTTAATTGGTCGTGAAGCTAAAGACAGAAAGAAAGTGCAGCATGTCACAGTGGAAACTGGTCTTGATTCCATTTCAATACATGTTTTTTGTGCAAAAATGTGAAAAGATCAGGAATGTCATAATCAGTATACACTATTGAAATTAGAAGATTAAGTGGAATCTCTCAAGGCCAGGAACGAAGTCAAGGAAAGTCCATCACATGATGTCACGTTTTAAACAAACAATTATTCCTAGTATTCAGTGTATGATCTCAGAAACCTTTCTGAAGTCATTGTTTGGAGAGACTTTGTTCTTGTGTCAATACATGCAAGTTCAAATCTGACCATGCATCAACAGAGTTGTTCTTTCTGAACCTGAATTACCAAGACAAACCAAGGCAAAGTTTCTGTCAAATAAGGCACTAATACGTTCAAAATTTAATGTTTCAGAAACTACTCAACTGGGCACACTGACCTTAACTGTAGGCAAAGCCTAAAATACTAACTGGTAAACGTGCAACTGGTTTTTAAAGGAAACAGTAGACGGGCAAATTGGATTTTTTTTTTCCCCACAGTGCTAGTTGAAATGTACCTCTAAAAAGATTAAAAAAGGACTATAAACCTCTATACAAATCAACTCTTACAACTGAACTTGGCTACACGTTGGGTAAAGGGACATTACTGGGAAATAAATAAATAAATGTATCAAGAACAAATCTGACCAACACTCCAGCCCAGGAGGCGGCTACAGTGTATCATGTAGCTTATTTACCAACCACCCTAACACCGTAGAAGAAGAATTTAGCTTCCTCTATCTGTTACCAAATTTCCGTTACTGTTATGTCATTCACTGTCACCGGTCGGTCACTTGCTTCACCTTAAGTAAGTCAACCTCTTAAACATAATTATTTACATGTATAAATTTTTATGCAAGTGTAATAACAATTGGTGAATATATATCTTTAATTAACTAACACCAACTCTGACGTCTCTACAGGATCTAAATTTCACGGGGCAACAGTTAGCCGGCTAAGCTAACAGATACCCGACACAATGCTGTCCCGTATGTTGGGGTACCTCATCAACAATCTCCATGTCGTTGAAAAGTTGGCTGAGTCCCGTCCGATTCGAAGGGCTGCCCAGATCACAGCTTACGCCATCACTAAGGCTCAGATTGTCGGTCGGGACACCTCGGAGCGGGTCCTGCGGTCCCAGACGTTGCGGCAGGTCCGGGAGGAGGCCGGCAGAGTCCCCGGTAACCTGGAAGATGTGAACAGCCGCCTCAAGAGAGTCCGAGAAACATTTGTAAATGAAGTGAAGGAGGGATGGAAGGACGGCTCCAGGCAAATCAAGAAATGAGGAAAACAAGATGACTGTAGGATTTTAAAGTAAATATTAGCAAAATCTGTTTGTAAGCCTTAATTTTTTTGAAGTGAGGGAAGCGAGAAGAATGACGTGAACAATCTGCCTCAACAATGCACACAAACAGCCTGATGGCGACCTCAGTTGTGGTTGGTTGGTAGTATTGTGGAAAAAGTGTACTCCTCTATTATCTGTTGCCAGATAGTTTATGATGAACTGCAGTCAAAGAAACAACACATCTGCTGGGACGTTTCTGATAGAAATTCAAAGTGTGTATCAACTCTCTCGCCTGCATATAAGGGAGAAACATGGGGGAATTGAATATTTGGTGTGGATAGACTGAGAGGATCTTCAAATTTATTTGGCACTTAAATACCAACACTGGAACTACCTTTTATAAGGGATATTTCTTTACATAAATCAATTGTACAAATCATCAGACTTTTTCAAACTTGCTCCTATGTGCAATAATGTATCCATGACACTGATCCTGCCAAAGAGCTTTTATAGCTCTATACTTGTAATAGCCTATTGGGGGGGGGTAATGTACATATGTTTGAGAAATGTGTATATACAGAATATAAATTCACCTGTAAGTTGAGACGATAGGAATAAAATAATTTATACCAATGAGTCTTCTGATATTTTCAGGTAATTTGTAAAAGAGAAATAAATCTGACAACATTGCATATAGCTCTGCATAATCAATGATTGTTCTATAAGAGAAAATGGGGGGGCCTATCACTGTATTTTTTAGTCAGAAAGCTTGTATTATGGCAGCTAGCAAGATGTCTTTAAGCATAAAAATAAACTAAAGTACAATACCTACCGAGTAGGTCAGTAAACTCACCACAGATGTGGAAAAATCTGCCGAGTGAAAGAAAACAGCAATATGCAAAGCTGACAAGTCTTAAGATTTAAAACTGACTAAAGATAAAGAAATGATCACAGGCAATAAGGAGAAAATAGTAAAGCAATTCTGAACTAGTGTAAACAACGTTTGAGTGATCAGGGCAGGCAGGGTCATCCTCTGCTGGTAGACAAAGATATGGGTGGGACCAGATCAGCATATCTAGTTCACTGAATAAGAAAAAAAATTTAGCCAGCAGTTTTAAGACCATTACAGTTAATTATCCAGAGGAAGTTTTTATGACATTGATAAGGACTTTCATGTGCATGCATGGGTTCTCTCTGCGTATTCCAGCTTCCTCCCATCAGTGTAGTGGTTCTGGTGTTTCTAAATTTCCCCTATAGGAGGGAATGTGACTGGTTGTTAGTGTCTGTGTTGGCACGACGATGAACTGCTCCCCCAACAACCCTGAATTGGAACAAGCGTGTATAGAGGATGGATGGATTTTTTTATTTCATTTCATGTCTATCCACATAGCACAGGGTTAAAAATTTGGGAAATAACCTGTATACATGCATCTCTTGTAGTCATTTTGATGCAGCGGTTGTCTGCTTTATCTGAAGTAACTCAATGAATACCGACAAACGAAAGAATCAAATCACCCAGATATTTTCCATAGAAACCCCTTGCACAATTCGTATACCTATGACAAGAAAGTGATGGGACTCAGTTATGAAAATAATAATAATTTTTTTTTAGAAAAAGTGTAAACACTGATGGTATAAAGAGTACATGGAGAGAATATGACAGAGAAGGTAAAAATGAAAATCGGCTGCTTTAATGAACTTATTCCGACACAAATTTAGACAAATTATTTATAGTTAGCAAGATAAGTTTAAGATTTATTTTCAGAGATATAGGATGTGGAGGGAAACTGTTAAAAATATGCAAAATATAATCTTTATATTGTAAATAATAAAGAACTATTTGACAGTGGATTTTGCTGTATATAACTTTATTTCATTCGAACAAGGATAGACAGGAAGCAGCTTTATCTGGTAATACTTATGCAGACACACTGGCCTGGCAACTAAATATTAGTCACATGTTACATCATTTCACACAGAAATAAAATCTCTATCAGGAGGAAGAGAAGGTATTCGTTTCTGACAGCATGAGCCAGTACATATACACTGATATGGCACCTGAACTTCATATAAAAATAAATCTCTCAACATAGGAAAATACAAATCTAATCAACATTTTAAAACATGGAATAAACAGCATCAAATAGTAGAAGCTACTCATGTTTTGAACCGATAGGTCCGAGTTAAGAAGATGTCTTTCTGGAGTGAGTTGTTGTGATTAGAAAAAATTGATCTAATCTTTCTTTTTCACTAGTCTCAATTAGCACAACAAATATAGCTTTTAAAATGTATTTACTCTTTTTTGATTCTTTCATGACTGAGAAAATTTAGTCCAAAACACTTCCCAAACTAAACACAAGAACATTTTCTTACTTACATTGAAACAGAATTTCAGTTAAATGGATTTGGATTTTATTCTAAAATTAATTTATTTTTTAAAAAAAAGCCTGTTTACTTTTTTACACTAACACCAACTTGACTTTGACTTGAATCATTCATGTAAACAAAAATCCATACAGTCAACATAAATCACACAAATTTCCTTTAAGTTCTCCCCAAATCTGCTCCACCCTGGCTTGTGTCAGTGTTACTCCAATTTTAGTCAAGATCATATGCAAAATGCCTGAAAAATGGCAGCAAATTGAATCATATATTGACTATCTGCTGAGGAAGTAGTTCCAACTCGAAATACTCAGATTATCACATGACAAACAGAAAAGTAAAAGATTTAAATGTGATGCTGCAAACTTAATAGAGTTGTCTTAATTATTTTGAAGTATTTGAGGAGAACACACGAATCGGACAGCCTATGGATAAAATGCTCATGTCTCACGCAGTTCCCACCAGAGCTCTGTGTGATGGCAACACTAATATGTTCTCACTGCAGAAGCACAGCCTGAAGCAAGAAGAAAATATATCAATTTACAACATTCGCAGCGTGAGCAGCAGAGCTGAGCAGCAATTTGTTCTATATTGACACCAAAGTGTTTGAAAATGGGAGAGCTGCTTTGGATTCACTTACGAAAGGTTAGATTAGTACAGTTTTAAAGGTCTCTGGGGTAAAGTGATATTTTTCTACACTATTTTCTCTTTGTAAAACAGGTTTTTGAAGGACAGTGTTGCACTACAGTGATGTAACAGGTGGCAGCATATTCACTGATATGGCAGCACACCCTCAGTAAACAAACAAATGGCAGCAACACCTTCCCTTACTCACCCTGGCTGGAAAATTTGTAACCAACTCATATGTCCGCCACTAAATCAAATTGTGCTTTGTATGCTTCAACACCAGCTCCATTTAAATCGAAAGACAGCTCTAACATGATGCATCCTCCCACATAGTAGCTTAAATTAACAAACAGTCAGGTAGAAATGATGCAAAGTGACAAAGGGGGAGTGGGTTCCCAGAAAGCAAGACTAAACTGCTCTAGACTGGAGCTATGATGTGTGATTCAACTAGACAGCAATCAGGATGGTTAAACACTCAACATCAATGTGTGAAAAGTGATGACAGAAAGAGAGAAAGAAGAGCCAAACATGGAGGGTGTAAGACTGGCGAGAGAAAAGGAGGGTGCAGGAAATATAGATGGAAAAAGAATGAAAAAAAAATAAGTGCCATAAGAGAAGAGACCAGCGTTGTCGTATCATTACATCCAGACATTGGTCACCTTGAGGCTGAGCAGGGCCATCAGCAGCAGCCACACAGATGACACAGCTGTAAATACAATCAGGAAATACATGAAAGGTTGTTGGTAAGACTGGGTTTTAGAAAGATAAATGTCCATTTTAATAAGTGGAGGATTCCCCTTATTGTTATCATTTATAGACACTGACCCTTCCTTCATTCATGCCAATCTCCTTGCCAACGGCCTCATTTAAGCTTGCCTAAATATCTTATTTTACAAGTAAAATGAACATTTCAAAAGCTCACAAATTAGAAGATGGATAACATTTCCCCCAGTAGCTTCATATTATAAAGATATGATTCTTTTTGTTAGAAAAATATTCCTCAAAACGTCAAAGTAGTTCATAAGATCTTAAGTTAAGTTTTACCTGTGCTTGATGAGTTGCACTCCATGTCCACCAGTGAGTTCATGTATCCCTGACCCAGCCACTCTTGGTAGGTTTTTCTGTCACCAACACCCACAATGCCAACAGTAGAGTCTTTGAAGATGAGATCTGTGCCATTGTAGGCCTGAGAGTCAAACATCTTGAAATCCAGACCAACATCACTGCCAAAATGTGTCTATAGAGAAAAGATAAAGGGACAAACTGAGGGATTAGAAACCAAAAGAAACTAAATAAACACATTCAGGTGTCCTTAGTCTGTATCTCTGCACAGTACATACATGTGAAGATTCGTACCTGTGCATGGTCCAGGAGCCCATAAACTGCGTGGATATTGGTGTCCGGTCGTACCATTACAGCATGAGCAGGGACTCTTGCCAGGTTACAGTAATTGTACTGTGTGACCTCAGCTTTAGTTCCCTGGGAACAGAGTAGCTGGAAATCTTTAGACTGGAGATCTGTAGCCCATGATTCAGATGACTGACCTGAAAAAGCAAAGTCATTGCACCTCTCAGTGATTTTACAAGACCTTTAAAACTAAATCTTGGAGTAACTTCTCTTACCATCAGTGTTTTGAAAAACAGTGGAATGTTTGACGAAAGCCACGTCTCCTCTACCACTAGCCAGACACCTATATGAACAAATTAACACACACACACACACACAGTTCAAATAATATCCTGACTGGATACAATTAAATTATGAGATGTGTAGTGCTAACAGTTGGCAAGATATATTAATATTATTATTATTATTATTATTATTATTATTATTATTATTATTATTATTATTAAGATCACACAGCTTTAATTTACTTTCTTCTGCATCTTGTAAAAGTTTTAGATGCATCCACTAGAGGCAGATGAGTAAAAATGAATGACTTACATAGGACTACAGTGTGTGTAAAATACAGCATCTGCACCTCTAACTCCAATGAAACATGTCATTGTGATAAGTTCTGGGGATTGGGGATATTTTTACTACCTGAAGGCTCCATCATATCCGTCATACAGGTCTTTTCCCTTCTCGCATTTGTTCTGTCCTGAACTGTCTCCCACACACAGATCACACAGGTTGCTTGGGAAAGCGGGTTGATTGGCACCAGGTACACAGCTCTGCTTGAAGAATTCTCCTACCGCTAAGCATCATGGGAGACAGGAAATGCAAAGTCAGATTGTGTCAGATTAGATGAAATGATTTTAATAGCTGTTCTACCTGAAATACCATGGACAGAGTAACTTGAATTACTTTGTGGATTTTACAAATTTAAGATTGGCTCACTTTGTTTGGGACTTCAAGACTACAAACATCACACTGATGTTGTATTCAGGGTTATCAGGCTTTATGGGAAATGCAGGATCTGCATAAGGATGGCCTGTACGAGGTATGAAAAACTAAAAGTAAATTGTAGCTATTATGATTGTGCATAATTGTGAATCCAAATCCATGTAAGTTGATGGAAAGTTTTGAACCTTGTAACAATGCTGAAAAACTAAGAGTTAATTCAACAAAAAGTGATGCAATATGTCTGGAGAGGATAACAAAGATTATCTTGCTTCAGATTCTAAAAGGTGAAATTGTCCTGATTTTCACTGTGTTTCATTGTGACCTTTGTGGGCATTGGTGAAGTAATCACTCACTCCAAAAAGTATATTTCAATACACGCTTTTGCAATTTTTGCTGATTCTTTGAACTCAATAATTAATTCTACAAAGACATACTAACTCATACAACCTTGTGGTATCTGACAGTGCTGTGGGCGGATCAAGTGTCTTTCCATCAATGTTGAGACAGGAATGTTCCAGCCAGCCGTGCGACCATATCCAGTGTGACAGGAGCTTTTGCCACGCAAATCGTCAAGGTTACGGATGTCTGTGCTAGTTTTCCTCACCACTGCTACTGCATAGTACACGGAGCCGTCACGATCATCTAGATAGAAAAATATATTTTTTAAAAACATATATATGAGGTGACTGTCTCATAGTACATGAGCATGTCTAAAGAAATAAGAATATGTGAGCATGTGAGGATATCTAAGTGAGTGTGAATGATACCTGTGTAACTCTCGGCAGCAGCAGGGACTAAGCCGTAGTTTTTGCCTGCTGTGTAGATGTAACCTCCATCTAGGGTGATGGCATCGGCCTCTTTGTTCTAAAGAAATACGAATATCAAAATGCAGAATTGTAATAAAAACAGTTTGGTTTATTTTTCTGTATTTTCATATCTTTATATTCAGCATGAATATATCTGTTACCTTGATTCTCTCCATACAGTCTGTCAAAGAGTCCCCGTACACACATTTGACAGTTGGAGTCAGACCTTTATTTTGGAAGGCCGTGCCCATATCAGCACATTTCTGCTGCTCACCGCTGGACAACACACACCAACGTAGGACTTTAGGTATATCTGTCATCAATACAGAAAGATGGGTACACAGGAAGTTAGTCACATTTCACCTTCCTCTCTGCTTTAGCGTAGTATCTTAGGGCTTTTCTGCAAGACACAGTGCCTCACCTGCAGGTTTACAGTCCATGGCTTTCATAGTGTTATGGTAGATGTCACCCATCCAGATCTTTGGGTCTTCTGACTCGACCCCCACAAACATCACGGTGGAATCAGAGAAAAGAATAGTTCCTCCTCCATAATCCGCAGATGAGAACATGTTGAAATTGGATTTTGCCTGCAAACCGAAGTTACTCTTGAAATATGCATCACAAATATAATTTGCCTGGGAGAATCTGTTATTTCAATAAATGTGATGGTGCTTTGTTTTTAGTGTTAAAATTTGTCATCTAAAACCCCCCCATTGCAGGCTTGAGCTAAGCCTGCTACTACCCTGCTGTCACTCAACCCACAGTTTTTTGTTCTTAACTTGAACACTAAAGAAAAAAAAACATGAGGGGTACATATTGTTAATTTAATGCGCAAAATTTACATTTGGGCTTGTAAAACAGAAAAAAAAATTCTCATGCTGATCAACAAAGTGGCCCAATCCCAATTCCTCTCTTTGAACCCTTCACTTGGACCTAACACTCTAATATACTTCTTTTATCTTAATAATCAAAGGTAGTGGTAATCTAACCCCATTTGTTCAACATGGCTTTTTGTTTTTCAGAGATAACATTTTTTCAAGACACATTTAGACTCAGATGAAAGTTAATAAATTAATTTCTAATATTCTCAATGTGCATAAATGTAACCATATAGCTCAACATGGTTCCACTGATGTTCATACAATGAACAGTGACTGTGAGTGTTGCTAGTCAAGGGCCTATTTTTTGACGTACCAGACCATCGTTTAACATGTTAAACACCACAGAGGGAGTGATGTCACTGCCAACCACAATGCCACGAAATGGAATGCGAACCAGATGACATCTTTTCCACTGAGTGACAGGAGCTCTGGTGCCGTCACGGCACAGCAACTCATAGTCTGATGACTTCAATGGAAGTGCCCACTCCGGACCGTGACCTGGGGAAGAATAAACTTATTAATTAGCACTAACAAGGAATATCGTAACTGACTAAGGCCAAATAAGATAGAAGTTGCTATGATTATCAAATACATTACCATCTGTGTTCTCCTCAACAGTTGTATGTTTGATGAAAGCCACCTGTCCTGCATCTTCAGCCAAACATCTTCAGAAAAACAAAAAAACAGCTGTTGAGATTTTAAAACTGGCAGCATTTCCCACCAACAAAAGTGTCCTTCTCAGTTATTTACACAATCCTTCTGCTATAAATAGTCTGTGTCAGTCTGATATTGAGCCAATGCAATATATCTATGCATGTGTGTGTGTCTGAGTATGTGGATGTGATATAAACAAAAAATGTTGTAACATAAATATATGTCTGACATTTATTAGTTTCGTTAATTTATTAGTTTAATCGGTGCGATGAAATAAAATACATAAAATAAATAAAACAAGATAATGGAAAACCGAAAGGGTGTAGGCAGAAGCTAGTAGCTTATAAAATGCCTACCCATTACCAGTATATAGGAGAAAAAAAGAGTTGAAACAGGAAAACGAAAAGAATTAACATCACCACCATTTATAATTAGAACCACTTGTGAAATTAACTGTTACCACTATATGATATTTAGAATCCATAACTCATTATGTTATTTCTGTATTTTCTTTTAAAAAATTTCAGCCAAGATTTTAATCGGTAATAGATCTCTGTCTCTGTTAATTACTCCAGTAAGTAGACATGGCTTCCCCCGGCCGCATCGTTGGCACTACCTGTATTTATCTATGCACACAGCCCTTTCAGCACATGAGCACGTTTCACACAGAAGGGGCGTGGCCAGGACGAGACCTGAAGGCATCTGATTGGTTCTTTCCATTTGGACCGAATGGCAGGGATTGGTCAGAGTTTTTTCGTTCTTTTTTATGAATACATAATGTATTGACTACTCTCAGGATGAAAGGATTTTTTAAAATTCATATTTGTGCATCATTTTATCTGTCTAGTTCCAGGACCTTTTGTTGTAAATCACTTTTTATATAATTTAGTTATTTTCAGTGATATTGTACAACATACTGAATGCAAAAATATAAACTCTGAGTAAGTGCGTGTTACGTATTTGGTGAATAAACAAGCCTTACCTGAAAGCTCCTTCATAGCTGAAGTACCTCTCGCTACTGCTCATCTCACACTTGTGTTGTCCGGTATCGTCTCCTTTGCACAGCTCACACAGAGATGTTGGATCACCAGGCTGGTTAGCTCCAGGGATACAACTTGCGTTGAAGAAATTTGCCACACCTGATCAAAGACACACACACAAACATTTTCACAGTGCTTTTAATGAACACATTAATGATTTACTGTGTAGAAGTATGCACATGCTGAAGTGACATATAATAATTTTGATACAGCAGGGGTATGTAAGGATCTTACACACCAAGGAATCTGTCAGCTTTGCCACAAACTCATTATTGTATTCCAATCCTGTTAAATGTCCCAAAGATGTTCTTGAAGAAACTCATTTAGCAGCAGCAGATGTAACCAGAATTTGGTTGATGGAAAAATGAATAGAAAATATTCACAGTTGCACAAACAATAGCTTGTTCTGATACCGTTTTAACACCCTTTTCCATTATTTTTCTTCATTTTAACCGTATCTGCACCCACCCCCAACCCCTCCCCATCAGGTCACACACAGCATTCAAACATAAGAGAATTATTCTATTTTCTACTTTGTATCTTTGTTTCTTTTCTTTTTTTTGTGCTACTGTGCACTTTGTTTTGATCTTGTTTTGTTATGTTTTGTTTTTGTTTGTTTCATACAGAAGTTGCCCAGTACCTGGATTAAAACACTTATTGTATTGATAATCCCTCTTTTTAACAAGATTTCCTGGTTATCGTCTGGACTAGTCAGAGTTATCTGTATCGTGTTTCACTCTTATAAAGCACATACTGAAATCTGAAACATGTCTCTCCTACCATGTGGGATGTTGCAGTCCATCACAGACATGTAGCCCTGGTCTATGAGGTATCCTAAAGGCATATTCCAGCCTGCAGTTCGACCTTTCCCAGTGTGGCAGCTCCTCTTTCCTGCCAGGTTGTGGATACTGATGCCAGAGTTTGCTCTCTTCACAACTGCGACTGCATAGTAGGATGCAGCATCTGGGGAAACAACAGCATGCTGAAACTCTGACTTCTGCATGTACTTGAACAACACTGTTATCATGCTGCTTTGGAAAACAGGTTATTGTGAGTTTATATAATTATGAGTTATATAATTTATAATTATGAGTTGTTCTCCACTCTTATCATCATGGAACAATGATCTACAACAGTGGTTCCCAACTCATTTTTCCTGAAGACCCAGTTCAAGCAAGTACCAAAAAGCTTTGGACACCCTGCCTGCCCTGTGTTGAAACCATGCTTTCATTAGCTAGCTTCTCGCCATAAATGATGCATTCTGGCTGACTATTTTCCTTTGATAAAACCAATGTTGAGCTAATTATCAACATATAGCCTTATTAATCTATTTATTTTTCAAAATAAGGACAAATCATCTGCACAGTGGCATTTCCCAGACATCTATTTAATGAAATGGTGCAAAGTTAGTGTTTTTGGGCTCCCAAAATGCTGGTTCCATGTGAATGCAACACCCAAAAAACTTAAGTGAATACAGTTCAACTCATCTCTGTGTGGACATGGCCTTAATATAAATTACACTGGCTCTAAACACTAAACAGTCAAAGCCTCGGGGACCCCAGGTTGGGAACTACTGATCTAGAAGGTCAAAGTTCAGTCTGTGACTCCACATCCATATGATCTATATTTATCCATGCAATACAGTGATTATTATCAGTGTAACAGGTGACAAAACCAAGAATGGGCTGGTAAAAGAAGAAAAGAAAAGAAAAGAAAAGAAAAGAAAAGAAAAGAAAAGAAAAGAAAAGAAAAGAAAAGAAAAGAAAAGAAAA
>JBBBVU010000015.1:10391284-10410874 GCA_037177055.1 Atherinosoma microstoma | reverse complement strand
CTATCTATCTATCTATCTATCTATCTATCTATCTATCTATCTATCTATCTATATATCTATCTATCTATCTATCTATCCTTTCATTTAGGCAAACATTTTACTTGCCGTTTAAAGTTCAATGAGGTGAACATGACAGTATTATGTCGAGATAGGGAACTCATTTCTTAGCAGGACTGTCACTGCACAATCAGAACCATAAGACTTCATGAAAAGAAATAGTGTCTGATAAGAAATAAAATCCCCAATTATGTCACTATGTAGGCGATGTATTATTAACAAAATCATAACATTTGGCTTTTAAGTTTTATATAAAAAGTGATTTGAGATTCTATTTCCTGGATGAAGAGACATGTGTATAATTATCAGACTATGTGGTGACATCTTGAAATTTTTTGTTACATCTGACTAAAAGTCCAAAATCCAACCCAGCTCTGTTTATTACTGAATGTGACAAAGAAAATTGCTATAAGATAGAGAATATGTTGCAAATGTTTTGACAACTGACTCATCTTTTTACCTTGCCTTCCTTCTGACACTTCCATGCTGTACTGGATATATATCTAACTGTCATGTATTGTGGGTTGTTGGGTTCAGGGTTTAACTTTGTCTTTTGGTTTCTTAGTTTCGGTGTCATGTTGATACCAAAGACACTCTCCACCCAGCCCTCACCCACTTGGACTCCAAAGACTCATATGCGTGAATGCTGCTTCTGGATTTCAGTTCAACATTTAACACAATCATCCCCCCAGCAGCTGATGCACAAAATGGCTCAGCTGGGATTATACTCCTTCTGCAACTGGATTCTGGGCTTGTTATAAGAGAGACCACAAAATGTCCGGCTGGAAACAATCAGGACCAGGACCATCACACTGGGCACGGGAACCCCATAAGGGTGCATGCTCAGCCCTCTGTTCTTCACTCTGCTGACTTACGACTGTGTGCCCAGCTCCAACGTCATCATCATTAAGTTTGCAGATGACACGACTGTTATGGGCCTCATCACCAACAAAGACGAGGCTACAGGACCAAGGTGAGCCAGCTGATGCAGTGGTGCCATGACAACAACCTCTTCCTCAATGTGGGGAAGACCAAGGAAATGGTCATCGACTTTAAGAGAAGGTCCTTACAGCATCCCCCAGAGACCATCAACAGTGCTGTTGAGGAAGGGGTGAGCAGCACCAAGTCCCTGGAGAGGCACATCTCTCAGGACCTCTCCTGGACAACATAAACCACACAGCTGGCCAAGAAAACCCAGAAACACTTCTACTTCCTCTGTAAACTGAAGAAAGCACAAGTTCCCCCTCCCATCATGCTTTCCTTCTACCGGAGCACCATCAAGAGCTTCATCACTGTGTGGTACGGAAGCTGCTTCGCTTCCTGCAAAAAGACCCTGCAACACATAGTGAAGGCAGCCAGCAAGGTCCCTGGTGTCCCTCTGCCCAACCTCACAGACACATTTCCACACTCGCCTCACCCATAGAGCCATCAGGGTTGTTGGGGATCCCTCACACCCCTAACTCCCACTGCAGCCCCCTGCCTTCAGGGAGAAGGTTCCTGCTCCACAAGACTGTCCAACAACTTGATGCACAAATTTGTTCACCTTGAACACTTACACTGCCACTTAATTTTCATTTTAATATTATCTTACTTCATGTGTGGTTTTGTAAACTTTTTTTTTACTGTTATTTTCTGTTTTCTTATAATTTTTTTGATCTCTTTAGTGAGAAAAAATGGTATTTTGAACAAACTGTTAATGGATGGAAGTCTTTGAATCGTGAATGTCCTCACTTTTCTTACAACAGATTTCTGTTTCTGATTTCCACACCTGCTCTGCATTTAGTTATTAGCTCATACAGTAAAAATGCTCCCTGGTTTTCTCTGTTTAATGCCAGCTCTTTGTCTGTTGTGATGAGGTTTCTTTTTACTTTTCCCGTTTTATCACATTGTCCTATGTTTTTGTTTTGTTTTTCTCAGTTAAGTTCATCTGCCTGTAGTCCTGCCTTTAGTTACTCAGTTTTAACCATGAATCATGGTATTCTTTGAAAAAGGTGCCAAGTGAATCTATGTTTGTCATTTTACGACCTTACAGTAGGTGGTTTAACTTTTGTGTCCAGCTCCGGTGTTTACCTTCATCTGTCCCAGATAAGTTCACAGGCAGAAAACTTTTCAGGTAATTCAGATTTTTGTCTAACTTCTATCATTAGGATATTATTTTCTCTTATTCTTAAAAAACAAAATGCACTAAAATTTTAATTGAGAGAGGAGGGAGAGAGTAGGGTGGGGGGTACAGAATCTGTACATTGCTTTAAGAACTTAATCTTAGGGCCTGTAAGAAAGGTGGACACTCACCGATCTCTCCTGAGACCTCGACACTCTGACCGTCTTTAGTCTAAACCTCTCCTTCTTCTCTGCTCTGTAAATCAAACAAAACAAAAGGAGGAAAACATGAAGAGATATACAGAAACACAACACAAATAAAATTGTTAAATTGTAAAGAAACTTTATGGACAGCCTGTATTTCATTCTTTAAAAAGGAATTAAGCAGCTTACTTAATAAAAATCTTGAGTCTGGATATCTTTCAGCTATAAGTAAAACAATCTGCTTTTCAAACAGGTCTGAGATAAAGCCAAAGGAATCTAATGGACTTAAAAATCCAGATTTTATGTAACTTGTCAGTGAAAAACAGATAGCATGCTTATTTTCAGTTATCCAAACAGGCTATGACAACCTTAAAACATTTTTTTTATTTAAACTATATTTATATAAGTAGTCCCATTGAGACACACAACCTCATTTACAAGGAGAGACCTGTTTTGAACAGACAAAACTACAAATAAATTAGCCTCAATGCATCAACCACTATTCTAACACCTCTCCATAAAACCTGTGATAGCCTCTTTCCTTGTTCCTTTGCTCTCTCCCACTCTTTCTTGCTACCCCCAATCCCTTCCCTCTTTCACTAACTGCCCTAAAACACTCTATTTTCCCTCCTTCTACTGCATCCCTCATGCCATGCTAACTCCTTCCTAGTCACAGATGGCAACATGACTTGTTCAACATCATCTCCTCACACCCCAGAAACCTATCAACATCTGTCTGTTACCTCCTCCACAGGGGGAAACAACAAGAGACAGCAAGATGAGAGGATACAATGTTTCTCTATTACCACCACAGGTTTACATTGATTTGATTCTACAAAGTGACAATGATTGCAGTCATAATTCAACAGAAAATGCCCCTACAATGTAAATACTAAAAACTAGTTTAAGACCCTTGAAGCTGCCTTTTGAAAACTGGTGCCATGTTGTTTACTGGCACAGCAGCACCAAGGAACAAAGAGCCAGTGTTTAGACCTGTTCTGATATGCAGCACACAGCATGAGCAGTAACTCAAAATATGGTAGAATCACATTTATGTGTTGTAGTCTAACAGAGCTACTATAGTAACATGGTGATGCAACCTGGAAAATGAAAAATTTGTGATTGTAACTGACTGTATATTTGGATAGAATATAATTGTTCTTGTGTAATTACTGCATGATTCCTTTCATTTGATCCAAAAAAATGTTTGTTTTTGCAATACTCCTTCTAGCCACAAGAGGATGAAGTGCTCCACTACTTCATTTGCAAGCACATCCACTTACTTAAAAACTAAGGGAAAAAAATAATTGAGGAACATTTCAAGTTAATTTCAGCATAATATCTTTATTTGCCTGTTTTCAGGCTCTGAATAAACTGGACTGTAGATTTTGTATTCTCACTTGCCTTTCCGGGCCTCTGTTATTCTTGAGCATAATTAGTGTATGTAAGAGAAGAAAACATTTCTTAATTTTTAGGATTTCAGGACACTATCAAACATTTTCTAATTTCAAGTTGTAAAAGTGGTAGCCTCTGTAGTAATATTTCACATGTATAATTTATTTATGCCAGAGTATAAGTTAAACTTGTTTTACAGAGTAAAACCTCAATGATGGAATTGAGTTTGTTTCTATTTCTTAGAATAAAATACATTCCACATAATTTATCTAGAAATTATCTGCATATGTTTTGCAGTAGAGTATTAGAAACATGCAGGTACTTTGACAGTCTTTTACTCACACGTTTCTGCCCTAACCGTGTGTATCAGACGTGTTTGGATCCATCAAACCGACTTTCTTGACAACTGAACCTTAAGCTGTCACGCTAACATATGCTTTAGTATATCATAGTCACCTCTCACAATAAATCTGAAGCACTCAAGCTGATGATAGCAGAGCTATCGTCATGGATAATAAGTAACATCAAACAGCAGATGACCAAACCCCACTCTCATCTGAAAGTGTTAGAGCTCTGACCTCCTGCGGCTGGGGATGACCCCAACTTCAGGGCAGTTTGGGGGTGGGGGGCTGAGGTGACGGGCCGGCCACCACTCTTCTTCGCCGGCACTGCTCACATGGAGGATGTCCCCGAAATGAAAGGGCAGGGCCTGATTGGGTATGCTCAGATCTGATGCACTTCCATCATAGTCAAACAATGCCCTGAAGACAAACAAGTAAACCACATAAAAAAAAGAGAAGAAAAAAGAGACAGCCATTAAAAAAAATACCATTTCTCTTCAGATCCTGATGGATGGGGGCACACAGGTCAGTCATTCATTTAGCTGCAGTAACAATGAACGTCTATAGTTTTGCACTGTAATACAAAATGACAAAATACATTTTACAATAAGATTTGTCATTTAATGAAGTAATCATCCCACACATTATACACAAGTGTTAATAGATGGAACAGTGACAGAAAATCTCCATGCTATTAATTCATGACCTTGTCTGGATCTACATGTTTCTCTGCACATGCAGGCAGTTGTGCACATCTGTCTTTTTGTGTGTCACTGTGCAAGTTTTGTGTATGTGTTAGAACTGTGATATGTCTGTGACCACAGATTCAAACCAATCCAGAGGGAAAAGACCTGGGAAAGTAGGCCAGCAATG
This sequence comes from Atherinosoma microstoma, assembly GCA_037177055.1. Lineage (NCBI taxonomy): Eukaryota > Metazoa > Chordata > Actinopteri > Atheriniformes > Atherinidae > Atherinosoma > Atherinosoma microstoma. Next base: position 10,405,904 of record JBBBVU010000015.1, on the reverse strand, counting down.
TGTATGTGTGTGTATGTGCAACGTAACTAGAGCTGAAATAACCAGCATCCCCTAAAGTCCCAACTGCCTTCATCAATAAAACAGAACAGAAATAGGGAGGAAGAAGCAACACGAATCAGACAGAGACATACGCAAACTAATCTACAGAGAGTACAGATCAGATCAAAAACACATCATGTCATGTGCTACTCATGTTAAAATGAAGATTTTAAAGGAAGGATGTAAACATAGCACACTAGGATTTTAGGTGGCAGATGATAATGTGACAGACTGCATAACGCACACAAAACATTAATTCCTGAAATATACTGATGCATTCAAACATTAATCTTTATTCAATAAAGACTAAAACATGTGGTTTAGATTGTTTCACAGTACTGTGATATCATGTGCTTTAAGTCCTTGTGCAATACTTTAAAGTTAAAATGATTTTATGTATTTAGTTACAGTGATAGCATGTCAACACTGGCCAAAAAACAAAATTTTCATGGTAAATAGAAAGCCACGTACGGGGGATTCACAGATTAACAGAATAAAAATGAAGTACTTTTATATAGCAAGAATAACTACACAGTTTAATTCCAGTTAAAAAATACACCAAAATGAGTTAAATAAGTTATATAAAATATATAGATATGTGGCTTTTTCTTTTTGTTGTTTTGTTGTAATGAGAACTGCTTACAGGGAGAACAATCATGAGATAGGGTAGTTTAATCTTACTGATGACATCTAATTGCAATACAACATTCAGCCTTGAGTGACAAAGTACCATCCTCATCATCATTATCGTGTAAGCAGCAGATTATCAGGTGAAATCACTGCAGTAGTTGGGATGTTGATAATTAGCTGCAATTGCACAAAAACATCTGTTTAGGAGCTGGTAAGAATTACCCAAACCCTCAAACTTGTGGAAACTGGGTCAGCGATACAACAGGTTCAGTTTTGTTCATGGCTTATGTTTAAGGGGAATTTTTCTTTTAGTTTTTATTTAAGGTTTAGGCAAATAACGTAGTTTGGTGCTTATAGGAATCAGAAAAATAGATTAGTTCAATTTATCAAGTTCTTTCATTAAGTTAAAAAAAGTCTTTCTTGAAAGACTGATTCCATTTCATGAATCATTCATTAGTGGTAACTTTGATATAATAATTGATTTTATGTAAAATATTTTACAATACTTTTTTGTTATTTTATAAATAGTTAGTCTATATAATTGATTTTTGTGAAATTGTATGCATATTTTTCTGTTATTGTATGAATATTTTCTCTGTGTAATCATGAAAAAGTCAAATTCTCAAAAATAGTATAATAGATGAGAAAAAATTGTGGAAAAAGTTAGAAAATATGCTGGAAATCTGGGCTGCCTTTGCATTAACAGTCCACAGATGCATAAAGCAAAAGGGCAGCTGTCAGATATGCGTATATAAATTGTATGTCCTTTCTTTTTACTGTCACCAATTCACACAGTCAAAGAGTTTAAAGGAAAATATGGATTACAATGAGTTCCCATATGACTTTGTGGTTTCACTAATAGATGATGCATGGTGAGATGGTGGTGGTGAGAGTTAACAAGACCACATCCATGTAAATGCAACTCTGAATGTATCACAGACTCTCAGTATTGCCATCAATTTTATTTTAATTTCATAGTTTAATTCCCCAGTGGGAGCCACTGAAATCCAATTACTGAAGTGAAGGGAAACAGACTTATTACTGCAGTATGTAACAGAAATATGTTGAATCTTGTAGGCATTGAAAAACCTATGTGGAAAACATGCTGTTGAAAGTTTATATTAATGTTGTATATACGTCTTGTAGTCGATTACCTTGGTATTAAATGATTTAAGATTTTAAGTGAAGGCCAGAGCCAAGTAAAGGTTGAGCATGAAATTCAGGATTGCAAGTGTCAGATGTGTTAATTATTAATAATCTTCATTCTTCACATACATCTCAGGAAGATGATAAGTGAAAATATCAAGTACAATAAAGAAACAGGAAAGACAATTCCTGACATCTTAACAAAATCGGCAGCAAACTGGCTGCATTGATGGCTGTGTGTAGCATTATAAAAGCAGCGTTTGTACATGAGTCTCTAATTGAATTAACCTGTTCTCGGCATTACAGTCATTTTAATTCTTGAGTGGGAATCTCACAGGAATTACTCCACTGAGAGAACACATTAATTACTTTAATGTGTCTGTGACAGAAACACAATTACATTTTAAACAGGCCTTTGTAAACGTGATCGAGGATTTTTGCACGGCCAGCATCTCATTCTCCAAACAGCAAAGCAGTTTAACTATGAACTGAATGCTCATATTCTGGTACTGCTTATGTGTGCTTTATTTCAGAAGATAAAACAAAGGAAGAAAGAGATGCTTTATTAGGGATTCATTAGGGAAAATCTAATCAATTCCTATTCACACAATGTTGCCAATACAGGGAGTAGAAAGAACTAAACTAACTTTTTTTGCTTTAACACCAACACACAGCCCTGTTTGTTCTATCTAACAGTGCATTACTTTGGCCAGTCCTTAACACAAGTACATTTAATGAGACTGAGTTTCAATCAAGACTGTGTGTTGGTGTTAAAAAAGAAAAAAAGAAAAAAAGACTTTAAGAAATCCAGTTGAAAATGATTTGGATATAGTGAAAAACCATTTACATCACTGCCCAAAATCTCCTTAATTTGTATTATATGCTGACTGTCTCAATTTGGAGGAAATAACAAGAAAAAAATTAAAAAAATGAAACATCACATTAATGAAAAAAAAAATACCCTTAGACAATCTGAAACTCCAACTTTTATTTCAAGAAGCCCCTGTTTGGCATAATCTTAAAAGACTTTTAAATCAATATCTAAAATCAATACAGCAGAGAAAAGTATCACTTTTCAGTACACTTAAAGCCTACTGATGCTGCAGTGTAGAATCAAAGCTTCAGGGTTTGTTCTAATTCTCAGAGACTATACAGATACCAGCAGCATATGAGCGAGCAAAGATTCTGTTGGGACGTTGAACCTTTCCCTTCCCCTTTCCTAAAAGCAAATAAATTATAATATGTAAAGTACACTCTATCTAAAATATACTGTAAGCCATCATCATGACTGCAATTCAGCTGATTTTCATATACTGTGCAACAATCCCTGCCTCTTCAGGTGAATCTTTCCGCAGTGGAATATACAATTACGATGGCAAGCTATTGAGCCATGCAGTGTGTTTAAAATAGACCATAATGGTGTGAATTTTAAATGAGCCAGGAGAGAAGCGAGGGGGAAGAGGATATATACACACCTTTCGCACAGTCATAGAAACAGGACATACAGTATGCCACTTTGTGTCAGTGACATTTCTACTGAGGAAAGAAGAAAGGTTAACCTGTCTTCCACACATATGACACTTGTAAACCCCACACTCACACATATACATGCATGGACACACAGCAGCAGCCCAGAGCACCAGGCACCCCCAATCTGTCACGCACCAACAAGCTCACCGCGACCAATTGGCTGCCAGTGTGAAGCTTCCCTTTTGATATTAGCAGGCTGATTGGTTATTTCTGGGCAGTAACGAGATACAGGAACTGTCTCTCTGACAGTGATTTATCATGTGAGTGGTTGGGGGATTACTAAATTATTTTATGTAACCTTGAAATAATCCTGCCCTAATTTTGACGGGACTTGTCATTATGATTCAGTATGTGAACTGATTACCTTACAAGAAGTGTCATTCAGTTACATTATTCATGAAATTGCCCTTATAAAGTGTTTAAATGTAGAACCTCACACAGATTGTTTTATTACTGTAAATGTTTCTGTAAAAACATTTTCAAACAGTTTAAATCAGTATTTCCACTCCGAGGTGATTCATAAAACGTATGCACCTAAAAAAATGGGACCAGTATCTTTAACTAAGTTTAAATTAGTCTTAACAAAAAAGCAAGGGGTTGAAATCATAATCAAACACAATGACCCTAAGTGTTCTTTGTTTTTGAGAAACAATCCAGAAATCTGCATTAATCTTCAACCAGTTCAGGTCAGAGTTTTCTTTTGTGTACAATATATTTAGACTCCTCTAATAAGGACATGATAAATTCCATGTCATTGTAAAACCAAACCACTATTTTAATCTTTAAAACCTTAGAAGACATGTCTGCTGTTTAAAGTGGTTCTTTTTCTGAAAGCTTTCAGGTGAAAAATTTAGAGAATAGTCTCTTCTTAAAAGGCATTTTTTAGAATTTAACTCAAAGTGTTTAATTTTCATCCTCTGTGGCGTCTAGACCATAAAATGTTGGAGTACAGTTTATAGTTCAGTGACTTTAATAAAGAAAAAAGTAATACTACATAAAAATATGTGCTTTAGCATTTTCCTCTGCTGAGATAGCTTTCAAAAAGATGACAATGAATACAAATTCTTCTTACTACTCATACAATGTATTTTGTTTTACTGTTTAAGTGAACTGATTAGTCTCGAGAAGATGCTTTCATATGTTATGATATATTGTCAAGTCTCAAGGTTTCCAGTAAAGATTTTCATGGCGACCAGCTCAGATAAGAGATGAATCACCTTTAACACTCAAGTTCAGAGAGATTTAGTTGGTGGTTGTCAAAAGTAAAGCAGACTGTGTCTGTTAATCAGGTTTTTACCCTGTATATATTCACAAACACTGTACCTTTTTTTATTTTTTTTATTTTTACCTATTCTTTCATTAAAAAGACTTGTTTTAATTTTAAAAATTTTAGACTAAAATGACATATTTAAGCCTCATTTAATATCTGTGTTTTTGATGTGACTTTCAACAAGCTCTGAAATGACACTATGAACCTAGGGTAAATAATTAGATTATTCATTGCAAAGAAAGGACATCATCAGTGTAGTTAGACTAGGTCTGAAGCAGCTTTTGGGCTCCAAGCGTGGACAAAGGGATAGACTTGATGATTCAGATACACACATACACACAAGGACAAGACCGATAAGGACAAAGGACACACAGAAGAAACAGACAAGACATGTTTGTGTGAGACAGCATTCTCAAAACAATCTCATCGTGATTCTATATGTGATAACCTCTATTTTAGCTTCTTACAGCCATAAAACACAGAGTAGACAGCTGAGATAAGACTTTCTAATAGTTGTCACACTGAAGAGCACTGGACAATCAATCGCCTCTGTCAACTGTGTGTGCGCGTGTGTGTTACCTGATATAAAGTGTGCGTTTCTGTGTGGAGCGTAGCGACGTGGAGCTGGAGCTGACACTGCTGGTCATCATTTGTTCTCTCAGGTCATGGATCTTTGCTTCAAAACGACTGTACTCTAGAAAAACAGACACACAAAAAAAGAAAGCTTGTTAGAATCAGACAGTTCTTATTTGACACATTCCTCTTTATTCCAGACGTTGAATAATTCATTATTTATGAAGCATCTGCTTTAAACTATTTTTACAACTGAGAAGTGGTGATTTTTACACTTCAGTCACGCAGAAGATGAAAGAGAAGAGCAAAGCATGAAGAGAAAACGGCCTGAAGGATGGTGGAGGTTTATTTTTAGTGACAATCGTGTTTCCTATAAATGACTACAGAGCAACAAGTACAAGCATGTGAGATTTTATCAAAATGGCAAAAATGTTACTGTGTTTGTGCAAGAACAAGGATTATCCTGTGCAACTACAAACAGAAGTCTCAATGCAAACTGTGTCATATTTCTGTGAGGATCTGTTGAGCTATCATCTGCTGTTGAGCTATCAACAGATCCCCCATAGACTGAATCTGATTATGAACTCCTGATTCAATCTCATCAGATGTACATACACTGCATGCCGTAGACTGTATGAAAATATAAGATAGTCACCTGCTGGTGGGTGGTAATTCAACTGTGGAAGTAGCTTAAAGTGCAATGCCACTGATAGCCACAAGGTACTGCCCCCACAGCATCTCTAGCACCAACAGGGTCCCATTGAAAACATCAACTTCTCTCATGAAATACTAATTCAATGTTTTTTCTTTTGAGCTATAATAGTCTCCTTAGCTAGGTTTGTCCATTCTGATCAGGAAGCTGGTGGTCTTTATGAGAATAGTTTCATAATTGAATCAGTCCGTGAATGAATGCACTCCAAAAAGAAGAACAAGGTGATGGCTGGATGTCAAGTCAAGGCTTTAAAATGTAGTTCAAAAATTTATTGGTGATGTCAAGACAGTTCTATATACAGTCTATGAACCATGGACACAAAATCACTCTTTCTCTTGACATCATTGGACTTACCATAAATGCATGAAGTAAATTATTTGACTTAAAAAATGATTATTACGACAAAGACATCCTGCAATGTTAAAGGAAATAGAACCTCTTTTGCCTTTTGAATTTTTGCACTTTACTGATAATAATAAAACTTTTCATAAATGTTGCCGAGTAACTATAACGTTGCACAGAAAAAGGATGCCTTCGGCTTTAGCCATCTCTGCTTAACTCTGATCAGCTAATTGCTTCCTGGTTGGGGAAGCCAGCTTTCAGTGGGCCTAACATCAGACCCATTTGAATCTCTGGGCAAATCTGAGATGCAGGCAGTCTGGAACAAGGGAATGGTTGTTCTTCAGTGTGAACCCTGCCTTCCCTTCTTCCTCCTATCACTCTTCAAACAACATACCAAAAACTCCTTAATCTGTCATGTAAGTAGATCATCTTAAAATTTAAATTAAGTGAATAAAATTCCTAATAATGAATCATGTGATATACTAACACAATGCATAAATCATCCACCTTGTAAGTATGCTGTCATAGAGAGCAGCTGCTGCATGTGAAAACAGACTTCTCTGCTTTCATGTTCTGTTGAAAGTGAAAAATAGGTATTTCTGAACCGAAGAGTGCCATTAAACATGCACAATGACTTCACACAGTGACGTTAGAGTGGTGTGATGCAGCATTACTAGTGCAGCGTTTTCAAAAAGTCATTAAGGTTTTATTGGTTCTTTGGATGAAACGTTACAGATATACTGAATGCATACAAAGTAAAAACAAATTTACATGATGGAAAAGCAGTTTCCCACATAGTGTCTGAATTCTTTTTGTTCACATTTCACACTTGCATATCTTAAAATAATGCAATTATACAGTTTGTCTTCTTAAAGTTGTGCAGATCTATGAATGCATTAATGAATTCACAAACAGTACTTTTCACCATGAGTTTTATCATCAGTAAAAACTATATACTCCTCTACCTTGAATGACAAGAGGAAAATTGCGGGAGTCCCTGGTTAGCCAATCAATGAAAAGTGCAATGATTTACTCACACACTCAGTACAGCTGCCCTATGCTTCATATCCTCCTGCTACTTACTGCAAACCGCTCAGGTTTCAGACCCCCATCCCCCCTTTTTTGGTATAGTGGCTATAAAAATGTCATTGTGTCTGATTATAAATGTAAATTAATTATGAAAATGTTCAATGTGGAAATGCTAATCTAAAATGCTTTTAGCTCATGTGCAATTGTTTTTATGATGATCAGCGACAATATCAATTTCTACATTTAAACAGCAGGTTGCTGTTTCTGCATGACAGTAGATGCAATATTTTTATCCAGAACAGCCGAGCAAAGAGCGGATATGACTGTCTTCCACCCTGCTCACCACATCAACCTCCAGAAACCTCTGAACAAATACAAGGATGGCAACATCGTTATTCAAAAGCCTGAAAAAACCTCCGTGATGATGTCCTTGTGTTTGTTTATGTGCCTAAACCATTACTTTGGACTACAGAATGAAATTAACCCTGAGTAATTAAATCACACTCGAGGTACGCATAGAATCATTTGCTCTCTCACACACACACACACATGCACACACACACCTGCAGTATCTCTTGACTTTTCTTGCCTTTCGCCCTATTTCACCCTGCTTGCCTGTTTAATGGGCCCAGAACAGTCAGATCTCTGTTGATTTCCAGCAAAGCATTCCTTAATTTGACACAAAGTTGCAAACAACTGAAGAAGCTGAAAGACAGTCACCTCTGAAGTTAATGAAATTGTCAGCATAAAACAAACTATGTTGTGTTTATTCCACAGCTAAATGTTTTGTTAAAAATAGATGTTCTGGAAAAAGAGGAAAAACTACTTCCAATATTTCCATGAGAGGAGAGAGGAAAATCAAAATGACCTTGACTGAACCATATTTATTCTTTTTTTTTATATATTTGCACCACTGACATATTCTAACAAACAAAATTGCCTCCAATTTATCACAAATTGATGGATACAAATGTGCTCTTCCTTTCAGTGTGAACCTTCCCATCAAACATCAAAATGACCAACTTTCACATCATCAGCATCTACCCGTCTGTCAGCACACATCACCTCAATACAGTGTTATGTTACAAAGACAAAGAGAGGGAAAAAATGAAGAGGGAGGAAGAGAAGACGACTCGCTATTGGAATGGACAGGGTAAGAGGAGACACATAAATGACAAACAGTGATTAAGCGTTGATACACCAGCATGAAAAAATGACACAGACCAAATCATGGAAACAGAGGCAGAGAAAGTGTGGAGCTAAAGAGTCGCTGTGCCTCTCTTTGATCTACAGAACAATGAGTGTGGTGCAGCTGGGATATTAGTGTTGAGTCCCGAGAGACAAAGCCTGTACTGACCAAGATGCAGCAATAATCATTTATGTTTAAGGATTAGAATTGAGAAATACAGTTTGGGATTATCATTTTGAATAAGTATGTATTTTTTAATCTTAAAACAAATCTTGTAATAAAGCAAAAGTTGATTCTAAGCCATCACTGCTGCATTTTCCATTTAGCTTTCTCATTATCCCCAAAAGCACCCAAAGTTGCACAATGTTTTTCAGGCAAGATGTTGACATGTAGATCAGTTCAACTCCCACTCAGCTGTACTCACAACCTGCTGGCAGATAGGCAGCCCCAACGTCCAGAATATGATCCTAGCACAGTGGCTTTCAGATCAGTGTCTTGGTGAGTGAAAGTGAGGTTTGAATCTCAGAGTCCGGAGGTGTAAAAGAGGGGAAAAGTAAGGATGTTGAAGAAGATCTAATGCCAGCTCCACGTTGAATTCAGCATATGAGAGAGCCAGAGTGCAGTGATGTGAGTGTGTGCGTGAATGAATTTAAGCCTGTGCGGGTATGAAATGTGTGTGGTACACGGAAGAAGAAGAAGAAGAAAAAAAAAAGACAAAACAAAACATAAATACGTGTAAAATCAGTCCATTGCTGTTCAGCTGCCAGAGAAACAACAGATGCTAACTCCCTCTCACTACTACACTCTTCTCTATCTCTCGTTTGCTGGTGTGTTCATTTTGCTCCTCCCCCTCTTTGACAGCAGCTTGCTGTAGGGCGGAGACACACACATACTTACAGACACACACAGCGTTCCCTCAGGTCACTCATGCAGGAAGCTGAGTCTATGCCAGGCTCTCCTGCCCTACTTTGGCCTGGGGAATAGCTTGACACACCACACAAATACACACACACACACCTATACACACACACACACACAAGCACCCAGCAGAGCTTGACCAAGCATTTTTTTAAAATTGATTTTTGGGAAGCTAAAGTAACAGCTTGATTCAAAGTTCCTAAATAGGTGGTCGGTTCATTTTATATAGAAGCTGCAAATTCTAGACATTAACATTCATCTTCATAAGGACTTAAACTCATGCTGGTGTTAATGACTTATTTTAGTCTGTGTTTAATTCTGCAGCTGAGACCTGTTTTCTTCAGTTTTCAACAGAAATGAAGCTTCTTGTGATAATACATCAACATCACCTGATATGAAGTTTCACATGATCAGCATTTAACTGTCTGTCAACATACATCAACTCAGTGAAGTCTTATCAGATTAATAGCAAGAGAAATACACACGGAGCAGGAGGGCGTAAACAAGACACACTGAATGGGACGAGAGTGATGGAAAAGGGAAAAGTGAGGAGGAGGAGGAGGCTGGGGAAAAGAGAGGGGGGAGGGGGTCATGACAGAGACAAATGGTTTAAGGGTTTTTATTCCCTGCGTTCCTTATTTACCTCTCCTCTCTTCCCTTCTGTCTCTCTAGAGGAGCATTGTTCACCAACTGAGCAGCTGGTCTTTTCGGCATAATGTGTAGCTATGCAAAAGAAAACCACTGGAGATGGGCAACTCACACCTTCAGGACAGAGAGCATTGCACTGATATTTTCCTTTCAGATTACTTTCCTGTTTAGACATTTGGCATTAGGCATTTTGAAGAACATTTTAAAACTTACCACCATGCCTTTGTTCTCTACTAGTTTTGCCACAGAGGATATAGAAACACATAAGTGACAAGTCATAATTAACTGATATTTGTGCTATTTTCTGACCTGCATGAAGAACAGTAGATGCCTTTCACATATTTCTTTGTTAATATTAGATTTAAAGATAATACATTTTTCTACCAGTGGTAGTACTATGGAGCAATGTGTCTTGTAGCCTCAGATATCCATGTAATACTTTTTCAAAGATCTTAAACAGAAGGTAGCTGGGCTTCTTTTTTGGTTCTTGAAGACATTTCACTTGTTGTCTAAAAGGTCTCCTCTGTTCTGATTGGTAGGGAGACTCAGGTAGCTAAGCTTTTATGATTTATCATCAGATCTGTCAACTAAATAATTGATGGCAAACTTGGGTTACATCCATCCAAATGCAATTCTTCTCATTTGTTCTCAGTTTTAAAAAGAATCCACACATTCACAAAAATGAGAAAAAATTCACAAGAAATCTCTGTCCAGTACAAGCCTAACACATATGCACATTAGGAATGCCAGTATTGGTTGCTTTGTTGTAGATAAACATATATGAAAAGAAGAGCAATGGTAAAAAGTAAAAATGTGTCTTTTTTTTAACTGACAATCACAAAGAGTTGCCTATGAAAGTGACACTGATCTAAGAGTATGAGGCAAACGTGATGTCAGAAAATATATATTTTGAGTTGTCATAAATGAATACAACTACATATCAGGAATCAGTGGAAGCCATAGTAATGGGAAAAGAGTAGCCACACAGGATGGCTCTTAATTTCCTAAAGTCAGCAGTTTTTCAAAAAGGCTTAGTTTCAAGGTCCTAAAATGACTGTATGCTACTGTAAGATTTTTAAAAAGAAAACTAACAAAAAACTTATTATCGTGTTTCTTACCTTAACTGTCATTTCTAACCGGGTGCTGTGGCCTTCAGCACCACCAATGAGACACATACAACACAGTGTGGGCTTCAGCTGCTAGTGTATTACTGCTCAACTAAAATTAAAGGTGTCGACACACAAAGAAAAGTGACAAAAACAAACCGACATCAAAGAAGAAGGGGGTTTTAAAAACGTGTGAAAAAGGCACAGCTTTCAGTGTTGCCCCTACAGAAAAAAAATTTACTTCCCCGTGAGATACATAAAACCTAATTGTAAGAGCAGTGTGCTTGTGGATTGTAATCAAAATATTTCACAAAACATCTTAATTACAGACAGAAAATTCTTAATTTAAATGTACATAAACACAGTAAAACCCAAATCCTTCACCTGGCGAGTCTGTTTTATAAATGGGAAATATTCAGTGCACTTTAAAGCCTTGGCTCTAAAAATAGCAGTGCTGGCTGAGGCTCATCTATAATTGAAACAGTTCAGTAGAGTAATCTATACTGGTATTGATTAACTGATCAGTTTGCAGGAGAGATGAAAGGCGAGAAGGAGAAGACCAGATCTAATAAAGCAATCAACTAAATATCTCCTTTGAAAGAGCTGCTTTTCTCCATATCTGCTGTTTTGCATTGTGAAAACGTCTCCTGCAGCTAAGCATTACTGTGACGAGGCGGCACCCAGCAAATCTCAAATCAGTGAGATCTCCTTACAACTGAAGCCTGAAATACCCCAGATAACTCGTTGTGAACGGTGAGTCAGACCATTACCACAGAAGCCACAAACACTGGGGGGGGGGGGGAAAGGAGCTAAAAGGTGGAGAGGAAGATGAAGGAAAAGAACTGAGCAAGAAATGAAAGAAAAAATGACTTTACTGTATGCAGTCAGCAGATGATATTTAACAACTTTGTGTGTGAAAGCCCAGGAATGGAGTTGCTATTAATCTGCTGCATAACAACTGATGCATGGCACACACACACACACACACAAATGCAAAGTTTAATAAGCACGCTAACAGAAGTGAAGATAATCCTCTCTGCATCACCTCAGCATTACTGCTGACAGACACCGCCTCTGTCATGTGAGAATATGTTTGTGTGCGTGACAGTGTGTGTATGTGACAGTAATGTGTAATCCCAGTGACTAATACTGCTGTGAACCAGCAGGAATTACAAACCCACATCAGGAAACTTTATGACACGGGGGGAATATAATGCTTAAGGTCACTGCTGCAGCATTTAGTTTTTATTAATGAAGACACAGGCGTTCAGCACAGACCACGTTTGTATAGGATACTTGAGAACTGGGAAATGAAGCAGTGATGCAGAATTTCCAAATGTGTGACAAATAATGGTGAATTTGAGGTGGCATTAACATACTTGAACTAATTATATCCAATCCATGTTTAATTCTTACATGAAAATTCATCTATTCGGGTTACAATCATTCATTATGTGTTAAGTTTTAAAAGTCTTAAAAGTGACATTTTACTTTTGATTGAAAAAAGAGTGAAAAAACCCCAAAACAAAACAAAAGAAAAACACTGTTATTAGAAACTGTATTCTCTTTTAACCATGAGATCATAAGTTTCTGGTCTGTAATGCTGTGTTTCTTGTCAGCAAACTTAGAATGATACTGCCTCATCACATTAAACTGGGCAGCTGTTACAGATCCTCTCTGTCAGATCAATATCTTGTAGGTAAACTGTCAATTTAAAAGGAAACTTTCATGAAATTTAATTTTATACATTAAGGGAAATTTATAGGCATTTTCTGTCATCGAATCTTAAAGAAAAAAGGGAGCTGTGAGAAACAATGGCTGTGGGTTAAGATTCACTGAGATTCACCAGAAGCATTTTAAGGGGGGAGGCAGAAGAGACTGTGAAACTGAATAAGTTTCTTCAATCTGCTTGACTGTGATTTCTTTTTTAATTGAGGTTTACTGAATTTGGTATAAATAGTCACATGTAATGAATCTTTGAAGCTGTCCATGGTGTTGAAGTAAGCGGTTCGATTTGTATTTTGCAATTTTTCTCTCTTTCAGTTTGAATTTTCAAGTATGGTTGGTGCAACGTAGCTGTGAAGTGGACTGTATGTTGTAACCAAAGCTGTTGTGATAATGTTGTCAATCATGTGTCAAAGAAGAAATGAGTGAGTTCTCTGATATTTGTACTTTTACCACCTTTTTGCTGCCAATCCAACTAACAGCATAATTATTGTTTTTGGACTCTTCTTTATTTTACTCAAATTTTTGCCACAAAAACTTGTTGAAATGGGGCCAGTTCAATGTTAAAAGTGCCTCAAGAGGAAAAATAGGTGGTGCTAAAGCTGCTGTGTTGTCCTTATGTTGTTTCTCAGGTTCCATTAATGAAAGTAAATTTGGACCAAATCTTATTATGGTCTGAGAATAGGATCCTATTTTCTCCACTCATCCCGAATTATCCATGTGATGCTGAACTGTAACTACATTATGTACACTGAGTGCACAACAGCACTAAAATCTGAATGTTTTGCACTCCCATCCTGCCTCTAATGCCCACAGTGAACTTGAAATGCACTTAAAACTTCCTGAAACAACATCTTACAGAGAATATTAAAATCGAATTATTAAGAATGTAATATATTACAATATTCCATTGGTGAAGTAAATATGAATTTACAAGTATTGCATGAAGTGTGAAAAGGAATGACTGCACTGCTAATGCAACATGACATTTTTTTAAAAACAATCATACTCCATCTGCTGCACTAACAAACACAAATCTATACCTGCTGCATCAGCTGAAATCAACAACACACACACAAACACACAAAACATGAGCAGTTTGGTTTTGTGCTGTGTTCGGCTACAGCGGGCGCCATACTAATATAAATAACAGGAGGAGACCTGCACACATGGACATTTTTTCCTCTCCTGGTGGAGGTTGTTATGAGTTCTTTTTTTATTGGCAGGAAGTTTGTGTGTGAAACAGAGGGAGCACTGCGTGTTATCACTGCGGGAATGAGACAAACATGGTCCTCAGATGCACACACACACACACACACACACACACACACACACACACGCATGCATGCATGGCGCTGACCAAAGTCCAGCATGGACAGAAGGTTTGATACACAGTTCAATAAACAGCCACTAACAACGCCTGTAGAAGAGTCACGACACACACACTCAATTATTTCAGAATTTTTTTTGTGTCAGTGTTAATCATTCTTTTTTTTCTTTCATTAAGTACAATTGTTTATTCTCTTATTTCTCTTTACTTTAAATCATGCTTCTTTCATGCTGCTCCACTGTGCCTTTTAAATGGCCCCTTGGGAACTAATAAAGTTTATTGAACCGAATTGAATTGAACTGGATTATGTTTGTAAAATGCAAAGCATAAGACAAATTTGGAGCATACTTGTCAGTATGGGCTGCACGGTGGTGTGGTGGTTAGCACCGCAGCCTCACAGCAAGAAGGTTGCTGGTTCGAGTCCCGGGCTGAG
>JBBBVU010000015.1:10362990-10389780 GCA_037177055.1 Atherinosoma microstoma | reverse complement strand
TATGTGTTGAGAGGGTGTGTAGGGGTGGGGGGAGGAGGGTGGGGGCGGGTGAGTTAGTGTGGGTGTGTGTGGGTTAGTGGGGGGTATGTGTGGGGGGGGGGGCATTATCATACATATTTGAAAAGGAGTGAGAAGAAGACATGCTTATTGAATCCCACCCCTTTCCCATAAGTGTACATAAAATCACTTGTTCCACTTCCTTTACTGGCCTTCATAACAATGTGTGAATAATTGAAATAAAAAAACAGAAAAGGAAAAAACAACAGAAATGAAAGGTAAATAGATAAAGAAAAGATGAAAAGCAAGTAGAAAGAAAAAGAGAACACAAGTGCTCATTATTAAACACCCTCTTCCCAGTATATCTCAGGAGCCATGTGTTTATACTTAATCTTGAACTGCTTTATGTTTGGACGTTGCTTTTAATAATTGTTTAGATTGTTCCATATGGTCACTCCACAAATAATTACAGAAAAACTTCTTCTTGTAGTTCTTTTTTGTTTTTTTTAAGTAAAACAATCCCCTTAAATTGTTTTTGTGGTGTTCTGAAATCATGCTTGTGTATTGAATTCACCCTTCTAACATACTTCTGCTTCCTTTTCTAGCCGCCTATTTTTTCCTCTTTTTTTCATATACTACAAACTGACTGGTTATTTGTAAGATCAGAAAAAGAAAAAAAAGGCAGAACAAATGAAAATTTTCTATAGCTGAATATTATGCTTAAGAAGTTATAATAAGCTTAAACGGTCTTGCTGAACAGATATTGGACTTATCATTTCCTCACAGCAGCGTCAAGCCAGATGGTTATTTCCACTTACATTATATATCTAAATTCAATTAAAGACGCAGAAATTAAGGATTGGGGTTTATGTCTGTGCAAAATGGGATTGGAGGGTGAAGGGTACATCTGCGATGTGTGTATGGGTATGAGTGCGTGCTAGAGCAGGAGTATGAATGATCAGGTGTGTTTTTAATTCATTAGGTCATATATTTGGATGTATGAAGATGTGTTTTTTTATATGCGAAAAATGTTGTTTCTATTATGTAAAGCACTTTGTGCTGCCTTTTTGTATAAAAAGTGTTTTATAAATGAAATGTTATATGATTTGATAAACAACTTCTGCTTTTCTATCAGCTTCTCTAACTGAAAAACATATTGAGATCTCAGAAAAAGTCTCACTCAAACGCATCACACAAAAATCATCCAGCAGAAGCACTGCTTTAGTGAATCAGGAATCAGTGGACCAAATGGAGTTCAATTTTGTATATGTGTGCAGGATCTGTGTTCAAGCCCCCCACCATGAAAGCATCCTATTAGCCTAGGCAGTCCACACTTATAACCTGGTTTCCTTGGTAACAACCTTTTAAGTTACTCCCAGTGGCCAAGGTCCATGGTAGTGCTTGTTTGGCACCATCCTGTGAATCAGTGTATAAGTCTATCTTTGTAAGGAGGAATGTAAATATGACACCTGGAGGGAGTCCTCACTTACTCTCACTTCCTCACTGGGCCAAACCTTCAAACATCAGTCTAAGGGATAGTTTTGGTTGAAAAGTTATGATCAGGATTATGTTTAGGTCCTATCTAGTAATGAATGTAATTAATATGTTTTAATGACTATTAAACAAATATATAAATAAAAAAAACCCTGCATGTTTCATCACAGAAGACAGTAAAGATTGGTACCTACTCACATGCTATCTCTCTAGCAATAGCTTTTTCTTCCCTTTTAACATTTTCTTAACACTTTCTGTGCTCACATACTGCATTTTGTGTTTGACTAAAACCTTCTTATTTGAGCTTTCCTTAACAAAGTGGAGCACAGAGCTCATCTATAGTACACTGAAATACAGAAGTAAAAATACAAAATACACAGATCTACAAAATCTACATGTATTTATACATGTACCAAAAACACAAAGAAAAAATCAATGAAAGAAAACTACAAAAACCCTAAACCGCAAAGTAGAAACTGTTCAAATTATCTGTATTAATACATAATATCTAATGATACATTTTCACATTATCTTATGCATTATTCCAGTACTCACCCTCTGGTCTGTACTGTGCAAGTATGGTGACAGTCTGTCCTGCATTCTTCAGAGCTGCAGCTGCCTGCTCATGTGTTGCACTGGACAGGTCCACCCCATTTACCTTCACATACAAACATGCAAACAATTAGAGTCAAATCTAAAACTGCATAAACATATGTGTGGATTTTTAAGCCTTGAATGCATGAAATAATTTCCTTTCTGCCCTTGCATGGATGAATAAATAATACAGGAATTCTGCTGGGACTGTCAGCATCTCTGCAGTCTGAGGATTAAATCCATCTTGAATCCCTTATGAAGAAAATTGAAGCCATATTTCATTCTCGGGGACCAGAAAATACAGCTTCTAGACACACATATCAACAAAAACCCTCAACAGACACACACACACACACACACTCACACTCACACACAATGTAGACTTAATACACACATCCCCTGTTAGTCATAGCTGGTTGCTGGCTGAATGGTAAAGACAATACTAGTTAACTCAGACCTCCCTTGGGTTTCAAATTGCTGTAGTTGGTGCAAATCAAAATATTCAATATGTTCAGCTTTGGCAGAAATCTTACAATTATTCTGAACTGTAGGACACAACATCACTGATGTAAAGATGTGGATGAACTACATAGAGAGGCTCTGGAGAACAATTAACTGACAAAATGATTCACTTTATGAGCCACTGTGTGTAAGCTATGCAGCAATAAAAGAAAAATGAGAGTTATTAATAATAATAATGGTGATGGCAGTTGTGTAATATCCCCTGGGGAACATGTAAGAGATCTTTGCTCGTACCGACAGGATGCGGTCTCCCTTCCTAAGTTCTCCACAGAGATCAGCTGGACCTCCAGCAAGTATGAAGGATATGAAGATTCCCTCTCCATCCTCTCCTCCAACAATATTGAATCCGAGACCCGTAGAGCCCCTCTGCAGTACTACCTGTCTTGGTTCCCTGGAGAAAACACAAATTACACATTCACTGTATTATGGAAAGGGATGATGATAGAATCCTACTTTTTAGGGCATTAATAAGTAGTGTGTGAATGTAAATTTGTAGAATGTGATAAATCAGTAACAATTAATCAAATAACAAAGAGACTAAAATGCAAGGCAATATTGCTATTTATTTAGATGTAGTTGGGTGTGTATCCACGGACTTTATGAATGTGTAAAACTTGTGGTAATAAATGAATAATTTGTGTTGGATGATTATTTACCATGCCCACCAGCAGATGTCAGTATTGTACTTTCTGGATTCTGTAGCAACACTACACTTCCAGTGAATTCCTATGACTGTGAAGGCATTAGACACACCCTTCATATCATTTCACAATTTAACTTTTTCACTAGTTACACTAGACTGAATATTTCAAGAAAATTAAAGAAACACTTTCTTGAAGCTTCAGAATATCTCTTTAGCCTCTGACTAAATTGGTTGTAAATATTCATGTGAACTAATTGGTTCACATTCATTAGAAAATGAATGGATGAATAATTGGTTGGATTAGCCACATGTGAAATATCCACGTAAAACATTTTTAAATTGACATAGAAAATCAAATGAAGATTGAGGAGATTCAAGAAAAGTAGAATCACTGTATCCCCTGGCCCTGCATTACTTCTACTTTTGTATCAGATTTTTCATCTTTGTAAGTAAGAAAATTATGCTCATTCAGTAGCCATTAATTAAAACCTTTAATTCTCCTTTTGCACTACTAATCAGAAGGAAAAAGATTAAAGAGTAATTGGGGAAAAAAAGAAGAGCAGATGTCAAAATGACCATCCCGCCGTCCACCTGAGGCTTATCAGATTTATTATAATCAAAGCACATTCATTGGTCAAAAGGTCTATGACGAAATCAGTCATATTCTGGTAACCAGGGTGATGCCAGTCGAGTGACGAGGGCTGTTATAGGCTGTAATCCCTCCATTAAAATGGATTAAAGACAGTAGAGCAGCCCTGAGTATATTTGTGCATTTGTGTGTATGCGTGTGTGTTTGTGTGTACATATGTGACCTGAGTTTACATGCCAGACAAAATTCATGTAGCCATCTGCCTTTTTTTGCCAAAACACACTCATACACAAGCAGCTGTACAGCAAACACAGGACAGAGGTCACTCGGTGTACATGGGGACCAATGCAACCTATACTATTCTATTCAATGGTTTCATAAAATGGCATTGACAATCTTTTAGAGGTTTACTGTGGATTTAAGAGAATAAAACAAGATAAGCCATGAAGGGGAAAAAGATAAAAATACTTTAAACAAGATAAACAGCCAAATATACATCAGTTGTGAAACTGACTAAATTTCCCTGATAATTTAGTTCATTTATACAAAACCTGAAAATTCCCATGGTGCGTTGCAGAAGTGCACCAAATGCTAAAATTAATTTTGCAAGCACAACATTGTAAACAAAAAGGAGATTTCAGACACCATTTAAGGAAAAAGAATTAGGTTTCCCTTAAATATGTAATCAGAGACTTGAAAATATTTTGAAACTGGATTGATGAAAAAAATATATATATAAAGTATATATATTTGTAAATATATAATGTATACATATATATGTATACAGTGTGTGTTTGTATGTGAGATCAAATAAAATCAAATTTTATTTACAGTATACAGCACCTTTCATACATTAAGCAACGTAAAGTGCTTCACATGTTAAAAACAACAAAGAAAAGCAAAAAAACAAAAACAAAAGACAAAAATATACACACACCTGGTCCCTCACACACGCACACACACATATATACAGACACCCCCCTCAAATCCATTAATTATAACTCCAAAAGCATATTGTCTGTGTCCTTAACCACCAGTAAAAATAACTTTAAAAAAAAAAAAATAAAAAAGTTTATAAAAATAAATAAATAAAGATAAAAAAGATTTTTTTTTTAAATGGATGAACACCTGGCTTGACGCCACTGGGAGGAAACAATATCCTGGGGATCCATTCACACCAGAAGCCAGCCCACCCACGGCCGCATAGTGCGCTACCAACGAGACAGCCCCGACCCCGGGCAGGCCCCGAACCACACCACCGCCAAAAGGCTGTAAAGTAAGGGTCACCCAGAGAAGGAGCCATCCCCATGGCAGCGAGCCTGCAGACCACGCAGGCAGAGCCCCCAGCATGAAGGCTCCCCATTAGGAAAACACTGGAATTAACACAGTTTTTAAAGATAAAAAAAAACTAAAACACTTATCCGTTCTCAGAACAATAAGAGTGTAAATGTAAATATAAGACTTTAAAATAAAAAATAAAAAAAAACTTTAGTTACAATAAAAACAAAAGATAAAAATATAAATTGGTGGATAAAAATACAACAATAATAATAACACAATAATACTTAAATAGACTAAAAACCAGATAAGATAATCTAAAAGCTAAACTAAAAAAGTGGGTCTTGATCCTCTTTTTAAAAACATCAACAGTCTCTGCGGCCCTGAGGCCCTCTGGCAGGCTGTTCCACAGATGAGGGCTGTAGTGATGAAAAGACGCCTCACCATAGGTTTTGGTTCTCACTTTAGGAACAACTGCAAAGCCAGTACTAGAAGACCTAAGGGTCTGTGAGGGTTCCTTATTTTAAAAGAAGGTCAGATAAATAAGAGGGCCCAATATCATTAATACATTTATAAATCACTAAAAGAACCTTAAAATCAATCCTGTAACGCACGGGGAGCCAATGCAGCGATTCAAAAACTGGCGTAATGTGTTCCCGCCAGCTGGTAAGATAGGTAACTCCGGTCCTCAAGAGCCACAGTCCTGCATGTTTTAGATGTTTTTCCTGTTTCAACACACCTAAAAAGTCACTGAGCAGAACTTGATAAGTTGTTGGATCCATTTAATTTGAATCAAGTGTGTTAGAGCAGTGAAACATCTCAAACCTGTAGAACTGTGGCTACAGTTACCAACCCCTACCCCGAGAGATGCCTGTAGTCTCATCAGAATTTTTTCTCTACCTTTTCTTTTAAGAATAAAGACATATGATGTGTGTCAGCAGGTTTGAGCTCTCACCTCGTGACATCATCATCTCCGGTCATGGTCCTGGGCAGCGGTGAGTATCGTGGTGTGGTCAGAGGAGCAGGGCTTACAGACTGACTGCCGCTCATGTAGGGGCTTATATGGTTGTCCTGATGTGGGGAATATGCTGAAAGAACACATAAATACATGTTTGATTATTACTGCTACAAAGTTATTTTATTCACAATTCTTTCCAAAATACAAATGTGTAATTTCCATGTACTTCCTAAATCTGAAGTATTGTTATCACAAAACTGGCTTGGATTAAGAGATATGCATAAACACTTGACAATTTGATCAGATTAATCACACCTCAGATTGTGTTAAAACACCTGTGTTGTGTTCTGCAGATATGTTGAGAGATGACAGTATGCCATGTGCAGTTTAGAAAGTGCTAGATTGAGAGCGGCAATAAATGGCATGCTGTTTCATAATATGTTGATTTGGAAAGATGTTGGGTGGCTGTAAATCAGTGGCCCAAATTCACAAGGCTAATATCGGACTGTTACATAACAAATTGACTATGTGATAGATAAGAGATATATTTAAGATATCAGCATATACCTTAATAGGCAAATTAGATTTTTTTGATGACATTCAAACCTTTTGTGCTATTAGAATAAACAGGTAATCACATGTTTCAGATCCAGAAACTCTGATTTTCTCTTCTTATCTAACTTCTGCTCACCAAAGCTTTTCCCCCAACTCTTTTAGATTTTGTGTCAATTTTTTCTTAAGTTCATAACATATTTATTAAAAATATTTCAGGTAATTTCAGGGATATAACGTTAGTGGCACTAGCAACTGTTTAGTACTTAGGGAGCTGTGTAGGCTATAGATGATCAATCTATGGTGAACTTTAAAAGCCAATATCTACAATTCGATATTTTTCCACAACAAGGGCAATAAGGAAAACTTTAGCCATTTGTTTTATCTTTAAAGATTTGTTCCTGTGAGCTTTGTCAGTGTCAAGCTCACAATCAGTACTGAAGGTTCCCATTGGAGTTGCAAGTTCAATTTCTGCAGAACCAAAACTTCATGAGCTGACTTCAGTGAAAAGCAGCCATCTTATTGTAGCCTGGTTAGCATTATTATCACTTGAAGATGAAATGAATAACATTGATTGAGTTTTAACAAAAAGCACGTCAAGGTGTGCAGAACAGACTGTCGGTGAACTGTCTGTGTTCATTCTCTATATAAAAGCAGGCAGGTAGAAAGACCTGATTGACAGTGTAGCTGATCAGCTGAGCTAAGCACTTGACTGACAGTGGTCAAAGGAGGGACAAAGAAGGTGTTGGGGCATATGCCAGAGCAAGTTTGACAGCAAATATCACAGGACACCTTCAGAGGTTTTGTAGGACCCATTGGCCGATTTGTTTGAACTGTTTTGACAGCATGCAAAGGATTAACTATACATTAGGGAGATGGTCAAAATATATTTGGTCATTAGTGTATCTAATTAAGAGCTCATCCAAATTTTGCCACCTCCATGTTGGATTTAAGTCTATGTCATTTGCACCTACACTGTAGAATAAAAGATGATAAAAAAAAGTTGAGTTACTCATGTTCACAAGTTGCCTCAACTTAATTGCGTGAGTAAATTTGAATAGTCATCTCAAGTTTGTTCAAATGATTTACACTCTTAATGTAGGTTGACACGACACAATTTTTTGAGGTTGTTGAGTTTATATATGTAGTTTAGTGAGTATAGAAAATGGATGGATATAATACAGTCTTCCCAATAAAAGAATGGGAAGTTGAGAAATCTTAAAAAGTAAGACACCCAGCTATAAAGCACTTTTGAGTAAACACAACAACATAAAAAAAATTGTGTCAACCTACATTAAGAGTGTAAATCAAAATATTAAACTGGACAAACTTGCAACGACTATTCAGATTTACTCACGCAATTATGTTGAGAGAACTTGTGAACATATCTTATCTCAACTTTTTCTGAGATATTTTTAACTTAACAATATGAGTTGTTTCAGCTCATAGACATGAGTATACCTGAATGGCTATCCTAACTTTGTTAAATTTAAGATTCTACTTCGACTTACCCCGTTAATTTAAGTACACACAACACTAGTACTCCTTAGTTGAGTTCATTCAAAAAAGCTTTGCAGCTGGAGGTCTTACTTTTTAAGGTCATTCAACTTGTTTTTTTTTTTCATATAGTTTTTTTTCAGTGTACATGGGATTTTTCCTCTTCATCCTGATTAATATCAAATGCATTCAAATATCTCCTCAGGTATATAATCTACATAACATGTTACCTTTGTTGCTTGATGATGTTCTGAAATTGTATCAGTCATGAGTGAATTGCCCTGAACTTGCTTGTACTCACAGTTAGTGACATCAGGAGGAGGGAAGTTGTCATTGATGAACAGGGAGGTGTGTTTGGCTACACGGATGTACACAACATCAGGAGTGGACTTCAGAGCAGCAACCGCTTCCTCATGTGTCACCTCCTCCAAACAGGTGCCATTCACCTGTAGAGAAATAAAGACGTTCACCGTACACGGAGTCACCCACCAAACATGAGAACAATAAACCAGACCGCAGCAAAAATATCATTCAGCTTTGTATAGATAATGAAGAATTATTATAAATTTATCATGCTCCTGATGGATAAGGACATTTCTGTCTTAAAGTAATTGCAACTGATTTATTGTGTGGTGTCCCTGTGGATTTTTTTGTCTTCTGTATGAATATTATTAATGATGCCATCTAATAGTTACAATAGCCCAGCAAAACAAACATAAAAAAGAAAGCAATGTCCAGAAAACATTGGTGAAATGTCATACATTGTACGTTTTTGGAACATTATTAGATTTTGTTTAGCAAAAATAAGTCAGCTTTAGTACATGCTAACAGGCTAAAGAAAAACTGGAAATTATTTAAAATTTAGCTTTACTTTTTAACTGGACTATGGCCTACAGTAAATATGTGCTTTTGTGTATGCAGTCAAACTCCATGATGAAAAATTAAATTGACAAACAAATTGACATGCTTCTTACAGCGACAAGTTTGTCCCCTATTTGTAGCCGTCCATCTTTGTGTGCAGCTCCTCCCTCAATGATTTTAGTCACATAGATGCTGTTGTCACCAGGGACATGCTGGTTTCCAACTCCACCTGCTATACTGAATCCTAAACCTGAAAGGAAAAAAATCATCTGGTCATAATTTTGATATTTTCAGGGTATCATAAAATTGTCTTAATGTTAGACATTTATTAAATTTTCATACTCTTTAAATAGATCTAGGAGTTTATTTACTTGTTTCCGGAGATTTGACTACATTTAAACTGCATGCAAAAGTGACATAAAACAGATTTTTTTGAGATCCGATGACTGTTTACCTCACTGATTTTGAAGCAGCATCACTGATTTGTAGCGCAAAATCTACAGAGAAGCCAAACCAGGACTCGTGCAAAATCAGCAGGCTGTGCTGCAGCTCTGTCTACTAAAACAGCACCCCATAAAGACTGATCACTACATGTAATGTGTGTATAGTAAACTTGTTTTGTTAAAGCCATTTAAAACTCAGCCCTGTGGAGTTTATCGGCAGATCCCAGCCCTACTGCTGCCTGCAGTGAAAAGAAACGGCTTTTACCCTACGTTCGAGTATAAACACACACTGCTTCTGTGTCAGCTCCACGGACCCGATCTGACGCAGATGCTGAGGGAGATTAAACCGGCCTTAAAACCTGCAGGACAGTGACTCTTGAGGACTGAGTTTGAGGTATCTGATTTAGCATTTTATTGCTTAAATGACTCCAATTGCTCTGTGATTTCTCACTTATCCTTTCTCAGATATTTTACTTTATATTTGCTGCTTAAAAATGTCAATTAAGAAAAACTCTACACCATAGGCCTTCACTTTAAAAAAACAGATGATACCTTTATTTCCTGAAAATAAAACCTCACAGAATTTTTAAATTTGAAAGCAAAAGTGGTAATATAGCACCAAAACACCTAACCCGGCAACCTGTTTGTGTTTTACAACTTCATTTTGTGTGGAGCACTAACTCACCTTTGGGCCCTTTGACCAGTTTGAGGTCCATGACTCTCTCAGCGAGGCTCCGTCTTCGTCGTATACACAGACGGACCAGACCTCCTGCTTCTTTCAGTGCCTCCACGGCTCCACTGTGTGTCACATCCCTGACATCCGTCTCATTCACCCGGACTATACAGTCATTCACCCTGGACAGCAATATCACATACAATAAAGAGGTCTTTTGAATTGTAGAAGTCTACTTTTCTAATTCTAGACACAAACACAGAGAAACACAGACTAATCGAATATTTGAAGAAACTTTTCCTTGATAAAATAAAAATTTAGTAAGTTAGATTAGGTATCCTGATAAAGATAGTGATAAGTTCAAGTGTATTGAAATACTAGCCAGCCAGTTGACTGATTAGAGGATTTTGGTACTGATTAAAGATGAAAAGGGAAATACAGCTTTAAAAAGACAAAACAAAACAAAAATATTAAATAAATATTTTTTTTCCATTTTGGATTATCAACGAAAAAAAAAGATTAAATTATCTGATTAAATTCCTCCTTTAGTGAACATTGATTGTCACAAATAAGAATTAGTTGAAATCAGTTCATATGTATATGTACTGTTCAGATGGTCTTTTGACTTGTTAAGATTAGATGTTAGGGTGAGAACTGAGTATCTGTTAGAAGTTCAGTTTAAACTAACAGATAAATATTGTATGATATCATTTCATCTTCAAAATGAACATCAATTAAGTGTTTGTGTTTGTACCTGAGGCGTCCATTCTGGGCTGCAGCTCCTCCTGGTATAATCTTGGTGATGAAGATTGAGGGGTCTTCTCCGATGTGAGGGTTATCAGTGCCTCCAGCGATACTGAAGCCCAGGCCTGAGTTACCCTACACATACACACACAGATTACACCAAAAATAAACATCTTCTGGGCATTATTACTGGTTTTGTTTTGATTTAAGGCTTCTGTGAAAGAGCCAGTAGCCTAGGAATTAATTTGCAAAAGCACTGCTCCTTTATATCTGTCACCAATCATAGAAGATTCTGCCTTTTGGGAGGGGGGACCCTAAAGAAACAGGGGCTAAAACAAAGGGTTGCCTGCTGAAGGGGACAAGACATGCTGATATCTAAAGCAAATAAACTACTTAAAAAAAAACCTGTTAAAAAATAGAATTAGTAATATGTAAATATGCATAGTAGGGGCTCTTAAACATATTATACCAATGATTTAGGTAATAAATGAGAGACATCACTCAGATACTGCTAGGTAAGTTGCATAAGATGCTGTTGATCACATTGGAGTAATTTGCCCATAGGATTCAAACTTACTGTTGCCAAAACCGCACAAATCATTAATACCCCAGCATACTGCACCTAATATACTAAATACCAACTCTCATTTATCAGCAAAAGCATTGACTATCTCTAAATATCATTCACTTGGTAAATAACCATAATACAAATATGAATAAACAGCTCTTTTGACACACAACAGATCACCCGTGCAAACTCCAACACACGCAGCCAACATTATCTGCAGACAGCCATTGCTCCGTGCCTCTATCTCTCACTGCTCACACTCTGTCATGGGTTTAAGGCTAGTGGAATATCTGCGCTTGTGTTTTGTGTGTACGTCCATGGTGACTTTACAGCAGATCCAGTCAAGCAGACAGAACCAGGTCACAGGAGAAAAGAGCGAGGGAGAGGGACCGAGAGACAGCCTCGGGGGAGAGAGAAAGGGGAATATAATGAGAGAAGAGGGGTTGTAGAGAACAAGGAGAGGAAAGCAGGGAAGGACGGAGAAGAAATTGAGAGGACAGTGAAAGAGGCTCAGCAGAATTAGACCAACACTCAGGCTGAGTAAGGAAAAGGAAGACTGATGAGATGATGGTAGGGAGGAAAGATAATGGAGGATTAAGACAGCTGACACAGGGCAGATGGAAGATTTATACTTAAATCTATAGTTGTTCAACCTCATCTATTTTAAACTAAGCTGCCTATGATAGAATATACATCCTCACAATGCCTGGCAGTGTGAAAGAAAGGAAGAATTTTCACCTTATATTATATGACAAGCTGCTGTTCATGATAGTTTTTGAAGGTCCTAATTCAGCATAAAGACACTTAACGATACAAAATATGTGGTCTTACAACAGAGCAACAATCAAGACTATGCAACAGTTTAAACAAAATTTAAGCTCTTAATGACTGTACACCTCAAATCGGATTCTAATTGAATCTGTAGTGAATAAATAGTACAAAAGACTGACGGTGTGAATGTTTCATGTTTTTTACCCGCTCAAGTGTGATTTCCTCATACTCATAGTCTGCTTCTGTTCCATTGACCTGTCAAAACAAGAAGAGGAAAAAACATCAGTGTAAATAAAGTTAAAGTAAACGTACTACTTCAATAAAAGTGGACAAGTATCAGCAACAAGAAATATCTCAGGTTAATGTTTAAAAGTATTTATGGAGTTAGAAAATCCCAGTAATTGTTTCACGATTACCCATTTCATCATTACATGAGCAGCATTTTGCTGTTGGCAGCAGGTGAGTTATTTTATATACTTTTATACAGTACTTAAAAAGTATATCACATACTATACAGTCATTTGGTATATGCTTTTATCCAAAGCGACTTACAATTGAGTACACCAGTGACACCAACTTGCCCAAGGACACAACAGTTATCTGGGGCGGGAACGAGATTTGAACCGCCAACCTTCAGGTTGCCAGAACTATCCATTCATTTTCTACACCCATTTAATCTAATTCAAGGGCATGAACAATCCCCATGTTATTAGGTATAAGATCTTTATCCAAAAAAAAACAAAAACATTGTCAACATTATCTGTAATAAATGTAGAGCTGAATATATAATTTCCCGAAGCACTAGTTAAAACCTCAAAGGGGACCTACTATGACCAAAAAATAATCTCACTACAAGCTCAAAATCTTCAAGTGACTTAGGCCAAAGGCACCCTGAACCTAAAACATATCTTTTTCTATAAGCTAACAATTGATTTCAGCCCTGAGTCGTTTGCATTTTCACTAAGACAAAGTGTAGATAAGGAAAATTAAGTTCACCGAAGAGTGTTGCTGAGGGGATTCAATGACTGAAGTGCATGAAAGGCTTCATTTTAATGTCATATATGCAAAGAAAACAACTATTTCTATGTAACAACATAAAGCCAACAGATTTTCAAACTGTAGAGGATATCAAACAGGACATGACTGAGACAGAAAGGTGGAAACAAACATGATGAGATTAATTGACCAATTAGAAATGGTCAGCAGTGTGAGCCCCATCCTAAATGCTCAGGCTAATTTTAAAAGTACCACCTCTTTACCACGGCCACCAGAACCTTGTTTAGTCTCTGTTTCCTGCAGTTGACATGGAGGTAGCTGATAATAGGGCTAATAAGCATCATTTTCATATTCTAGTTCCTGGAAAGGGTTTCTGTGGTCAGACTACAAAAAGCACAACTTTTGGCACTTGGTTTGGGATCCCCTAGGTTTGAAAATGTGCCATTCAATGAGACAACCAGATTTGCTGTGGATTTGCATGTCACGAAATAGTAGAATAGTAGAGTAGAATTATGCTGATTCCACATTGTTAACTATATTGCAACATTTGCTATGGGTTCAGAAGTGTACTTTTTTTTTTTTTACATTTTGCTTCGTTATGAAGAGCTGCAGGATCTTCCAAACTTCTATTGCAGCTTTATTATTTATGCTATTTATCAGTATTTATGCATTCTTTAAAACAGCAACATTTGGAGCAGCAGGATTAAAATCTGAACTGGAGATAATATCTTTGCTTCTCCTCAGTCCGATAATTTTAAAGCACTTTTTATTTGTTTAAATATAAGGCCTTTGATGGTCTTTGGACATTAGAAACCAATGTTTAGAAATGAAGAAAATTAAAATTGCCAGAATTTGTTTTAAAGCCTTGGTAATAAATTCAAGATCTCCAATGATAGAAGCTCCCAAAATACACTGCCTGCCCCCCAAAAATGGCATGACCTGGATTTAACTAAGGACATAGGTATGGACCAATTATTGGATAATTATTGCATGGGTGATTATCTTTCAGCTGCAACAAGTCTTTTGACCCCAACTGATGCAATGAGTATCTTCTCATTTTTTAAATAACCATCCCTTGGTTTTGGAAATCCTTGGCATGCATCAAGCAGAGAAAACATCTAAGGAGATTGCAGAAAAATACTAAAATAGGTTAAGAATTGTCCAACACGCTATTAAAACCTGGAAGGATTCGGGGGAACCATCATCTTCGAGGAATTAATGAATAATGCTGATCGTTGAACGTTTGGTGAAATCAAATCGAAGAAAAGCAACAGTAGAACTCAGGGCTATGTTTAACAGTGAAAGTAAGAACATTTCCACATGAAAAATGCAAAGGAAACTCAAAGGATTGGAAATGAACAGCTATGTAGCCGAAAGAAAGCCACTAATCAGTGAGGCTAACTGGAGGAAAAGGCTTCAATTTGCTAGGGAGCATAAAGACTGGACTCTATAGCAATGGAAGAAAGTCATCTGGTCTGATGAGTGCAGATTTACCCTGTTTCACAATGATGGGCGCATCAGGGTAAGAAGAGAGGCAGATGAAGTGATGAGCCCAAAGAATGAGGTCAGCTGACTACCTGAATATACTGAATGACCAGGTTATTCCATCAATGGATTTTTTTCTTCCCTGATGGCAGGGGCATATTCTCAGATGACAATGCCAGGATTCATCGGGCCCACCACAGAGTCCAACCCTTGACCCCATTGAAAATCTTTGGGATGTGCTGGAGAAGGCTTTGAGAAGTGGCCGGGCTCTCACATCATCAATACAAGATCTTGGTGAAAAATTAATAAATAAACAAAATAAACAAAAATAAATGGAAATAAATCTTGTGACATTGTAAAAGCTTATCGAAACATTGCCACAGCGAATGCAGGCCATAATCAAAGCTAAAGGTGGTTCAGCGAAATATTAGAATGTGTGACTATTTTGGGGGCCAGGCAGTTTATCTCTGACCTGTTATATCTTCAACTCAGTCCCTTAGTTCTTCTGGCACAAATTTACTGATAGTTCAACAGGTCTTATTCCAACCATGGACATCTTTCATTTTAAGAAGTGGCATCTTTATAGCAGAGTACACTTCTATTCATTTAACATTTCATCACAACCCAAAAAAGTTTAAGGCTTTTTAAATTAGGCAAGCATTTAGTTACAGAGGGCTAAAATAATATGATGCTGTTTATTCAATGTTGTCTTTTGAATGTTTGATCCATTCATCCTTTTTCTAAACCAGCTAAATGTAAGTCAGGGTTACAAGGGGTTTGCTACTGTGCGAGGCAGAATAAACCCTGGAAAGGTTGCCAGTTCATCATGGAGATGACACTGAGACTAACAAGACAAACAACCATGCATGCTTGCACTCACTCCGTAGTAAAATCTAACGTGCAAGTTTTGGGAAGGTGAGAGTAAGTTGGAGTACCCAGAGAAAAGGTGCAACAAATATTAGAAATATGAGTATAAATTATTCATGAATGACGCATACCTCCAAAAGATTAAACTCATAATACGCACTTAATGATGATGCATCTCTGATGTCATATTTAAGAGCATCCCTGCTGAATTGGTCGAGCCAATCAAAAAGCCCTGCCTGGACTGCCTTCACTTAACATCTACATTTTCAGGCTAAATGAAAAGTGTATAGAAATAAAGCCGATCTGACCATCATATATGTTGTTTTTTCTCTCGGTTTATACTGGGAGATTGTTTTGTTTCAGATACAGCGGCTGGAACAGCGACCACGAACACACACAAGCACACTACCAATACACACACAAACACATTGGACGACTGGCATCCCAGTGGCCCGTGTAATCCGCCTGGCTGTAATCTGTGTCTGTGCAGTCAGATTAGTTTAGATTTTGAATTTCTGCTGTTTTAAATTGAGGGCATAGTTGTCCATCAGATGCCATGTACTGTATGTGCAATTATCTACAAAACACACTATTTAAATTCAGGCTGAGTACCGTCTGCTTTTGAGTTAAATTAATCAATGACAAATATGAAGTAAACAAGTGACTGAGATTAATGTAAAATACCTTTTTTTTGTAATTAAATTTATCCACTGTACTATTACGTACTATTTTGTGCATCTTGTGTTGTCAGTGTGGAGAAGACTACAGTCAGGCATATGTTTAAATGCATTTCCCTTTTATGCAGAATTTTTAGCTCCCAAACAATCTCTGGTTTCAATCAGTAATATCAGTGAAGTAATCAGTTATACTGTTGAACTGCTAAGTGATGTCTGCATATGATTCATCTGTCTGTCTATCTATTTATTTCAGTTTCAGTTGAGCAGAGAGTAATTCCATAATAATTGCATTATAAATTTGTCTAACAACTACATCTGGATTCATCCCTCAAGAACGTTCAGTCTAGCTTTTAAGATGCTGGAAGTGACCATGAAAAAAATAAAAAAGCTTGCAATATTTTCAGAAACAGGTTTTGATGTAAATTATACAATTGCTGTAGTTTTTAAAAGCCCAGAAGAAGATTATAGATATGTGATTACACTATGAAAATTGTTTTATGCATTTTGCAGGGGCAGAAAAATTACAGACCTGTGTTGAGATGTTGCCCAGGTATGTGATCCTATCTCAGTTTAAATGCACAAAAAAGTTTCTAAACACTGAAGTTGACCTGTTATGGGTGGGTGTTTATTTTTGATGGTTCGTTAACATGGAGGAGATTAATGAGAGCCGAAGTACAGTCTGCATTAAAGTCCAAACAAAATGTATTTCATTGAGAGAGCCTTCTATTCACGGTAACAAACTTGATTTTTAACTATTCTACCATCAGTATTCAACAGTTAGCAGGCTAAGCAAATTAAAGAACAGAAATCCATTGTCATACAAAATGTATTTACACTATGGCTACAACAACATGACAATGCATTCCCTGACTCACGTGTGCTCTAAGCTGCACCAAAGGTCAAAATCAGTGTGTCAGGGTCCACTCAACTACTAAAATGTAATAAAATTTTCTCTTACACTTGTGTGTGGAAACAATACTTGGCTTTTCTTAGAAAAAAACATCCAGAAGTGGCCACTGAGAGGTTGCAGTATCTTCAGACATCAAAATATTTTAAGCAGTACTCACATATGGCGGGGTGTCGACGCTGTCGGTGTTGACCACCACTGGAGGGGGGTTGGCCTGCAAAAGAGAACAGCAAATTTGTTATTCTCTGTCAAGTTCATAAATTTTACAATGACAAAGAAGCTCTACTGCTGACAAACAGTGTGAAACTTGAACAGAAAGCAGAGGTAATAACTTACTCGTCTCAGGTTTTGGTACAGCATGTTGAGTACATCTGCTATGGATTACCACCATGAAGCGACTGCATACACCGCATGACATACTGCACAGGCCTTATAGTGGACAGTACTAATGTACCACACTGCAAACCACACTATATAACACTTTGATCAAACTCTTTTACCGTGCCATTAAGTGCTCTTAGTGAAACAGCGTTGCATTACAAGCACTCAAACACCCAATAATTGTATATTTCTAATGCTATTCTAATAGCAGAATAATGTACCACTGCTGCACTTTGTTTGTATGGTACAATATTTTGCAGCAATTTCCAAATATATGTCACCCAAACTGAATCTCAGAAATTAAGTTGATATCAATTCTCTCTCTAAAGGCAGTTGTCTGCAATTTCCCTTTTCTCTCCTCTCCCTACCCCCTGCTTAAAAGTGATTTTCCTCTAAGCTCCTTTTTCTCAGAGGATTCGTTCTAGAGTCCAAGCCTTTGCATAACAGAACTAAAAGAGTCAATATTGGAGTTGCTGTTGATGACTGCCATTAATTACTATCTACTGGTTCCCATGCAAGCAAATGACAAAGTTTGCACCATCTAATAAACAGCCCCAGATTGCCTTTTTTTCCTCATATTTGCAAGGGAAGAATAATTCTTATTGCCCCACTCTTTTGCCTTCTGTCCACATCTACTCTCTCCAAAAATATTCTGTATCGGCAAGTTCACCATTTGCAGCTTTAGTCCTCTCCAATACATCAGTTTTGAGCGTGCCAGTCCATATCTGAGATCCAGCGCTTGTTACATAGGATAAAAAAGTTCACAAAAGAAAGCAACTAAACCACAATCAAACAAGCTAAAAAGCCAACCGGACAACCTCCGCCAAATTCAGTGTATGAATGTGCAACAGAGCAGCAACAGCATCTATCCCCCAGCACTAATCTCTTCCTCACATCCACCCTGTTGTACCGCTTTATCTCCTCTCTCTCTCACACACACACACACACACAAACACACACATTATCTCAATCCATGTTTCTCTCCCTCTGCCACATGTGCAACTGTCTGTCAGTCAAGCTGACTAGATGCCTGATCCCACACGAGTAGAGAGAAGGGGTGGGGGTTGTGGGGTCAGAGGGATTAAAGGTATGGTGGGAGGAGTGAAATCTGCCTGCTCAACAACAACGAGGAAGACCAGAGGGTGCAGACAGATGCACACAAACAAAACGCACAGACAGGAATAAAAAAAGGACAACAGCATGAAAGTAGAAGTGGAGAAAGGTTTAGAAGAAGGGGGATGCGGGAGGACGGGGGGTTACAGTGCAATCCATGGATGCTGAGACTGTGAGGACATCCTGACAGCTGCAGCTGTTGTCATAAGTGTGTGTGGGGGGGTGCAAGCGTGTGTGGGTGTTAGTAAAGAGCAATAAAAAGACTGTCATGAGTGTTAAGTATCACAATAAACATACAGATTTTTTGCAATTAGAAACTTAGAATATTATGTGCTCATAGTAGATATTAAAAAGGACCAAATAGTTTTAAATATGACAGAAAGCTCCATTCCTAACAGACACTAGCTCACTTTCACTGGTATGCAGGCCTTATTGGTAGAAAACAAATTAACAAAAATAAACCTTGAATAACAAAATACCAAGGAAAGACAATACACAAAATCTGACCATTCTCAAAGCAAAACAACAATAACACACAGCTACATACACTACTCACAAAAAGTTAGGGATATTCAGCTTTTGGGTGAAATTTGCAAAACACATAAAATGTTCACACTACTTTGATATTATATCATGAATGTATGGCATTTAAATAGAATAACAGCTGGGTATACCACATTATTAAAAAATGTCAAAATCTCAATAACTTCTCATGTGTTAGGTGTCGTCTTTGTCTGACGATGTCTAAATGTCAACAGTGTGATAAAGAGGACTGTTTAAATATAAGTTGTTATTGAAGCATTCATAGTTCAGACAACTTTTGGGATTTTTTTCATGGTTATTCACCTTGTTGAGAACAGCATGTATTATAATAAGTACTTAAATATTGAACAGTTGCATGTGTGCATTCAAAAGCATAAAGACAGTGAAATTAAGTTCACAAATAAAGATTATAGTGCATTTAAGTTTCATTCTGACATCATATAAAAAGGCAAATATCCCTAATTTTTTGTGAGTAGTATATATATAAAAAGATGCCCTTTCAGAAAATGTATCTTACAAAATAGCAACACTACCATGTGTCTCAACATAAACCAAACATAATATAATCAAAACCAGATTTAAGAAAACAAGACACTTGCAGAAAAACTGACAACAAAACAAAACATAGTTTATGTATTAAGTGTCATTTTCTGATGCTATCTTTTTTTTTTTTTTTTTTTCACTTTTCTTTAGTTTGTTTTCAGGTGGTTTTATTTTCTTTATTTTAAAGCCCCAATGGCAATGTTTCAAAGCCCCAATAAAACAGAGTTTTCCACAATGTGCTGAATGAAGGGCACATTGAAAAGCTCACAACTGAGGGGTGCACTACAAAGCAGGATTAATGGCTTAGCAAGGTATGTTGAACCTAAAATCAGAGTTTTCAGTGTCACGAAGGTGGGGCTCTTTTAATCTATCACCATGGTAACTTAGGCTGATCTCACAACTTGTGGCAGAGCTGTTTATGTTCAGAGCCTTCGATAGAATTTTCTGTAAGAAGTGCCATGTTTCAGTATTTCTTATTCTGATATCCCAGACAGAAAAAGATCAGAATGAAACCATGTTGATGACATTGTCTGGAAAGAGCATTAAATCTGTGTTGAGGTTGACTGTAAAAACATTATAAGCGTTCATTCCCAAAAAATAAAGACTGAATCATCAAATAACTGTTGGAAAATCATCTTGAAAGTTGGTCCATTCACCCCCCATTTGGATGTTTATGAAACACCAATATTTCAATCACCAAATTTGCTAATATTTTTAAAAATAAATTCAATGACATATTTTCAGCTTTTAATTGATTAAATTTCTTTTAATTTATTAAATTAACTTTAATTGATTAAAACAAACTGATCAAAAAAGCTGGTTCTGTACTGGGGATAACTCTGGAGCTGATTGTCTAGTAAAGAATGCTGCACAAGGTGCTGAAGATAATGGAAGACTCCTCACATCCTCTGCACAACACAGTGAAGAAACAAGAAAGTGTGTTCAGTGATTGACTTCTTCAACTTCAATGAAGACAGAAAGATACCAGAGATCATTCCTGCCAGCAGTCATCACCCTCCAGAACAAGCCACAATGTTCTTCATCTTCCAATTAATTGTTGTTATCATTTTAGAAAATAAATAAACAAACAAAAACCTACTACAACATTGAAATTTCCCTCTGGGAAAAATAAAGTATTTTTCATTTCATTAAAAAGTTAATTTACTATTAACTTTAATTTTAACTCATAAAATCAAACCTTTTCAACCAGAAATCCTAGCTGTATTAATAGTTGACATATTGCTGCCAAGGGAATATGTTAAGTAGGAAAGCTGCAGAGCTGTAAGTTACACCCTCCAAAAATCTGTTATATTTAAAACAAACTGTAGGTCATGTCACCTTTGTTAGGATTAATCAGTCAAACCAAATAATCAACTCAACTAATAAAAAACTTTCACTGATTTCCCTGACCTAGGCTATATTTCAGGTTATTATGGGACAGTTTGGGCAAGAAAGCATTTCTCAAGTATAGGTTAAGCTTTCTATGTAACTGACATGTTTGACACAAAGCACAGGGATAGATTAACTTGTGTCTTTGCAGAACTAGCATTTTTCTGAGCCTGCAGTGTGGGAACTACAGCAACAACATATTTATCCCAATTATAATATTTTTTTCAAACTTTTCCACTCAAGCAATCTGCTTTTCTTATGAATGAAATGTCAGGAGATCTGTGAAGTGCTTAGGCCCAAAGAAGAAAACCTTGCATCACAGTACACCTCTCAGGGGACTATCAACACAAATTATTGTTATATAATGTATTAAATAATTTCCCATGAAACACTAAAAACTTTCATCTTGGACTTAAAAAACTAGAACTGTGGAAAACAAAAACCAATACTGAATGAATCATCTCAGCCAAAACTATAAGCCGACACCTGACAGCTACCTGCCTAAACTGTTCTCTATACCACATTTTGCAGTCTATTGTCTTTCCTCAACCTTAATTGACTTTAACAACACTGTGGATGTGTCATTCACAAACCGACACATCCAGCTGGTCAGTCAGCTGGTGATTCCACTGACACGCCATATCAGACTGTGCCATTATATAACATCAATATGTGTGTGAGTCTGCGTACATGGGGTGTGTTGTGTTACATGAAAAGGCCATAAGAACAAACGTGCAAATAGAGAACATTCATATCCAGACAGTGTTCTGTTGCTCTGTGCAAGTGATTGTTAGTTGTTACATAATTGCTGTTACACCAGCTGTGTTATCATGGCATTATGGTCCGGTTCAGTCCAGCACAGCTTAAGAAGAGCTTCCGGGTATCTGTAGTTTGACTTATCAGGCTGAGACAAAGACACAAGTGATTAAGTCCTTCGATGAGAGCTCACATGCAACCATACAGTATATAGAAGGGTTGTTTAGACTTGTTGAACTACTTGTTTTCATATTTGCGTGTGTGTGTACTTAGAGTAAATAATTTGAATACTTTTCTCATTTTTAGTGGAGGCTGCTCTGCTCAGCAACATAATTCCCGGATAAATAATGATTTTATAAGTGAAGATCAAGAACGCTATGACATTCAAGAATGCACAGCAGCTCTTAATTGAATAAGTGATCAATATACAATACAAATGCACATGCGTGCACAGACACATTCGCACACACACTTGCATGTAAAAAAACACAATATGAAAAAAGAAAGCCATTAGCCAAAAATCTGGCAATTTCTAGACAAATTGTAGCAGATTGACTACCATATTTAAATCCTTATTTCCAACTTTGGTTTCCCAAACATCACATCAGACTTGCTGCACCACTTCAGATTTCATGGTACCTTACAGCAGTCTACACCTCTTAAAAACGGCTCATGTTAAAAAGTGTGCACACACTCACAATACCTTATCTTAGCACCACTACCCAGTTTGTCTTCCTAATGCACAGTGAAACTTCATTTGACTTATGAGTTAATCAGATGGAGCGTGACTCTGACCAAATCAGAACAACCAGGCTAATCATGTTAATCAGAGTATAAGTACCCGCTATCTCTGATTACTGCACTCACAGTACAGTAACTACCGACCTTATAGTTAGTAACGGGTCTTTTCTAGGTTCAATAGTATTGTTGATAGAACACTGCTTCATGTGGATGGTTATGTTTGATGATTAACTTGGAAAAGTCCCTTTGGTCATCACCATTACGTCGTCATGTTGCAATGTCTCGTTGAGTACTTCCAATACTTTTCTTTTTAGTTATTCAGTATACCTCTGATTTACTCACATTCTATCTGCTCTCTAGCTTTCAGCATTCCTCAGAGGACAAGAGGGAGTCACATCCTGCACAAGTAACAGCAATATGTCAATTCAGTTGACAGATAAGACTGCAGCTTTATGTGGAAATCAACAGAGAAGCATTTCAGGCTTTGTGTACTTCATTTCAAAGGACAGTTGGACTTTTTTATAGAGGCCTGGTTGAGACTGATGTCATAAAAAAGTACCTGAATCAGTTAAAGTTAAATGCTCTATTTTTTCTGCAAAATTAATTGGCTTGATGAAAACATTCCTTTTAAATTATCTAAATGCATACCTGTTGTTCAAATTGATCAAATGCACACACGACTTTCCCCATTAGCAACAGCTGTCTAACCCCTGATGGCATGTGTCCATTTGAAACCTACCTGCACATGTGCCTGTATCTGTGGAAAGTTGTGTCTGAGTTGTAGATGTGGGGCTGCAGCCACAGAGTGTGCAGTCCAGATATACGTGTCATTGGGCCACGGCCTGCAACCAAATTTGCCTTTGCTCTTTGTGGGACTCTTTTTCACACTATCCCTCAGGTTTGGAAACTTCCCTCTTGAGCTCCTGGTGGCCAGGTTGGAAGGCAGTGTGCTCCAGCCATAACTGCCCAGCCCCGAACACAAAGGGAGCTGCGGTGAGTGGAAAGGATGGATGGACAGTGACTGGGAGGCATGAGGAAGAGGAGGGGGGTAGTTGTGGTGCTGTTGGTACTGCTGGAACAGTGAGTGATGACTTGGTGAATGGAAATGCTGGTGGTGGTAGATCTGATGAGTTGAAGGCGAAGAAAGCAAGTGACTGGGCGACGCTGGTAGATGGCACTGTTGCTGAGTATGGTGCTGCAGGTGATGATGACTTGCTGATATGTGAAGCTGGTGGTGGCTTGGCGATAAATGAAGCTGGTGGGGGCTTGGTGATAGCTGAAGCTGGTGGTGGCTTGGTGATAGCTGAAGCTGGTGGTGGCTTGGTGATAGCTGAAGCTGGTGGTGGCTTGGTGATAACTGAAGCTGGTGGTGGCTTGGCGAGTGCAGAAGGTTATTTTGAGACGGTGGTGCCAGCTGGCAGGCTTGCGCTGGCGAAGCCAGCTGATGACTTGGAGATGGTGGGGCTATGTGATAATAGCTAGGTGAGGGAGAAAGAAGTAGTTGTTTTGGAGAATGGCAGCTATGCTTCAAATGGGGATGCTGCTTTGGTGAGTGCAGCGGTGAGGGTTGCGGTTGGTGATTTGGCGTTTGCAACAAATTTTGGTTATGCTTCAAACGAGAGTGACTCTTGCTAGATTTGGCCTTCCCTTTTCCAGATTTGCCCTTTGAGGAGATAGTGCTGGGCTTTTTGGGGCTGCAGCAAAACTCATGACTGTGGAAATATGTGGTCATAGTTATAAAGATTCACTAAAGGTCTCAGGGATCCTCTGGTTGTCTTTTTTATCTTAGTATTTTGATCTTACCACATATCCGTCTTTACAGAGATGACAAAAGATAGCTGCTCCTCAGAATCACTTGTGTCTGGATAATATTTCATGTCTCTCAAGATCAGCTAATCCTCTTTTTCCAGTGCAGAGTTGGTATTTCAGTCCTGGGATATCAGAAGATTATAAAACAACCGGTCTTGTATGGGCATTGGTATTGTTCTTTCTCCCTGATGGGCTAGAGCATCGGTTAGCTCTGAACAGCAAAGCATCCTTCTTTAAGGCAATACCTAACAGTTCTCTTCTCTACATTCTTCCTTTAGAGCACACTGACCCAGTCAAAATCTCTCCATGATAGGGGTCAATAAAAAAAGATAAAAGATACGTCCCAAAAAGAAGCAGCAAAACCCTTTGAAAAAGCTGAAGTTCCAGTCAGTCCTCCCTCAGTTTGGGTGTCAGTTCAGGAGCTTAGATAGAACATTTCTTTATGTTGCTGCACTCCTGCCATTAGTCACTCACAGCAACTCATATTATCCAAGTATGTTACCACGTACCACATCTTCACTCAAAAGTGTTGCCGACTGTAGATGTCAAAGTTCAAATACTCCAAAAAGTAAAGTCTGCAAAACCTAAACTGAACTCAGATCAGACTTTCCTGTTTGGTTTACTTAAAAAAAAAAAAAATAAAATAAAAAAAAAAAGTTATATTTTCCATACAGCATACATAAATGTCATATTTTCTTGAATCTTCTTTGTATTTCATCTATTGCCTCTTTGCTACAGATGAAGTGATTTCAGTCCATATATCAATGCACAAATCTTTCTCCCAGCTTCTCTCAGCTTCTCTCATCTTTCTACACTACCTCCCTTTGTCAGTGTCTGCCCCTCTCTGTCTCTTGCTGCCTCTCTCTGCCTCTTTCATTCCCGGACTGGCCAATTAGGGGCTTCCCTGGACTCCTGCACATGACAGCAGCCAGGCATGACTAATCGATAGGCAACCAGGGACAGTAATACAACATTCAGAACTCCCTAACAGTGTATGTGTGTGCAAAAGAGGAAGAGCTGTGATTGGTGGAGGGTAGTCACTTCCATCAACCTTTGTCTTCTTCTTTTAAGACATTACAAGGCAGGGTCAGCAACACAGTGTTTGTGTGTGTGTCTCTATGCATTGCCCTACTTCCCTAAGAGACCATGCCTCCATGTGAGTGCATACATCCTCATGTGCTTGCTTGTAGGTTCTTTCCAGGGGTTAACACACAAACACACAAATAGAAGCAAGCTTCCAGGAATAGAATAGAAGTGTTTCAGTGAATGGTGGCCTGATCCAGTCAAGTAAACAAAACACAAATAAGGAGAATGTCTTACTGTCTTTTATGTTTTGCTCTGAGACACTGTGGTTGGGTATGCAAACACTTTATTCAACTCATTCAACCCACTAAGACCTGATTCACCCTTAATACATGTGTGAGCCCAGTCTCTCAGTTTTATGAATACAAGATGAATTGTGCTTTTTTTGTGGCTTTAAAAGTAATGTGCATTAGTGGGATATTTCTTATGTGCCTCCATGTATTTTTTCATTTACAGATGGGACAGGAATAGTCACCCTAGTCTTCTGTATAATGGCTT
The DNA here is from genome assembly GCA_037177055.1 of Atherinosoma microstoma. Lineage (NCBI taxonomy): Eukaryota > Metazoa > Chordata > Actinopteri > Atheriniformes > Atherinidae > Atherinosoma > Atherinosoma microstoma. The sequence continues at coordinate 10,363,808 of JBBBVU010000015.1, read as the reverse complement.
GAAACATGCAGTAAACTAACACTGTGAGAGGCTATATTCTAATTCAAACCATCCCACTTACTATTTTAACACAACAAATCATCTGAGCTGTTTTCACCATAACCCTGTGTCCGCAAGCTAAAAATGCAAAGTCAACCTGACCAATCACCTACAAATTAATGATATGTTGTCAATTTTGTGCCCAACCTCTGAGAGAAAAGAAGAAGTCTGAAGCCCTTCTCAAAGCTACTGATGTAAAAATGTATTACATCATAGGGAATTATGGGTTTCACAAGCTGTTAAAATCTTTGGAGCTGTAGTATGATATCCAATCACAAACTTTACTGAACTGTTACCTACAATCTAACAGACAAACTAGAACTCATGTGGTGAATGAAGCTTGGAAAGCAGTCATTGCATGCTATTTTCATACTTCAGAGGAGACTGATTTGTATGAAGCATAAAATATGTACAATCCTGAGGTGTCACTCAGACACTGCTATTGAAAAATGGCTGTTTTTCACTGAATAGTATACACTTGTCTCAGTTTAAAATAAAGAGAATTTAGACTGATCTAGTTGTGTTTATTAATTAAAAAGTAGCTACATGTATGGTTATACAGTAATTTGAGAATTCAAGACACTGAAATGCATATCTAGATGCATAAAATCTTCATGAAGAAATTAAGATGCACAACACAAAAAAATTATGTTCGCAAATGTAAGCATTAGTACTTTGTTTTTATGCTGCTGCTGAGTCGTTACAATTTCCCTTAGGGGATCAATAAAAGTATCTATCTATCTATCTATCTATCTATCTATCTATCTATCTATCTATCT
>JBBBVU010000015.1:10329553-10339582 GCA_037177055.1 Atherinosoma microstoma | reverse complement strand
CATGAAATGTGCTATACAAATAAACTTGCCTTGCCTTGCCTTGCCTTGCCTTGCCTTGCCTTGCCTTGCCTTGCCTTACTTGTGATCTGATCAGCCAGGACACAGGTTATTACCAGTTCAAAAGATCTGTCAATGCCGATAACTCAAAGTCCTAAACTCCCATTAATGAGCTTCTGTAATTAAGTTGCTGTGTTTGCCATCAAACATGCTGATGAATTGATTTCATTTAGTATCTATGAAGGAATCAAACTCTATTAGCTCTCTGGCCTTTGCTGCCTCCTGCAGTTTATAAACTACAACTACATGCAAACTGAGAGGATCAATTTCGAGACTTTCTCAGCTTCATTTGGTTCTAATGAATACTAAGACTGAGACAACATGGGACTTATAAGATGTTGAATAAAAATGCAACAACTTATAACTTTTAAGTATTGAAAAAAATACACTGGAATAAAACAAAATCAATAAGAAAATGAAGCACGAGTTACATCACATAAACATACATCCCACCACTCGCATGCTCTGAATGCACGTGTCCATAGAACAAAAACCAGAAAGTATAGAACCATTAAAGCAATACTTTGATTGTGGGATTAGTCAATTAGTGCAACATAGATATAATGAAGTACTTTCATGTCAAATAAAGCAGGCAAATGTACAGTGAATATTCGCTTTTAAAGTCCTACAAGTTGTGTTTTGTAATTGTTAAACTTATATCAAAATGAGTAATTGTCTTAAATAAAGAAGATCATTTGCAGTGGCCTATAATCATTCTTTAAATTAAATGATGGCATATCTTAAAGCTGATATTATACTTGTCCTATCCCTCCCTGCTGCCTCTCCTCCATCTGTGTTTCCTTGCTCTAAAAATATAAACTTGTTTGGAGCTATTTTTCTTTTACGTTTGATTCCCTCTGCCATCTGCTACTGAGACCACAGGCACTTAAGTTCCAAATACACAGACGAAAAGTGCCCTGTAAATATTGTGTACACTTTATTCATGTAAAATGCTTCATATGACCCTGGAAACTATTTCCATAAGAGTACAATGTTAGTAAATTACACTTAATACAACAACATTTTCCAAGAATGTTGGAAAATCAACAAATGGGCTTCACAAACGTAAAGAAACAAATAAACGCGGAAAAATGGAACACCATGCTGATTAAATCTGAACTTCAGATTTGAGGACTGTTAAAGGACTGACTGAAAACCAATGATAGAACACAAATGAAGGAGGCCGTGAACGCATGCAACACTCATCAAGGCAGGATTACCTGGTAGTAGATGTGGCTTTGTGAATAAAGAGAGGAAAAAGGTGGGGCTGGGACGTCATTCAGCCTCTCTCCATCTGGGTGAGGCCATGCCTCGTCATCATAGGGAACCTCAGGTGATTCTACCTACAATGTACAGACAGAGCTCAACATTGTGCAGCACTTGCACACAAAAACCACTGTGCAACAATGTAAGGTGCACCACATGCTTATCATTGCATTGGTGACATTGTGCACAAAGGAATGCTATTTAACGTACTTCTTTCTTTAAGATACTGGTTAGTGCAAAATCTTGGATAATCAGTGATCAAGATATTTGGCTTGGATGTACAGTATTATGTCTATAACATTAAGGCAGACGATGGCATTTATCGCATGCATTGATCTCATGACACAGAGAGTGAGTAACACCATTTGTAAAACTGTCGAGTTGCTCTGAAACTGTATGTTTAACTCTGCCTACAATTTCACAACATATCCCAAACTTAAAATTGTGGGGAAAAAAACAATCATGAAATAAATAAATTAAAAATGGAGAAACCTCTAGAACAAAGTTGAAAACCCAAGAGTGGATGGCTGCAGTCTTCAGGTCATTAGGTCAAGCAGCTTTGCATTGAAAATAGAAATGACTCCATGATGGAAATAACTTAAAAAACACTCCAGAAAATGATTGTCACTGAAGACAACTCATTTCTGGAGCCCCAAATCAAGGTTTTCTCCCAAGCAAAGACAAAACCGAACAAAAAAGACCCAGAAAAAAACAACCATCCTCTCAAAACTCAAGCTGTCCTGTTGTATGACGAATCAAATGGCAAAATTATTTTTAGAAATTCAGACTAAAGAGATAACAGACAAACTGACTTGTTAACAACACTATAATGATATGGGGGTGTAAAACCGTGCATGATATGGACAATTTGAACATCTGTGAACGCTTCATTAATGCAAAATAAATCATATGCAATAGGTGTGGGAGCAACACATGACACTATTATGGAACTTTTTTTTCCAAAAACTCATGTTGTTGTTATTGGGGAAGCCTTATCTTCGGTCGTGCAACACAATTTTGCAAGTCACGTGCACACACATACAGTCTATAATAGTATACAGCACAGCGGTTAAAAACAAAGTCACTGCCAAAAAACATTCTGCTACCACCGTTTTGCAGCTGATTCAATCAGAAACATTTCGGAAAGTTATTTTAACAACCACAACAAGCAGCAAATTATGGTGCTCGCTGTTTGTATTAAATGAATAAACACAACGCTAATTAATATTATTTTTCAATTGAAAAATCATCAGGAATCTTTATGGAAAATAAAATGAACTATAACCTAAAGTGGACTATTTTCTTTTTGTTAGAAGGTCCATCCATCCATTTTCTATACCCGCAGACTATTTTTAGAGGACTATTTTTAGAGCACCCCCTTAGTGTCTCATTCAGGGGAGCAGAGCTTTCCTCAGCTCACCCATGATTCGAACCCTGACAAAGTCTTACCCAATCTTGCACATCTTACAACCAGGCTGTTATCTACCACCATTTGGTGGAAAAGAAATTGCTTTCAAAATCACTGTTTTAATAAGTATCTTGATATAAGATTTTAAACAGAGTCCTATTAATGTTTTTGGAAATGGGGTTGTAGATGAATATGGGAATGATTACAAAAGGAGAGGGGAATATGAAGAGAGCAGAGAACATGTACATGGGGAGAACAAGATGGCAGGTCCATCTGTCATACAGAAGGAAGCCAGATCCAGCACCTGTGGTCATACACACATTTGCAAAAAAAAACCACACCATCTGGGAAGGAGGAGTTCTCAAAATAAACTGAATACCCAAATAGCCCAGAAGCAAAACACACAACAGCCACATACGCAGGAGTTTCTCATCCCAGATTTAATGTGGACAGACAGGTGATAAGCTGCTGGAACAGATCAGTCTACACACAGCATTGATGATAATGATAATAATGTCACTCATTGTGGTGTGGTAAGGCCAGGGTTTCTATTCCTTTCAGCTGTCCTCTTAAAGCAAGTAAAGGAAAATATCTAAAGACGCTTAAATAGATCACTTTTGACCTCATTAATCCAGAAATCTTCATTCTCATTACAGTATAAACTAGCATACAATGGCATGCAACTTTTTACACATTTTTTTAGATTTATGGATGGATAGATGAAAACATTAACCAATTGTTTATTTATGTGTTCTTAAGATTTTAAATTTACTTCAAGAAAACACAAGTTTGCATCTGAGCACACTGAAAGGGCAATTAGCTGCAATTTCAGCAGAGCTGCTGTGGTTATAAAGAGGTGAATGGGTGATGTGCAGTCACAAGGTGGAGCTACATGGCAACTTTTCCTTTGTCACACTGACATAATGAACAGCTTCAGCTTTGTCCAAGGCTTTCCCAATGGACAAACTTTGAACTTGCCGTGACTGACAATTGAGTCAGTGCACAGACAAACACATGACAGCGTGTATTGACTTGGAGCTGACACGCCACAAATACGCACACTCTGCTCTGACTGCCAGCAACATGCTGAGGGCTGTTGTAACTTACTCACACACAGATACACACATGCTACTACTGACAAAATAAGAATAGATTTGATAAAATAAACACTACACATGCCAGAATTGGAGGGGAAAAATACAATGATGAGGAGGACGTGGGCCAGATGATAGCGATATGATAGAGCCAAAACTATACATAAAAAATGCTGGAAGAAATAATCGAAAGAGAAATAAAAGGAGAGAAATAAATCTGCTTTAAAACTAAAGCATTGAAATTTAAAACAGCTAATGGCTTGGGAAAAATTAGCATATGCCGGTTAAAATGTGAAAGGAAAAGCAACTGGGTTAATGGTGCTTTAATTTCCTTCTTTACTACCATGCAGGGGTGTTAATTGGCAAGAATGTGGCTATACAATATCATCACAATACAGGGGTAGCGATACAATATATTGCAATACTATAAGCAAAATGATATATTGCTATTTTTCTTTACCTGAATTTAATGGTAAAGAAAACTGTAAAAGCATTGTAAAAAAAGTCAAAGCTGCAACATGCAACACAAAAATGAACCACCACTGTTAATGTTTGCATATATAGCAAATTGTTCAGAAAATCGAGACTTTGCTTTCTAATATCAATACAATATTGCCACACAAAGTATCACAATATTTCAGTATATCAATATTTTCTGACACCCCTACAACCATGTGATCTAATGAGGTAGGAAGTAATTTGTCATTACAAATTTACATATTCTTATATGTTAAAAAAAAAAAAGACGGCCTACTTGAATCAGATTCTACATTTAAAAAAAAGATCAGAATTATGATTATACCAGTAAAGCTTACAATAAAAGAAGAATGCAGAGGAAAAAAATTCAACAAAAGATAACATACACATTATGTAGAGTAATGAGGTTATGTTTCTAAATGAGTGTGCATGCGTTGCAGTATATGTGTTAGACAATCCATGAGAGAAGTGTGGTTAAAGATGTGAGTACAATGGTGCAAGCACTAATCTGAAGACAGATACAATCCAATCGATAAAACAAAATAAGATTACCAGGCAATGCTTTGTGATTGTAAATGTGTGTGAGAGCGATAGAGGCAAAGGACTGACACACAAAGGAATGAGCCAGACAGACAAACACTGAGTGCAGAGCAGAGATAGTAATGGCTCTCATTACAAAAAAAAATTAAAAAATGGGGTGAGCATTTGACTGAAACCCCTACATACTTTTGCAAAAGGATTTTCTCTTTAGGCCAGTGTAATAACTTTTAAGTACTTTTTAAAAATAGATTGTTAAATAAAAAAAATAGAATATATTAAATATATAAAATCAAATATATTTGATCATTAAAATAAAAGTCAGTAGCTGCAAAAAAAAAAAAACTGGTGATGAATGGGACCACATATTTGACCAAATTCTAAACCACCATTAAGTGCTAAACACGCAGCATAAATAAGAGGCATTTCCCAAACATACGGATGATTAAAAGTTTACATATGCTCAACAAAGACATGAAAACAATGGCAACATAAATTGAAGTAATCTATTTATATTATTATATTTCAAGTTGAATGGTTTAGCAAAAATATATTTAATAAAGAAATAAATGGAGGATTTAATTTTTAAGGCCCAAGAACCATCAACACCAAATGAAAGGTGCTGCAGTACCACCATCACTGGCTAGAGGCAGACAAAACAATGCTCCAGTACTGAAGCCCTTGCTTGGCAAAAGTTGCAGGAAATTTTGGTTGAAGGTATGCAGCTGGCCACATACACCAGGGATATCGAACTCCAGTCCTGTTGGATCCATTTCATTTTAATCAGGTGTGTTTTAGAAGGGAGGCATCTAACCCTTCCAGGACAGTTGCCTTTGGACTGGAGTTTGAGATCTCTGGCATACACAAAAGATCTTTTCCCATATATCTTTCAAAGTGAGACAGATGAGCCTCCATCAAACATCAATGTTGAGAGTGAGAGTGAGAGCTGGTCAAAGAGGTGGTAACAGAGGCAAAAAAAGGCCTGCCTTGATGTGTTCACACACATCAAAATGACATTAAAGAGCTCACCACTCTAACCAATGATGTTGGGTCAACAAAGCCAGCTTGATGCCACTTTAACATGTGTGAATTACTGAGGAGAAAAAGGAGCAGGTTAACGAGGACATGTTTCTTTCATCAATAAGGTGCACTTGATATGTGAAAAAGATTAATGAGAAAACATTCCAAAGGAAAGCTCTATGGTTACATGATGAAGAGTGGGTTGTTTGGCCAAAAACACAAAATCTATTTTTGGAAGAGCAAAGCCCAATACCATACAACTGATTGTCATAGTTGTGGTAGCATCATACTGGGGGATGTTTTGTTGCCAGTGGAGTAAAGACTTACTAATATAAGAAACAGGGAGGATGACCTTCACATTCTTCAACATAACTTTTGTCCATCAGCTGGGCAGTTGGACACATCCAGGTGTTCCAACAGCACAGTGATGTGGAAAAGCAAACTTTAAGCTTTTATCAAAGGCTTTTCAAAAGTCTTTCCCGCAACCCCATTGAAATAACATGGATTGTGCTTTAAAGAAAGCCAAAAATCAACAAGAGTAAAGCAACTTTATCAGTTCTACAATGAAGAATGGTCAATTACCCACTGGTAATCTCCACAGTGAATGTGAGAAAAGCATGAGCCCTGGGCTATGTGGGTGTGTCTGAAACAGACAAAAGGGTAGACAGCTGTAGCAGAAGCTGAACAGATTGACAGTGTCAGCGAGCCGCATGTTTGTATCTGACATTTTGATGGTAAGCCAAAGCCACAGAGAGAGCCAAAGTTAGTTACCTGAGCAGGTGTGATGTGTGTGTGAGTAACGTATCCATGAACATGTTGAATCTGAGACAGCTGTCGCTCCGCCACTTGAACCAGCTCTGCTCCACGCAGGTCACCATGGTGACCAAGAGATCCGTCCCTCCCAAGTGACCGATCCCTTTCTCGCTCCATAGTCCCAATGCTTCCTCTGTCTCTCCTCCAGGTGCCTCCTTCCCTTCCCAAAGTCCCTCCATCTCTCCCATGAGTCCCTCCATCTCTCCCCAGAGTCCCTCCATCCCTCCCCAGAGTCCCTCCATCCCTACCCAGAGTCCCTCCATCCCTCCCCAGAGTCCCTCCATCCCTCCCCAAAGTTCCTCCATCCCTCCCAAGAGTCCCTCCATCCCTTAGTTCTCTGGTTACTCCCATCGGATGCTGATGGCAGGCGTGTTGGTGGAGTCTTGGGGCGCCTGGCGATGCCCCTTCCTCTTCTTGATACCGATACTTCTATAGTGAGAAGGGACGAGCAGGAGGTGAGGAGAGGACACCATGTTTTTAGGTTGGGAAAATGAATACATTTCAGAGAATGTATAAGGGTAAGAAAAAATGCAAGAGGACACAAAAGGTATGGTTGCGGAGGTGAGATGTGGGCATTTGGGCAGAAAGCAGAGGGGGAAAAAACAGAAGAACAGAGATGTCAGTTTTAAGGCAAGTTTATAAGCAGAATTAGATCAGAAGTTTTAGTACAGCAGGAAAAGTACAGAGCATCGGTGCAAAACTACAATCAGTCTGAACGAGTCTCACAGAGCTTACAGAGTGTATAGTATGTGCACACATGCATGTGTAATCAGATGTTTATATAGTACATTTCCTGTGTATAAGAACATGAGCTGCACCAAGTGTACACCCAGCATGAAAGTACTTTGTAATTGTTTCCTGCACTTCATATATTGCATATACGTGAATGCACCAGAACACATATACACACACACACACACACACACACACTGGACTGGAAATTACAGTTTTAAGGCAAAATAAGTTTCAAAACTGGATTAGGACAGTGAACGGGAGACAAGCCTGTCGCAGGGAATAAATGCCTTCCTCTCCATTTCTCGTCACTCTCCTCATCTTGCCTCTTTCACTGCCACTACTGAGTCACACTATTTCTTTTGCCTTGTCTCATTTTTCATTCCTACACACTCCCTGGCTTCTTTTTAGATTCTTGGAAAACGTCTCAATTCCTAAGCGCTCTACTGGATGGAATAGAGTGGAAGGGAATCAGTGAAGCTGATGGAGGAGGGATATAAGGTTTTTATTGAGCCAGCTGAGCAGCAGGAAGGAATCCCCCTCAGTACAAAGAATGGATAATCACTTGCTTCAGGAAGTAAACTGATTAGGTGGATCCAGGTAAAATTCTTTATGTCTGCGCATTTATTGTTTTCTTTTTGAATCTTAACCAACTGGGAAAAGTAGATAATGGTAAAGAGAGACAGATGAATTTTTAAGCTTCAATATCATTAAACTTGGTTCATATCAACAATGAGATAACAGAGTAATTTTACCTATGAGCATCCAATTAAAGATAAATAATCTAAGCAGAATCTATAGTTACCAGTCCAATAAATGACAGGTTTTGGGCCCACAGCTTGATCCTAACCTGGAGTTAAATTGAAGTGAGAATTTGATGTGAAAAGCCTATTTAAAGGATTAATGGCTCTCGTGCACAGAGGGTCTGTCTCTGCATATCAGACTCATAATCCTTAAAGCAAAAGAAGCTTTTTACATTATAATTTAAGAACATTTCAGACATGTTGAAATGTAAACTATTACATTGTGGACAGTGTTAATGATGTGTTAATGTATACTGTAGCAAGAAAGCCAAGCCCTATAAAGGGAAAATAATTTTAACTCTCTGTCTTTAATAAGTTCATAAGATGAAAACCAGATTTGAGTTTGTGTCACACACAAATCTGCTGCATCAACGCGAAGTCATCAATGCACCATTAATATTGATAATGATTTATCACTAAGACTAAATGTTTAGATTAGGGGTGTATTTGGACTTTACAGAGCTAAAAGACAAATGTCTTAAAGAAATCTACGCATTTACTGAGTATTTTAACATTGGATCGATTCAGAGACAAAAGGTTTTTGAACTTTTTTCGTGCAAAAACTGGATTGAGTCATTTCAGAGCTGAGTTTATGGTACGCTAGGCTAAACTGATCCCACCATAAGACAAATACAGCTTCTAGGTCAGAAAAGGGTTAGATTCCCCTCCCCTGCAGAGCGCCAGACAGTAACACAGACAGTCTCATTAACATGACCTTCTGACCTCTCTCTTTAGGTGGCAAAAAGAGAGCCATAAAACAGACCTTCCTAAGACTGTACATATACATATTCATTTAGAAAATAAGGCTTTCAGTGTCTCATTTTACTAATAGAATGGTAATTCCTATGTGTGTCATTTGTGTGTCACTAGAATTTGCCTTAGGTTAGGAATTTAGATAATGTTTTCATCTTACTACAACAACAAGTGTGCCTGTGTGATTTATCATACAGCTCCCTCTGTGTCTCTACATGAGTAACTACACAGCCCACAGTGTTAATTAAACTTCTATCAAAAGAGAGAAATTTGGACATTTTGGGCAGCTTTCTGTAGGCTATCATATAAAAAACAGAAATAAAAAAAAGTACTGTTATTGGTTTTCTCTTGAATAATGTGGTACCAATCCTGATGTATCATTCATTCAAAAGACTTTTATCAATGATGTTTTCACTCATGAGCTTCCACAACGTCTCTGGGACAAAATGCAGATGAACTTTCAAGAGCATAACTATCAAATTACTAAAGCACTATCACTGTCATCTTGGTCAGCAATGCAAGATCTATTCTCCAAATGATGTTGTGAGGCAGGGAGTGGGTGGAGGCTTTGCACAGGAGCGCGCTACCACTCTTAATTCTTGTGAATCCAAACAGACGTGGCTCCCCTCTGCTTCCCCTGTTCCATATTTAACCTTATTTGGACTGGAATTGGGAATAAACGCTGTTCTGACAAAGAGAACTGATCTGACTAGTCTCATGACCTTCAGCATATTTCATTTTCTCCCTTCCTCTCACTCTGATTTTCTCATTCACTGTCATCTTGCTAATTAGTCAGAAATGCCTCGAAACGATGTGGAAAGCAGTGGTTAAAAAGCCGGGCACTAAGACCATGAAGAGATCCTGGCTCACACTGTTGTCACAACACTGCTGCTACTGCCCTCACATGCACACGCGGTGCACTCTGACATGCACATACTCAACCATAACACCAATATTTGGTGTTAAACTCCCACATAGTAGAAGAGCACATTTGAATGAATGAATAATGAATGAATGAATGAATGAATGAATGAATGAATGAATGAATGAATGAATGAATGAATGAATG
>JBBBVU010000015.1:10274065-10290174 GCA_037177055.1 Atherinosoma microstoma | reverse complement strand
CTATCTATCTATCTATCTATCTATCTATCTATCTATCTATCTATCTATCTATCTATCTATCTATCTATCTATCGCTATTATAAAAAGTGCTGCAGGTACTACCTTTTTGTCTACAAAATTTGGAAAACTATAATTGGAGACGCTTTTTACACAAGATCATTGTGTTTCTAATTAATTTTTCCAAGATGAGCACAAACTTAGAGATGCATAAACCTACAGTCAATTATTTAAAAAAAAATACCTGTAATAATTCAAACTGTATCTATTAAAAAACAACAGCAACATGTTCGAGTACTATTATGCACTTTTTATGTTAACTGTCCAGTACTGTGGTATTTATGACTAAATTTCCCAGAGTTATTTTACTTTTTTGTTAAAAAAGTGATAGGTACACACACCTGCCATTAACATTGTATGGGGATGGTAACAGAAGTTGCAATGGTCAAAATATTCTTTGTACATACCTTAGCTGGGATCCTTTCTTCAGCTTTGCAGGAGGACTTGTAGCCCTTTGGTCTCCAAAAGTAAATTTTTCATGTTTTGGGCTCGTTGGACTCTTGCCGGGAGAGACTTTGTCCAATACAGGGTCTTTGCTTGACCCTAAACTGGTTGAAAGAGGTGTAGAAACTACAGAAGTTTCTGCGACTGTACTGAGATCCTGGCTGGTAGTGGGGCTGGTGGGGGTAGGTTTGTCTAGAGTTGTTGGAGACACAAGGCCTTGGAAGGTGCTGGACACAAGGGCAGAGACAGTCACCAGGTTGAGGTCTGGGGAAGCAGGAATGTTCGGCGACTTTGTGGCAGCCTCCGAAGAAACCTCAGAACTGGCAGCAGGGACATGTTTCTCAACTCCATTCTCTGACACTCTAGGAGATGTTTTTTGGGGGCTGGTGGGAGCGTTTTCATTGTTCACATTAACGCTGGAAGAAGTGACAACAGAGGGTGAGGAGGGTTTACTAGTCTCTGCCTCTGATGATATAGAGGCTCCGGGTTGGACAGGAGGAAGAGGAGCACGGTACTTGACCTTGGTTGGTTGTGATTGAGGGGTGCTGCACTGTGGTGTAGGAGAAGATGGTTTTGCCGCAGATGGGATAGGAGGGGCAGGAGACTTAACTGACTTGGGTTTAGAGGGCAATTGTTTGGGTTGGGTTGGTTCATTAGATGCCTGGAGGCTCAGGGGACTGGAAGTGGGTTGGGACTGGGCTGAGGTGTCTACTGGCAGGTTGCAGGGGTCAGGGACTTTCCCAGGACTGTCTATCTGATCCACAAAACACCTGCTGTCTGACAGGATGGTCAACTCATAGTACTCCTGGATATCTGGAGAAAAGAGGATATGACATGTTGCTGTGAAGCATGAATCACTGCATAAAGAAAAGTATTACCAATTACAAGTGCCAAATGAAAACCAAGTAAATTATTTGACTTTGTATGGTTTTAGTTCAGATAGGTCAACAATCAAAGCCGTCATTTAAACTACATCTAGCCTACTTGCCTGCAAGGCACTGAGTAATGCTATTACTATAGCCCTTGATGCTGCTCTGTGCTGTTTTTAAGGGGATCTTAGCTGACGCTCTTCTTGTCTCAGAGATTTCACGTTTGCTGTTTGAAGAGCAGAGAGGCCAAAGAACAGAGTAAAATCTCCTACCTTAAACTACTAGAGATGACCATCTTTTTAACTTTTTTTGACATATTTCAGGTTAAAAATTTGATTGTTAAACAGTAAATCAGAAATAAATAGGTAGAATATTTTACTTTGAAAATTCGTTGTTTCCTTAAAGACTTTTACATCACTCTGATGCAAGCAAATTCTAACCATTCCCAATATCTTCCATTTTTTCCAAAGTATATCAGTCCCACATTTTGTAAAAAAATATATGATGCACTGAGGACCTCTAGTGTTAACATAAGGAATTAGTAGTTTCTGCAGTATTCTGAACTACCCACTTTAAAACGGAATAGTAGATTTCCCTGTTATTTAGATGTTTGAAATTAAAAGTGTTCAACCAATATGCCATGACGACTGTAATGCTCAAAGGTTTTTACTTCTCCTATGCATCCAGAAACATGGGCAGTTTTTGCACGAAATCACTCAATGTCATTTTAGGATTAAAACAAATGAAGAATTTAGGCTGCCGAAACAGTTGGATATATAAGTAAGTAAATGAGGACGGAAAAATAGGTTAGATTAGTAGGAGGTTTTAGTGGAATGTGTAAAAGGATAAGGAGCGAACAGGGAATTAAACTGCAAAGTTATAAGCATGAAATTGCTTCTTTTTTTGTCGTAGTCACATAAATGAAGAACACACTGCATGACAGAAAGGTGTTTTCACTGCAATGATCAGTAAAAGAAATGACAACTTTAACATCCTAGACAATGCAGTCAAACATCAAAGTCAGAAGGAGCGTTGGCTCATGTTAAGTGAACAATGTACAAATGTATGTGCACAAGCACAAACTAAACAGAAAAAGAAGTATTTCTGTAAAATGTGCAGGTGAGGAATGCCTAAAGCAGGTGGAACAAGAACCTAACTAGTCCAGTTTGTCATCATGCTCAAAATTGCACACGCATATATCCATCTGGTGAGTTCTTTCCAATAAGCAGCTAAAAAATCTACTCAAAAACTTTCTTTATAGACTGTCAACCCATCTGAGGAATTTTTAAAGGACGCTATATGCACAATTTCTAAATGAGTTCCAACTTCACATAAAGAGCTCTATGTTTTCTGTGCCAGCTCATGTCAGGCCTACATCTGTGTGCTCTGATCTCCATTTTCTGGTTATTGGTCATGTGATAGCCCAACTTAAAGCCCCACCACTGAAGTTTGACACATTTTCTTACTGAAGTGCCCCCAAGGACGGCTAATACGGCATCCATCCAGCAACCAGTCTCTTCTCTGAGTTCTCTCCAGCCAGTAAAAGTCAGTCCAATATTGTCTTTTGTTGTTTGTCTTTCTATGTCCTTTTCTCTTTCTTTTCCTCTCTTCTTCCAATAATGTCCTCTTGTGTTTCTTTGATCTTTTCTTTACTTCCAAATTATTCATTTATTTTTTTTAAAAAAGAAGACAAATGTATTTTTTCTTAAAAAAGCTACCAACAGCAAATATTCTTACCAAGAAGAGCACTAAAGAGCTGACTTTGGAAAACATCGATGACTCTGTCCAGAGACTGCTGCAGCTGGCGGTCCTCCTCCACAAGACCCTGTTTGCTCCGGTTCTGGTTCTGTTGTCTCTGATCCAGTTTGACTCGATACTGCTGGAGCAGCTCCAGGGCTCGCTGAGCATCTTAACAGAAAATACAGTATGATACAAACAACTTTGCAATCAATAATAAATAAATAAAACGAATTATAAAATCCTTCGAGAACTCTTGGGTGGTACAAGGATATTATAAATGTTGCACTTAAAAGTGTGCAGAGGGCAATTAATTAAAGACAGATTGAAAGCACCTGGCTACACATAATTAGTCTGGGAACCAAATGCTCTTACCAAGTCCATAATGTTACAGCTCATCAAGTACCTTTTTTTTTTTTTTTGTAAAAATCCTGTGTGGCTTCAATATTGAATTGCAATGAATAAACACATTTTTCAGAATGGGAATTTTTTTTTTAACAATACATAATAGTAATTACAATAAAATTACACTTTTTGGAAAGTATTATTCATGAATAACTGCTTGGACTGCATTTTATGGATTCGAAACTACTATTAAGTACTGTTTATGTTTTCTACGTTGCCCTGATGCCCTCATGTTTAACAGGCATCAGGTCAGCAGAGTTTATGGAGCAAAGGAAGGTGCACACCACATTCCAGTGTTTCTCAACAGCTGATCAAACCGGAAGCATTTAAATCGGCATCAAGCTCTAAACGTATCAGCTCCCAACTTTACGCATACTACATTTTATGAATAGTAATTACAGTTATGTTCATTTAATGAATAAATACACGGCTACTTTTGTCACACAAGTCATCCCACGAATCGTTTGATTCAACCTTTTTGCAACAAATAAAATGAGACATTTGGAAAACAAGCAAACGCTCTAATTTGTGAAGATTTACCACATCGTCTGCAAAAGCTTTTAAACTGTTTTCTTAAAGTAGTAAGTACAAGTCAATACACATTTCTACCTGAAATTGTGGCTGTTTTTTTTAATGAGTTAGTGTAAGAGCGAACAGACACTTCCGAGTTGACTGTTGCAACGTGAACGCAACCTTTAGAGAGGTTCAGACACATTTGTTCGAAGTCATTGTTTTACTTTTACAGAATATTTGCTACGAGAGCAATATAAAAGTATGAAAAACAAACACCGAGAACAATTCAAATGTTTTTTAGTTACCTTTCTGTCGCACAGGCATGGTCACACAGAGCCCTTCCAAAGCTTGAGTTGCTGTGACAGTGCGCGTGTTATTACAGATGTGTGCGTTTGTCCCGCGACAGCCTGCCTCCAATCTGGGACACCAATCAGTCTCCACAACACCCAACGATTCCCGGAGTTTGTAGATGAAGAACGGAAACTCAAATTGGAGTTAGAAAGTCAAAGAAAGAAACTGTTAACCACTGGCGTGCTGCGCGTGGACTTAGTACCCAGACTTGTTCTTATGTCTCCTGATTTTTTTTTCTTTCGCTTTAAGGCTGCCTCTGTCTGTTCGGTCAAACTAGTTCTGCATTTCTTCATTCAGGTGTCTAAATGCTGGCCAACCGGTTTGGCAGTAATTTGCGACACACACACACGCACACACACACATTCGAGCTCCCACCTGAAAACAGGTTTGAGAGGCTCCTCATAAGAAGCTTGTGTCCTCGCGGTATTGTCATGTTAAACAGCTATATTGTGTGCAGTGGCTAAAAGCCTGGTCTATTCCAGGGTGTGCACTGAATCAACACCTAATCCACTCAGAGCTGAAGAAAGATTTGGGATTTTAGAGATAGTGTTCTAACTCCTGCATTAAATATATGTAAGCCCCCTTCCCCTGTACCCTTTTTAGGCTCTTCCTTTTAGATGATATGTTTTTGTCATGCACAGATAGGCACACAAACAAATAAAGGCCTTCAAAGACGAAGGGGTCCAAATGTCACAGGTGTAATCCCACAGGCGGTCAGAACAGGCTCATCCCTGTGTGGCATTGTCATGGTAAACAGTATATTGTGTTTGGATTAAAACTATGCTGTAGCCATAGTGTTCAGCTTGACAGAAAATGACATACACACATTTACATTTAACCCAGAAAGAACTTCCATGAAGTCGAAATTCTGCACCCACAAAATGCTTTAATAATAATATTTATAAACAAAAGGTTTCCAGTGTGTTTATTCTTCTTATTCTACCGAAACATGATATATACACACACTTGACCTATATCCTTTCAGCAGGAAAGTACTATTGAGGTAGGGGACTTTGAGTTGGGTTGATTAATTGTAAGTAGTGCAAAAAGTAGTGTCTGTTTATTAACCTTCATTCATCAAAATGATTTCTTCGGTTTACCTGACTAGGGAGCCAGCTCCCTTTCCCTGAGCTGAAACATCAACAAAGGGTGTTTATTAAAATGCACAAGAAACAAGCTCTTGCATAAAAAACACTTACCGTAAACATTAGCTACAAATGAACGTTGTGAATAATTCGTATTTAAAGCTTTCAAAATTTGAGGTGCTGTCACTTTGACAAAAACTCACCAAAGTCTGTATATTACCATTTCAAAACTTTTATTGTGGTTGATGGTAGACAAATGCTGGTTTTATAGGGTTATTTGGGGAGTTTAGGCAGGAGGCATTGGTATATGTACCTAATATACAGGAAGACGCAAGTATATTATCTCTCTTTTAAAAAAAACCAACTTGTATATTACATTTTATATAGGAACATTTTTGTTATTATTATTTTTATATAATGTGAGTTTTTTGCTTTACAAAAACGTTCCTATGTGGAAAATGTTGGAGTAAAGTTGTTTTGAAGTTAATAGTAGCCAGCTTGGTTTTTGTTGTGCCACAAAGTTTTTTGGTGAGGGAAAATCCAAAATGGTGATCTCACTGTCAAAGCATGGGGATATGGAGCTGCCTTATGGGATGGTTACGATGAAAAAACCAGCCAAATGAAATTATGACCAATATTTCAAAATAATTCCTACCAATATATTGGTGGGGTATGTTTGAATTATTCTGACCCAAATCTTACCTAATAATTGCTATCAGTGATTATTTCCTTGATAAAAATTAGTTACCCCTGATTGAATTAAAAAATATATATTATTAATATTAATATTATTAATAAGAACGAGCCAGTCTTTTGAATGGCTCTTTGAAAGGAAGAGCTCCTCAAGATCTGCCGGGCTCCCTTCAAAGAGCCATAAATCCCATCTCTAATAGCAACAAGGCACACAGTGAAAGAGACAACACTGGAGATAGAGCAGAGTCATAGCAGAAAGTCATTTATCATCTGCAGTCTCTTTCAAGTGAACTGTTTGACATTGTCAGCTTCAAGAATGATTCATGGCTAATGCATTATGTCAGTGTTTACCTTTTTTCAGTGCATTACTCTTTTTTAAATTTCAAGTTCGAATGTTTTGATATTCCAAAAGTATATATGATGTAAGGATCAGTGAGCTTTGAACTAAAACAGTCCTTAAAACGTTACTTTTATACTTTAAGTACACTTTAGAGCATGCACTTCTTCACTTTTACTTTAGTTGAATGATTATTTATGCTTTTATTAAACTTTTCTGAATGGAATGGAGTGCTTATACTTGCATTAAGACTGTGGGTTCTTTTGTAGTGCACGTAAAGATGTTGCACACCAGAAGGTTTGTGAAAAAAGGTATTTCTTCCAAGCAATCTACATTAGTTAAGTAAATGTTTTGTTTTTGAATTTTTATAAGTTCTTGGATTCTGCTTAGAAGTTGATCAAGCCACACAGAAAAAAAAGCAACAATTTTACCAGAAGCTGTTTTGAGCATTTGGACTTCCTCCATGTCTTGTTCCAAGTAACGATGGTGGTGATGGCAACTAATGAGAAAATATATCTTAAATGTTGGTTAAAGTATTCAATTTTAAAAGTATATTTCATTTCATTTCATTTTATAAACCGAAGAATAAATGAAGTAACAATCAATGCAGGGAAAACCAAAAAGCTGT
Organism: Atherinosoma microstoma; assembly: GCA_037177055.1. NCBI lineage: Eukaryota > Metazoa > Chordata > Actinopteri > Atheriniformes > Atherinidae > Atherinosoma > Atherinosoma microstoma. Next base: position 10,283,055 of record JBBBVU010000015.1, on the reverse strand, counting down.
TGATGGATTTCCGAAGGCAGAATCATCCTCCCCCAGTGAACATCCAGGGAAAAGACATTGAAATAGTGGAGTCTTGGGCGTTCTCCTGAATGACAAACTGGATTGGACTGATAACACCAAGGCTCAGTACAATCATGATGTGATGTAAAATCCAAAAGACTGTACAATAAGCTCTGCTCCTAGTAGTTCACGCTGTACCATTTTCCACCTGTTTGTATTTAATCTGTGTGCACTAGCAGGTCTGTGTATCCACCAGGGCAACATATATTACTCTACAGTCAAAATGAATGTACAATATTCTTTAATTCCTTTATTACTACAGTTTTTACCATTACTGTTATCAATATTAGTGTTACTGTACAGCATCTATATGAATACTGTGTTTTAATCTATTATTACTGCATACTTGTGCACCCTGCTACTTATTTCTATGTACACACCCAGACTTCTTTATTCTCTTTTTTAATCTTATCATACTTGTCCATTTTTAAATCTTTGGTCTGTTACTTACTGCTGTAACAACAGTAATTTCCCCAAGTGGGGATAATAAAGAACTATCTATCAAATTACAGCATTGGCAAAACAAAGATTCAGCCTTGTTTGAGGTTACATTTTCCTGCTGTGATGCTAAGTACATCCCAGACCTACAGTATCTATGGACTGGCTTTACAGAGAGGAAAGTGCTATTCGTTTTCCCATTCAACTCTGACAAACAAATGAAGTCCCACAAATGATGGGAGTGTACTTTTTATTGTTTTTAAGATTAATAAGACTTTCCTTTTTTTTTCTTCAAATTGTTATTATTCTCAGATTGGTTTAAGGTTCGTCATACATCTCTTATAAAGACAGTTATTAGAGGAGAAAGACATATCAGGGGGTTTAAATTTAGAAAGGCTGAGTTCCTGCATGTTGGACACATACTGTTATGTCTGTGTGTGCCTGTAGACAGTGGAGCATTTGTAGCAACACTTCATCTGCTTAGCACACATATGCAGGCAGCAGCTGAATGCAGGTCATAGTCTCTGGTATTGTTATTGATCTGGTCACAAGAGCTTATTGACTGCTTTGGTGGGTGCACAAAATCTCTCACTGTGTATCTCTTACACACACAACACTCATACACTGATTCCAGCATAATGTATGAACCATTGTGGGTTGAGATTCATGCATAATTGTGTAAGTGGGTTGGTCATGAGCATAGAGTATCATTTTTGTTCAAAGCGCTGAGTAAAACACAGTAAAAAGAAAGGGAAACAAAAGGATGTTATTCTGTTTGTGTGTGTGTGCAATGTTAAGCTCTATTGTTTATTGTCAGCTTGTTTCACAGAGAGAGTTGTTCTATAGACGGCACTGATGCCAAGAGAACATTGGGGAATGGTACAATCAAAGTGTCAAAAATTCTGATAGTGATATCTATCTTGCTGTAGCTAATGTGGCCCTCTTTATGCTGTAGCAGTATCAGCAGCACAGCTAATGTAGTTACCTGCTAGAAATACTCTAGTTATAGTGCAAGAAAACCTATATTGATTATTTCTATGTAATTACTGTTGCTTTACTATTCTATTGTTGTAGTTAACTTGTTTTTCTCTAAGCTCCATAAATATTTTGTTTGAAAATGATGAATCTGAGAAGTAAATATCGATGTATGTAAAGGTTTTGACCATACCACTTCATCTGCTTGCTTTTTGTGGTTGTTCAAATAACTTTCAGACCGTTATTCAGTGAGCGATTTTTGTTGGCTTATCTAAGTTAGTTAATTGTTGTTCAGCTATTTTATTTGAACGACTTGTTCTTGAAAAGCCTGTGTTTGACAAAGCAGATAGTGTTACACATGTATATGTGCTCCAATTTAACTACTGACATCCTTTTGCTGTTATTGTCCCTGTAAGAGATGTTTCAGAATGTTTTTAATTTCATTAAATTCTTTAGAAAGTATCCTTTTGATACAGTATGGTACAGCAGCCTGTCAGTGCACTTAACATCTAAGTTAATATCAAATGTCTTATCCAAATAAAGATTATGACAAAAGTCAAAAGGAGATGAGATGGACGGATCAGGAGGGATGAAGACGGGGCCAGGCTGTTAAACTAATGGACACAGAGACAGAGGAGCATCTGCTGAGATGATGAGTCCCTTCTGAGCCTAATCCATGGGAAAGCAGACGTGATCTTCACCACTATTTCCTTTTTACTTTATTTATTGCTCACTCTCTTTTTCCATCACCGATGTCATCTGTGTCTTCATTTTCTTTAACATATCTTCATTTTCAAATTCCTTTCAATCATCCATCTCTTTCATCTTACTCCTTTCTTGCCCCTCCTACTGAATTTGCACTCATGCCATCTCCTTCTTGTATCTTTTTGTAAAGGAAAGTATGGGTAGAGGAGCAGATGGAGAGATTTTGTATTTTCTACCCTCCAAAAGAGTGAGTGCAATCCACCAGAAGCAAACATAACCAATAGTGACATTTTTATTATTTGTACAATAGAGACTTTAATACATTATTCAAAACACTTCTTATATACTGAAAAAATGGTACGTCCCAAAGCCCAAAATGGCTCCAGTACAGTTGCTGCACAGCATTTTTTTTATTTTATACATATATTAATTTTTTTTTTGTAAAAACTGTATCTTAAATAGTATGTACAGATAGCATCTGCAAAATGCATTCTAAACACATGATATATATTATATATACTTCAGCGATTACATTTCTCCGCATCAATACTCAAACTTAAAACTGGAAGGATTTCAACTAGCATGTGCAAATAAATAAATAAATAAATTGTTCTGTTAAATCATTACTAAAAATTTGTCCAACTTATAACTTGACAGCATTTCTCTCTTCAGAGGTCAAAGTACTTTTGTCACACAACAGAAGAAGCAGCATTCAAGTTGGGTAGGTGTAGGTACTGCAGAAAGCATGAGTACATTCACAATCAATATGAGTCATTTTAAATTGGATTTCATTCACAGCTTATATACAGTGACACTGTCTTCATCTGTTCATCTCTCATGTTCTTTAAACACATAGAAAATGACTGTTTTTATACTCATATACATATATATAATATATATTTGTATAACACAAATTCACAATTACAGTAGAAATACATTTTATACAGTTTTGGAAAGTACATGTGTAGGTCTCCGAGTCATACTGTGTGTACTTCCATCCATAACTTTGTTACAAGTGTCTTTATAAAATATCACAATTTTTGAGCAAAGCTAAGATATATATCAATATATTTAGAAAGAATTACCTGAAACATGTAGTAAAAAATAATTATATTATCAAACTTTTCTCCGTTTTCATCATAATATCTTTGATATTTTAAACTCTAAATAGGGTCGGATGGATACTTGTTCAGTCTCACAACCACATAATTAAACTGTGCCATTTTGTGTCCTTACTGTTGAATTAATGGAAGTCTAGTGCTCATTAGGAGAGCTGATACAAAATGGACACAGGATGTCAAGTAAAAGCAAAGGATAGTGAAGGAAGTTGTTTCGCTCTGGGTGAAATATCAACTTTATAGAGAACATAATGAAACTCACTGGTGTAAAATGCCTTCAAGGCAAGTGTTGCATTTAAACAAATACAGAAAATAAATACCTTTGCACTTCTGTCATGCCAATACAACTTCCTCAATATGACCATTAATCTTTGGTCAGAAACTTTTCATATCATTTAAGCCTCGCCATCTAAGCCCACGCAGATTTTTTCTGCTCTGTGTAATATCTAACTTCAAATAAAATACAGCTTTCTCTCTCCATATAATTCTGAACATTTACATTAAAGTCAAACAAATCTAAATCTGGGGTTATAACCCTTCCGAAAGTTCAAGTGTATCTAAAAACCCTTGTGACAAAGATTCATTTTTTCCTTAAAGAGGGGAATATCTAAATTAGTGCAGACTTATCTATCGAAACACAAAAACTGAGCATTATCTTACTCATTCTTGCAGGGACTCTTTTTTTATGTAGCTTGGGGCACTTCAGCAGAGCAGATACGTTCTGAAAGTTGGATTTGATGCTAGAAACAGTTAAAAAACCAAACAAAAAAAAACAAGAGTTTTCTGACTCACTAAAGTCACACTTCTGCCATCGCCGTACGGATTAGGTCTGCACCACAAAGAGGTAAAACTCTAGTATTTTGATCCTGTGCATACAAAATCAAGAGGTTGTACATGGTCTACATGGCACAAAGCTTCAGCAACCGCTCCTCCACAGTTCAGAGATGTCTCATGGCTAATCAAAAAAAGGCCGCCTGTCAGTGACCAATGTTGTGAAAGCAAGCTTTGACCTAATCATACAACACCTAGAAAGGCTGGACTTCAAAAAGATGGCACAGATATTATTACTGGAGTTCAGTCTAAGTGAGACTGGCTTTAAAAAACAATTCATATTCTATAATCATCAGGCTGAGATATAGACTGGGTGTCATTATGCATCAGTGCACAGGGCGCACTAGTGCATATGTGTTGTGTGTGTGTGAGGAGGGGGCACAGAGGTCTATATGTGTGTTTGCCTGTCAGTTCATGTGCATGGCAGTTGTGTGTAAACATTAACATGACTTGCTCCATAGATGGCACTGCAGGACAAGTTAGGCTCTGCTGAAAAGCTCAACGAGCTGAGCCTCAGAAATATTGCTTTAGCTCTTTTCAATGCAGTTGTGCAAGCAACAGTTCTTCAAACATAAAACAAATAGCAATGGTGAACTATGAAAAGTGTTTTCTGTACAGATAAAATAGTGGTATACTTTAGAAAATCATCCATTTGGAGAAATAATCCCTGTAAGCTCACAGGAGAGAATCCAGAATATACTTTATCAACAATAATCATAAACTTTTAGAGCTTTCTGTTCAGGCCCCATTGAGAGTGCAGCTCTACAAAGCTGAATCTCTATATATTTGTACACAAGGCAGAAAGTCTCAAGTTTGCAATTTCTGTACACTGGAGGCAAAAACAACCTGCAGAACATAAAACAAAACAGTATAAAAAGAGAAGAACGAAAAAATCCCAAATATAAGAAAAAAAAATTAAAAAAGAATTTGAAATATCAGAGAGAGAGAAAAAAAAACCTAACAGGACAAAGAATGAAGAAGAGGGAACAAGGTGCTACACATACAAATCTTTTAAAATCCATTACAGACAAAAAAAACGGGGGTAATGGAGGAAACCAAAGATACTCTAAAACAAATAGACGATCAACCAACCACAATATCCAAACTGCAGCAGCCCTGTAGGGACTCAAAAGTGTAGAGTCCTCTCATGGTCCGTCCAGCCGTCAATCAGGTCCCCGACCTCCGGTAGACAGAAGAGCCGATATGTTTCCTATGGTACATTTGGCACTGGTATTTGCCATTGGTCCAGCAATAGGCAAATAAATGTCTGTGTGTTCCTCTAAAAATGTATAAAAAAGGCGGCTCATATTTCAGTTCCACAAGCCTCCCGGGGAGAGCAGGTGGGGGTGGCATTGGATGGCGATGAGTTGAGAAGAGAAGCGTTGCTGTATTTGTTTGTTTAAAAAAAAACAAGAAAAAAAAAAAAACTATTTCTAGCGCGTGCTGTTGTCTCTCAGAACCACCAAGTCCACCAGCCGAGGGAAACTCTTCAGCAGAGAGACGGCTGTCTCGTGCTCCATTTGTAAAAAACTATGTCCATTAGCCTGCAAGGCAAACACGCAGCACAGTCAGCAGCATGTGTGTGTGTGTGTGCATGTATGTGGTTTGCAGTTTTTCCATACACATATCTATGCGTGAGTGTTGTGGAAGGATGGAGGGTCACTGCCATCATTATCTCAGTAACACATCACTGTTGGGGAAAAGAGAGAGAAGAGGAGGAGCTACACAGTCATGCTGTAGAAAGAGAAGGGGTAAAGACAAAAAGGGCTTTTAGATGACTTCATTCAGCTAAACTGTACATCTGTGCAGAGAAAATGAAGGAGAACAGAGGGGAGGAAAACATGAAAAGATATGAGACATGTGAGAGGGTAGATTTATTACTGAATAGAGCTGACATGTTGTGTTGACACATGTTACATACCTGTCCCTTTGTTTTTGTTTTTTCTAGAACCATGAAATACTGATAAAGTGCCAAAAAGGTTGAATTTTTATTTTAAACTGCTGAGGTTGGTAAAACAACTAGTTTTTGACTACTTTATTCTACACATTTACTTATAATCCACCCTTATCTGTTTGATTTTTTAAATGAAAACTAGTAATTTTGTTCTTTGAAGAATATCATACAACAATCCACATGTCAGATAAATGACTGAATTAACTTAGATTTACTGTTTAATTTATTTTATAAGTTATTTATATAAAGCACAGCCTAGGTTTAGTCAAGGTTATAAAAACAGATACAAAGAGGGGGAAAAAAGAGTAAAAAGAAACCCAGTATTATTGTGTAATTACAGACAAGACCTCTGCAACTTGTTTAAATAAGGAGGTTTCACTGCAGTGCCGATGAATACATGTAATTACCTATTTACACAAAGTTCAATTATGCACTCAACAAAAGAAGATTAAAACCTACAAGCCAGGAGATACAGAAACTCCTTAAAGTACATACTGTACAAAGTAGGCTTTAAAGGTAATAAATATTCATAGTTAATGCAAAAGGTTTATCAACAGCTAAATGGTTTGTTGAAATTAAATATGGGACATCTTTATGGTTTCACACCACTTAAAGGAAAAGTGGGTGTCAAAAAATATCTCAGACTAACAGACAAAGTTTTTGTTTGAAGGAAAACCTAATAGAAAAAAGGTTAGCACATTGATTTATGTTCGTTTAGAAACTAAATTAACCAAAATTAAAATTTTGAACACTAAAATGTGCATAGAATTATTTGCATATGCTTCAAACCAATAGTTTAGAAAAGCATAAAATGCATAGAAAGCATTAAATGCAAAAAGTCAAATGTTTTTGTATCAGCAACACGTCTCAAAAAAGTTGGGACAGGGCAACAAAAGGCTGAACAAGTAAGTGGTACTGAAAAGAAACAGCTGCAGGAAGAAGTAATTTGGTTAAATGGCAACAGCTCGTTAACATTACTGGATATTGAAAAAGGCGCTTTTCAGAAGAAGACTGTCTGACAAAAAAAAGATGGGCTATTTCAATAACCTGCGAAAACTGTGTCTACTAATTGTGGAGCAATTTCTGAATTACGTTTCTCGAGGTAAAAAGACATGCCAAAAATTACAATATTGTATAAATCATAGTGCATAGTGCATCATAGTGCATGATATCATCACACATGGCTGAAAATCGTCATGGAAGGCATGAGATCTTATCGGTGAACTCAGTTCTCAATGCCATTCGCAAATGTGGGTTAAAGCTCTATCATGCAAAAACGAAGTCATAGGGGAAAATGATCCAGAAGCCTTTTTCTCTGATCCAAAGTTCATTTAAAATGGACTGAGGCAAAATGGAAAATTGATCTGTGGTCTGAAGAAGTAAAAGTTTAAAGTGTTTTTGGAAATCAAGGACGACGCATCTTCCATAACCCAGAAATGAGGGACAGCTGGCTTGTTATTAGCATAGTTCAAAAGCCTGCATCTCTGATGGTATGGGGGTACAATAGTGCCTACTGAATTGGCAACTTATACATCTGGAAAATATCCGGAATACTTAAGCAAAACAATATTAAGCTGCATTCATAGTTCATAGTCCAGAGTCCAGACACTGGAGTGACCTGCCTATAATCTAGACGCTGCAACAACTAAAAACATTTGGCAGATCATAAAACACCTTAAAACAAAAAAAGACCCAGAACTGTTGAACAGCTAGAATCCTACAACACTCCTAGAAATCCTAAAAAACTGACAACAGTCATCCCCTAAAGGTCCAGCAACTGGTTTCCTTAGTGCCCAGACTGTTGTTAAAAGATGATGGGACGCTACAAAGCAATAAACATGGCCATGTCCCAATCTTTTGGGAGATGCGTTGCTTCTATCAAACTCAATATCATGAAATAACAAAATTACTTTTTCAACATCTGATGTTTTCTATGTACTATTGTGAATGAAATAAAAGCTTTTGGGATCTGAAAATCATTGTGTGAATGTCTTCAGACAATTGTTCTTTGTTATCTGTCAATTTTTGAAGCTGGGACAACCTTGGCATTTAACTACTCCTACATAATTTAAGCTGTGAAAATCGTTGAAACATCAAAATGCTCAGATCTTTCAGAAGACTGTGCTATACCCTTTACAATTTTAAGTTATTAAGCATTTCTTAAAAACCTTTAAAGCATTCAAATGATTGGACCAGCCTTAACTTACATGCAGATTGCATGGCGTTCAGTACTTTCATCTCTGTGGTGTATTAATATGCAGGGGTGCATGAAAAGGAAATGCAGTCTTGCTGTAATGTTATCTGTAATTAAGTCCACACACAAGCTTGTGTGCATGTGCTTTATTACTTTTAACAGACATCTATCCTTATTTGAGCCTAGTTTAATAAAAACTTTTACCTTTAAGCCTCTAAAATGACACAAATCAGCATTTTGAACATGTCAACAGCAGTTAAAAAATGTTTAAGGCTTCTGTAATGAGAGGAGTTGAATGAATGAAATTCAAAGTCTTAGAGAGAAAGACATTCCTCCAAAGGCCCAAGCTGGGAATTAAAACCTGACCAATTACGTCAAAGAGTTTCAGCCTCTTCTAATATACAGTCTATGGTTTCAGCCTTAGTAGATTTTAAGCATTTACTTTAAGCTATTAAAATCTTTTGGTATTTCCATTTCAATATTCTAAAATGGCTATGACACTGAAAATGACTGGAGAGGCCTTGATTTCTGGGAGAAGTGTTGGTTGCAGCATGAATGAGGGTGAAAGCATGATTATTGACTGCTGCAAACAAGGTTTTCTGACAAGATATTTAAAGGAGCTATATCATGAAAAATGGACTTTTATGAGCTTTTAACCATGTTAGTGTGTTATTTACTCATTAAAACTTCACAGAAGTCGTTATTTTTCTTCATC